>CM040121.1:246941333-247541333 GCA_022559845.1 Amorphophallus konjac | reverse complement strand
CCAATTTTTATAGATCATGCCTAGAGTATTTCGTGTGTTATTAGAAGCATGCTAGCAAGCTAGACTTTTCTTGTGTTCTTCATAGAATAGGATTTATTTCATTGGATTCCTATCGAAATTCGTGATTTAAAATTGTGTTTCATGACCCTAAGATGCATATTAATGACCCTAGAGTCTATGGTTATGATCCCAATACATTTAGACCCCAAATTCTTGGAGTTTTTCATAGCTTTTTGGGTCTGGAAACCCAGGGGTCGACCCACGGGTCGACCCATTTCAGCCCTGCAAGCAGCAGCTTGCTGCCTTGCAGGGGTCGACCCAATGGGTCGACCCACAACCTGCAAGGGCGACCCATGGGTCGACCCATGCAGCCAGGTAGCCAGGGGTCGACCCAGGGGTCGACCCATCCCTGGAATTTTTCCAGGGGTCGACCCAAAGGGTCGACCCATGCATTGTAAACCCGTTTTTTTTGATGATTTGACCCGAGGATCAATCTGGATCATCGGGGAATCAATCCATTCAACCTAAACACTTTAAAAACTACATTTTTGAGGAACTAATGACCTATTCATATACCCTTTTTAGTTTCAATTAACATTGGTCCATACATGTAAACTTAGTGTAAAAACACACCGTTTATCATCTTCATTTTCAATGCATACAAGATTAAATAGAAACCCACATAATTAGTGGTTAATGGTGTAACTAAATCTCTGTTAATGCATTCTATTTCACTCCTGTAGGAGTTGTTCTTTGCCTTATCATCTTGAATCAGCTTCTTGGCAATTGTCTTAATGCAAATGATAATGGTTAAATCATGATATCTTAACTTGATGATTAGGATTAATATGTTGATTAGCTTGTTTGATTGTTGCTGTTGTACAGTAGCGCAGCACGATTAACTCTTGTTGTGACTTGATTTCAATCTCCTTGATGATTATACTTACCTTGAAATTCTGGAAATGAATCTCCTTCCTACTTGAAGTTGTTATTGCTACTTAGTTTAAACCTTGGAATTCTGGCCATAAACTGTGGAAGTCTAGATTCGTGGGATCCTTGATCCAAAGAAATCAATGCCTGGCAAACAATTAAGGGCTCGGTCTGGTCCTGGGAAGAGCGCCCGAACACTACATGTACCCCTGGGGAGGTGAATGACTAGGTGTGGCATTTGGCACCAGTACTTGACATGTGTTAAATCTAGGATTGTCCACTACTCTCTCCACTACTCTCTCCACTACTCTCTACATTACTTTCTACTACTTTTCACTTTCCACTCGTCATTGTTCTATACTCTACTTGTGGTTACTGTACTTGCTCATTACTTGGACGTGGAAATGAAATTACATACGTGCTTGACATGACTTGAATTGACTTGATATGGCCAACTTTTATTGTTATCTCCTGTAGTAAATTCTTGTCTTACTATTCTATTCATTATATTTCTTGACCTTGCAAGATCTTTGAATTTCGTTTCATCATCGTTATCTTTTTATTGTTTTATCATTTGTAGCATGACATTTTGAAAATGTAATTAAACTATTAATCACTTATACATGTCTGTTATTTCCTACTGAGCGTTAGCTCACACCCCGTTGTTTCCCCCTTTCCAGGCTTTTCAGGTGACACGCTTACCGATGGGGAAGGGCAGGAGTGATGTCTTGAGTGTATCAGTTCTAGTGTGTTTGTAGTGTGTTATCCTTCTTTAGTTGTGTTTTGGAGAGCTTTTAGTCTCAGTCATGTTATTGAGTTTTAGTGGTTGATTATTCCAGTTGTATTAAGTTGAACTTGAGGATTATTGTATTAGTCGTGGTTTATTAATGATCATTTAGCATTTCCATCTTGTAGCACTTGTGTATTATTTTAGACTTAGTTCCCTCTCTTGCTAGCGTGTCCCTAACTGTACGTCCCGATACTTCCGCCTTGTTCGGGGCGTGACAGTTTAGTTGGTATCAGAGCCCTAGGTTTCACATTCCTAGGTTCCCTAAGTTTAAGTTTTCTTGCATTGCATCCCAATAATCGGTATATAAAAAGGTGTTGTCCGAACGTTAGGCTACGCCTATCGGAAGGTCGCACACTTGCGCGAGTGGTCTTCGGACCGATTACCTCCGCCAGGTACCGAGTTTTGGTCGTGTCTAGGTGCACTAGATCCCTAACCTTGTAAAAGTTTAAGACCTGACCTGTGAGATTGGGTAGAACTTGGGTTAAGTTCGTTTCTTAATCGTGTAATTATCTATCTTATTTGAACCTAAGTAACCTATTTCTCGTGTAGATGGCAGCTGATCGTGCTGAATGGAGGAACCTGCAGCGTACGGTTCAAGGCCTTACTCAGGCCCTTCAGTAAGTAGCTCAGGCAGGAGCGGCACCACATGGCACCGGTGATCTATACCGGAACTTCCGCGGAATGAACCCGCCTAGATTCGTTGGTTCGACTGACCCTGACCAAGCCGAGCACTGGCTAGACGAGATGGGGAGAATCTTTGAAGTTATGCAATGCACCAACCAGGAGCGTGTCCTTTTGTCCACATTTCAACTGGAACATGATGCACGTACTTGGTGGGATTCTATCAAGGCAACTCTCGGAGATCGGTAGGTTATGTGGGAAGAGTTCGAGGAATTCTTCAATAGCAAGTATTTTTCCGATAGAGTGCAAGAGAAGAAAGCGGCAGAGTTCGCGGCCTTGAAACAGCGAGGTTTGTCCGTGGCAAAGTATGAGGCTCAATTCGCACGGCTTTCTCGATATGCTACACATCTCATTTCCACCGAGAAGATGAAGGCGAAGCGCTTTCTCAATGGTTTGAAGCTTCATTATATCAACCAATTGGCACCGATGGAGATTTTCACTTATTCCGAGATGGTGAGGAAAGCGCAAGTTTTAGAGGATACTCTTGAAATGACGGAGAGAATCCGTGGGAAAGGCACCAAGAAAGAATTACCTACGGGTTCCGGGAGTGTCAAACCCGGGTATGCCAAGAAGAGGCCTGTTAGTGGACCTGGTTCGTGGAGCGGGTCCGGATCGTGGAAGGGCAAGATGCCGAGGCATGAAGACAAGAAGCCTGGCCCTATTGTTCCATTCAAGGGCGTGTGCAACTATTGTGATCGTCCGGGTCACAAGATAGAGGAGTGCTGGCGCAAGCAAGGCGCATGTTTGCGATGTGGAAGCAAGGAGCACCGTATCCCCAATTGCCCTCTCATATTGGAGCAAGCTACACCGGCAAAACCTCTAGTCTTCAAGAAACCACAAGGCAAGCTTCAAGCTTTACATGCAGATGAAACTGGGATTTCTGATGATGGCGGACTCGTCGAAGGTACCCTTACTATAATCGATAAGCCCGCTTTTGCTCTCTTTGATACTGGTGCAACACACTCTTTTATTTCACGGAGATTTGCTAAGTTATTAGCTGTGGAACCTGTTTTGATTAATACTCCGTTAGAGATTTCAACCCCTATTGGCACTAGATCAACAATCCAGTATTTCTATCCTTCTAGTAAGGTTATGATTGGTGAACATAACTTTCCAGTAGATTTGGTCTGCATGGACATGAAGGATTATGATGTAATCCTAGGAGCAGATTGGTTGGCCAAGTATGAGGCCAATGTTCACTGTAGTTCTAGCTCAGTGACTTTTACTGGACATTCTGGTGTATCTTTTACGGGAGTCAAGCACCATAACTCCGTACCGCTCATCTCGGCTCTTCGAGCTGATAAGCTTTTAAGGCATGGGTGTGAGGCTTTTCTAGCCTTTGTTTGTGCAACTCCTGAGCAGCAGATGGAGATCAAGGACATTCCTGTTGTCCAAGAATTTCCTGATGTCTTTCCAGAAGAACTACCAGGACTTCCGCCTGAGCGGGAAGTTATCTTTTCTATTGATCTTATTCCTGGCACAGCTCCTATTTCTAAGGCTCCTTATCGTATGTCTCCTGCGGAACTGAGGGAACTGAAGCAGCAACTGATGGAATTACTCGAGAAGGGTTTTATTCGTCCTAGTACTTCTCCGTGGGGAGCCCCTGTGTTATTCGTCAGGAAGAAAGATGGTTCGATGAGGTTGTGCATTGATTATCGGCAAATAAACCAGCAGACTGTCAAGAACAAATATCCCTTGCCGAGGATTGACGAGTTATTTGACCAGATAGCGGGAGCTCAATATTTCTCTAAGATCGATCTTCGATCTGGATATCACCAGTTGCGGATTAAGGAAGAGGACATTTATAAAACAGCTTTCCGCAGCAGGTATGGTCATTTTGAATTTGTCGTTATGCTTTTTGGTCTAACGAATGCTCCAGCAGCTTTCATGCAGTTGATGAACGATGTATTTCGGCCCTATCTTGATCAATGGGTCATGGTCTTTATTGATGACATCTTGATCTATTCCAAGAGTGAATTGGAGCATGCTGAACATCTGAGAATGGCATTGCAACTATTGAAAGATCATCAGCTATATGCTAAGTTCAGTAAGTGTGAGTTCTGGCTACAAGAAGTGTCCTTTCTCGGACATATTATCACCAAGGAAGGTATTTTTGTTGATCCTTCGAAGATTGAGGCAGTGAAGAATTGGGAGCAGCCTACTAGTGCAACTGAAGTTAGAAGTTTTCTAGGCCTGGCAGGCTATTATCGAAGATTTAGTCAAGATTTCTCCAAGATTGCAGTACCTATGACAAGATTAACCCGCAAGGAGAACAAGTTTGATTGGTCAGATGATTGTCAGCGAAGCTTTCAGACTCTGAAGGTGTGTTTGACTACTGCACATGTTTTGGCCTTACCTTCTGGTGAAAAAGGATTCGTTGTTTATACTGATGCTTCAGGTATTGGCTTAGGCTGTGTACTCATGCAGCATGAGAAGGTGATTGCCTATTCCTCTAGGCAGTTGAGGAAGCACGAAGATAATTATCCTGTTCATGATTTGGAACTTGCTGTAGTCGTGTTTGCTTTGAAGATATGGAGGCATTACTTATATGGAGAAACCTTTACAGTGTTTTCGGATCATAAGAGTTTGAAGTATTTATTCTCTCAAAAGGAACTCAACATGAGGCAGCGGAGATGGTTGGAGTACTTGAAAGACTTCGACTTCTCGATTGAGTATCATCCTGGCAAAGGTAATGTTGTGGCAGATGCATTAAGCCGGAAGCCGGTAGCTAGACTGTCAAGTCTCATGTTACAAGAATGGAGATTGTTGGAACAGTTATCTAGTCTGGATCTCAATATTGACAATGATCGGATCTTGATTGCTCAGATTCAACTTAAACCTGAATTATTGTTAGAGATCAAGTCCTTGCAAGATAATGATCCCGAGTTGGTAGAGATCAAGGGAAGCTTGAGTAGCAGACCTGATTTCATGTTGGCCAATGATGGTAGATTATTATTTAAAGGCAGAACTTGTGTTCCGGATGAGGTTACTATAAAGAACAAAATCCTTGAGGAAGCCCATAGATCCAGATATACCATTCATCCTGGAGGCACTAAGATGTACCGAGATTTGAAAAGGTCCTTTTGGTGGCCGAATATGAAAAGAGAAGTTGCAAATTTTGTGAGCAGATGTTTGGTATGTCAGCAAGTTAAGGCCGAACATTTCAGACCAGCAGGGAAATTGAAACCACTCGACATACCCCAATGGAAGTGGGAAAGTATTGGCATGGATTTCATTATGGGTCTACCTAGGACTCGTGGTGGATTTGATGCGATATGGGTGATTGTCGATCGATTGACAAAGTCGGCTCATTTCTTACCAATTAAGTCCAAGTGGACGATTGATGTATTGGCTGCTTTGTATATAAAGGAAGTGGTGAGATTGCATGGTATCCCAGTGAATATAGTATCTGATCGAGACCCCAGATTTACTTCACATTTCTGGAAGGGACTGCAAGAGTCTTTGGGTACTCGTCTGAATTTCAGTACTGCTTTTCATCCACAGACAGATGGACAAACTGAAAGAACCATTCAGATAGTGGAAGATATGTTGCGAGCTTGCATGATTGATTTCGGTGGTAATTGGAGTGAACATTTGGCATTAATTGAATTCGCCTACAATAACAGCTATCAGTCTAGCATTCAGATGACTCCTTTTGAAGCACTATATGGTAGAAGTTGTCGTTCCCCGTTGTGTTGGGACGAGGTAGGTGTGAAACAGTGGCTTGGACCAGATCTTGTTTCGGAATCATCACAGAACATCCGTGTTATCCGAGACCGGTTACAAGTAGCCCAGTCAAGACAGAAGAGTTATGTCGACAACAGGAGAAGGGCATTGGAATTTCAGGTTGGCGAGCATGTGTTCTTAAAGGTCTCTCCGACGAGAGGGATCCGAAGATTTGGCATTCATGGCAAGCTGAGTCCGAGGTACATTGGTCCATTCGAGATTCTAGATAGAGTGGGAGAGGTGGCATACAGACTGGCTTTACCACCGCATTTGTCTGGCGTACATAATATTTTCCATGTGTCTATGTTACGGAAATATGTGTACGATCCCACTCATATCATTCAACAAGTGGATTTTGAACTGAAGGAAGATTTGACCTATGAGGAAAGACCTGTCAAGATTTTGGACCGGAAGCATCAGCAACTCCGGAATCGTTCGATACCGATGGTCAAGATTCAGTGGAGTCGGCGTGGGACCGAAGAAGCTACATGGGAGTCTGAAGAGACTATGCGAAAGCGGTATCCCGATCTATTCTAGGTGAGTGATCTTTTTCTACTCTCAGTTTTAGTGCAGTGAATTTGGAGGACCAAATTCCTTTAAGTAGGGGAGGGTCTAAGACCCCAAATTCTTTAGAAATTTATTTAGAAAGTTATTTGTAATTATTTAGAATTTATTTGAAGTTATTCGAAATTAATGAGAATTATCCAAATTAATTAGATTAATTAATTAATTAATAGAATAAGTCATTTTTCTACTATTTTCTAAAAATCTCCCAAAATCACATCTTGTAGAATTAATTTTGTTTATCAACTTTGTCTTCTACAATTAAGCCTAATAAAATCGTTTATTAAGCCGAATTAGCGAACTAAGTCTTCCGAACTTAATATTTAATTAATTACGGAATAGTAGAAGTGGAATTTTATCTAACATATAAAAATTCATTAAAATAGTAATTAAATAATAGATGCTTCGACTAACACTTTTGTCTTCTTGGAGTAAGCCTAATTAAATCATTATCTATGCCTAATCAGTGGATTAAGCTTGACTTATAACCTACCTAACCCAAATTCGTATTCACTATTCACCCAAACTTTGAACATCAAATTCGACCTCAATTCTCAACCAAATGATCTGAAATCAGGGGCAAATGGAAGGCCACAATGTAAGGAACATTTACCCTCAATCAATTTGAGGTAAACTTAGCCCCAAAACGTGCTGCCGACATAGTTTGGTCAAGTCAAGGATTTCGGCGCCGTTTCTAAACACGTAGCTTGCAGCAGCAAATACTCCCAATTCAGAAGGCTCCAGAAGCTCTATGAGCTATCAAAATGAAGCCCTACGAGTCTTCTTTCATTTGGCTGCTGTGGGGTTCGCTGAAATTTCAGATCTGGAGAGATCTAGTTCGATTTGTGGAGGTCGGTCAGTAGGCCGTTGGCTACCCTTCATCCTTCTTTGATCAATCGATTGAGGTAGGAATTCTCAACCAAATCTTGATCATGAGTATAGCAAATTGTACCTCTCATCGAGCTCTTTCCATTGGTGGCAAAAGCCCCAATTTGCATTAGGTATCCGTGGAGATATCGAGGTTTTAGTGAGGTGCTGTCAAGTTGTTCTTTATTCTAGGTTTCGAGTTCCTTCTTCAATTTGAGGTAGGTGATAACAGCCTAATTTCTAATTAACATACATGAATGTAATCAATAGCATGTTAGCTTTCTTTTGACATCAAAATCCCCAATTTTTATAGATCATGCCTAGAGTATTTCGTGTGTTATTAGAAGCATGCTAGCAAGCTAGACTTTTCTTGTGTTCTTCATAGAATAAGATTTATTTCATTGGATTCCTATCGAAATTCGTGATTTAAAATTGTGTTTCATGACCCTAAGATGCATATTAATGACCCTAGAGTCTATGGTTATGATCCCAATACATTTAGACCCCAAATTCTTGGAGTTTTTCATAGCTTTTTGGGTCTGGAAACCCAGGGGTCGACCCACGGGTCGACCCATTTCAGCCCTGCAAGCAGCAGCTTGCTGCCTTGCAGGGGTCGACCCACAACCTGCAGGGGTCGACCCATGGGTCGACCCATGCAGCCAGGTAGCCAGGGGTCGACCCAGGGGTCGACCCATCCCTGGAATTTTTCCAGGGGTCGACCCAAAGGGTCGACCCATGCATTGTAAACCCGTTTTTTTTGATGATTTGACCCGGGGATCAATCCGGATCATCGGGGAATCAATCCATTCAACCTAAACACTTTGAAAACTACATTTTTGAGGAACTAATGACCTATTCATGTACCCTTTTTAGTTTCAATTAACATTGGTCCATACATGTAAACTTAGTGTAAAAACACACCGTTTATCATCTTCATTTTCAATGCATACAAGATTAAATAGAAACCCACATAATTAGTGGTTAATGGTGTAACTAAATCTCTGTTAATGCATTCTATTTCACTCCTGTGGGAGTTGTTCTTTGCCTTATCATCTTGAATCAGCTTCTTGGCAATTGTCTTAATGCAAATGATAATGGTTAAATCATGATATCTTAACTTGATGATTAGGATTAATATGTTGATTAGCTTGTTTGATTGCTGCTGTTGTACAGTAGCGCAGCACGATTAACTCTTGTTGTGACTTGATTTCAATCTCCTTGATGATTATACTTACCTTGAAATTCTGGAAATGAATCTCCTTCCTACTTGAAGTTGTTATTGCTACTTAGTTTAAACCTTGGAATTCTGGCCATAAACTGTGGAAGTCTAGATTCGTGGGATCTTTGATCCAAAGAAATCAATGCCTGGCAAACAATTAAGGGCTCGGTCTGGTCCTGGGAAGAGCGCCCGAACACTACGTGTACCCCCGGGGAGGTGAATGACTAGGTGTGGCATTTGGCACCAGTACTTGACATGTGTTAAATCTAGGATTGTCCACTACTCTCTCCACTACTCTCTTCACTACTCTCTACATTACTTTCTACTACTTTTCACTTTCCACTCGTCACTGTTCTATACTCTACTTGTGGTTACTGTACTTGCTCATTACTTGGACGTGGAAATGAAATTACATACGTGCTTGACATGACTTGAATTGACTTGATATGGCCAACTTTTATTGTTATCTCCTGTAGTAAATTCTTGTCTTACTATTCTATTCATTATATTTCTTGACCTTGCAAGATCTTTGAATTTCGTTTCATCATCGTTATCTTTTTATTGTTTTATCATTTGTAGCATGACATTTTGAAAATGTAATTAAACTGTTAATCACTTATACATGTCTGTTATTTCCTACTGAGCGTTAGCTCACACCCCGTTGTTTCCCCCTTTCCAGGCTTTTCAGGTGACGCGCTTACCGATGGGGAAGGGCAGGAGTGATGTCTTGAGTGTATCAGTTCTAGTGTGTTTGTAGTGTGTTATCCTTCTTTAGTTGTGTTTTGGAGAGCTTTTAGTCTCAGTCATGTTATTGAGTTTTAGTGGTTGATTATTCCAGTTGTATTAAGTTGAACTTGAGGATTATTGTATTAGTCGTGGTTTATTAATGATCATTTAGCATTTCCATCTTGTAGCACTTGTGTATTGTTTTAGACTTAGTTCCCTCTCTTGCTAGCGTGTCCCTAACTGTACGTCCCGATACTTCCGCCTTGTTCGGGGTGTGACACACCCAATGAGAAGCCCTTCGGGCAGAAGAGATGGCCCCGACACTCTAGTCGGCATTGCCGAAGGCCAAATCAGAAGAAACGCGGGAATGTGAATACATGTGCGGCACGCGCCAAAAATCATTCAAAATCCTGAATCGGGATTCGGAGGCTCTGAACTAAAACACCCCAGAGGAGATGCATTTCAACTAAAGTAACAAAAGAGGGCAGGCGCCCGTCCGAATCACCACTAAGTAGGAAGGGACCCTATGATGCTTAAACTGGCGTGGTTGTGCCTATATGGCCTTAAACCGGCGCACCCCCTCTCCAATGGATCTTAAACCGGCGCGCACTTCTTATGGGTTTAAACCCATTTGTGCTTTCCTGGCGCGCTCCCCATTTGTGCTATTCCGGCGCGCACAACCCCGCACCATTTTTTTTTCCTCCGAGGCATCCCATCCTACATCTGATCCCCTATTTTCGGCTGTAAATAGAAGGAACTTAACTGAAGTGGGTGAGCAGCCCGCTCCTGACCAACGTGCAACTACCTGAGCCCCTCCAGCTCCCATGAATGGAGGGCTTTGAGCTCCGCACCGAACGTCGCTTCTCCGTCCAATCCCGTGGAGGCAACTTCCCTACTCTATTGCTTCCCCTATCCGCAGGCCACTCAAGATCTCCGAGCAGAAGAAGGTGAAGAAGAAAAAGAGGGGAGGACCGCTCCCATCCTTACTCTTATAAAAGGAAGGCACACTCCACTGGAGAAAAGGGCTGGTTCATTCGGCTGAGGGCTGGCTGATAGAAGAGAGGAAGGAGTCCCCGTCCCCCTGCGCCTGCAAGGTGAAGAAGAAGAGAGAGTGTGTGAGAGAAGAAAGGTGAGTTCGGAGGGGGGAAGCTTGTGCTCTTTCCCCCCTCCCCCATTGATGTATCTTTCTATTTTCTCCGATGTATTTTCCCTCGCTTTGGGGTAGATCCCCTTCTGTATTTAACCTCCCTCCCTTCGTTGATGAACAGAAAGAAAGAAAGGCTTTTGCACTATATGTTATTGTTTTTTTTGTTTGTTAGCATCTGCCTTCCCTCTCTCATCTCCTGCTCTTCTAGGGTCCTTGAAGCCTTCCTCTCCATGGTATGGCCTTCTAAGGAACCCGTCGAAGGGATGCACACTCATAGCCTCTTATGGCGTACATCTGTCCCGCTTACGAAATCATCACCCGTGAGCTGCTAGAGCTCTTGAAGGCTAGTCCTCGAGCCTCCACAAGCGCTTACGGGTTAACGGAGGCCTCACTTCGAGTTTTGAGGTTCACCCCGGAGCAATCCGTTTGGTGTTCCTCCTTTTTCTCTGGCAAGACCTTAGTCCGGGGGAGATGCTGCCCAAATTTTGCCAGGCGAAGAACACATAAGAACAGACGAACAAGCTAGCTCTCTAATCAACCTGAATCTCTGAGTTCCTGCACAATAAACCCTTCAAGTAAAACATCCAAATACATATACTCATTCACCTCAACAAATGATCAGAAGCACTCTATTCATTTAAAGTGTCAACCGAACAAGCAATCCATCCATCTGATCAATCTGCGGGTTGAAGAAACGAGAAAAGAATCAAAGAGAATGAAACTCTACCTCATAGAAGCTAATCCAGCGCGGGCTAATCCGGCGCGGTACCCCCCCACGCCGGTTTAACCCCACACCCAAAACCATCTTCAACTTCCTGAAATGAATAGTGCGCGCCCCTATTACTATTTGAGCCTCAATCCGGTGTGCCCTCCTATTCTTGGCTAATCCGGCGCGCCCCCCCTTCTCCCTTATCCGGCGCGCCCCTCTCTTGCACCCATTAAACCAGCCCGCCCCTCTCTCTCCTTGGCATCCCCTTTAACTGGCGCACCCTTCTTCCTCTTGGGATCCCATTACACCGGTGCGCCCCCCCTTCAACACTCTTAATCGGCGCCCCCCCTTGCACCTCCTATTCCGACGCGCCCCTTTGCTTCCTTGAACCGGCGTGCCTTCCATCAAAAGAAATCTAATTAACCAAAAAAATAAAAGGGATAGGAAACCAATAATCAAAAGTTGCCCCTGTTATAACTAAATTTTTTGTTCCGGGGGCTCCGCGTGCGAGGTCGTATGTTGGCGAGTTCGGTCTTCACACTTAACAATTCGCTCCCCCCGGACTATGCGTGAAGAGAAAAGCAATGATGCCCTGTGGTATCGGACGTGGACCTCGGAATCCCTGACATGGTCATGATCCGGGCACATCTTGGGCCGATAGTTCATCAGCTTGACCCACTTCTTCCGGGATCCGATCCCGCATCCACATTAAACTTGCCGTACCTACGGCAAACATCAGTACGGTTTTATCGTCATCTTCGACGCTACTAATGCGGACTTCCGTCCGAACATGAAATGGTCCATGAGTGACCAACACATACGTATCTATGAACATTTTACGCCCCAACGCGGGTTTGTTTAAACGTGATCCGAGATCTTTGTTCTCGCTTTATTACCATGAATTTCAGGCCATAGGGCCCTTATTCCCGGCAATCAATCAAGGGTGTTCCCCCATATGGGGGATGTAAATAACATCGTGGCCTTTATGGCACAGCGGGTTTTGGTCCTGACCCAAACTACACGATTGTCTGATTAGTCAGATCGCGTGCACCATGGGCTACCTTGAGACCCGAATAAATCATCACTTTGTGACTGGCACGCCCTCGCACTAAATAAACGAATTAACCCCGAACAACAAACGAACCGATTCTTTTCGAATCTTAGTGCGTCCACAGCTGGTATACGGCCTTATTCTTGAATGGTGTCCCGTTGTCGGACACTATGCGGCTGGGAGTACCGAATCGATATATGATGATGTGCTGGGGGAATCTCGCAACCACCTCACCGGTGACTTTGCGCAAAGGGAGAGCCTCCGCCCAGCAAGAGAAATAGTCCGTGGCGGCCAAGATGTATTTGTGGCCCTTGGAAGATGGTGGGAAAGGCCCCGCGATGTCCATGCCCCACTCAGCAAATGGCCAGGTGGGGGCTGTAGGACGCAATGGATTAATTTGGAGGTCTTCTGGGTACTGGGCCAAAGGCTTGGCATTGATGGCATGTACGGGCATACCGGACACAATCTGCGTACATGGTTGGCCAATAGAAACCCTTGTGCTTGATATTGTGCTTCATTCAGTCTCCGGCCTGGTGCGCGCCGCACAACTCAAAGTGGACCTCCTGCGTGACGGCTTGAGCCTTCGCGAGAGAGACGCATCTTAGAAGAATAGACTTGTCCTTCTCATGGATGAGTTGATATAGGGAGTCGCCGATCAGCTCATAAGAGGTTGCTCGGCGGAGCAGTTGGACCCTTTGAGCCCGGTCAGGAGGGAGCCACCCTTTCTTGAATTTGATGATGGGCACACGCCAATCCTTTTCTTCTTGGGGCGTGCTCTGGTCAAGGTCGTGGACCTCGTAAATGGTGAGACCAGTGTTACCTTCGAGTGAGCTCGGCATCAGTCTTCTGTGTTTGATGACGATGTCGACCTCTCCTGCGGGTAGGAGCTTGATGGTCGCGGCCAATTTTGCTAAGGCATCGGCCTGAGCATTACTGCTTCTGGGGATATGATGTATTTCAAAGAAATAGAACTTCTGGGTCAATCTGGTGACAGTGGTATGGTACGGAACCAACTCTGGCTTCTGTACGTCATAGATGCCGAGGACCTGCCGAACTATCATATGGGAGTCCCCATAGGCTTTCAGACATTTAATGCCCATATGGAGAGCCATCTGGAGCCCAATGAGTAGAGCTTCATACTTTTCTTCATTGTTGGTCAGGGATTTCATGAGGGCACATGAGTTGTATAAAACTCCGCCCTGAGGAGTTAGGAAAATAATGCCGGCACCTGCCGTGGTGGCTGGATCCTGGTTGCTCCGGGTAATCCCTCGAGAAACGCCATCAAAGTAGAGCTCCCAACAAGGCACGTTGGCTGTGAGAGCGCTTTACTGCCAACAATGCAAGACATCTCCACTCTATTCAACCGGTTGTTGTGATTGAGCAGCAAGGGACTCCTCGTCCGGGAGCTCCAAGCTGAAGGGTGAGTCATCTGGCACTGGATGGGCTGCCAAGAATTCAGCCATACCCTGTCCCTTAATTACACTTGTGGGGACATAAGTAATGTCGTACTCCATTAATAGGAGAGCCCACCTTCCCAGTCTGCCTGAGAGGATAGGTCGTCGAAGGAGGTACTTCAGGGGATCGTGCTTGGATATAAGCTCGACTTGATGGGACAGGAGGTAATGCCACAGCTTCTTAACTGTGAACACCAATGCCAAGCAAACCTTCTCCATAGGGGAGTGGCGGTACTCGACACTGATTAGCTTCCGGCTGAGGTAATAGAGGGGCTGCTCTTTGCCTTCCTCATTGATTTGTGCCAACAGAGTCCCTAGCGAAGCGTCCATGGCAGCAATGTAAAGGATGAGGGGGTTACCCTTAATTGGTGCCCCCAGGACTGGGGGAGTAAGGAGGTACTCCTTGATTTGCTTGAAAGCCACCTGGCATTCCGAGTCCCATGTAAACGGGGTGTCTTTCTTCATCAGCTTGCTGAAAGGCACACATCGACTGGAGAGGTTAGAGATAAACCTCTGAATATATATCAGCCTCCCCTGGAAGGACCTGAGTTCGGTGATGTTGCTGGGTGGTAGAAGCTCCCGGATTGCTTTGATCTTGCTGGGATCCACCTCAACTCCTCAGTACCTGACGATGAAGCTGAGAAATTTACCACTGGATATGCCAAAGGCGCATTTCATGGGGTTCATCTTGAGCCCATATTGCCGGAGACACTCAAAGACTTGGCGAAGGTCGTGCAAATGGTCTTCGCGCCTCTTAGTCTTGACGACGAGGTCGTCGACATAACATTCGACGGTGTTGTGCAGCATCTCGTCGCATATCTTGGTCATGTCCCTTTGGTAAGTAGCGTTGCCATTCTTCAGACTGAAGGGCATGCGCTTGTAGTTGAAAATCCCCTTGGAGGATCTAAAAGCTGTATGGTTCTTATCTTTAAGAGACATCCAGATTTTATTATAACCGGACGACCCGTCCATGAAAGACAAGGCCTCATGACCAGTGGTCATATCGACCATTATTTCTGTGATCGGGACTGGGAATCGTCCTTCAGACCGGCTTCGTTGAGGTCCCGGAAGTTGATGCATATGCGGACTTGACCACTCTTTTTCTTGACTAGGACTATGTTGGCGAGCAAAATCGGGTAGATACACGGCTCGACGAAGTCGACCTCTGCCATTTTATGGACTTCGGCTGAAACCAGGTCATGGCGCATGCGCCGCTGTGGTTGCTTGACCAAAGTGGCTGAGGGAGAAATGGCTAGCCCGTGCTCCGCTACGGAGGGGTCTAGCCCTGGCATCTCCTTGTATGTTGTAGACGCCAAAAAAAATGATGATGATGATGATGATCATTGCGACATTCACGTCTACGCATTCGAGTGCGAGTCGAAGATGGAAATGCCAAATAAAACTCATACGTCGCCCGACCAAGATGAGGACTCGCTTGGTGGTCTGCTAGCCGATGAGAGGGCCCCCCGGGCGGAAGATATAGCCACAACTCTACAGCCAGCCGTGCCGAGAGCTGAATCAAAGAAGAGCTGGGAACTCCGACACAGTATCGGCATGCATCGGAAGGCACGCAAAGTCTTGGACCGAAGCCCAAAGAATGCGAATGAAACATCATGGATGCCATGCATCGCGACTAAAACATTTCGGGAGTGCCAACATTCATGTAAACGGCCGCGACTTCTAAACGAATCCGTTCGGTGCTTAAGGCGGCGCGGAAGAGCCTTAAATCGGTGCGGCCTTCACCTAAACCGTCGCTGGTTAAACCGGCATGGGTGAAGTCGGCGCGCCCCTTGCTTGCCATTAAAACGGCGTGCTCCTCTCCCTTTGCTAATACGGCGCGCCCTTAGTGTATTTCACTAAGACGGCGCGCTCACTGTTGAAGAGCCCACCTCTTTGAAGGTTAATACGGTGCCACCTTATGCACAAGTTACCCGGCGCGCTCATTTGAAGGAAATGCCACCCCCTTGCAATGCTTACACGGCGTGGCCCCCTTGAAAAGCTTTAATCCGGCGTGGTCACTATTTCCCCGCGCCAGTTTAACCCCATTCAATGTTCTAAAGCCGTGCCTCCGTCTCCACTCGA
The DNA here is from genome assembly GCA_022559845.1 of Amorphophallus konjac. Classification (NCBI taxonomy): domain Eukaryota; kingdom Viridiplantae; phylum Streptophyta; class Magnoliopsida; order Alismatales; family Araceae; genus Amorphophallus; species Amorphophallus konjac. Next base: position 247,525,387 of record CM040121.1, on the reverse strand, counting down.
CAGCGCATTAACATCATCGGAGAAGGCATGTCTTCGGATGAAGATCTCCCGACAAACCCACAACTGTGCCATCCTCGGACAAACGACAAGGTACGGCGCCAATCACCGGATGCCAGCATAGAAGCCAACCCTGTTCGTCTGGCAGACGAACGCAGTGGTGGGAGTTTTCTTCCGTTCGAGCAAAGAAAAGGCAACCCACTATATATATACTCTGCATGTTCGACAGAGCAAGAAGAAGAGAAGCGGGCTTTCTCCTGGTTGGCCATCCTAAAGGAGAAGGGGGTGCTCTCGGCCGTGTGCAGTAAAGAGAAGAAGAAAAAAGAGAGGAGGAAGCTCCAATCATCCACGCCGGGAAGGTGAAGAGTAAGAGAGAGGGTGTGAGTGTGAGAGGTAAGTCGAGGGGGGGGGTCTGTGTTCCTTTTTTTTTCTCTCTCATCAGTATCTTCTTTCGCCCCCCCCCCTTTGCAATGTATTCCACTCCCATCCTGGGGTGAACTCTCCCTGTGTCAACTTCTTCCCCGTTTGTGAGGATGAATAAAAGAAAAGGGCCCTTCTGCAAGCTCAGTGTTTCTCCGTTCCGATCTACGCCTCTCTTCTCCCCACTCTAATAGTCCAGGGCCCTTCGAGGCTTGCTTGTCCATAGCATGTCCCTCAAGGGATCCCGTCACCGGATGAACATTCATGGCCCTCGTGGCAAACATCTGTCCCGCGCCGAAGATTCATCACCCGTGAGTCGTGGTCGCTCTTGAAGGCTAGCCCTCGAGCGCTTCACACTCACACATGGATTTGGACAGCCGTAAGGCCACTCTGATTTTTGAGGGTCACCCCGGAGCAATCTGTTTGGTGGCCTTCGCTTCTCTCTGGCAAGCCCTGGTCTAGGGGAGATGCTGCCCAATTTTTGCCAAGGGATTAAGAACACTCAAGAACAAACGAACAAAGACACCCTCTGTGAATTAACCTCTAAAATCTTGCACAACGAACTCCTCCGAAGAAATCACTTAAACCCCCTCATTACCAATCTAATTTATCAACTGAACGAACAAACCAACCATTAAAATCCACCTATGGGTGAAAGAAAAGAAACACACAGTCAATCCCTGTGAAACAAACCCTCGGAAGAGGCTAATCCGGCGCGGTTACTGTTCCACCGATCCGGTTTAACCCCCCCTCTCAAAAGCCCCATCTACTCCTTTGACCTCTTAATACGGCACGACCTCCCTCACACACCCAATTCCGGCGCGCCGGTTTAAACCCCTTTTCTTTATCCCCTTTGATGCTTAAAACGGCGCCCTCATTTGAAGTCCTAATCTGGCACGCCTCCCCCCTTTGTTCATCCTGTTCACTCCTTATCCAGCGCCGGATTAACCTCCCCTTTTGTCCACTTCGAACCCGGCGCGCCCATCTCCATCTTGTTGCCCCATAGCCGGCGCGCCCCATTCTTGTTCATTCCATACCCGGCGCCCTCCCTCCTTGCCATCCTTAATCCGGTGCCCTCCTTTAGACCCTTAAAACGGTGCGACTGCTTAATACAAAAAGGGAATAAACAAGCAAAAAAATAACAATAAAAGGTCAATCATGCTAATAAAAGAATAAAAGAAACTCTATCACCCACGCCATAATTAAAATTTTGTTCCGGGGGTGCTGCCCCCGGAAACCCCCGCAAGGGGCGCTGCCCCCTTGACCCCGGCAACCTGACCGGGTAGGTCAAACCCCGCGACTTGACCGCGCAGGTCGATCCGCGTGCGAGGCCGCATGTTGGCGAGTTTGGGCTTCACACTTAACAATTCACTCCCCCGGACTGGGTGCAAATAGAAATCAATGATGCCTTGTGGTATCGGACGTGGACCTCGGAACCCCCGACATGGTAATGATCCGAACACATCTCGGGCCAATAGTTCGTTAACTCGACCCGCTTCTCCCGGGATCTAATCCCGCAACCCCACATTAAACTTGTCGTGTCTATGCCATACATTTGCACGGTTTTATCGTCATCTTCGATGCTTCAAACGTGGACTCGCGTCTGAATAATGAATGGTCCGACCGTGACCGACATGCACGCATACCTTGGAACCTTCATTTCCCCGGACTGTGTGTGAAGAGAAAAGCAATGACGCCCCATGTCATCGGACGTGGACCTCGGGAACCCCGTTATGGCCATAGTCCGAAACCATCTTGGGCCGATAGTTCATCAGCTTGACCTACCTCTATCGGGATCCAATCCCGCATCCACATTAAACTTGACGTATCCACGAAAGATATCCTTACAGCTTTGTCGTTATCTTCGATGCTTCAAATGTGGACTCTCGTCCGAACAGTGTATGGTCCGTTTGTGACCGACATATATCCCAGGATCTAATCCCGCAACGCCACATTAAACTTGCCGTACTCACGGCAGACATTTGTACAGGTTTATTTCCGTTTACGTCTTCAATACGGATATTGTCCGAACATAAAATGGTCCATGAATGACCAACAAAATCTGAATGGAACGAGACGGCTCTCGTCTTCCCCAACCGCGCGTATGGGAATATCAATAAGACCTTCGTGAGTCACGTCTGGACCACGGGTTCACCCCAACCATGGTCATCGCCTGACCCACGTCTAGGCCTATAGCCAGCTATCTCTGTATACGTCTTTATTTTGGAATCTAGTCCCGGGACACTTTCCTGCTGCCCCTCGGCACCGGAAACATTGACGATGCCCACGCGAGCCTGACTTCGACCGCGGGGGGCCCACCGCAGTATGGTCGTAGCTTGATCTTGCACCGAGCCGACAAACTTATTGGTTTCCGACCCCTCTAACTGGGATTTAATTGAATATTTCCCGTTCCTTCGAACAACAAATTTGTCGCATCGCGACATACATATGCTCTGATTTTCCCGTGACGATTACGTGTTTCTCAAGCCGGACGCTCGTCCGAATATCAAAATGGTCCCTTGAGTGACCGACATATTTCGAATGCTTGCCCCCCTAGACATCGGGCTTTCCGACTGATTCGAGACCGCTATCGGCTTGTTTCTCTCGATATAGTTTCCTGGCCATGAGGCCCCTGATCCCCGGCGATTAATCAAGGGTGTTCCCCTCTCTGAGGGGATGTAAATGACGCCGTGACCTTTACATCACGGCGGGTTTTGGTCCCGACACGAACCACACAATCGTCTGATTAATCAGATCGAGCGCACCATGGGCTTCTGTGAAGCCCGAATAAATCGTCACTTTGTGATTGGCACGCCCACGCACTTATTAAACGAATAAACCCACCGAATAAACCAACATAAAGAAACAAACAAACGAGCGTGTCGAAAAGTGTGTCCACATATGTCCAGGCGAAGCAGTCTTTGTATTCAAGCAGGAGTTGCTTGTAGTCCTGCTTCTCTGCCTTAGTAAGGAGAGCGCTGGCGAATGTTGGCTGGGAAGCTTCATCTCCGCCCAGGTTGATTTCAACGAGCTCATCCACGGTCGCCTGGCCGCCGTCCTCCAGCTCGGGAGGAGCGGGTTGGAATTCATGAAATCTTCATTATCGGTGTCGGCTTCGTGTATTTCTTGATTCTCGAAGCCACCGGTTGATGGGACTGGAGAGTGGTTGTGGCCGGGATCCATCGAGGATTGGTCCGGACCACCGGGTCCTGGCCAGCAGTTGTCAACCGGGGCTGCTGAGGTCTTCCCGGGGTTGCCTGGTGAATCTGACAATCCTTCGTAGCTAGGATGAGAGATATCCCCCTCCTCAGGAGGGCTTGTTGAACTGGGTACTTCGACTGGCTAAGAGACCGAAGGAGATTCTTCTGCCCCCTTGTCTTGGCAGGGAGGCGAGAGGGTTCCTCGACGGCTTGGGCCGTAGTTCTGGCTTTAACGGGGATCGAGATCAGAATTTCTCCTTCCTCATCCTCGGAGCTGTCAAATTTGGCTTCGACTCTAGATCGGTCGTCGGTTGGTAGTACCAAGCCTATGACGTTGACTGCATAGTGGACATGAAAGTCTGGGTCCTGGTCGTAGCTAAGTCCCCTGGTGTCCTTATGGAAGGACGGGGGTTGCACCTGGACCTGGGAAGGAGTCCACAGCTGATGGAAGTATCTCTATTGTGCAGATGTTTGCCACATGGGAATGTGTTACTTCAGACACATTTCTTGAATATGCAGTGACAAATCGCCCCACACTTGAACTGCTTCAGGGGTATCGTCAGCTTGCCTGGACTAGCCAAAGTTGTCATATGGTGGGGCTTGAGGGACCATGTCCCCCTTATAGAAGATAATAGGATTGTCCCTGTTAGCCTTCTTCTTGCTTCGACGTTGTCGCTTGAGGGTGACAATGAATGTGGTTAGCGACTCGACGCTGTGCTTCTCGGATGCACATGGAAGCTGGATGTAGTCTGGTGGCAAGCATATGCTCTTGCCGATAGCTCAGCTAATAAGATTAGCCTCGAAGTCGATCTGGTGCCTCTCAGGGTGATCCGGGGTTGACTTCGAGGCGCAGCCGATGAAGCTTGGCATTTTCCTCGTCAATAGAGAAGAGATCATCATCGTCTTCCTCTGAGAGCCAACCGTTGCTTTTGCTCTTAATCACAGGGTACGGATTAATCCCCTTGAAGTAGAGCGCAACGTCGGCCAGGTTGCATTATGCTAGTGTGAATGGTGACAGGTCTGTAAAGACCGTGTGTTGCTCCCCGTCCTTGGCATACTTGATGCATTGGTGGAGAGTTGACGGGATGACCCAATTTTCATGGAGCCAGGGTCTACCCAGTAGCATCTTATAAGATGTGTTGGAGTCAATGATGTAGAATGTCGCCTTGGAGGTGAAATCATCGAACACCAGGTCGACATCCACCCGACCGAGGACATCCTCGGTGTTCTGGTTAAAGTCAGATATCTTGACTGCTTGAACCTACGGGAGGTATGGGGTCAGATATAGAGTCTTGAATGTCTTGAGCGACATAATGTTAACAGTGGCACCAGCGTCTACTAGTATCCGGTTCACATCATGCCCGTTGACCTTCCCCGTTATGTAGAGAGGACAGTTGTGGCACGGAGGGGAGAGCAGCATGTCTTTCTCTGTGAAAGAGATGGCAGCTGTGAAGGCTTCGTAGGCAGCTGCCTTCATTTCCGCAGCATGTGCTTCATAGACTTTCGGCTCTTGGAGTATTTTGATAAGAGTTTCTCTTGAAGTCCCGCAGTCAATGGCACCCAAGAGGGGGGTGAATTGGGTGATAACAAAAATTTAACCAAACTATACTCAATTTTACGATTAAGTGAGGACACAGTGAACCAAGAGCAGGATAAACTAGATCTATAAAAAATAATCACTACAATAACCCTTGGTACTAGGCGGAGTTAACAAATCTGTAGATTCACTGACGTAAACTGTTATCTTTCCGACAAGAATAACCTTGTCAGTTCGAGTCCAGCTTTTGATATACCGAAAGATCTATTTGAAAGAAATCAAATAATCTAGATCTACAAGCATGCAAGAAGGGGGATAGGAGATAAGGAACAAACCACAAAGAGACAGCGATTTTAAGGTGGTTCGGATGCCACAACGACAACCTACGTCCACCCCTCCCCAAAAGTGAGGATCCACACACTATCTTGTAAAGTGTTACAAGATCAGACACACACACACATACACTGGGAAAGAGAGATCCCGCGAAGGTGTAAGAACACCTTAACACACACAACACTACAACGGATTAAACAGACACACACACACACACACACACACACACACACACACACACACACACACACACACACACACACACACACACACATACACACACACACAGAGACGGATCTAGGAAGATCCACACACACTGAAATGTTTAACGATTATAAGAATCACAAATGAAGCTCAAGAGAAAATATGAAATTAGAGCACAAGAGAAGAATGTTGATTTGCTCCCCATTAATGGATGACGAATGCTTTGGATGCAGCTTGATCCCTTGGATTGATCTTCACTTGAATGAATGAAGAAGGATGAAGAACTCTTCTCGGAGCACTGTTCACGTCTACAGTGCTAGCTCCCTTCTCTTCCTCTTTGGTAGCCTCCTTGATCCACCTTGAGCATTAGGGTTTTCTTAACCCTCTTGTATAAGTTTTATAGACTTTCAATGGTCCACGGATTCCCCCAGACCAGATCCACAATTTCTGGAGGGTTTGGGTGCTTAGGGATTTAACAATACCAAGTGGAAGGGCTTCCCTCGAAGTGACAAAAAGTCAACAATATTGGGCAGCTCGGGGCTAGTGGTCGACCTGCAGGGGCTGGCAGTTGACCGCCACTAAGAAACTTGCAGAAGGCCGGTCCCTCGAAATTCTGGTCGACCGAGATTTGAGGGGCGATCGACCGTCACTGTGACAGACTGTAGAAAGTTGCATTCTGTTATTTCAGGTCGACCGGAGTCATGCTGGAGGTCGACCGGACTGTCAATAACCTGAAAAATGAAGAGTTTAGTGCAGAGAATCATATCCACAAGATCGAGGCATGAATTGAACGTAAGTTTATATGTTATTTCAAGTTCATTTGAGTTCTCAGGAAACCATTTGGAATGCTAAAACCTTAAGCAAAAACATGAAGAGATCCGACCTTGAAAGCTTATGAGAATCACTTAGGTTATAGTTCCAAGCAAGTGAGCAACCATATGTCCTTAGTTTTGTTATCATCAAAAACACTGAGATATATACAACAATCTCCCCCTTTTTGATGATGACAAAACTCTAGGGCATTCAAACCAAAGTTCATGTTTTAAGGAAATTCAATTTGAACATAGTGCTAGAAAGGCATTCAACATGCTAAATCGTTCAACACAAAGTAGCACATACCACCTAACCACTTGTTTGCCAACAAGAATATGAAATGAGACACAAATGCCAACCATCTGAATTCAGACACCAGTACTTTTAATTCATCATTTCATTACAAGGTACATTAGTGCGAGAGTGAATGCACGACTCTAATACCAAAGACTAAGCAAAAGACTAATACTAGTGATAGCCCTCACATGTGACATGCAAGCAAGCAACACAACCACACAACGACATACATAAGTAGATAAACCTGCCCTACTACTTCTCCCCCTTTGGCAACAGCAAAAAGGGATAGGATAGACAAAGGAGGGACTCAAGCAACACTGGACCAAAAGAGAACATGCTAGAGGTGAAAGCAAAAGAAATCCTCATGGAGCATCTTCAGGAGGTGGCTGATCTATTGGAGGTGTAGGTGGAAGGCCAAGGTGCCGATGAATGTCGCCAAGATGGTGGTCATGAGTATGAAGAAGATCAAGAATATGACCAATGGATTCATCACGAGCTGCATCCTGGCGCCGCATGCCAAGAAGGGAGAGGTGCAGGAAGCTAAAGGATTGGCCAGACTCAGCTAAATCCTCTCGGAAGGAAGTCATGTGGGTGGTGAGAGTGGCCATCTGAGTAGAGAGAGTGTCCAAGGCAATAAAGAAGGTATCCATGCGCCCGGATATGGTGTCAAACGCAGTGCCTATAGTGTCCCCAAGGGTAGAGAGATGATCCCCAAGGGTATCCACACGAGTCTCCAAGCCGGTAAGCCGCCCGTCAAGAGCCTCGTAGTCCACCGAAGGGCGCTGTCCGGCCCCTTGAGTGGAAGATTCCCCATGGTGAAACTGAGGGGGAGGAGGCATCTCAAAATCCTGGTGATAAGAAGATGGTGGGGTAGGTTGCTCCTCAGCTGGAACTGGAGGGGGGATATCCCTTTCGCCTTGCTGCTGTACTGGTCCTTTTTCTTCCTCACCGATTTCATCTTCCCCATAAATCGGAATGTCCTGCACAAGCTCGCCGTTGGGACCAAAGTAGTAGCCAAAATCTATGAAAATTTTATGCTTGTTGTATACATCATCCTGCCTAACATATATGAACTGCTCATTTGCCACATTAATCCCGGCATAAATGAAGACACTGGTCAACTGCGAAGCATATGGAAGAGAGCGTCGGAGGTAAGTACGACAGGTGCTAATCAAATCTGTCATGAGCTGACCCATATTGATTTGAATTCCATTCATGACATGATAGAACAGGAATCTCTGAACTTATGTAACCTCATCCCGATCGCCCACTTTGGGATAAATCAATGATGTAAACATGTGGTGCAGGACCCGTTGCAGTGGAGGAAAATGATTGGCATTCAGCTTGATCAAATTGCTCACACCGTTCACATACTCACAGTTGGTCATAACAGTAAATGTAGCTGGAACTTCACCAAAACCATATGCTCTATCTGCACCCATGGCGGATACTCCTAGGGCCTGCTGAAATAACTCCGGAGTGATATGAAGCTCTACACCCTCAACCGTGGTATATAACTATTCATTCATCACAACTAAATACCCGTAGAAGTGCTACACCAACCGAGGATAATATCTATTGTATAGGGTAACAAAATCCATCCAACCTTCCTTAACCACAAAAAGAGCGCACAAATTCGGGAGGAGCTCATTCACCTCGTTGAAGTCGACCAAGCGAGGGTCGATAATAGGACGTGGAGGTAAAGGTGCTCGAGGCAGAGGAGGAGCTTGCTGATGTGGAGGAGCCGGGGCCTCTGGCCGTTGACGGCTAGCTTGCCCTTGGGCAGTACGCCGAGAACTCCGTCTAAGTAGCATCCCGACCTTGAAAGAGCCACCGGGAAACCCTTGAACAATCGATCTCAACCCCGGGAACGTGGATGGAGCACAGGGGCACTGCTAGGGCTTGGAACGACCTTTCCACAGTATGGAAGTTGAGAGGGATCTCCACAGACGCATGAACGACCGCATGGAGGATCTCCCAAAATGATGATGGGACGATCAAATCGTGTGCGGGTGGAGGAAGAGAGGGTTATGGGGGCTTGGTTGGTGGAGATAGGGAGTGCTAGGGTTAGGGCAAGGTGGTAGAGGGTGAATGGGAGTGAAGGATAGAAAGAATGAGGGAGGAAAGACCCATATAAGAGGGGTCGGTTGACCCTTAAGTCAGGCCGGTCTGCCATCGGCGGTCGACCGGCGCGGGCCTGGCGGTCGACCGCCAGGACCAAAATCGCCATTTGAAAATTACTTTTTCCTTTTTTTTGTTTCTCCTTTTTTTTATTTTGTTTTTTTTTTGTATATGGGGGATAAGCAACCAACTGCTTGATAGGGGCCAACATCAAGACATGGGAAGTATGTAGAGGCGAAGATGTGGAGACGAGAAGAAGTTCTGATTTCCCCTAGGTAGAACCGTTAGTTCCAGCATCACTGAGTCCACAGATGTGTTTAATCAAGGAATATTTGTCCATAGAATTATTTTCCAAGGAGGGCTAAATATAAGTAGGTACATGCAGGCATTCATAGGTGAATGAAGACATACAAGGTATTGAAAGAAAATAAAATCAATATGCATGTTTTTCTACCCGTGATGCACATGAATTTCTACAAATGCAACCCTATACCTTAGATGCAAACCTATGCACGTATGCTCTCACCCTTGCACATTCAAAGTTCTCTTCTTATCTTATTAAATTGATCCTGGTTTAGGGGTTTGGTGAAAATGTCAACTAGCTGATTGTGTGTGTCAATGAAGTTCAATTCAAAGACCCCTTTTCCTACATGATCTCTCAGAAAGTGATGACGAATATCTATATACTTCGTCCTTGAGTGCTGAACTAGATTTTTTGACAAATTAATTGCACTAGTATTATTACACAGTATTGGAACAGTTTTCATTTCAACATCTAAATCAAGCAGTTGATTTTTGATCCAAAGTACTTGGGCTCCACAACTTCCCGCGGCTACATATTCAGCCTCGGCCGTTGAGAGAGCTACTGAATATTGTTTCTTGGAGGCCCATGAGACTAGGCAACCACCAAGAAACTGACAGTACCCACTTGTACTTTTACGATCTACAATGCACCCAGCATAATCTGCATCGGTATATGCAATTAAATCAAAGGAACCACCGATAGGAAACCACATGCCAAAGTCTATTGAACCAATGAGATATCTAAAGATGCGTTTCACAGCTGATAAATGAGATTCCTTGGGACATGACTGAAAATAGGCACAAAGACATACACTGAATTGAATGTCAGGGTGACATGCTGTAAGGTATAGTAGTGATCCGATCATACTTTGAAACAGTGTATGATCTACTGTTTTACCATTTTCATCTTTATCCAGCTTTGTGGTGGTAGCCATAGGAGTTGATATAGGTTTTACTTCCGCCATCCCATATTTCTTTAACAATTCCATCGTGTACTTTGCTTGACTTATGAAAATGCCCTCAGAAGTTTGCTTCACCTGCAATCCAAGAAAGAAGTTTAGCTCCCCCATTAAACTCATATCAAATTCTCCTTGCATAATTTCTATAAATTCATCGCATAAGACATTGTTAGTAGATCCAAAAATGATGTCATCCACATACACTTGAACTACTAAAATGACTTTACCTGATTTCTTCTTGAACAGTGTTTGATCAACCTTACCTCTCTTAAAGCCATTTTCAACCAGAATTGAGGTAACCCATTCATACCACGCCCTTGGTGCTTGCTTTAGTCCGTATAGGACCTTTTGGAGCTTGTATACATGTTGTGGATGTTTGGAATTTTCAAAACCTGGAGGCTGCTCTACAAAAACATCCTCCTTGATATAACAGTTAAGAAATGCAGATTTAACATCCATTTGAAATAGCTTAAAGTTCAAGGAGAAAGCATAGAACAACAAGATCCGGACTACTTCAAGTCTAGCAACCGGTGCAAAAGAGTCATCAAAATCAATACCCATCTCCTAGCTATACCCCTTGGCAACAAGCATAGCCTTATTCCTAACAACCAATCCCGCATCATTTAGCTTATTTTTGAAAACCCAACGGGTTCCAATAGTGAGATGGTTCTTGGGACGCAGCACGAGAGTCCACACCTCGTTTCTTTCAAACTGGTGCAACTCTTCATGCATAGCCTGAATCTAGAATTCATTTTGAAGAGCTTCATGAATGTCCTTGGGTTCTTCTTGTGAAAGTAAAGCCAACAAATCCTCCTCTTCTACCTACCTTAGAGAGGACCTAGTTCTTACCCCATCCCCCAAATTACCTATGATGTTCACAGCTGGATGATCCTTTAGAATTATGGAAGAGCTGGGCAAATCAGGATGCTGCACTTGTGGTTCTTGTAGTGTCTCAAGTGTAGGATCCTCATCCTTCTCATTTTTGCTTGTTGTTGCCTTCAATGGTTCATCCTTAGTTTTGACATTCGATGGGTTCTTAGGAGCTTCATCTGCATCCAAGGTAGAAGAAATTTGGTTTGTCAGTTATGATTCGGATTCGTCAAAAATGACATGAGGACTTTCTTCAACAACCAAAGTCCTTTTATTAAATAAACGGTAAGCTCTAGAATTGAGTGCATAACCTAGGAAGATTCCTTTGTTACTCTTTTCATCAAACTTACCCAGGTTGGACTTACCATTGTCCAAAATATAGCAAGGGCATCCAAAGGGTTTAAGATAAGAGATGTTTGGTTTCTTACCCTTGGAGAGCTCATATGGAGTTTTCATCAGAATGGGCATTACCAATGCCCTGTTGATGATGTAGCATGCTGTACTCATCGCCTCAGCCCAAAAATACTTAAGTAGAGAATTCTCACTTAGCATGGTTCGGGCCATGTCTATTAATGTTCTGTTCTTTCTCTCCACTACTCCATTTTGCTGGGGCATCCTTGGAGATGAAAAATTATGTGTGTACCCCTGCTCTTCACAAAAAATGCTGAATTCATGATTTTCAAATTCACCACCATGATCACTCTGGATGGTGGTGATGAGGTAACCTTTTTCATTTTAGATTTTTCGGTAAAACACTTAAAACTCCATCAGGGCATCACTTTTATTAGCTAAAAATAACATCCATGTGAATCTGGAAAAGTCATCAACACTCACAAAGCCATAGGATTTTCCATCTAGGCTAGATGTTCTAGTAGGGCCAAAAAGATCACGATGCAACAGTTCCAAAGGCCTAGCAGATGAAACAATGTTTTTATTTTTGAAGGAAATTCGTGTTTGCTTGCCTTTTGTGCAAGCTTCACAGATTCTATCACTTTCAAATTTTTATTTTGACAGTCCATTCACCAAGTCATGTCTAGACAACTTAGAGATTACTCCAAAACTAGCATGACCTAATATTCGGTGCCATAACCATGCATTTTCATGACAGTTCACAACCAAGCAGAGATCATCGCACGAAACATTATCAATATCAACAGTATAGACATTGTTATTTCCTTTTCCAAAGAAATTTGATCTCATTTGTGTTTTTGTTCAAGATAATGCAGTGGGTTTCATCAAAAATAAATTTAAAACCCTTATCGCACAATTGGCTTATGCTTAGCAAATTGTGATTCAGACCTTTCACCAAAAGTACATCTTTAATAAGAATTTTAGAATTCTTACCAATGTTGTCAATCCCAATGATTTTACCTTTGTCTTGACCTCCAAAGATAACTGGACCTCCATCGTTGTCTTGTAGTGTAGAGAACACTTTCTTACCCCCTGTCATATGCCTTGAGCAGCCGCTGTCCAAGTAACATTTGCTCCCCCTGGCTTCAAGACATATCTGCAAGAAGAAATATTCTCATGCACTTGTTTTTGGTACCCAAACAAGTTTGGGTCCATAGGAGTTAGTCCAACTTCTTGTGGGTGTTCTCTTTATCCATGGAACATGATATTTAGGTGTGCTTTGTCTAAACCAGCAGTTGGAAATCACATGACCAAATCTACCACAATGAAAGCAATTAGCATGTGAGAAAGTTCTTTGATATCTGTGTGGTTTAGGCTGAACATGTTGGGGTTTAGAATTAGAACATGAAGCATGATTATAGTCCTTTTCATGAACAAAGGATGTGGTGATCTTATGCTCAAAAGATTTTTTATTTTGAGGTGTGTACCCGAAGCCTTCCTTTTGGAAGTTGACTTTAACCCCCATTAAGTTATCCAGGTTTTGTTTCCCTTTAACAAACCTAGTCAAGGTGGATTGAAGTTTAGCAACTTCTTCACTCAAAATCCCATTTCTCCTTTCGAGTTCTGAAATTGTGGATTTCAGATTTTCTTCTTTCTTTTTCAGATTTTCACACACTTTTTCAACTTCAGCCATTTTGCATGAAATCTCTTCTTTGGTTCTTTCAATATCTGAAATAGTTTGCAGCAAGCTTTCTCTTTCTTCAGTTGCTTCAAACCATTCATGTTCCAAATTTTCAAACTTGACAAAGATATCTTCATGTGACAGTTCATCAATTTTCTTTTTAAGAGTTTTATTTTCAGATCTGATTTTCTTGTATTTGGCATACAATTTTTCATATTCAGATTCCCATTGTTCATTTGAAATAAAATCAGGGTCCGAATTTACCTCAGTTGTGTCATCCTCATGAGCCATGAGACACAAGCTCTCCACCTCGGATAGTTCGTCCTCTTCATCGCTCCACGTAGCAACCATGGCTTTGGGCTTTCTGAAATTGTCCTTTTTGAATTTCTTCTTCAGGTCTGGGCACTCTCCCCTCATGTGCCCGGGCTTTTTGCATTCATAGCATATGATGCTACTTGGCTTGCTCGACTCACCCTTGGTTTGAGTGGGCTTCCTTTGCCCTTTTCTGAAGTTGCCTTGGTAATTTCTTTTCTTCCTCAGAAATCTTTTTACTTGACGAGTGATCATAGCCAATTCTTCTTCTTCGTTGCTTCCGTCACTGGACTCTTCTTCTTGAGAGTCGTCATCAGATTGATGAGCTCTCAATCCAATCACTTTCTTCTTCTTGATATCTTCCTCAATTGTCCTCTTCACATTTATCTCATAAGTCATGAGTGACCCTATGAGTTCATCGAGGGTAAGTGTAGACATATTCTTGGAGTCTTCAATAACGGTGGCTTTGGTGTGCCACACAGGAGAGAGGGATCTTAGCACTTTTCTTACAAGCTCAGAATTTGTGTAATCTTTCCCAAGACTTTTGAGACCATTCGTGATCTCAGTTAGCCTTGCGAACATCTCTGAAATTGTCTCTTCATGCTTCATCTTGAAAAGCTCATAGTCTCGAACCAGAAGGTTGGCCCTGGTCTCTTTGACCTCGGATGTCCCTTCATATATGAGCTGTAGTTTCTCCCATATTTCTTTGGTTGAGCTGCACATGGAGACACGAGAGAATTCATTAGGGTGTATTACACATTGCATAATATTCATAGCATTGAAATTAACTGTGCATTCCTTAATTTCCTCGGGTGTCCATTTTTCTTCATCATTCCCAAGTTTGTAAGGACCCTTGTCCACGACTCTCCAAACTTCGTACTCTTGAGCCCTCAAGAAAACATGCATTCTATTTTTCCAGTATGAGTAGTTTGAGCCGTCAAAGAATGGAGGATGTTTGATAGAGTGACCTTCGAGCATCATACCCTTGTTTGCCATTGATCCGGATCTCACTCTAGACTATTAGATCTGTGAAAGATAGAGCCTTAGCTCTGATACCAATTGAAGTCCCGCAGTCAATGGCACCCAAGAGGGGGGTGAATTGGGTGATAACAAAAATTTAACCGAACTATACTCAATTTTACGATTAAGTGAGGACACAGTGAACCAAGAGCAGGATAAACTAGATCTATCAAAAATAATCACTACAATAACCCTTGGTACTAGGCGGAGTTAACAAATCCGTAGATTCACTCACGCAAAGTGTTATCTTTCCAGCAAGAATAACCTTGTCAGTTCGAGTCCAGCTTTTGATATACCGAAAGATCTATTTGAAAAAAATCAAATAATCTAGATCTACAAGCATGCAAGAAGGGGGATAGGAGATAAGGAACAAACCACAAAGAGAAAGTGATTTTAAGGTGGTTCGGATGCCACAACGACAACCTACGTCCACCCCTCACCGACAGTGAGGATCCACACACTATCTTGTAAAGTGTTACAAGATCAGACACACACATACATACACTGGGAAAGAGAGCTCCCGCGAAGGTGTAAGAACACCTTAACACACACAACACTACAACGGATTAAACACACACACACACACACACACACACACACACGGATCTAGGAAGATCCACACACACTGAAATGTTTAATGATTACAAGAATCACAAATGAAGCTCAAGAGAAAATATGAAATTACAGCACAAGAGAAGAATGTTGATTTGCTCCCCCTTAATGGATGACAAATGCTTTGGATGCAGCTTGATCCCTTGGATTGATCTTCACTTGAATGGATGAAGAAGGATGAAGAACTCTTCTCGGAGCACTGTTCACGTCTACAGTGCTGGCTCCCTTCTCTTCCTCTTTGGTAGCCTCCTTGATCCACCTTGAGCATTAGGGTTTTCTTAACCCTCTTGTATAAGTTTTATAGACTTTCAATGGTCCATGGACTCCCCCAGACCAGATCCACAATTTCTGGAGGGTTTGGGTGCTTAGGGATTAACCAATACCAAGTGGAAGGGCTTCCCTCGAAGTGACAAAAAGTCAACAATATTGGACAGCTCGGGGCTGGCGGTCGACCTACAGGGGCTGGCGGTTGACCGCCACTGAGAAAATTGCAGAAGGCTGGTCCCTGGAAATTTCAGTCGACCGGGATTGAGGGGCAGTTGACCGCCACTGTGACAGACTATAGAAAGTTGCATTCTGTTATTTCAGGTCGACCGGAGTCATGCTGGAGGTCGATCGGACTGTCAATAACCTGAAAAATGAAGAGTTTAGCCCAGAGAATCATATCCACAAGATCGAGGCATGAATTGAACGTAAGTTTATAGGTTATTTCAAGTTCATTTGAGTTCTTAGGAAACCGTTTAGAATGCTAAAACCTTAAGCAAAAACATGAAGAGATCCGACCTTGAAAGCTTATGAGAATCACTTAGGTTATAGTTCCAAGCAAGTGAGCAACCATATGTCCTTGGTTTTGTTATCATCAAAAACACCGAGATATATACAACATCTCTTAGGTCCTTAATCCAAGCGATGGCTTCCCAAATTGAAATACTAGCAGGGAAGTGCTTCATCTGGTGGAGGACCTTTCGGTCAACTTGGGCTCGAGCATCCTCTAAAGAGGGTAGTATGTCAGGATGAGCCTTCTGTGAGCTGTCGTGCTGTTCCACATCGGGAAGTTGCACTGCCTTACCCTTACCACCGGGATCGGACAAACTATGGTCACCGGTGGACTCCGAGAATAGGGATGCCAATGATGGCTCTTCTGGGAGTGACTGGCGGGCTGGCTCATCCCTGCTGGACAGTCCCGCTTGCTCTACTGCAGAAGCCGGTACTGGTGCAGGGGCTGGGAGGCTGGCAGTAGCCTGTTCGATGCCGGAAGGGTCGAAGATATCGGGTCCGCTCTGAATTTCTATTTCCGGAATGGGAGCCGGTTCCTCTCCTCGAAAGAGGATAATTCACTCCGGGTCAAAGGTGGACAGACAGAGGGTTAACTCAGAGGTTCTCCCACGGCCTCTACCGCATCCGCGGCCATGACCTCGGCCACGACCAGTGTGCTCTGGAGCTGGCTGTAGCCTAAGTGGGGCAATGGTTTTTTGTCTCGTCCGGGAGGCTACTGGCTCGCCCCGCCGAGAAGCATTGATATCGTCAGGAGGTGGGATGGCCACCATGTTGCAGGTGCAGTGCCGAAGCATTTCTTCCAGCTGCTCTGGGGTGATCTCCTTGTCTTTATAGCTCAAGGAGAGCTCGTCCGGGATCACGAGTCTTTTGCCGTTCTTGAGCTTTTGGATCATCTCTTGGACCCAATTTCTAAGGCGGGCTCGTTTCTGCATTTCTTCCCACGGGATGTAGCTGTCAAGTGGGAGAGCCTCGGTAGGACGAGGAGGAATGTATTCCTCTAGGTCATCAATGAGCCGCTGGAGCCTTTGGAGAGGCGTTTGCTCGGCTGGTGATTGTAGGGTGGCTGCTTGTTCGGCCTATTTCTTGAGCCATCTTCTCAAGTTCTTCCTCCTATTTTTCTTTTATCTATTGGCGATAGCGGTCTCCAAGGGAGTAGGAGGGAGAGGTGTTGGAGCCAGAGTTGATAAATCCTCAAGAGGATATCTCCGAGCTGGTGCCTTTTCCAGGCGAGGCCGGTGACTCTTCCTTGCCCGGATTTTGATCCAGGCGCCTTCCACTTGTTGTATCTGGAAAATGGCGTTGATCGCCTACTCGATTACCTCGAGCGGCAACTCCTGGTATGCTGGGATGCTGGGACAGGTGTTCGAAGATGTGTGCGCGGTTTGGTGCCTTACCCGCGGTGGCGGCAGCTTTTGAGGAGTCAGTTGACTGGTACTGGCGTCCAAAGACGTATGCGCGGTTTGATGCCTTAGCCGCAGTGGCGAGAGGAGCCTACGAAGAGTCAGTGGGCTAGTGCTGGCGTCCGTGGACATGTGCGTAGTTTGATGCGTTAACTACGGTGGCGACGACCTTTGTTGGGAAGCGGACCAAGAGATACACTTGTTGTCCTGCTCCTTAGCTTTGCCTTTGTGATCACGCTGAGGGCTGGGTCTAGCGAAAACTGACGGCGTCGCAAGACATTGTTGCTTTGAACAATTATCCCGACTCGGTGGACTGGCTGAGCCTTGTGGCAGTGGGCTCGCCGCTTGAATCGAAGCCGCTGAAGACTCCAAAGATGTCTTCCTTGTACTTTGGATTGTGCAAAAGGGTAGGCAGAGAGGACCTGACGACCCATCCGTTGAGGGGGTATGACAAGGCTGAGGTGGGACCTCGCCCTACTTTTGCTTTCCCTTCCTATCCACGGACGTAGGAGACGGAGATAGGACGGGGGGATGACGAGAGAGAGCTGAAGAGCCCATCATCGTCTCGCCTACCAGAACGTCCTCTCGACCGAGAATGACCCAAAGGAGCCTGGCGGTATCTTCTTCAGGGAAAGGGAGAGACTCTAGCTCCCGCCAGGACCGCCACCGCACGGTCGAAGTGGGTGGGGTTGGCTGGCTAGGTGCTGACGTTTGGAAGCCTGAAGGGGCCGACGGAGCAGAAGAATGGATGACGTTGACCGAGAAGTTGGTCGGCTCCGTCTCTTGATTGGCGTCCTGCTCTCTATGCTTTCACAATCGCTCGAGCGCCTCTTAGTTGTCGGTCTGAAACTCGAGCCATTCTGGAGGATGCGGGTAAGGCAGCTCGTGCCCATTCTCTTGAGGGGAGTCTGGCCACTCTAGCACATTCCTGATAGTGCTCAGGATCTCTTCGACAGCTTGCCGAAGCCTGACAAGTGATATAGAGTTCCCCTCAGCATCGATCTGCTCCCATTGGATCTGTTCCTGGATGAGATGTTGAACTTCCTCGCAGGACTCGATCGGGTGGCAAATTCTGGCATGGAAGGGGAAGTATCGAGGGTGACTACGGTCCAAATGGGTGTAGTCGACAGGCGAGTCGCGGGGCATGATTTGCCCCCTCTCGATGAGGATATCAAAGAGTCGCTGGGTTCTCTCCCTAGGGAAGGAGAGAGGTCTCTAATCATGCCAAGGCCTCCACCCCGGATGCCAGATCAAACATCCCCTTCGACTGGCACAGGGCTCCTCTGACTCATCATCAGAGAGAGAAAATGTGGCCATCATGTGGATGACACTGGCTGAGTAGTGAGCCACGCATGCTGCCTTAGCCGACCTGGCCCACGTATGTGGTTACGGGGGATCGACGAGACCGCTCTTCATTTTGACAAGGCCGTCTCGGATCAGCTTCTGCGCCTGAGTCTTGAAGACGTAGCAATCTTCAATTGAGTGACCCAGCATGCGATGATACAGGCAATAATTGGGATCGTCGGTCTTCAGGGCCTCGTCCGGCTAGCAGATTTCTGGCAGCTCGATAATCTTCTGGGCCATGCAGAGGTCGAAGAGCATCTTCGTATGTTCCTTCTTGAAGGAGAAGGGTGTCTTCATACGCTCCAAGAAGGAGGGAACGGTCGGCTTGTCTGCTGGCTTTTTGTCAGAGCTGTTGGATTCGGCCTCCTTATTGGCTTTGGCAGCAGGGGTGAACTCTATGATATTCACCTCCTTGTCGGACTGGCATTCTCGCACTTGCTTACCCTTTGCTGCAGTGTAGCTCGGGTTATCGACGAACAACATCTCTATTTCGGTGACTGCCGAATTGAGTTGGTCGAAGCCTTTAATACTGGTGTAGCATCCCCGAAAATTTAAGGAGAATAAAATGAATTAAAAAAATTACATGTGAAAAACAAAGAAGTATTTGAGTTAAATTAAGAATATATGTAATATATATATGTGTATATGTAAATAACATTTGCAAACAATCACTAAGACCAACCATTTTTAATCAAAAGAAAATAACGTCTCAGGGTAAGGTGTGATTTAAATACACGACTTTATGGAAGGCGCTACTTTATGAATTAACGCCCTGAGGGCAGGCGTTGTTTAATTAATTAATGACTTTTGGTCTAGTCATCAATTTATAAAAGGATGACCCAACCGGAGTCGTCTTATTCATTCATCCCAAATTAGGAAGCGTTCTGTTTCGGAAAGAGTTGTAAGGGGAAACTGCAATGCAAATCGGATTAACATTAGGAATGCTTTTCCCCAATAGAACTCTAACCTTTTTAGGTCTCTAAAACCCTGTAAATACCAACCCTTCGAGCCAATCTATGAACTTTTCTCTCTTTCCTTCACGACGACTGCAAGATGGTTTTAAGGTAGCCGAGACTTCGGCGTTCTTCATGCATCTTCGTTCTACGATATAGGAAGCCCTATTCTCTCAAATTATTCCGGAGGGCGACTGCTGCTGCTGCTGCTATTGCCTTCGATAAGAGCTGTTGCTCTTGTTATTTCCTCCCAGCCGTTCCTTCGTTTTGCTGCTGTCAATATCTCTGTTGGAAAAACAGAGTATCGGAATTCCACTATTTTCTCGTCATCTATCAACCCAATCAACTTCGAGGTAGGTATTC
Organism: Amorphophallus konjac; assembly: GCA_022559845.1. Taxonomy (NCBI): domain Eukaryota; kingdom Viridiplantae; phylum Streptophyta; class Magnoliopsida; order Alismatales; family Araceae; genus Amorphophallus; species Amorphophallus konjac. The sequence goes on along the minus strand of CM040121.1, from coordinate 247,505,520 downwards.
TCTCTGAGGGCTAAACCAATTAATAAAGGTGACATCATAATAGCATGCTTTTATCAAGTTCATATCTTCTATCTTCTTGATAGAAATTATCCTATATTCCTGTCGAGAGCTTGCACATAGGCTAGATGTTTTTGTTAAGTTATAGTAACAGACGCCTTCTGTTAAGGCGCGTTTTTAATTTAAGACGACCCCTCTTAAGTCGCTATTTAATTAACACCCGTCTAAATAGGCGTCAATTTACTTGATAATCCCGTATCATTAAAATTCAATATACCATAAATCCTGATAAGATAATCAAGGCATGAATATATAATTGGATTACTATTATATTTCTTGATAGAATAAAAGACGACTCTGTCCGTGTCGTTAATTTAAATGGATGCCCGGTGTCAGAGGCGTCAAATTGTGTGAAGATAACGGCAAAAATTGTGTAAAATAAGTTCTCTGGATATTTGAAATCATGACATTGTCTTTACCGTGTCTTTGATATAAGACGCCCCTGAAAAGGACGCGTCTCATTAAAACAGTGACCTAAAGCCAGTCGTCATTTATTTAAAATTCAAAAAAAATGATCATCGAGCAGTCGTCATTTAATATATGTTATATATGAGTTTTAGTCGTTCATAGGTATAGAAATATCCTGTGGCCATAAAAATTTATGGGTGTACTATTAGGATGGGGACCGAGGTAGTGGAAGTGGTTGCACCATTTTTCGTGCCCTCTATCGCAAGATCCCCTGTCTCTCATCGAAAAATTATTTTGAACATATGGTTGGGTAAAGTTTTTCGAACCGGTCATTTCGGTATATTATAAGCTAGATTCCGACACCGTTAAGTATAGAAACGGGAGGGTTGAAAATGTAAAATTTTGAAATAACGACCCAAAACAAGTCGTTACAAAAAAAAGTGACGCCTATAGTACCAAGTGTCAGATTACATATATGTATGTTTATATATATATAAGTATATATATATATATATATATTGTACGTGTATCTTTAAAAATTCATATTAATTAGAATATGTAATAGAAAATTATGAAATAATAATATTTGGAATCCTGGTATTTTTCTCCTAATTGTCATATATTCTATTTTGTTAAATATTTTTAAATAAATCAATGTGCCTTTTTATGTAAGTTTTTGAATTTATTCAGTTAAATAGATAAAAATATAAATTCTTGTTAAATAAATTGAGCTAAAAATCATGAAAATTAATGTTCCCCAAGAGGATGCTAATTAATAAATGACGGCACCCACGGGTGTTAAATAATATAAGTTTCTTTAATTATAGTTAATTATAGAATAGGATGGACATGAATTCTATAATTAACGTATACATTTTCTCACCGCTTTCTTCCGTTTTTGACCCATACCTCGGGTCTTTTGGCGCTCTCATCTCACGTCCGTAGATGGAGTCCATGTAACATGATTGGTTCACGCATACACCTCAACTCTCGGTGACATACGAGTCCTCCGTTGGACATTCCGTTCCTTCGGACTGACAAGTTAGTCATTGAGACCTCCATAAGTCTCCGCTAGCCTTGGATTCCCTCAAGGCAGTTGAGCTGGTTGTACCTTAAAAACCCTGGTTCTGATCCATGTTACTTTGATTTTCCGTTAGTCTTCACACTATACTCCTTTGGAATCTTCTTGTCATCAATTCGAGAACATAACCCGTTGACTCTGTATTTGGCCATATCTGATTCTGAAATATTAAAGGGCTCTAGGTCCACGACTTTTTAGTGCCAGGAAGGACGGAAGTCCAATTCTGTAAACCATGGTGAAATTCTAGGTGTGGCATTGCACCAACATCTGTATATCTGTTCTGATATGTTATCTGTTAAATCTGTTATTTTGGAAATTCTGATATTCTGTTATTCTGTTATTCTGATATTCTGTTATTTGTTATTCTGTTATTCTGTTAAATTCAGTTATTCCGCTAGACTGATTAATCTACTTATTATTATTATTGAACTCAGTTATATTCTGGCCAATTCTGAAGTTATGTTCATCCGCGCATCTGTCCTTGTTATATTCTGATAACTTGTCCTTGACTCTGTATGGGAATTAGTCCCTATATCTCTTGATCTCGTATCTGCCTTTGACTTTAGTATTCATCTTTCCTGATAGTTGATCATCATGATTTTCTAGTTACATGCATTGCATCGTCATGAAACCGTTAATTGGTTAATCACTTATATTCTGCGTGATGAGAGATGTAATTCCTACTGAGCGTTTCGCTCACCTGCCTATCTTTAACGTTTTTTAGGTAACGAGATTGAAGATAGTCCATCAGATGGGGAAGGGCCAGAGTGTTGAGCGTTATGAAGAATAGTGTCAGTGTCTTTAATTTTCTTGAGTCTTGTTCTGTTATTTGAGTCTTTTCTCTTTATTAGAATGTAATAGTGAGTCCTTTCTTCACTTATGTAAGTTGAGTCAAGGTATGTAATTGAATATTTGATTCTCAATGAAGGTTGTTTTGGCCCACATTTGTCTAGTTTTAATTTTGTATGCTCTGATTATTCACGACTGTATCACTGCCGCGTTCTGAACTACACGTTCCGCTGCTATCGGTTCGGGGCGTGACAGTTTGTGGTATCAGAGCCTAGGTTTATTAAACCCTAGGTCTTGACTATAGGTCGCCATAAGTTCTTGGTTCAATCCTATTATTACCCGGTGAGATTGGGTAGAACTGTGGGTTAAGAATTAAAAAGGAAATTAAGATACTAATAAGATTAGTTTATGATGATAGTTTAGTAAAATTTCACGAGAATTACTTGATAACCTTACATGAGATTGTTTATGTCTTGTAGAACTAGATAGATAACAATCGCCGCCGAACATGCTCAATGGCATAACATGCAACGCACTCTCCAAGGCATGACTCAGGCTCTCCAACGGGTAGCCGAGGGTGGAGCCAATCGTGGTGCTGGAGAGTTACATCGTGAGTTCCGGAGCCTCAATCCTCCTAGATTTAGTGGAACTCCTGATCCTGATATCGCGGAAGATTGGACAAAGGAGATGGAAAGAACTTTCCGAGTAATGCAATGCTCGGATCAAGATAAGGTCCTATTAGCGACATTTCAGCTAGAGAAGGACACAAGGGCTTGGTGGGAATCCGTGGAAGCCACTCTGCCGGACATTCAAGTAACTTGGGAAGACTTTTTAGAACACTTTAACGAGAAGTATTTCTCAGAGAGAGTTCGAGAGAGAAAGGCAGGAGAATTTGCCTCACTTAAACAACGAAGCATGTCTGTGGCAGAATATGAGGCCCAATTCTCAAGGTTATCTAGGTATGCGCCTCATCTAATATCAACGGGGAAGATGATAGCTAGAAGGTTCATGAACGGTTTAAGAATACAATACATTCCCCAATTGGCACCATCGGATATACCAACATATGCGGAGATGGTCAAAAGAGCACAGTTATTAGAGGATGCTATGGAATTATCCGACAAAATTAGGGCAAGAATGGAGAAGAAGAAAGGAGGTAATGGTAATAAGAGGCCAAATGAGGGAAACGACGTTCCGAATGGCAAGAAGCCTAAGGAAGCAAAGTGCAAGCATTGTGGGAATGATAGTCACAAGTCTGAGAAGTGTCGCTGGAAGAACGAAGCTTGTTTTCGATGTGGAAGCCAAGAACATAAGGTAGCTGACTGTCCAATTTCTAAAGATCAACCTCAGCAGGCAAATGGTCGACATCAAGTACAATTGCAAGCAATAAGACAAATCGAACCTACCAACAATGAAATAGCTGGAGGTAACCCTTAATCTTAAAACCATTAGTGATTTCCTGGAGGATAGAATGAGATACCCCTATTTTGGAATTGAATGTCATGTGAATTTGGGGACCAAATTCTTTAAGTGGGGGAGGGTGTAGCATCCCCGAAAATTTAAGGAGAATAAAATGAATTAAAAAAATTACATGTGAAAAACAAAGAAGTATTTGAGTTAAATTAAGAATATATGTAATATCTATATATGTATATGTAAATAACATTTGCAAACAATCACTAAGACCAACCATTTTTAATCAAAAGAAAATAACGTCTCAGGGTAAGGCGTGATTTAAATACACGACTTTATGGAAGGCGCTACTTTATGAATTAACGCCCTGAGGGCAGGCGTTGTTTAATTAATTAACGACTTTTGGCCTAGTCGTCAATTTATAAAAGGATGACCCAACCGGAGTCGTCTTATTCATTCATTCCAAATTAGGAAGCGTTCTGTTTCGGAAAGAGTTGTAAGGGGAAACTGCAATGCAAATCGGATTAACATTAGGAATGCTTTTCCCCAATAGAACTCTAACCTTTTTAGGTCTCTAAAACCCTATAAATACCAACCCTTCGAGCCAATCTATGAACTTTTCTCTCTTTGCTTCACGACGACTGCAAGACGGTTTTAAGGTAGCCGAGACTTCGGCGTTCTTCATGCATCTTCGTTCTACGATATAGGAAGCCCTATTTTCTCAAATTATTCCGGAGGGTGGCTGCTGCTGCTGCTGCTATTGCCTTCGATAAGAGCTATTGCTCTTGTTATTTCCTCCCAGCCGTTCCTTCGTTTTGCTGCCGTCAATATCTCTGTTGGAAAAACAGAGTATCGGAATTCCACTGTTTTCTCGTCATCTATCAACCCAATCAACTTCGAGGTAGGTATTCTCTCTGAGGGCTAAACCAATTAATAAAGGTGACATCATAATAGCATGCTTTTATCAAGTTCATATCTTCTATCTTCTTGATAGAAATTATCCTGTATTCCTGTCGAGAGCTTGCACATAGGCCAGATGTTTTTGTTAAGTTATAGTAACAGACGCCTTCTGTTAAGGCACGTTTTTAATTTAAGACGACCCCTCTTAAGTCGCTATTTAATTAACGCCCGTCCAAATAGGCGTCAATTTACTCGATAGTCCCGTATCATTAAAATTCAATAAACCGTAAACCCTGATAAGATAATCAAGGCATGAATATATAATTGGATTACTATTATATTTCTCGATAGAATAAAAGATGACTCTGTCTGTGTCATTAATTTAAATGGACGCCCGGTGTCAGAGGCGTCAAATTGTGTGAAGATAACGGCAAAAATTGTGTAAAATAAGTTCTCTGGATATTTGAAATCATGACATTGTCTTTACCGTGTCTTTGATATAAGACGCCCCTGAAAAGGACGCGTCTCATTAAAACAGTGACCTAAAGCCAGTCGTCATTTATTTAAAATTAAAAAAAAAATGATCATCGAGCAGTCGTCATTTAATATATGTTATATATGAGTTTTAGTCGTTCATAGGTATAGAAATATCCTGTGGCCATAAAAATTTATGGGCGTACTATTAGGATGGGGACCGAGGTAGTGGAAGGGGTTGCACCATTTTTCGTGCCCTCTATCGCAAGATCCCCTATCTCTCATCGAAAAATTATTTTGAACATATGGTTGGGTAGAGTTTTTCAAGCCGGTTATTTCGGTATATTATAAGCTAGATTCCGACACCGTTAAGTATAGAAACGGGAGGGTTGAAAATGTAAATTTTTGAAATAATGACCCAAAACAAGTCGTTACAAAAAAAAAGTGACGCCTATAGTACCAGGCGTCAGATTACATATATGTATGTTTATATATATATAAGTATATATATATATATATATCTTGTACGTGTATCTTTGAAAATTCATATTAATTAGAATATGTAATAGAAAATTATAAAAAATATATATTTGGAATCCTGCTATTTTTCTCCTAATTGTCATATATTCTATTGCCTTAAATTATTTTAAATAAATCAATGTGCCTTTTTATGTAAGTTTTTGAATTTATTCAATTAAATAGATAAAAATATAAATTCTTGTTAAATAAATTGAGTTAAAAATCATGAAAATTAACGTTCCCCAAGAGGATGCTAATTAATAAATGACGGCACCCACGGGTGTTAAATAATATAAGTTTCTTTAATTATAGTTAATTATAGAATATGATGGACATGAATTCTATAATTAACGTATACATTTTCTCACCGCTTTCTTCCGTTTTTGACCCATACCTCAGGTCTTTTGGCGCTCTCATCTCATGTCCGTAGATGGAGTCCCTGTAGCATGATTGGTTCACGCATACACCTCAACTCTCAGTGACATACGAGTCCTCCGTTGGACATTCCGTTCCTTCGGACTGACAAGTTAGTCATTGAGACCTCCGTAAGTCTCCGCTAGTCTTGGATTCCCTCAAGGCAGCCGAGCTGGTTGTACCTTAAAAACCCTGGTTCTGATCCATGTTACTTTGATTTTCCGTTAGTCTTGACACTATACTCCTTTGGAATCTTCTTATCATCAATTCGAGAACATAACCCATTGACTCTGTATTTGGCCATATCTGATTCTGAAATATTAAAGGGCTCTGGGTCCACGACTTTTCAGTGCCAGGAAGGACGGAAGTCCAATTCTGTAAACCATGGTAAAATTCTGGGTGTGGCATTGCACCAACGTCTGTATATCTGTTCTGATTTGTTATCTGTTAAATCTGTTATTTTGGAAATTCTGATATTCTGTTATTCTGATATTCTATTATTTGTTATTCTGTTATTCTGTTAAATTCAGTTATTCCGCTAGACTGATTAATCTGCTTATTATTATTATTGAACTCAGTTATATTCTGGCCAATTCTGAAGTTATGTTCATCTGCGCATCTGTCCTTGTTATATTCTGATAACTTGTCCTTGACACTGTATGGGAATTCGTCCCTATATCTCTTGATCTCGTATCTGCCTTTGACTTTAGTATTCATCTTTCCTGATAGTTGATCATCATGATTTTCTAGTTACATGCATTGCATCGTCATGAAACCGTTAATTGGTTAATCACTTATATTCTGCGTGATGAGAGATATAATTCCTACTGAGCGTTTCGCTCACCTGCCTATCTTTAACGTTTTTCAGGTAACGACATTGAAGATAGTCCATCAGATGGGGAAGGACAAGAGTGTTGAGCGTTATGGAGAATAGTGTCGGTGTCTTTAATTTTCTTGAGTCTTGTTCTGTTATTTGAGTCTTTTCTCTTTATTAGAATGTAATAGTGAGTCCTTTCTTCACTTATGTAAGTTGAGTCAAGGTATGTAATTGAATATTTGATTCTCAATGAAGGTTGTTTTGGCCCACATTTGTCCAGTTTAAATTTTGTATGCTCTGATTATTCACGACTGTATCACTGCCGCGTTCCGAACTACACGTTCCGCTGCTATCGGTTCGGGGCGTGACAATTGGTGCCGAGAAGCTTTTCCCTAACCTCGGCCGCCAGACCTCGACGACATATGGTGATCGCGTCCTCCTGAGCAGGTGGATTGACGCACCTCATGCTGAGGTCTCGCCACTTTTTGATGAAGTCGAGGGCACCCTCGCCCTTTTTCTATCGGAGAGAACAAAGTTTGGCTAGGGAGACCTTTTGCTCGACCGTTTGAAAGCGGTCGAGGAATTTCTTCTAGAGATCCGCCCAATCGATCACTGAGCCGGGCCTCAGGCGGGAATACCATTGAAAGGCCATTCCCGTGAGAAAAGTAGCGAAGTAGTGGAGGAGATAAGACTCATCCAGCGCTAACTCACCCATGGCCGTAACATAGTAGGCTAAGTGTTCATGTGGCGACCCCTGCCCATCAAACTTTTGCAGCTTCAGGTGCTTGGAGTACTCTGGGGGAAACTTTTTCAGCTGGTGGTGAAGCGGGTAGGGTACACTGTAGAGATCTATTGTGACCACCCCTTCACCATACTGGGTGAGCTTTGTCTCGACAATACGCTCGATCATCTGGCATTGCGCCAGGAGATTTTCTAGCACTGGCATATTGGAGGCTCGTGGCTGGGCCTCAACCGAGGGAGTGCCAAACCCAGTTAACAATGGGGTTCGGGCAATCACCACTGAAGTGTTGGCAGCATCGCGGGTTGCTGGAGGCGCCAGTGCCTCGGCCTGGGGCCTAGCAGGTTGCTGAGGATGAAGGTCCCGTTCCTGGAGGAGATCTTGCATGAGGGCCTTCAGATGCTGGTTCTCCTTCATGAGAATGTGGAGGGTCACTTCTTGAGCCTCGTTCACCAGAGGGTCATTGTTGCCGGCTCTGCATTGAGAGGAGAGTCACGGTCTTCCACCGAAACTTCTTCCGCGTGTTCCGATGCCTGCGGTCTGGTAGAAATGCCGACGTGACCTGTTGAGGGAGGCAGAGGAGCCTGATGGCGCGGCCTCCTGAAGTGGGATAGAGGCTGGTTCAGATCATCAGACTGGGTGTCTGGCTGGTGTCTGGTTGTGTAGCACGCGAACACTCGAACCACATCATTAACGAATCGGGCCGTCCGCTTCCTACGCGGGTGCCGCTCTGGGCAGACAGGCGCCCCCAGTCTGTCAAAGACAGAGGTGCATTGCAGAGGGGGCTCACTCCCGATATCAGTCGGAGGAGAACCCTGGACAGGTTGCTGGAGGGCCCAGGAGCGGGCTCGCGTTTGCCTCCGCTTGCTTGTTCGGGGGATATTAGATGACTGGGCATCGTTAGACGGTGCTACCTGGACGCCAGTGGCATCCTGCCTGATGCCTCGTCTGAGTGCTCACAGGGGGTTTCTAATATGCGCCCTTCGAAGGGCCTGAGCTTCCTCTGGGGTGACCCAGATTCTCCTCAAGTCAGATTGCTGGTCTCCCTTGTCGCCGCTTTTCTGACGAGCTGTCTTGGGAGGCCGTGTGTCGGGCTGTGGTGGGTGCCCCCGGGCTGTTGCCGAGGAACCCGCTCCTTTGAGCTTCGCCCCATCCTCTTGTGTTTGCCACAAGAGGTCAAAAGATTGGAGGTGGGGATGGTGGGAATGGTCCATTCCTGGGGTATGATTGGTTCACCCCCGTCAAGACGGATCCGCATGTCACCGACAAGAACAGTCTTACCGGAGTTGCTGGTTGCAGCAGCGAGCCGCCTGCCTCTGCGGCCATGGCGACGCTTCTTCTGAGGAGCTGAGAAAGACTCCGCCCCAAGATGGTAGATCGAGAAAACCCAGCCCGGAGCGACCGGCAGCGTGAAGCTGTCAGTCAGAGGTACTAGGATAGGCCCCCGGGGCATGAGACCCGCGTCGGGAGTCGATCACTGGGCGACCCAGGTATAAGCCTTTGCCCGCGCCGATAAGAGTGTTGCCGATGCTCGAGATGACACTCTTGCACCGAGAAGCAACGCCGTCGAAAGTGCTGAGGTGCCGACGCCCCTGGGTCGAGGACCGTCGGTAGGTGGCGACGTAGTCCGAGCTCGGGTCGGGAGGCCCGAGGAGGGTGTTGAGGAACCTTGCCCCCTGGGTAGGAGACCTGCAGGGAGAGCCGGTCCAACTGGAGCCCGGAACCAGGGTCCCAAGTGCGATATCGGAGAGCTGCGAACTCAGGGCTGGGAGCCACATCGAGAGTCGGCTTTGCCGGGGTTCGGGCCTGCGGGCCCAAGGAAGGTGCTGAGGAGCCGTGGACCCAGGGCTGGAAGCCTATGTTGGGTGTCGGCTTTGCTAGAGCTCGGGGTTGGAGGCCCGAGGAATATGGTGGGAAGCCGTGGACTTGGGGCTGGGAGACTGTGTTGGGTGTCGGCTTTGCTGCGGCTCGGGGTTGGAAACCCGAGGAAGATGCTGGGAAGCCGTGAACCCGGGGCTGGGAGCCTATGTTGGGTGCCGTCTTTGCTGCGGCTCAGAGTTGGAAACCCGAGGAGGATGCTGGGATAGTGACCGAAGTCTGGGGCGCGGGGCCCGAGCCGTAGATCAGACAAGACTCGTCCCGGGAGGTAACGCTTACCCAGGTCGGTGTTGATCTGGGGACCCTGCAGGGGCCAGTGGTGGCAGTCCGGTGCCTGGTGCTCAGGCGGGACACCGGTGCTGGAGGTATGCGTGGCACATCGGCCACAGGAGCCAATGGAGAAACGGGGGTTGGCTGAGAGCAGCCACAGAGATCACGCCCAAGAAGTTTGGCGATCCGATGACGGGGGCGAAGCTACAGAAAGCAATTCGCGTCGCTATGTAACCCACCCGGGCATGGGTGGCGATGACATTGGGACCGTAGGTGACGGCCGCCATGGTTGCTAGAGCGCTGAGTGCTGCAAAGGCGATGGTTGCCGACAGTCGCCGAGCACGGTCCGTCGGTCAGAACGCGGACTTGAAGCTGTTGGAGAATGCGCGTGCGAGTACCCTCCTCTTCCTCTCCTGCAAGGACAGGGAAAGGGCACCCGGGCTTCAGGGCTGGCATAGGCTTTTCTTCAGCAAAAAGAAGGAAGGCGGGAGACGTCCCATCTGGCGTGTCATCCTCCCTATTGCGTGTGTTTTTTTTTGCCAATGACCGGGGTGAAGGAAGGGATGCAGTGGGGAAGGAAGACACAAAAGTTTGATATATATCGGGTATCCTCCTTATGGTTGCATGGCTCTCACGGTGATATCGGGCACTCTCCTCTTGCGGAAAGTTGAAAAGGGTCGATTGGCACGGGAATGTAAGGATATAGGTTAGCCGGACAGGGTGCGGGCGTGCCAGTCGATTTCTCGACAATCACCCGTGGAACCAAGGGTTGACTGGGGAAGCGTCACCTGGACGCGGCACGTGGGCTCGAGTGAGCGGGTGACACGTGGAGAAAGAGGGTTCCACGGGTGCGAGTGCGTAGGCGATTGTGGGAATCATGTACTGGACGTCTTTCCCCACCGGCCGCAAGCAACCGGTGTTTATTTACATCGGATTGAATCTTAACACCTTCGTTCCATGCTAAAGATAAGCCTGTATACATATCTGAAGCCTTGGGTAGAGGGTCGGGAGCATTCTGCAGCTGTGGGTGCACTTTCCACTGAGGGGTGTTTACTGGAGTCAGATGTTAGGCACGTATGCTGAGTGGTGTAGGTAGAATGCTGGGGACCCGAATGAGGGCGCTTGTATTCAACTGGTTTTATGTTGGGCCGCATGGGCTTTACAAATGGGCCTAAGTGGGTAAAGTACAACTGGCGCAAGCCGTGGGACAATTCCGACACGTGGGTCGGTCCCCGGGTCATTCCGTAACAAAGCGGATATCCGCGTGTTTTACAGGAACTCTTTACAGAGGAATTGGTGTGGGCCGGACTGCCTTGGTGGCGAAAGCGGACATGGACTGGTGCCAGGTGGAGGTCGGACGCGGCTCGAGGTGAGCGGTCGGGTTTGGGTCTCGGACGGCGAGTGTCGTCGTGCTGGGGAGTCGAGGTCGGCCCCAGGACTATGATTCTCGGGCCAGAGGTCCAACTAGACTTGAGTTGTTAATCTGAGGGGCCAACGGCCGGCTGTGGGTGAACGGTAAGCACGTGATTCCATGTCATGGTCTGGCACGGCATTATGAAGTGCACTTCATCACTGTAGTAAGTTGGCATACACAGGAGAACCCAAAATGTGGGTGTGTTTGCCGTTGGCATAGTCGCCTTACGTGCGATGGGGATGGTCTTGGTGTGAGATGGTTAAACAACGCGTGAAGGAAGTACGCATGACATACCCTCGGTGTGTGTGAGCCGACTAGCAAGCCAACCGCGCGCGCACTTGTCTTCTCGCATTCCCGACCCTTGCCAACAGCCTCGGGAGTCCGAGGGTGCGGGAATTAGGCCGGGGGCTTTGTTCGTTGGTCTGAGTGTTCGCTTGTGCAAGCCTTCATCCGTTGCCCCTTGAGCTTCTAGGGGGGGAATTTATAGGAATTTAGAGGGGTGGAGGGAGGGGTTTGGGTGGACCAAGTTGAGGGTTCAACTTGGTCTGGGTAAACCCCCTAAACAGTATCATTTTTATTTTATTTTTGTATTTTTTTTGTGTTTTTTGTGTGTGTAACGGAGTGGGGAGATGGGGTTTTGGCGGACCAGCCCAAGGGGCTGGTCTGGTCCGCCTAAACCCCTCTTCGGAGGGTAAAAATCTTTTTTTTTAATTTTGGTGGGGTTTAGGCGAACCAGCCTGGACTCCCCAGGGGGGGTTTGGGCGGACCAAATGGGTCCTTTTTTTATTTTCAAAAATCTTTTTTTAATACCAAAGGGGTTTAGGCAGACCAGCCTGAGGGTCGAGGCTGGTCCGCCTAAACCCCCCAGGGGGGTTTAGGCAGACTGGGTTGGAGAGAGAAGGGGGGGTGGCCCCCACCTCTATAAAATCTGATTTTTTGTTAATATTATCCCCACTTTGACTCAGTTTGAACGCAAGAAGACAAAGGATATGGGCTTGGACTAGTTGACTGGCTGCTTGTGCGCGTAGACCAAGGGATTGACGTGTGTGACTCGACGTAATCCCGGGGCTTCGTCTTCGTGAATTCTTCCATGTACGGGTATGGTGAACGAAACATTGCACGAACCTCAGACCGTGAGATTGGGAATTTGCACTAACTGGGACTGGGGAGGACTGTCGGGCCTGTGGGCTGGGGAGAGGGCACGGCCCCCGGGGAGTTCGCCCTCCCATGGGGGCGCGGCCCCGCCCTCAGGTGAATGGACCCTAGGCAGGCCGCAACCCCGGGGGATGGCCCTCGGGGGTCTTCTTTCATCGCCTGGGGATGTCCTTTGAAGAACACGGGGTTCCGGGACACTAGGATGGCCCATGGGGGCTATTGTTCTTCGAGTCGGAGTAGCCGCTCGCAAGGTGTTCGGGCAAATGCCCGACACACCCCGAGTTGTCAAACGGGCCAAGTAGGTGACTGGTGGGCCTTGGATTCGGCCTTTGGCTGAGAACGGGAGCTCATGGGAGCTAAGGAGAGGCACTTTAGGCTCATGGGCTATGCCTTGGGCTACGTGCCAAATTGTACAACGGGTTGGCAGGGTAGCCTCGGGTTGGCCCGGGAGCTAGAGTTAAGTGGCTCATTGCCACGTGTCTGAGGGTCGGGGGTGGCCCCGGCTTGCTGGGGGGTCATTGTAGGACCCAATTAGTGTGCTGGAACCACGGGGTGGCCCGTGGGTTGGTGTAGAAGGGTTGAAACATACGTGCCCACAAGGTGTTCAGAAAAATGTCGAACACACGTGTGTGAGCCGTATACACGTGCTGCGGGCCTCCCAAGCCTGTGGTAGTACTATTTCGGTCTCCCTTTGACCTTGGAGGGTTGAAGGAAGGCGTCCTGGGGTAAGCCCCTGGCCTTTTCACTAAGTGCCACATGGCGTGGCTTGTAGTCGGGGTGCCCCCGGGTTGCCCCGGGTGGTCGTGTAGAATGCGGGCAAAGTCCACAACTTAGGGGTCGGGAGTGGTCCCGATTGATTGCTAATGCCACTATATACCTCAGCTAGCGGGTCAGGGCCGTTGGTCAGGCCCACTGGGTTGTCGGAGGGGCCGGGTAGCCCATGCCATGAAGGTGTTCGAGGAAATTCCCGAACTCTTATTTCCGGGTATTTTGCTGGGGAAATTGCCCGGGTACAACACTCCAACAAAAAAAAGAGAATAAAAGATACTACTGGTTGGAATGGCGGAAAATATCATTTAATTCTAAAATCCCAATGAATGGGTGATCAGCCATTTCTTGCAGATGGTGCTCCTCCACCTCCAGCTTTGATAGTTCATCTTGGATAGAGCTAGCGCATCCTTCTGCCAAGATGGCTTCATTCAATCTCTGTACCTGTAACTGCTTGGTGTGTGCCAGGTCTTCTTCGACATCGGCTACCTCAGCACGAAGCTCAGAAGCCCACCTCTGTAAAGATGAAGCATAATTTGTAGCACCTTCGGCAAGGCTCATATGCTCATGGGCAGCCTCTTCAGAGGCCTGCAAGGCAGTGTGACCCTCGCTCCGCTGAAGTTTTAAGGCAGTCAATTGGTCCCTCAGACCGTGCTTGATGAATTTTCACCGATTTACATATTTAAGCAACAATGTCACACGTAGCGCCCAGTCTTGCATGGGACAGCCGAAGGCTATGAGGGTGCGTGACATATGTTCAACCAGCCCCCTCAGCTGTGCATTAGATAAATCTCGGCGGGCCAACACATTCTGCCTTAGCATCTCCAAGTTCTGCCACACCATTTCATCCGTGGATTGCAAACCAAGCGATGGTGTGTTAGGGAGATGTAATTCTACTTTACTATCAACCTCAGCCCAAATATCATCAATAGGCTCCGAGGAAGATGAAGGCAATTATATCGACAAAGAGGAGGGGGTGCCATCTGCTCTTCTGTTTGCGCAATGGATTCAATAGCAACCGAGGTAGCCACTTCAGGCTGCTCATTCAGTTGACGGTCGAAGTCTTCACCCTTGTAGGTGAATTCCGTGAGCTCCGCTGGCCACATCATCTTTTCCAATTCAGCCCCAGCCGTGAGGGACAAGACGGCCATCTCCCCCGGAAGCCTTACGCCATTCGTGGTAAATTCTTCATGCTGCTCGACCTGGGCTGCTTGCTCCATCTCAGTCCTGTTAGGTCCCACAGAGTGCAATTGGATCTAGAAGGGGGGTTGAATAGATCCTATTAATAACTTTGGCCTATTTAAATCTTGACTCCTAAAAACATAAACCACTCTTATAAGGTAAATAAATCACTAAAGCATACAGCGCAGCGGAATAGATAGGAATGGAACAAGTAATGACGTTAAACTCCAATGCTCAGTTTAGACAGGTCGACACTCCCAGCGGGCAGGTCGACACTCCTTCAGGAGGATCCAACTATGAAGTGAGCTGGAGTCTGCTCTTCATGGTAGTGAGGTCAACACCTCCAACAGATCAGTCCAGACAGGTCGACACTCCTCAATAGAGAGGTCGACACTTCTTCACTGGCAATTCAGATCCGAATGAGATGTAATCCAATACACCATAGAGATCTTGAAACAGAAAAGCTAAGTTAAATGACTATCTTAGGTGGGAGAGCTATGATGATCAGCTAAAATGAATGAGTGTTCAGCAAGGCGAAGTTCCTTAGGAAAACTTTCACCTTGGTCCCTGTTTGCAAGGGTGCAACAGGCATTCTAAGGCACAAATGCAGTTAGATACACAAGGGAGAAAGTTGCTCATACACCGTGATAACTTCCTCTGCTTGGGAGATGCTCCAAAGTGTCTGTAATCAAGAGTGCTGCAGACACCTGAGAAGATCCGCGCTAGCTACGATAGCAGGGGGATTGAGATGAGACTGTTGTGCAAGCTGAACGCTTGAGTGTGTAGAGAAAATAAATAGCATAAGTAGCACACGAACCTATGAAGTTGGGATAGAGGATATGGAACAAGCTCACAAAGTATACTACCCATAACACAAGGATTTTAAGGTGGTTCGGTTGTTAGCCCACAACCTACGTCCACCCCTCACCAAACTTGGTGGTGCTTTCCGGCTGACACACAGCTTGATCCACTGAGCAACACAGCTTGCTTACATAGCTGAGCAACACAGCTTGCTTTCCGCTGACTAACAACTTGAACCAACCAGAAGATCTGATCCTCTCTTCCTCTAAAACCACAGAGGGAACCCGGACCCTAAACAGGGGATCGGATAAGCTAGATGTTTTGGTGATAGACAAACTGTAACAAATAGAAACTAAATATTGCAAGTGTAGTGGAGAAACACTAGAGACAATATAGACACCAGCTGAAAGAATGAATCAAGACATCGGAGCAGGTGATTACAACTACAACATTGGATCTAAGGATCCTTTTCTTCAAGCACCGGTAGACTGCAGGAATTGTCTTCTCTCTCTTCTTCTTCTTCTTCTCTCTTTCACAGCACTGGACTAAGTCCCATAGGTGCTGGGGCTGCTCTCACGCTACTTAGAAATATTCTTCGTAGATAGGTCTAGGGCGTGGCACTTTTTGGATGGCAACAGCAGCAGCTTCTTCAGTTGAGGAAGCTTGGTATAAATAAGAAGACCAGTTGAGAAAGCCTGAGAATATTGCATGCCAAGAAGTCTTCCTTTGGACCAGTGGATCAACAAAGTATTCCCTTCAAATCTTCCTTGAAGCGTGCGCCAGAAGGTGAGAGCTAGAGCTTCTTCTAGAGTGAATGCCATGTATGATGGTGATAATCAATAAGGAAGGTGATCATGTCCCATAACATTTAATGCGCTGCTTGCTGTGCTCTTCCTATTGGCTGGTCGCAGTTTTAAGTACAAGGATAGGTACGATGGCAGACTGTGTGAAGGAGCAGACCAAATCTCCTTTTAGACAGCATCAGATTTTTACAATAAGTCACCCTCAGAATGCACTCTTCTCATTCTACTCAAATATACTCTTCTGCGTACAATGACTGGTTGGACAGCCCATTGGTCGACAGCAAGATGATGGCAGACTGCGGAGTGTCCTATTTCCAGCAGTAGACAGTCTGGATAGGCAGGCAAATAAGACTTACATCGCGGCAGACAGAAGTGGCTCTTCCAGCTGGATTTCTGACAAAACCATCTCCAAAAGGTATACAAATGAGTGATAAGATGGTAGAGCAAGGGTCAGACCTCAGGACATGGTCCAGACCCCAAAATCCTTAATTTTAATGATTTATGGTTCATTTTTCTCTCTCTAGATGGCCTACTGATCTGACAGTTTATTGGCTTGAGGATTCTTGGAAGAACAAGGGTGTCGACCTCCTGCATGAAAAGAGTCGTCACATCTTAGTAGGATATTCAATAGAGCACTTCCTGGAAGTATAAGGGTGTCGACCTCCTTCGAGGTAAGTGTCGACACAACATAATGAGATAGCCAGTAGAGCGCTTCCTGGAAGAATCCAAGGTGTCGAGACAAGTCCGCCATAGAGAAGTGAGGCATGAAGTACACTTTTCACTCAGTGTGTCGAGACATCCTTTGAATATGTTGAAGGCCCATGACAGATGTGTCGAGACTTCATAAGACTGTGTCGGGACATATATGCTTGGTTTCGAGATGTCACCAAGACTATGTCCAGACATTGATTAAACTAGAGGTCAAACAGAATGGTTTCAGCTTGATTTCTTCTGGAGGTGTCGAGACATTTGTCAGATGTGTCGACACATGCTTTTATGCCGGTGCTTAACCGTTCGAAATTCAATACAATCTCTTCAAGATGTGTCGGGACATCACAAGGCGGTGTCGAGACAACACAAGAGAAATTCTTCTGTATTTGTTCGAAGGAAGCATCCCACAGACCTTTATCAACGTGCTTTAGACTTTGTATTCATATGTGCACGGACCTTATCGTAACGTACACAAGCTATGTGCGTTGCTTAGCCAGAAGTTGAACCGACCGTGGTGTTGCACTGGTGATGACTAATTCACGAACATGCACAGACTTTACTGTGTTGACCTGTGTTGACCATTTGTGTGCTTCGACCTTGTCAGCAATGTAGCATCAACTTTCCTTTGTTGAGGAATGGCTATGGTGTCGACACTTCTCTTGAAATACCTTCTTTCTTTAGTATGTGCACCAACTTCAGCACCTGCACTGACCTGACCTGACATGATTCAACCTTGATTCTTGTGCAGCCTAATGCCTCAATCTTTGTGCCTCACTTGGTTTCTTTCTATCTTTGCAGACACACTTTGTTGCCGGTGTGGGCTTGTCCTGAAATGCATGAGTGTTTGTCGCTATCAAATGCAGGTCAAACTATATTAATGAATCATAGTCAGACATCCTTGAAACAAAAGTATGGTATACACAAGCCCAACATACATAGTGTAGCAACCCTGATAAAATATTAATAACAATAAAGATTTTAAAATAAATCAAATAAATAGATAAATAAAACAATATAAAATAACACCTCGGATATAGGCGCTATTTAAATTAGAAACGCCTCTAGATAAGACGTTATTCAATAAGTGACGCCCTGACCATACGGCGTCAAATTCCAACGTCAAAAACGGTAAGGCCAAGAAACGTCCCTATCTTGGGCGTGTTTTAAACAAAGGAACGCCCTAACGAAAGGTGCTTCTTAAGAAACGACCTGAACCAGGTTGTCAATTCAAGAATCGACGCCCTGACCAAAGTCGTTAATTCCATTCGTGAACCGTTCAACACAGAGCTTATCCAGGGAAGGATTATGTTAATCTAGTAAGTATTTAATAGGGCAAGGACTCTATATTGGAAACATTACTTCCACTAGAACTCTAACCCTAATAGGACCCCCTAAATCCCTATAAATAATCTACTGCTCGAGCCCTTCAACGCTATTTGGCGTTCGGAATCTGCAAGGTACGTGAAGAACATCAAGTTCTTCTTCTTCTGTTTCTTTTTCTTATGAACGTAGTTCATGAAGAACTAATAGGTCCTTCCTCTTCTTTCCTCTAATACAGGTGAAGGGATCCAGTGCGTACGTAAAGAACAAGGTGATGTTCTTCATCGTTTTCCTAACTTCGGTTATATCTGTGAAGATTATTAGTATCTTCATCTTCCTTCCTTTCTTTCCCTCTACAGGTTGACGGTAGAGTGAAGATTTCTGAAGAACGCTTGTTCTTCTTCTTGCTGTTGCTGCTACTATTCTTGAGTTGCAGTTGAAGCTTCAGAGTTTTAGGCTTCTCCTCGATCAAACTATCAAGGTAGGTTTTCTCAAGTTATGGTAGCCCAAACAAAATTAATGCAAGATATACATATATATAAGCATGACATGCATTTGGTTTATTATAGTTTTAATACGTTTCTGCAATATTTTGAAAGAGACGCCCCTGTCAAGGGTGCTAATTTACAAGACACGACTCTGCCCAGGTCGTCAATTTCATATTTGACGCCCTGTACACAGGCGTTAATTTCGTGTAAATGTTAATCACCTATCTTAAGAACTGATTATCCATGAAATTATATGAAATCAATAATTGTTAACGGTTAAAAGTCAATAAACATGAAACATCAAATCTAATATACTGCATCTGAATTCCTGCCAATTTTCGTGTCATGACTATATGATTGTTATCCTTGATTATCGTGCAAATTTTGCTGATCCTGTAAATTCTTGGTATTTCTTGAATTCACGACCTAGACTAGCTCGTTTTCCATGTGTTAACGCCCCATCACAGGGCGTGAATTGAAAAGTAACGCCCCTTCATAGGGCGCGTTTCTGTTAAAAGCCCGAACAATATATTCTGTAAAGATAAGACTTTAATGATTAACGCCCCTGCCAAGGGCGCGTTTTTGATAATTTTTGAAAATAAATATGTTTTGTAAAATATTGTAAATAAAAAGACGCCTGCTGCTGTAGTCGTCTCATTGAAAAGAAACGCCCCTGTCCAGGGCGCGTTTTAGATAAATTAATGAAATATTGAAATTTTGAAAAATGGAAACATGTGTAAACGCCCTTCTGTTAGGCGTTAATTACTTGATAAACGACTTTACTTAAGTCGTTATTTTACTGTAAACTGATTTTTACTATTTCTGTTAACCGATGGTTTCATATGTTATATAATATATATATCGGCACTATTCTCCACTCCGTGAGTATAGTCCCACGTTTCACGATTGTTTTATCGATCGCACTCAATTCTCATTGACATACAAGCTCTCCATTGGACATTCCATTCCTTTGGACTAGCGAGTTAGTCATAGAGACTTCCGTAAGACTCCTCGTAGCCTTGGATTCCCTTAAGGCCGACTGAGCTGGTTGTACCCTAAAAACCCATTACACCATTGATGCCATGTCACTCTAAAGAAACATGGGATACCGGCCCTTATGAATATACAAAGAGTATATCATAAGAAATTCTTAATGGGATAATGATATCATGCCATATCATGTCATTCTTGTAAACCTCAATTCTATGATAAGAATGAGGGTATCTTACCTTTGATATACTGTTCATGTGGACCTCAATTCTATATAAAGAATGTCCATATTGATTTGTCATGGTACCCAAGTTAAGGGAACCATATTCTACCTAGTTTTATCGATATCATGATTATACCGTTATTATCGCCATTCTATGTCCTTTGTCATATTTTTAGACTCCATTCTGTCAAAGTTGTCATACATGTCTACAAGCTTGATTATTGAAATTCAAAAGTTGGCTATATATATAAGAGTGGATGTCAAAATACATGATAAATGCCTGCGCATATAGGGCCCGATCTGGTCCTAGGAGGAGCACCCGAAAGTACTTGTGCCCATGTGAGTTATAATGATAAGGTATCTGGCATTATACCGAGTACTTTACTTTCTAGATTAGACATTCCACATAAATCTTGTACTTGAATCGTACTTGACTTGACATGAAATGCGTGGCCCGAAAAAGGGTAATTTACTTGCTTGATACATGATAGCCAAAGTTCTTGACATGACTTGTTAAATGTACTTGCTTGAATATCTCAAATGTCTTGTTACCTTATTGAAAGTTCATGATTAGTTCATCTTATTCCGTGATATTACATTTTCTCTATCTTGTCGTTTTATGCGAGCATGTATAGCTTTATTGCATTCATGAAAGATATAATTACTTAAACCCCTTGCTAGTACTTGAGATATAATTTCCTACTGAGCGTTCGCTCATTCCGTTTGTCCCTTACTTTTTAGGTAAGTCCGACGACGATGGAAGTCAATCGGATGGGGAAGGTCAAGAGTGAAAGAGCTAGAGCTTATCCAAGTGTCAATTAGTCTTTTTCCTATTTTCTTGAGTCAACTATGTACTTTTCTTTTTATTAACCAGAGTATTAGATTTGTAATAGTCTATCCATTATGAAATAAAGGATTGGGTTATCTTGCTATTTTGCGCATCTCTGTCTTTGTGTCGAATACACGACCACTCTGATTGACATGATTGATATAAACTCGTCACGCGTCTCCGGGTATCTTCCGCGCTCGGGGCGTGACAGTTTTTGTGGTATCAGAGCCTAGGGTATTCAATTCCTAGGAAAAACCCAAGTCCAAGGATAAGTATAAACCTTTTACCAGTGAGATTGGGTAGAACCAAGGGTTAAAGTTAAAAATAGAGTACTGGTTTCAAAATGTAGTCACGTACTAATATAGTTATTGTAATTGTAGGATAATGGCTGCCGAACGTGCTCAATGGCGCAACATGCAGCGTACCCTCCAAGGGATGACTCAAGTGCTACAACAGGTAGCACAAGGTGATGCTCCACGATCTGGAAGCTTACACCAAGCCTTTAAGAGCATGAATCCCCCGAAGTTTATGGGATCGACCGATCCGGACGATGCCGAGCATTGGGTTCGGGAGACTGAACGTATATTCCGTGTTATGCAATGCAAGGATCAGGACAAAGTCTATTAGCTACATTCCAGTTAGAGAAGGATGCTAGATGCTGGTGGGAGTCTATTGAAGCAACCATCGATCCTACTCAAGTAACAATGGAAGAATTTGTGGAATACTTCAATGCTAAATATTTCTCGGACCGAGTCCAAGAAAAGAAGGCTGCAGAATTCGCTGCATTAAAACAACGATCTTTATCATTAGCAGATTATGAAGCTCAGTTCTCCAGGTTGTCTAGATATGCTAAGCATCTTATTAGCACGGAGAAGATGAAAGCCCGTAGATTTCTTAATGGGCTTAGGCCCCACTATATTACTCAACTAGCGCCTATGGACATCCAAGTTTATTCTGAAATAGTGCGCCGAGCTCAATTACTTGAAGATGCCACGGAACTATCTGATAGGATCCGTGGAAAAGATAAGAAGGAGCAAGTCACAGGTTCGGGTTCTTTTAAACCCAACTTTAAGAAGATGCCCAATAATGGAGGTTCATCCTCTCAAGATTCCAAGTTCAAGAAATCCAAGCCCTTCTCTATCACCACTACACCTTCAAACGTAGTATGCAAGCATTGTGACAAGGCTGGTCATAAGACAGAAGAATGCTGGAGGAAGTTAGGAGCATGTCTCCGTTATGGAAGCCGTGAGCATCGGATTCCCGAGTGTCCATTAATGAATGACCAAGCCGGTGATGGTAAACGCCCGGTGACAAAGAACGCTCGACTTCATGCAATAAAGGAGACCGAGCAAGAAGAAGGTGGACTGGTAGAAGGTACATTAACAGTTTGTTCCAAAAGTGCTTATGTCTTATTTGATACGGGTGCATCGCATTCCATTATTTCTAAGAAGTTTGCCGACCCGTTACCATTAGAACCAGAATGGATAAAAATAGTTCTAACTACTCCTCTTGGAAGTGAAAATGATATTACTCATCACTACCAAAACTGTGAGGTAATGGTTCAAGGTAGGAATTTACCTATAGATCTCATATGCCTCGATCTAAAGGAGTATGATGTTATACTAGGAGCGGACTGGTTATCCAAATACCAGGCAACGGTTGATTGCCGCAATAGCCAAATTGCTTTCAAAGATTTTCCAGAATTAGTCTTTACTCGCCCCAAGAGTCGGAGCAATTCCCCTCTTATTTCGGCCCTCCGAGCTAGTAAGCTCGTCACGAAGGGATGTGTAGCTTTCCTTGCATTTGTCACAGTTAAGGAAACAAAGGAAACTAAGCTAGAAGACATACAAGTGGTGCAAGAATTTCCGGACGTGTTTCCGGAAGATTTGCCAGGATTACCCCCTCAAAGGGATGTGGCCTTCACCATTGACTTAGTCCCTGGTGCTGGTCCAGTTTCAAAGGCACCCTATAGAATGTCCCCTGCGGAACTCCAAGAGTTGAAGGAGCAGTTAATGGAACTAATTCGAAAAGGGTTTATTAGACCAAGTACTTCCCCGTGGGGAGCACCAGTCTTATTTGTGAAGAAGAAGGACGGATCCATGAGATTGTGCATCGACTATCGAGAGTTGAATCATCTCACTATCAAGAACAAGTATCCACTGTCGAGAATCGATGAGTTATTTGATCAGATTTCAGGATCCAAATATTTTTCGAAGATTGACCTCAGATCAGGATATCATCAGTTAAGGATCAAAGATGATGACATTCATAAGACCGCATTCAAAAGCTAGGTATGTCACATTATCTCATATAAGCATACAGTTAGATTTATTATCTGAGATACAGGCACTTCAGGATGATGATCCTATATTAGTAGAAATCCAGGGCAGATTAGAAGGACAATCTGATTTCCAATTAGCTTCTGATGGAAGATTAATGTTTAAAGATAGAACTTGTATACCAGATTGCCCAGAATTAAAGAAGAAGATCTTAGATGAAGCTCATAGATCAAGGTACACTATTCATCCAGGATCTACCAAAATGTACCAAGATGTGATGAGAAACTTTTGGTGGCCAAATATGAAAAGAGAAATAGCGGACTATGTATCACGCTGTCTCACATGCCAACAAGTCAAGGCGGAACACCAAAAGCCTGCTGGTAAACTTCATCCTCTAGATATTCCAAAGTGGAAGTGGGAGGATATTGGTATGGATTTCATCATGGGTCTATCTAAATCAAAAGGAGGACACGATGGAATTTGGGTTATCATTGACTGATTAACTAAATCGGCGCATTTCTTGCCAATAAAAAGCCGATGGTCAATTGATGTGCTAGCTGCACTATACATCAAGGAAATAGTCAGGTTGCATGGTATACCTGTCTCGATCGTGTCTGACAGAGATCCCCGTTTTACTTCTCATTTTTGGAAGAGATTACAACATGCGTTGGGAATAAGGCTTAACTTTAGTACAGCTTTCCACCCACAAACGGATGGTCAGACCGAGAGAGCTAATCAAGTTGTTGAGGATATGCTAAGAGCTTACATCATTGACTTTGGTGGAAGCTGGCATGAACATTTGCCACTAGTGGAATTTGCTTATAACAACAGCTACCAAGCTAGTATCCAAATGGCACCTTTCGAAGCCTTATACGGAAGGAGTTGCCGATCGCCTTTATGCTGGAACGAGGTTGGAGAGAAACAACTATTAGGTCCAGACATGGTAAGGGATACAACTGAGAAGATACAAGTAATCAGAGAAAGATTGCAAGTTGCTCAGACCAGACAAAAGGCTTATGCTGATACAAGGAGAAGAGATCTTGAATTTCAGGTTGGAGATCATGTATTTCTTAAAATATCGCCTGGACGTGGCATACGAAGATTTGGTGTTAAGGGCAAGCTTACGCCAAGATTCATCGGACCTTTTGAGATACTCGAAAGAGTTGGCGAGGTTGCTTATCGCATCGCATTGCCTCCTCAATTGTCCGAGGTACATAATGTATTTCACATATCTATGTTGAAGAAGTATGTACACGATCCATCTCATATTATTGAACATGGAGATTTGGTGATCCAGAAAGATCTCACATATGAACAGAAGCCTATGAAGATCTTAGATCGTGAAATACGAGCACTAAGGAATAAGGTTATTCCCATGCTTAAGGTGCAATGGAATAAGAATTCTGAACACGAAGCAACATGGGAGACCGAGGAATCTATGAAGAAACGATTTCCCGAATTATTCTAAGAGGTATATATTCTACGCTCTCCACATATATGTTTATATATTATGGAATTTGGGGACCAAATTCTTTTAAGTGGGGGAGGGTGTAGCAACCCTGATAAAATATTAATAACAATAAAGATTTTAAAATAAATCAAATAAATAGATAAATAAAACAATATAAAATAACGCCTCGGATAAAGGCGCTATTTAAATTAGAAACGCCTCTAGATAAGGCGTTATTCAATAAGTGACGCCCTGACCACACGGCGTCAAATTCTAACGTCAAAAATGGTAAGGCCAAGAAACGCCCCTATCTTGGGCGTGTTTTAAACAAAGGAACGCCCTAACGAAAGGCGCTTCTTAAGAAACGACCTGAACCAGGTCGTCAATTCAAGAATCGACGCCCTAACCAAAGTCGTTAATTCCATTCGTGAACTGTTCAACCCAGAGCTTATCCAAGGAAGGATTATGTTAATCTAGTAAGTATTTAATAGGGCAAGGACTCTATATTGGAAACATTACTTCCACTAGAACTCTAACCCTAATAGGACCCCCTAAATCCCTATAAATAATCTACTGCTCGAACCCTTCAACGCTATTTGGCGTTCGGAATCTGCAAGGTACGTGAAGAACATCAAGTTCTTCTTCTTTTGTTTCTTTTTCTTATGAACGTAGTTCATGAAGAACTAATAGGTCCTTCCTCTTCTTTCCTCTAATACAGGTGAAGGGATCCAGTGCGTACGTAAAGAACAAGGTGATGTTCTTCATCGTTTTCCTAACTTCGGTTATATCTGTGAAGATTATTAGTATCTTCATCTTCCTTCCTTTCTTTCCCTCTACAGGTTGACGGTAGAGTGAAGATTTCTGAAGAACGATTGTTCTTCTTCTTGCTGTTGCTGCTACTGTTCTTAAGTTGCAGTTGAAGCTTCAGAGTTTTAGGCTTCTCCTCGATCAAACTATCAAGGTAGGTTTTCTCAAGTTATGGTAGCCCAAACAAAATTAATGCAAGATATACATATATATAAGCATGACATGCATTTGGTTTATTATAGTTTTAATACGTTTCTGCAATATTTTGAAAGAGACGCCCCTGTCAAGGGCGCTAATTTACAAGACACGACTCTGCCCAGGTCGTCAATTTCATATTTGACGCCCTGTACACAGGCGTTAATTTCGTGTAAATGTTAATCACCTATCTTAAGAACTGATTATCCATGAAATTACATGAAATCAATAATTGTTAACGGTTAAAAGTCAATAAACATGAAACATCAAATCTAATATACTGCATCTGAATTCCTGCCAATTTTCCTGTCATGACTATATGATTGTTATCCTTGATTATCGTGTAAATTTTGCTGATCCTGTAAATTCCTGGTATTTCTTGAATTCACGACCTAGACTAGGTCATTTTCCATGTGTTAACGCCCCATCACAGGGCGTGAATTGAAAAGTAACGCCCCTTCATAGGGCGCGTTTCTGTTAAAAGCCCGAACAATATATTCTATAAAGATAAGAATTAAATGATTAACGCCCCTGCCAAGGGCGCGTTTTTGATAATTTTTGAAAATAAATATGTTTTGTAAAATATTATAAATAAAAAGACGCCTGCTGCTGTAGTCGTCTCATTGAAAAGAAACGCCCCTGTCCAGGGCGCGTTTTAGATAAATTAATGAAATTTTGAAATTTTGAAAAATAGAAACATGTGTAAACGCCCTTCTGTTAGGCGTTAATTACTTGATAAATGACTTTACTTAAGTCGTTATTTTACTGTAAACTGATTTTTACTATTTCTGTTAACCGATGGTTTCATATGTTATATAATATATATATCGGCACTATTCTCCACTCCGTGAGTATAGTCCCACGTTTCACGATTGTTTTATCGATCACACTCAATTCTCATTGACATACAAGCTCTCCATTGGACATTCCGTTCCTTTGGACTAGCGAGTTAGTCATAGAGACCTCCGTAAGACTCCTCGTAGCCTTGGATTCTCTCAAGGCCGACTGAGCTGGTTGTATCCTAAAAACCCATTACACCATTGATGCCATGTCACTCTAAAGAAACATGGGGTACCGGCCCTTATGATTATACAAAGAGTATATCATAAGAAATTCTTAATGGGATGATGATATCATGCCATATCATGTCATTCTTGTAAACCTCAATTCTATGATAAGAATGAGGGTATCTTACCTTTGATATACTGTTCATGTGGACCTCAATTCTATATAAAGAATGTCCATATTGATTTGTCATGGTACCCAAGTTAAGGGAACCATATTCTACCTAGTTTTATCGATATCATGATTATACCGTTATTATTGCCATTCTATGTCCTTTGTCATATTTTTAGACTCCATTCTGTCAAAGTTATCATACATGTCTACAAGCTTGATTATTGAAATTCAAAAGTTGGCTATATATATAAGAGTGGATGTCAAAATACATGATAAATGCCTGCGCATATAGGGCCCGATCTGGTCCTGGGAGGAGCACCCGAAAGTACTTGTGCCTATGGGAGTTATAATGATAAGGTATCTGGCATTATACCGAGTACTTTACTTTCTTGATTGGACATTCCACATAAATCTTGTACTTGAATCGTACTTGACTTGACATGAAATGCGTGGCCCGAAAAAGGGTAATTTACTTGCTTGATACATGATAGCCAAAGTTCTTGACATGACTTGTTAAATGTACTTGCTTGAATATCTTAAATGTCTTGTTACCTTATTGAAAGTTCATGATTAGTTCATCTTATTCCTTGATATTACATTTTCTCTATCTTGTCGTTTTATGCGAGCATGCATAGCTTTATTGCATTCATGAAAGATATAATTACTTAAACCCCTTGCTAGTACTTGAGATATAATTTCCTACTGAGCGTTCGCTCATTCCGTTTGTCCCTTACTTTTCAGGTAAGTCCGACGACGATGGAAGTCCATCGGATGGGGAAGGTCAAGAGTGAAAGAGCTAGAGCTTGTCCAAGTGTCAATTAGTCTTTTTCCTATTTTCTTGAGTCAACTATGTACTTTTCTTTTTATTAACCAGAGTATTAGATTTGTAATAGTCTATCCATTATGAAATAAAGGATTGGGTTATCTTGCTATTTTGCGCATCTCTGTCTTTGTGTCGAATACACGACCACTCTGATTGACATGATTGATATAAACTCGTCACGCGTCTCCGGGTATCTTCCACGCTCGGGGCGTGACACATAGTCAGACATCATCAAAACAATAGAGTTACACATGTTATACACATACTATCATAGCTAACGTGGATCTTCTCAGGTGTCTGCAACACTCTTGCTTACAGACACTTTGTAGCATCTCCCAAGCAGAGGAAGTTATCACTGTGTGTGAGCAGCTTTCTCCCTTGTGTATCTAACTGAATTT
The DNA here is from genome assembly GCA_022559845.1 of Amorphophallus konjac. Classification (NCBI taxonomy): domain Eukaryota; kingdom Viridiplantae; phylum Streptophyta; class Magnoliopsida; order Alismatales; family Araceae; genus Amorphophallus; species Amorphophallus konjac. Next base: position 247,477,946 of record CM040121.1, on the reverse strand, counting down.
GCACCTTAGGTTACCTGCTGCACCCTTGCAAACAGGGACCAAGGTGAAAGCTTTCCCAAGAAACTTCGCCTTGCTGAACACTCATTCGTCTTAGCTGATCATCATAGCTCTCCCACCTAAGATAGTCATTTAACTTAGCTTTTCTGTTTCAAGATCTCTATGGTGTATTGGATTACATCTCATTCGAATCTGAGTTGCTAGTGATGAAGTGTCGACCTCTCTCTTGAGGAGTGTCGACATGTCTGGACTGATCTGTTGGAGGTGTTGACCTCACTACCCTGAAGAGTAGACTCCAGCTCACTTCATAGCTGGATCCTGCTAAAGGAGTGTCGACCTGCCCGCTGGGAGTGTCGACCTGTCTGAACTGAGCATTGGAGTTTAACTTCATTACTTGTTCCATTCCTATCTATTCCGCTGCGCTATATTCTTAAGTGATTCATTTAACTTATAAGAGTGGTTTATGTTTTTACGAGTCAAGATTTAAATAGGCCAAAGTTATTAATAGGATCTATTCAACCCCCCTTCTAGATCCGATTGCACTCCGTGGGACCTAACAATTGGTATCAGAGCCTAGCTCTGCTATTCCTAGATCCTACGATTTGCAGGGAAAGATCCCAGTGCATTTTGAGAAAATGGCTTCATCTACTACAGATGCTTCGAAGGCTTCTCCGCCTATGTTTGATGGTTCATATTTTTCAATATAGCTGAGAGGAATGTACGTCTATGTCAAATTCACAGATCCACAATTATGGAACCTTATATACATTGGTCCAAATGAGCTGCCATCATATTCAAATGAATGGTCAGCTGAACATAAGACCAAACATAACAATAACCTTGCTGCACTCAATTTAATCAAAGCTATGGTTGTTGACAGATTACTTGATCTTATGTCTACCTACAGCACAGCTAAGCAAGTTCTAGAGGTGTTGATGAACTTCCATGACAAAGAAGATCAAGATCATCAATGCCTTATGGCTGATCGATCAGAGCAGTCAAGCAATCCATCCTCATCGCAGGTAAGCTCTGATTCTGAAGACTTTACCTTTGAAGAGCTTATGGAAGCATATGATCAGTTGATCGAACAATACAAAAAGATGAAATATGAAAACAAAAGAATGAAAAAGGACTTGAAGAAGAATAGTCAAGGTAAGAGTCATGCATGTGAAAATTGTTCCAATTTTGAAGAACTAAATAATACTCTTACCATTGACTTGGATTTGCACAAACAAAACATTGCTTGTCTAAATGATGAAATCAAAATCCTTCAGGAAGAAATCATAAGGTTGGAAGAGACTATTTAAAAACTTAAAATCCAACCAATCTGTCAGAATGAAAGTTCCTTCTGTAACAATTGTTCAGCTTTTGAAGAGCTAACTGACACTCTCACCTCTGACTTGGATGTGAATAAGCAAACCATTACGTGCCTAACAGATGAAAATGGAATCCTTCAAGCTGAAATCACTAGGTTGGAAGAAATCATAAGACAACTTCAAAACCAACCTAAATCAATCTCTAATGAACAAACCATGTCGGACAAGCTAATCCCTGATAAAAGGTTGATTGAAGAAATAAAAATGGTAAAAGAACAAAACGACATGTTGCTTGAAAGACTGTCCATTCATGAGAAGGGCAAGGGTATTGCCCATGACAGTTCTGAAAAACTAAATGAACTTCAAATGGAGATTGAAAATTATAAGGGGGTTAATGCTATGCTCGATGAGCAATTGGCTATGTATGAGGGGGACCTCGCTGAAACTGAGCTGCACATCTCCTCATTGGAGAATGAAATCAAAGATTTAAATGATTCTCTGTCTAAGTGTATGCAGGATAAGGAAAACATGAACATACTCTTGGAAACAAGAGTAAGTCATCATGAGGGAGATTCGGGTTACAAACCCGAAAACCAATGATCCTTCGGAAGCAAGGCCTACATCACTTCTGTCAAGGGCAAGAATGAAGCTAGCACTTCTTACCACCTTCCAATACAACATGTTGCTTAGAAAAATAAAAAATGCATTGGTAAGCAGCAAGGGAAGGCTCTCATGCAAAAACAGAAACCTAAGTCTGCTAGTCTTGACATGCACAACAGGAAAAGCCATGATGACTACCATGCCTCTCATAAAGTGAATGTTTATTGCTTTCATTGTGGCATGCTTGGTCACACTGTACATGACCGTCTCACCTTGAAAAATGATGAACTAAGAGCATGAAAGGATTCAAGAATTACTGCTGAAATCAAGGGCAAAAGATAGGTCAACTCTGGCAGAGGAAGTATGCAGCAGAACTCTACACTGAACTGCATGGGGAATCAGAAGAGTCGACACTTCCATTCGGACAAGTCGACACTCCCCATGGTCTTCAACAGAAATCACCTTCCTTGCTGCTACCATTGTGGAAAGAATAGCCACACAGTCTAGGACTGCTGGCGACTGAGAGTCAAGAGCTACTCTCATGATCAACATAACAGTTTATATGCTCACTCGCAATGGAACAATGCACATGTGCATAGAAAAAATGGTAAACAACCTGTGCGTTGCTTCTATTGTGGTGAATATAGACATACATCCAATTATCGTCCCTGGATGAGAGTGGGTGACCATAAGGCAGCAAAGAAAAGAAGATCAATTGCTAGAATTGTTGCTAACCAACAAGGACCCAAGCAAGCTTGGGTACCTAAAAATTTCGAATGTGAATTTTGAATGTAGGGTGCCTTGGAGCTGAACAATGGATGGTCAAAAGAATAAACGCTCAAGGCACATGTATGTAAATAATCCTTATGTGTTCAACCTTTGCATGATAGGCTTACATTGTAGTCATCACATTGTAAAGTGATCTTGTTATCAATAAATCATGCAAGAAATTGTCTCCCTGAACTGTTGAAAAATCCCTCATGGTGTGAGATGAACATCTCAGCTAGATTACCTGCTTTCACCGGTTGAATGGTGTTTGTACCATAGATCAGTTAATTCAGATTTGCAATCCATGAAAAATTTGTCATGTTGATAAAATTGATGATTGAGTTGCTGATTGATCCTTTCTATCATTTAACAGCCATGTGAACCTCTTGCTTAGCATTCATGATCATTATTACTAATGATGCCTTCCATTGCTGCATATATCTCCAATCATCACTCTCATGAACAAATGACATACTGATTGTTTGCCTCAACTTTCATGAGCACTGGACAGAGGGGGAGTTTAAGAGTTTGCACCTAAGGGAAGAAATGTATTGCATATAGATGTGATGTGGTCCTTGAACATCAACTTGAAATTTCATGCCACATCATGCATTTTATGATCAAGGGACCCAACTCTGCATGACCTCTTGGTATATAAAATGGTAATCTGAGAGAATGACAAATCACTTCTGTCTGGAAACCCACATCATGCGTGAGGTGGTCTTAAGACTTCATTTCTCCGCCAGGTACCAAAGGTCAACTCATCATTAGAACAGTCTAGATGTTCAAATGAATAATTCACCAAATTTCCTAGATTGATAACATTGCATGTGATGCAGTCAGAATTCAAAAACTCAATGTCAGGGGGAGTTCTTGCATTTCATGGTTTACCAACTTGCATATTTATTCACAATGCATTTCAGAAAATTCATGATTGCATCATATTGTGGTCTCATACATTCAATGTTGAAAAGGACCCAAAAATGGCATCATTTTTCATGTATCATGTGTTCACTTAAAACATAGGTTGCATACTCTATGCACATGCTTAGGGGGGGTTTATTGTTCTTGAAAATCCATCAAAACTCTGTCCTTCGGTCAAAAAAGTCAACCTCTCAGTTTGGCTTGGCTGAAAATTGCCTCCTACCTAAGCTCAATCCATAACCTCAGGGGGAGTGTTCCTCATCCAGTCTTGATTTCAACTCATGCAACACTATCTTCTTGAACCAGACCACCGCATCATAATACCTTTTTTTTGTTGTTCATGTTAGATTCAAATGCCTTGAACTTCTCGGAGCATTCTCTATCTGTTATTAAGGTTGTTTATCAGAGTAAATCTTCAAGAAGAATCTTCTTTTATAGAGATTTGTGACTGCCTCGAACATGAATGATTTTGGTTTAACGTTAATGATTTCTTGTGTCTTGAAGTCTAAACGTCTTGAAAATATTTATCTTCGGGCTTAATAGACTTAAACCAGTTTCTCATGTTGTTGTCCAGTTATGCCTTCTGAAATCTGAAAGTTTATTTTAAGTACAAAGGCTTTTATCATTGAGAAACTTCTGTCTAAGTATTATTTTTAAACAATCTGATTTTGTGGAATTCTTAATGGCAAAAATCGTCAGAGTAATGACATTGGCTCACTGAGAAATATGTCTTCTCATAAATGAATTGAGATGAGATATGTCATGAAGTGCCCTTATTAACTCTGCTGTGTTATAAGGTATGTCATAAGGCATAGCAATGGCCAAGTTGCTGAGAAACATGTGCCCTCATAAATAATATGTGATTCGATATGTCATGAGGTGACAATACTATCTCTGTTCTATTTGAAGCATGACAGTCAGTCTTACCAATTACCTAGGGATACTTACGTCTAAACAATGTGTGTCCATACGGATATGAGGCATGCAATAGACTTAAATGCTCGTAAAAACTTCTCCTTTACTTAATGAATATTATGGTTGAGATTGCAAAAGCTAAATGCACATCTATTGAAATTCTAAAATTTCATATAGTCTTCATGCTTGGTTAATCTCAATACTTTTTAGAGTATCTCTTAAAGAAGCCAATAGAATTGAATGGGTAAGATAAGAGGAGGTTAATCTGACTTTGATATGAATTTTTGGTTCAACTCTATCAAATTTGAATGTAAATATTTTCATGAGATTCCACTGAGTAGGCCAGAATTCATTAACATTAAACCAATCTATGTGTTAGGGCTAGTTCATTCGGGTTCTATAACTGAAAATTCTGAAAAATTCCATAACTCTGATTTATGAACTTGGTCTCAAGTTAAAGAACCTTCATCTTCTATAAAGGCAAGATGTCTTTCTATATATCCCTTGATCTTTGCTCTCTCTAGACAAATGGTATCAATGCTCCTTGATGACTTCTAACATTAGATGTCATTACATTCCTATCAATTAATGTCAAAGCATGCCATTCCTTCTTGAAATATCATATCTTGATACTCCTCGGTATTTGCCTTGCATGGGACATATTTGCATCAATCATTGCTAGCATTGTTGCATGTGTATAACTCTGTAATCATTCCTTGGACATAACAATTGGAATCATCATCCATGGGCATCTGGCACAAGTTCTAACATCATTGGCATTATAGTTACAACTCAACTGGTTTCAATCTTTCATGCAATTGGGTGGATTGCATTCTTCAACTTCGTACATACATATCTTGCATTTTGCATTCCGACGCATTGCATAGAAAACCCTAAAAGTCTGAAAAATAAAAAAAACCACTAAAAATCTTGAAAAATCTGAAATCAAAAATGTGTTCTTTGGCTGCTATATTGCATCATACTGCTGCAACCATGCCTTTCAAATTACAACTATCTTTGACAAGCCAACGGTCAATACCATTGATTCTAACAATTGGCCATGTTAGATATACCCATATCATTCATTAGTATCAGTCCTAAAACTAACAAGTAGTAGTAGTGAAAGTCAAAGCTGCTGTCTTACCAGCCATTGCTCCCGGAAATTCTGCACCTTCCAAGGTGAATGCTCCATAGTGCTCCACCTGGGCCACTTGTTCTGGTTCGGCACCAACAGTGATTTCTAAAGCAGTAGCATCGCCGGCTATCTCCTCTCTAGGCTCTACCCCTGATGCATCTCTAGTAATGGCAGCATCAGCTAATTCTGGCCTGGCTTCCACTAGCTGAAGCTGAAATTGTTCTACTGATGGTTCGCTTATGCCCAATATGGAGCCGGACCCGCTCGAAAATTTTAGAGCGATTGGCTTCAATATGGGCGCCATACCAGCAACGGGAGTGAAGGCCATTCCATTCGCATGAAAAGGGGAGAAGGCAGTAGCAGTAGCCATTGCTGACAAGTTCAACCCTACTGAAACTATGGGCTCCTGTAAAAAGGACAAAATGAAAAGAGAAGTAGTAAAGGAACGTGTCAGATTCCCTATTATAAGCAATGGCAGACATGGAGGAAATGTGTGAAGGAAGAGGAATTTACCTCAAGTGGTATGAGGCCTAGTTCACAGGCTCCCACGGCCTCCGATGCCGGCAGTGCCAGGCTAGAAGAAACCTCTCCTCCTTCCACCGGGGAGCTTGGCACAATTGAAGGGCCTAATGTTAGCCGAGGTGGGCTGAACGCAGCAAACTCGCTCCCATAGGATAGGGAAGGAGTGCTAGTCTCCGACCCCAACTCCTGTTCTTCCTCACCGCTGGAAGGCTCGTAATCTACGAGCTCATCCGAAGGTGAATTTTTAGCTAGCTCCACTATTGCTGTATCGGGACCCGTCAAGCGTCCCGAACTATTTGGGACCACTACAGAAGAAACCTTCTTTGAAGCCAATGTGGCCAGCCGCTCAGAAGACCGTCGGGATGGCGGCATACTCTGAGCCGAAGATACAACGGGATGAGCTTTAACAGGTTCCGAAGAAATGAAATCTGGACAATTGACAGATAAGAATGATTAATGAAAAGAGGAATAATGAAATAAACGAGTATTTACTAAAGAAGTACCATGGGGTATGACATTACCTTCACCACCTTGGCTAGGCATCGGAGAGGGAAGGTCCTTTGTGACCAAAAAGGTGGGTGCTTCGACGCTCCCGACTTCCTCCGTACCGCTAGCAGTTGCCGCTTCTTCAGTAGTTGGAATAGAAGGAGCTGCAGCACCTAAATGAAAAGTAAAGGGATGGAGACCCGAGGCTATACCCAGACCGGAAATGCAAAAGAAGATACCTGCTGTAGGAAGTGCTTGCTTTTCTACCGTGTTAAATTCTTCAAATGATGGAACGGTTGATGTGGGACGGGACCACAGACACGACAAGCTCGTGACTATCCCTTAACGAGGGAAGCGCCGGACGTGCGCAGTTGAGAAACCCGCAATGAGCTAGGGTGATCGGCTCTCTTGTGTGCCCGGATCGGGTCACGGGACGGCCTCGCACTCTCTCGCAGCATCGGTAATGAACAGATAAAGCGAGCTAGACATCCCTACACATGCTCTCTAGCAGCGGCATAAACAAGCATATATGAAATTAAGCAAAATGCCAAGTAAGGAGCGAGGACGATACCTTCACGAGCTCGGCGTGGGGACGACGGACCCGGCCGAAACTCGTACTCCCGGAATAAATATTACACAATGATGACAGTAATGAAATATCACCCACTCAACGCAGGGAGGTAAAGGGCTACACAATGGGGTCCGGGAGGACTGAATTCGGGTTGACGGGCGGCTTCTCGCGTTGATTCGGCAGCACCCGAACTTGTGACGGTGGGGCCCACGTGCTGTCCGGAGGGACCGTGCGGGACCCGATGTCACCACTGTGGTGGGGACACTTGTGGAAGTGTTCCCTGGGCTGGCAAGGCTCCGATCGGCACCGGTCGGAATAACCGGCCACGGATCTGCCGGTTCTATTTTCTGGCGCGCGCTCCGGCGAGAATGGACGCTGCGATCAGCCCCGACGTCGGAATGCGACGAAAATGGCGCCATTGGAAAGATGCTTCGAAGGGCTTCAACCCAAGGTGATTACAGAAAAATAATCAAGCCTGTACTTCTGATTGGCGAATTTTGAAGGTTGCTATTGTACAATGTCTGAACTCTCAGATCTGTAGGGCTGTTCTCTAAGAACTGCCATTGACTGATATGAAGACCTCGGATTCAGACTTCGACTTGTTCATGAAAGAGGAAATCAAGTGAGGAAACCAGGACTATTTTTGGATCTGGATTTGGAGGTGGTGGGGATTTGTTATGATTTTGGAAGTGGAGGGTGGTCGGATCTGGGATCTGACTGACAATACTGTAGCTAAGGAAGAACACGAATTTCTAAAAATATATAGAAGGCTGATAAAAAATTATGAACATTTGTAAATGTAGGAGGTGATGGACAAAACTCCCAGTAAAATTGGGAGGGTTTGGACAAATGAAAAAGATGGCCAGAGGTGGGAAACACAGGGCTGTTGTCACTGTAGACAGAGACAAAACAGAACTAGGAATGAAAGATGCACGAAAATGGGAAAATACTAAAGTATGGAATTTGGGCGTGAAAATTTAGGTGGAGCTTGGGATACAAGGGAAGAACACACCATAAAAATTTCAGCTAGAGATCGTCACGTGGTGGAGAGCAAATATTCGGACAAGAAGCCTCTATCTAGGATGGACAGAACACCGAAGGCGGCTCCGCGGCGGCGTGATGGCGGCACGAACGGCGGCGGCGGCGGCACCGATGATCACCGGAGGTGGGGGGAAGGAGATATCACTCTAGAATGGGGGTTGGGATGAAGAAATCAGGGGGAGAGAGAGGAGAGGTCGAAATTCTCCAAGAGAGGGGTTCTTGCACAATGATTTTTTCACTTTTAATTAATATTCAAATGGAAAATACAAGTATTTATATGCCTCCAATCTAATCCAATCTCCACCATTGGATCTAGGGATGGGGAATGAATGGCCTAGATTAAATGTGACCAACACACACAAAAAAAATAAAATAACCCAAGTGGGAGACAAGCTTGACATGGTAGGTAGCCTACCTTAGACTTTTTACTCCCTTTGTCTACCCATGTGGCATTTGACATTCAACCCTTCTAGATGGCCACCTAGGATGGTTGACCAGCCCCACATATGTGACATGGACCAATGGGAAAGGGCTGAGGGCCCCCTTGCTGGTCCTACTATATAATTGCATAAAAACCCACATAATCCATGGGAATGACTCCTTGACTTATAAAGCCTTACATTTGCGTACATACTTTCCCAAGGATATAAACACAAATTAAAAGGACATAAATGTAATAAAAAAGGTACAGGCTCGGCGTCGATTCCCATCAACTCTCCCCGGGTGGGTGGAACTCGACCCCGTCGAGTAGGGGTAGGGATGCTCGAGTACTCCGGCGGATCCGTCACCGTGCCAAGTAGTGCGGGTATGCTCCGCTCCAAGTGATCGTCACCTGCTCATTCCATATATACTCGATATGCGAACTGCTATGGGCTAAAGGTGGTCACTCCGAAGGGGCACTCTCAAAAGGGAAGAAAACAGCTTGAAGACTCACTAGGAATCACCGCTGAGTCCCTATAGGTGACTGATCGGGGTATAGATGTGGAACCGATCCCATACTCATCAAGTGAGTCCACTCGCCTCTTACTCATAAGAGAACGACAATGAGCATGCACAAGACGCATGCAGACAAACAAACGACACACAAACCAAACAAACCACACAAATAAGAAACCGACTCATGCATGACTCTAGACACACCTATTGTTAGTCCGACCCGTACATAGGTGATGGCGGACCAGGACACCCGAATGTGTGCCATGCATGCATGTTATGTAACTGGAGATGGGTGGTATGGGGAACACCTAAACATCCAAGTATGACCCAGTCATGCATGGACAGCCCTTTAGATTTAGGAGACTTGAGTGGGCTAGGAAAGCCGGGTGTGGAAGAGCCGGGTGTAGGTGTATCGTGGACGGGCTTGGTGGGACCCGACCCGTAGGAAAGGGGTATGAAGGTGGACTTCCCCGAAGAAGTGAAGGGAATATGAAGGGTCTAGGGATCCACTAGGGAAGGGGTCAAAGGGATCAAAGAAGGTATGACCCCTTATGGTGGGTTCCAACATGACATGGTCCCAATCGTGAAATTCTTGAAGGTGCGGGTGGTCACCTTCCTCCGTCATGGTAAATGGGACCATGTATAGGAAATATGACTCCTCCCTCGGAAGCAAAGTCATGAAGTCGGGCTCATCCGGTAGCGGGAGAAGTAGAAGAACCTCCGTGGTGACACAACCCACGGTGCACTCGGAGGTAATGGACCCGAAGGTCGGATGGGTGAAGCTACGACTCGTGGGTTGGTCGAAACCTCGGGCCAACATATGTGTCAATTGCCATTGCCAACCTAAACCAAGAATAAGGTCACCCAATGTGTCAACATGGTGACGAGATCGGAACGTAGTATGGTAGGAGTTGGCGGGCACTAAAGGTAGGGTAGGGTCCATAGACGGGTAAGAGAGTGGGACCAAGCCATCCTTGAGCCAACTAAGAAGCGGCTCGGCTATGTATAATGTACCCGTTAGAAATACGGGTGGCTCAGGATGAGGTGGCTCCAAGCGCGAATCCGAAGGTGGAGTGGGCCGCTGGGGCTGGGTGGCTGGACATACGGGCTCCCTAAGGGTGATCTTACCGGGTAGGTAAGGTGGGCATAAGGTGCAAGTCCTCTTGTCCCAGTCAAGATTGGCCCTTCTCTCTCCTAACCACTTTTGCCCTAAAATGATGCATGAACTAGCAAGTGTGCCGATCCTGCACCATGCACCATCGGTGTAGAAAACAGATCCGATCCTCTTATAGAACTCAACAAAAGCAAAATCACCATCGTGGACAATCTCGCCTGTCTTGGAGAGAGACCCCACGATGTCAAGAGAAACCCAATTACCCGACTCCCTATCGGTAAAATGGAGTTCCGTTGTGGACCCGTTGGGTAGAGCGACTTTCATAGTGAGAGGGGTAAAACCAAGGGCTCGGTCCATGAGGACATTGACTTTGGCCACAAAGGTTGACCACTCGGATGTATGGTCTTGGGGAACGGCCATGGGTAACGGATATGGACATGCATACACACGGTGACAAGACACTAGACCGACTATGCAAGTTTGGAATGCATGCACACTAAGGACCCTAGACGTAAACCAAGACTCGGTACGTGGCGGAGTTAATCGATCCGAAGATCACTCGCGCAAGTGTGCGGCTTTCCCGATAGGCGTAGCCTAACGTTCGGACAACACCTTTTTATATACCGACTAATGGTATGCAAATGCGACCCAAAAGACACTTTTTTTTTGTTTTAAAACAATGATGACCCTAAACGTGACTTAGACAATGACTAATAACTAGACGTAAATGACACTTTTTTTTTTGATTTGGACACCCTAGACTCAACTCGCTCTGATACCAAATTGATGCGGGATGGGACCACAGACACGACAAGCTCGTGACTGTCCCTTAACGAGGGAAGCGTCGGACGTGCGCAGTTGAGAAACCGGCAATGAGCTAGGGTGATCGGCTCTCTCGTGTGCCTGGATCGGGTCACGGGACGGCCTCGCACTCTCTCGCAGCAGCGGTAATGAACAGATAAAGCGAGCTAGATATCCCTACACATGCTCTCTAGCAGCGGCATAAACAAGCATATATGAAATTAAGCAAAATGCCAAGTAAGGAGCGAGGACGATACCTCCACGAGCTCGGCGTGGGGACGACGGACTCGGCCGAAACTCGTACTCCCAGGATAAATATTACACAATGATGACAGCAATGAAATATCACACACTCCACGCAGGGAGGTAAAGGGCTACACAATGGGGTCCGGGAGGACCGAATTCGGGTTGACGGGCGGCTTCTCGCGTTGATTCGGCAGCACCCGAACTTGTAACGGTGGGGCCCACGTGCTGTCCGGAGGGACCGTGCGGGACCCGATGTCACCACTGTGGTGGGGACACTTGTGGAAGTGTTCCCTAGGCTGGCGGCACGCTGGTTCACCGACCGGAGGCCGGGCGGCTCCGATCGGCACCGGTTGGAATAACTGGCCACGGATCTGCCGGTTATGTTTTCTGGCGCGCGCTCCGGCAAGAATGGACGCTGCGATCAGCCCCGACGTCAGAATGCGACGAAACTAGCGCCGTTGGAAAGATGCTTCGAAGGGCTTCAACCCAAGGTGATTATAGAAAAATAATCAAGCCTGTACTTCTGATTGGCAAATTTTGAAGGTTGCTATTGTACAGTGTCTGAACTCTCAGATCTGCAGGGCTGTTCTCTAAGAACCGCCATTGACCGATATGAAGACCTCGGATTCAGACTTTGGCCTGTTCATGAAAGAGAAAATCAAGTGAGGAAATCAGGACTATTTTTGGATCTGGATTTGGAGGTGGTGGGGATTTGTTATGATTTTGGAAGTGGAGGGTGGTCGGATCTGGGATGCGACTAACAACACTATAGCTTAGGAAGAACACAAATTTCTAAAAATAGATAGAAGGATGATAAAAAATTACGAACATTTGTGGATGTAGGGGGTGATGGACAGAACTCCCAGTAAAATTGGGAGGGTTTGGACAAATCAAAAAGATGGCCGGAGGTGGGAAACACAGAGCTACTGTCACTGTAGACAGAGACAAAACAGAACTAAGAATGAAAGATGCACGAAAATGGGAAAATACTAAACGATGGAATTTGGGCATGACAATTTAGGTGGAGCTTGGGATACAAGGGAAGAACACACCATAAAAATTTTAGCTTGAGATCATCACGTGGTGGAGAGCTGATATTCAAACAAGAAGCCTCTATCCGGGATGGACAGAACACCGAAGGCGGCTCCGCAGCGGCGTGATGGCGGCACGAACGGCGGCGGCGGCGGCACCGATGATCACCGGAGGTGGGGGGAAGGAGATATCACTCTAGAATGGGGGTTGGGGATGAAGAAACCAGGGGGAGAGAGAGGAGAGGTCGAAATTCTCCAAGAGAGGGGTTCTTGCACAATGATTTTTTCACTTTTCATTAATATTCAATTGGAAAATACAAGTATTTATATGCCTCCAATCTAATCCAATCTCCACCATTGGATCTAGGGATGGGGAATGAATGGCCTAGATTAAATGTGACCAACACACAAAAAAAAAATAAAATATCCCAAGTGGGAGACAAGCTTGACATGGTAGGTAGCCTACCTTAGACTTTTTACTCCCTTTGTCTACCCATGTGGCATTTGACATTCAACCCTTCTAGATGGCCACCTAGGATGGTTGACCAGCCCCACATATGTGACATGGACCAATGGGAAAGGGCTGAGGGCCCCCTTGCTGGTCCTACTGTATAATTGCATAAAAACACACACAATCCATGGGAATGACTCCTTGACTTATAAAGCCTTACATTTGCGTGCATACTTTCCCAAGGATATAAACAAAATTAAAAGGAAATAAATGTAATAAAAAAGGTATAGGCTCGGTGTCGATTCCCATCAACGGTTGGCAATGGAGTGACAGGGGCTGCCACTGCAACTGTCTCCTCTGCCAAAAGTTTCGCTCTGGCCCTCTTAGTTTGGGAAACTACCTCTTTTACTTGAGACCTCTCTCGCTTCCGATAGCCCCTCGAGGAAAATGGCGCGGTAGTCTGAGCTACGGCTGGGGGTTCAAAGTAGCCGGGCTTCTGAGCCCTCAAAATCAGCTTCCGGTATCCGATGGTCGTCTTGGAAACTGGGAAATCTGCAAGAGGCGGTGCGTTCACATGATGATTGTGCAAGTAATGCACATATATAAATAAAGAAGGAGCAAGGTAGAACATGGTATACCTAGTGGGCCTGAATATAGTGGAGAAAGAGACCAATAATATAGTGGAGGAGTCTTGTCCCTGGATGCAGCCTCCCGAACTAGCCAGTAAATATCACCAATTTTGGCGCTATGTTCAGCCAGAAGTGCCAAATCCTCATGGCCATGAGCTGACAAACAGTGATACAACCCGAGATGGTCTATACCCCATCCATCGACATATCAGAAAGTGATGAACAGAGGTATTTCCAGTATCACCTCGGCCTTGTCGCTAATAGTAAGGCCGTGAATATGCAGCAGTACAAACAGCCAAGAAGTCTGGCTATATAGGGTCGGCCGCCGATCCTCTTTTCTCACAAAAGTCCTATAAGGACATAAGCGATCGACCTCTGGACGCCATGAAGCTGGACCTGTAATGGGTTCTTCCATGGGCAATGGGAATTGTTGCAAGCCTGTCCTCTCACTGCCGACTTTGCACAAGCCCCAAAGAGTTTTGACGGGATCGTCGGTTCGAGATTCAAGATTCATGGTTGAACCTGATGGGATCGGCAAGCAGCTTCAACAAAATTATCAAATAAATATTTATGTTAATTGGGCCACATGTATAGGCCTAATATGTGTGTTTTCTTTTTATAGGATTTAAGCTATATCCATGAAAGAGTTTTTTTCTAATAGTGTCTTTTAATCTTCCAATTAGAGGTATAATGAGTGTTAGGTATTAGTTGAAGTTTTAATGAGTTGTCTTTTGGTCTCCTTGTGGAGTCTATAAAAAGAGTCTTGTAACCTTTATTTTAAGCAATGAAATGGAGTTAAATTTTTTTTGGAAAGATGGGGAAACCCCCACTCTCTCTACCTCTTTCCCTTCCACGCTGCCACCTCTCCCTCATCCTCTTAACCTCTCCCCAGGTGGCCCTCCCTATCCCGCCTGCGTCTCTCTCTCTCTCTCCCCCATGCTTCTCCACTTTCCCTCCCTCACATCTATCTGCATGGCCAACTACCCGTCCCCCCCTTCCACTATCTCTCCTCCCTCCCTACTTCCCCTGCACTTGCAGTCTATCTCCCCCCTCCTCTTCCTCTAAACTTCTTCCGTAAGGCCATGCACCTGCCCTCCTTCTTCTCGTCCCTCAGCCCGTCTCTCTCCCCATTTCCCCCTACTATGCCCCCCATCCCCTTGCAGAACCCCTCCCCCACGCACCAGCCCCTCTCCACCGCCATGAACCCCCTGCTTCGTCCATCTGCTACCAGCCAAACCTGCAGCCCCACCCCTCACTTGCACCTGCAAGAGGGTCGCAGCCCCCCACCGTCGCACCACCTCCAAGCCTCACCACCCCTCTCACCCTGCCACTTGCATGCATGCACACCCGTCACACACACCACCTACAAGCCTCGCCGCTGCCACCGTCGGAGCCACTTCCCTCGCCGCGACCACTCGCACTCTCTCTCTCTTCTACGGCTAAGATCCCAATGCCAGCACCACCTTCAACCCATCCTCCCCTCTCCACCTCTCCCTTCTCTTGCTTCCCTTCTCCTCCTCTCCCTTCACAGATCTTGCTTCTCTTCACCCTGCTAGCCACCGCGGCCTCTCCCCCTCCCTTTCTCTCTCTAGCCCAACCTACACCACCATCTGTACAAGGTCTCACTTGTTCCCCCCTCTCACACCTGCACACACTTGATTCTACCCCTACGAATGGCCCCTCTGCATGCTACACCACCTATGCCCCCCCCTTTCCCAGTGTTATCTCCCTCCAACCCTCCCACTGTTCTGCAGAGGTGCCGCACCAAACTCCCCTTCTCTCGGTGCTCTCACTCCCTCTCTCTCTCTCTAACCTTCGGTCTTCTCCTTTCTTCCCTCATCCCCTCCCCTCTGCACCCCCTCTCATTGCCTTCCTTTATCTATTTTTATCCACCCTGGTTGCCCTGCCCAGAACAAGGCATCGTTTCTCCCTCCTTCCCCCCTTCCGCGTGGGCCACCCTCATGCCACACTCACCGTGCAAGTGCCCCGCTCCACTGCTCACCGGTTCCCACCCCTCACCTCTCACCTGCAACTCCACCAGCCGCCTGTCCTATCTCTGCCCCCCCCTCCATCATGCAGTCTCAGCCACACCAGCCGGAACAAGCCGCCTGTCCCCTCCCTTCACCCTCTCCTTTCCTTAGTCCTCTCTCTCTTGCCTTTGCACCACTAGGAGCCTCACCCTCAGCCCTCCATCTCTCTGTTCTCACCTCCCCCCCATTCCTTTGCTTCTCCTCACAAGTCCACAGTCATGTAAAACTAGCCTCCCCAAGTCTCGTTCTCCCTTCCCCTCACTCTCTCCAATCCCGTGGCCGGTCCCCCGTTTGGAACAGGGGCACCGTCGGTGCCCCATTCCCCTCCCCTCTCTCTCCTTTGCAGCCTCCCATCCCTCCCTCGTCTCACTTCTCCACTCCCTCCTTTTCCTCTGCTCACCATAGATCCCACCCCCTCACCATCTGCCTGCCTCGCATGAGGACCCGACCCCCCCCCTCATGCATGTAGCGGCTCCCCTTGCCTCCTGCTGCGGCCACCCCCACGACCATTGCAACCGGCTCCTTGCCACGCTCCTGCCCCGTCGGAGAACCAGTCCCTCACCCCCTGTCGGCCACAAGCCCACCCACCCTGCCCACCGCGGTGCCGCCATGCCTAGGTTCCCACACGCGAGCATGCCAGCGACGTCCCTGGATAGTCCGGCAGGCCTTCGCCCTCAAGCTTAGCCACCATGCATAGTGGACACTCACCATCCACCCATGCCTGCCACCGTAACCCATGCCCAGTCCGCCATGCAGAGTCAGATCACCTTCTCCGATAACTAGCTGCTGCCACCCTCGTCGTCTGTGACGATGGATGCCGACGTTAGCTCTGTGAACCCCTCACAAGCTTTGCCCGCGCTGCACTCCAGCGGTGAAGATCAGGCTGGCCATCAACACCGCCGCGTCCCCCCTGTCCCCGATCTCACCAGAAGCCAGTCGTCGATCGGGGCCACCACCTTCGTCCCTCGTAGTGGCCCATGCATTCACGTCGTCGGCACTATCCACTACATCATCACCATCATACACCATTCCGCATGGCAGCACCTCCACGAGCCACTCATCCCCTCCATCAACATCCTCTAAGAAGCAGCTGCAAAGAAAGCCCGATGCGGCATGATCGCCCCTGGCAGGGCATTGTTATCGAAGTCAAGCTATCCACACCAGTGGCCAGTGGCAGGTGCACCATTGGGAACTACCCTTCCACTTGAAATGGTAGAGTTCGCTGGAAAAGATATCACAAGGCTGTACCGGCGATCTCCACTAGTGTAGCTTTTAAGTAAGGCCTTGAAAGCTAAATTGGTTTGAGAAAGAGTTAACAAATGAGTATGCAGCAAAGGTGGTGAAAAAATGGGGAAAAATGGAAAGATGAGAAAATCTCAGACTCGAAAGATCGTATCACATCTAATGGTATCAGAGCTTAGGGAACCGGGCTGTTCCATCAGACCGGGATCCTGAGCTACGAGGTTCGAGGTTGAACCTCCTCCAAGCAGAGGGGTTTGACGGGATCGTCGGTTCGAGATTCAAGATTCATGGTTGAACCTGACGGGATCGGCAAGCAGCTTCAACAAAATTATCAACTAAATATTTATGTTAATTGGGCCACATGTATGGGCCTAATATGTGTGTTTGCTTTTTATATGATTTAAGCTATATCCATGAAAGAGTTTTTTTCTAATAGTGTCTTTTAATCTTCCAATTAGAGGTATAATGAGTGTTAGGTATTAGTTGAAGTTTTAATGAGTTGTCTTTTGGTCTCCTTGTAGAGTCTATAAAAAGAGTCATGTAACCTTTATTTTAAGCAATGAAATGGAGTTAAATTTTTTTTGGAAAGATGGGGAAACCCCCACTCTCTCTACCTCTTTCCCCTCCTTTCCCTTCCACGCTGCCACCTCTCCCTCATCCTCTTAACCTCTCCCCAGGTGGCCCTCCCTATCCCGCCTGCGTCTCTCTCTCTCTCTCCCCCATGCTTCTCCATTTCCCCTCCCTCACATCTATCTGCATGGCCAACTACCCGTCCCCCCCCTTCCACTAGCTCTCCTCCCTCCCTACTTCCCCTGCACTTGCAGTCTATCTCCCCCCTCCTCTTCCTCTAAACTTCTTCCGTAAGGCCATGCACTTGCCCTCCTTCTTCTCGTCCCTCAGCCCGTCTCTCTCCCCATTTCCCCCTGCTGTGCCCCCCATCCCCTTGCAGAACCCCTCCCCCATGCACCAGCCCCTCTCCACCGCCATGAACCCCCTGCTTCGTCCATCTGCTACCAGCCAAACCTGCAGCCCCACCCCTCACTTGCACCTGCAAGAGGGCCGCAGCCCCCCACCATCGCACCACCTCCAAGCCTCACCTCCCCTCTCACCCTGCCGCTTGCATGCATGCACACCCGTCACACACACCACCTACAAGCCTCGCCGCTGCCACCGTCGGAGCCACTTCCCTCGCCGCGACCACTCGCTCTCTCTCTCTCTCTCTTCTACGGCTAAGATCCCAACGCCAGCACCACCTTCAACCCATCCTCCCCTCTCCACCTCTCCCTTCTCTTGCTTCCCTTCTCCTCCTCTCCCTCCACAGATCTTGCTTCTCTTCACCATGCTAGCCACCGCGGCCTCTCCCCCTCCCTTTCTCTCTCTAGCCCAACCTGCACCACCATCTGTACAAGGTCTCACATGTTCCCCCCTCTCACACCTGCACACACTTGATTCTACCCCTGTGAATGGCCCCTCTGCATGCTACACTACCTCTGCCCCCCCTTTCCCAACATTATCTCCCTCCAACCCTCCCACTGTTCTGCAGAGGCGCCGCACCAAACTCCCCTTCTCTCGGTGCTCTCACTCCCTCTCTCTCTCTAACCTTCGGTCTTCTCCTTTCATCCCTCATCCCCTCCCCTCTGCACCCCCTCTCATTGCCTTCCTTTATCTATTTTTATCCACCCCGGTTGCCCTGCCCAGAACAGGGAATCGTTTCTCCCTCCTCCCCCCCTTCCGCGTGGGCCACCCTCATGCCACACTCACCGTGCAAGTGCCCCACTCCACTTCTCACAGGTTCCCACCCCTCACCTCTCACCTTCAACTCCACCAGCCGCCTATCCTCTCTCTGCCCCCCCCCCCTCCATCATGCAGTCCCAGTCGCACCAAGCCGCCTGTCCCCTCCCATATACCCCATTCCCCCCCGTCATCTTCAACCTACGGCTCTCAACTGAAGATCTGCAGAAGAGTAGCAACTTGCAGAGGCGACCACGGCTTCCTCCGGATGTTTCTGAAGGATCAAGAGCCATCGTTGGAAGTGTCTCCTAGTCCTCTTCGCAACGGTGGTGGTCCCATCTTGTTCTGAGTTCGTGATCGCCCAGGGGAGTCATTCTTCCCTGACTGCGTAAAGCCTCCCTGGCAGGAGACCAGAGCCGGAGTGAGTTATCAATTTTCTCCCCCGGGTGCGCGGTTCTGCTTCCCCATAGTCTTCACCGACCTCTCATCAGAGTTCAGAGCCCACTGGTCTTCTCCGACAAAGTTTGGCTTCCCCGCCAGTTTTTCTTCGAAGAGGACCCGTCAACAGTTCCAACGGCTCCAGCGGCACCTGATTCTGAGTTCGGGAACGGTCGTGGCATCCTCTTCTTCCTACTGTTGGAAACCTGAAACTGTCAGAACCGAGGGTCTGCCACCCTGTTCAAGCCCCTACCCCGACCAGCAGCGGTGCCCAAAGAAATCAACAAAATTCAAGAATCATCCCGATCCAGCTACGAAGAATCTCCAAGTGGTCTCGTCTTCGGCAAAATTCTGGAGTGGTCACAGCATTGTGATAACCATCAGTCAGTCCTGAAGCACAGACAGCGGACAAAACCGACGTCGGCTTCCTTGTTGATCGCTAGTTCGGTGTCACCCCTCCCCGCTTGGCCGGCTGAAGGCCCCTCCCTGTGTGGATGTAGTTTAGATGTAATATCAGTTAACCCCCACCCCTAGATCCCCCCCCCTTGCATGGGGTGTAGTGTTGTAACAATTTGGGCAGGTCAAGCTACCCCGGCGTGGCGTGTGGGGAACCAACGCTTCCCCGCTCGCCCACGTCTCCAAGCGGGACCGGTTTCTTCAAACCGGTCGAGTAAGTGCTCCACTCCTAGCTCCATTTAGTGCTTGTTCTTTCTAATATTAGTTCATAAACACCGCTGGCCGTGAATGAGAGCCCGATCCTTAAGCTCCTTTGCTATAAGTGATCACCATGGGAAAAGAGTGGAACCCGTGCCTTGGCACCTCGTCGGCTCCCTTGAATTGGGCAGCCATACCCTTGGGGAAACAAACCTTGGCCTTGCTGGCCCTCTACCAGCAAGGGCCCGGCCCACACAACCTCCACTTGGTATTGCCAAGTTTCCCCGGGTCTTGGGTGAATGACAGGTGAGCAGCCGCCGTTATCGGTCCGTCTTGATTGCCAAATGTGCTTGCTTGTTAAGTCCTAGGTGGTGTCACATCAAGTTTCCTTGAACTCATCTTTGCCGATCTCGGGGAGCACCGGTTGCGGCTTGGGTGTCTTGTGCTTGATGGCCTTCCACGCAGCGAAATAAGCCTACACTTCAGATTCCTTTCGGGATTTAATCCTCCGCAGATGATGTGAATCAATTTCAAATACAACCGAGGATTGGGAGCTCAAGAATTTGCGTTCTCCAATATCCCAATAATCATGTCGAGAAATTCGATAAAAGCCGCTGCGAGCATTCCACCATTTGATGTACTCTGGTGTCACATGAGGAAAACGCCCAGGGGTCGGTACCCTGAATGAAGGGGCTTCTCGGCGATGAAAATAGTCCCAATAGGTGCGGGCTTCTTCAATAGCAGCAGACCCTTCCCTTGATCGACTCTCTAGCGGAAATTCTGCTAATGATGGGGGAATTTGCTGGTCATACCCGAAATTTCTGCCATACCGGAAAGGGTAATAAGGCTCCAGATAAGTGCTTATACCCTTCCTGAATACTAAGACACTGGGCCTAATAGACGGCACCTAGTCTACCAACTTTTCTTTCAATGAGGGCCTCGTACAAAGCCTACTTAAGACAAGATGAATATGTTCTTCAACTCCGCCGAATTTGCATTCCCGCGAACGGTTCACCAGCGGACTTCAATGAGCGGCCAAGCTCCAGAAGTTTAAGGCACCAGGGGCGTTCATTGGCACTTTTGTCAACTGCCCCCTAATTGAAAAGAGTTGGTCTGAATCTTGCTGTGGCTCAGCATCGGCAAATTCCAACATTCTTGGGAATAAGTTTGATGATTGCAGCGTCTGGGGAGCAAATTCTGGGAACAATGAGCATACCCAAGCATTGAAAAAGTGATGTGGACCTACGGTCTGCAGAGTCCTCGGGAGACGGTTACGATGAAGATCTCCCAGCATTTTATAAATAAAACATAATGCAGTAGGGCAAAGGGACAGTTTCACGCCCCAGGCCATCAAGCATGCCAGGTATATAGCGTCGGCGTGAATCACTATCTCGTCCCCTATGGCAGAGCAAAAGAACACAACCAATATGTCAAATAGGTTGCGTAATGTGTAATGGGGTATAATCCCGCAGGGTTAGGGCCGCCCCAATGCCCTCTACGAAGAGAAGAAGATAAATGAGTCTTTCGGCGAGACCGCTTCTTCAGTCTGCTCGGAGCTGCTCCAACAAGGGGAAAGTCCTTATACTTCTCCTCGCCTTCAAAGAAATATTCCAGCCATAGGCCCAGTCGCACCCGTTTCGTTCTTTGCGTGAGCGGGATGAAGAAGATTATGCAACATTTTAAACGGACAACCACAATATACGGTATACCTTCATGAGGTACCGATATGCAAACCCGATGTAGTAGCGGCCCTCACCGTCAGTGCGATCTTTGATCCAATCCGGCCAGCAGACTTCTTCATATGGCTCACCATCAATGGGGAGGCCGGATAGCTGATACAAGCTCCATAAATCTAAAGAAGTTTCACCTTTCGATGTTTAGAAGGTGTTGTACTCTGGACAAAACACCTCCATCATTTCGCAGCACAAACCCTTCGAGATAGGGTACCGGAAGCGGAATGCATATACACTATGGTGCACCCCAGCCTTCATCAGAATAGGGCCATAATTCTAGAGCACGTACTCAGTGAACTCTATCGCCCCGTCTCGAAAGGCGTGTGCATCGGTGGCTTTAAAGTCGACAAACCAGCCAATGGCAATCTGATGCTTGAAACGGATTCCCAAACAGTCCAGAAGGAATGGTTCTTCTCTAAACCCCCATCTCAATGGGGCCAGGAAAAGGCCAAACATTGGCTTCTCCTTGAATACAGATTTCTTGTAGATAAGTCCCACCTCGCAGGAGTAAACTCTAGAGCTCGAGTTAGCATCCCTTGTGCTGGGGTTAACTCCAATACACTAGTGACGGCGTCCCACTTATGGGTATCTCCTGGGAAATAAATCGGCTGACTTCTTACCACTGAGCCAATTAAGCTATCTCGGTCCAGGAGAACGTTGTATTCTACTGCCCAAACAAGAAGGATGTCTCTCTTCCCCAAGAGGTTGAAGGCGAGAAGAAAAGAGAAATCAAATCGATAGCCTTGGCTTCGGTCGAATGCAAAATTATCTATGTCAGAAATGGTCAATCGCCCAGCATCCATGGAGTCAGTCTCCAAGTCAGAGGACTCTGATACTATTTCCAAGCGGTTCCACCCTTGATCAAGCTCATTAATGTTCTGCCACGTCACAACATGGCAACCACCAGATGGGGTGCAAGTCCCTCGCGCGGCCGCAGCTGAAGTTGGTGAAGCCATTTTCTACAATTGAAAGGACAATCAAGTCAGAAAGAAAGATAATATCAGAGGAAATTTCTGAAGAGATTTTGGCAGAATCTCCCGTTAATCGGGAGCGTCCCCAAACAAAGCGGAACACGTCCACAGGCTAAGGTGGGGCGGTCCCTAAAAATAGAGACATAGGTGCTATGCCTAGGCTGAATGGACAACGGGGAACTCCGGTTCCGAGGGCTAGCCTATTAGGAACCTCCTCGAAGCCATTGAATGATGAAGGGATGAACCCCCTTCAAAAGCCTTCCCCACTGATAGCACATCATCAACCCCCTGCCCGAGTTCCCATGAGGAATGAAGAGAGGCCTACCACCGATTGGCGAAAGAGAAAGGTGGCTACAGCCACCGACTCATCCTGCCTCGTGACGAAGAAGAGCGGCACGTCATCGGCTCCCCAGCCAAAAGCCGCTGTCTTCACTGCCACCTTCGCCAGAGAAGGAGAAGGGGTGGGAGGAGAAACCCTTCGCCGCGGTGCCCTCGTCGCCCGTGAGGAAGGAGGAGGTGGACGGAGGCACCCACTTTTCCCCTAGGCTCACCGGAGGTGGGTGAAAGAAGGAAGCCCGCCGCAGAATAGGCCGTCGTGCACGTCGAAGAAGGAGGGAAGGCTCAGTCTCGATGGTGAAAAGGCAGGGAATGAAGAGTGGGGAGGTTGCAAAACCCTACGAAGGGATTTTAAGAAAGAAAAAGGGGGGTGAGTCGGTACCGACGTCACCGACTCACCACTCCTCCCTTTCGAAGTCCCCACCGAATCAAGGAGCCAAGGGTGCACTACCGATTCAAGGCCAAACTCCCTCCGCCGAATCAGCAAATGGCCAAGCTCTCCACCGAATCAGGTGGTCAACTTGCCACCGAATCAGCAGCGAAGGCGCGCCACCGACTCACTATGACAAGCCCTTCGCCGAATCACCGCCAGTAAAGTCGTGTCACCGACTCAAGGCAAAGTGGGCCCCACTTGTAGAGGCCCCGATAAAGCAAGCACATCTGTGGACCATGCTCTGCTCATCCCTCACTCGCATGCCCGCGGCTGGGGGGCATTTGTTAACATACAAAATATGACTAGGTGATAATTATGTGTCCGAAGGAGTCAACTGAAAGTCAACAATGGGTCCACTCCGACCGTTGAAGCCTTAGGTAACCTCATAAGAAGTACCGGGGACTCCACATTTCATTATCTTGGGGTAAAATGTCTACCACAGCTCACTAAGGCCGCATGACGGTCAGAGCCAATTAACAGGTACTGAAGCAATCATGTCGAATGTACCTCCACCCTCCGTTCGCTCAGGACGAGAATGTGCCAGGTGGTTTCCCACCTGATAAAGAACCCCCCCCCCCCCCCCCCGAGATGAAGGAATGCCCCGGGTTCCTCAGAATAGGGAGCCGAAGGCGAAATCAGCGGAAAACCCAGGCTAACCGATCAGGATGCCCGAAGTACCGAAGTGATCTGTAAGCTACCAAAAAGCGATCGCATAAGGGTGAAAATCTCCAAAATGGACGCCCGGTCCATGAGGATTCTTTATACAAGCGTAAAGCAAGCCCGAAAGCACGATACCTAGTGCCGAAGGTGATATCAACAGAAAACCCGGGAAGTCCGTTTAGCACACGCGAAATGCTGGGATGGTCCATAAAGTGGCCATAGAAATGTCCAGTCTGGGCAAAAGTGCTTCGAGGGGTAGCCCTCCTAAGGAAGATGCTCCACGTGTCTGTAGGGTGGAGTTGGTGGCACAAATCGGCGTGCCGAATGCCAAATTAGGACAAAACTTGGGAAAATCGGTACGGGTTCGGCACGTGTCGGAAATCACCAGAAACCCCAAATCAGTGCTTCGAAGCATATTCCGGGGCCACTACAACAACTCCAAGGCTACCTTGGATGACAAGCTCTCATCGGGTCAATTTCGGGGCAAAATGTCAAAATTACAGAAAATGCCCTCCACTGAGTCAGTGGCGCCATGAATGTTGAGTCGGTGGCGCTTATCGTTTGAGTCGGTGGCGCCAAAATGCTCCTTATCCTTTGAGTCGGTGGCGCCAAAATGCTCCTTATCCTTTGAGTCGGTGGAGCCCCAAAGCGATGGTAGGCCGGTTAATTCGATGGCGTCCTTGGCAATGGCGGGCCGACGATTCGGTGATGATGCCACCGATTCCCTTGCTCCCATCCGTCTATAAAAATGGGTATTCACCCTCGATGAAAAAGAGAGAGATAGAGAAAAAAAGTGAATTAGAGGAATATACACAAAAAGAGAGAGGCGTTGGAGGCAGAAGAAAAATCCAGAGAAAGGAGAGGCGCAGAGTGGGACGAGGTGGGACTCCCATACGAGGGACTCGATTCCTTTGTATTATCCGCTGTTTGATCCTTTTTCTTTCTTCGTTTTAGTTGTGCTCTCCAATACTCTGATTATTATATCTCCTGCTTATCTTCCTCTGTAATTCCAGAGAAGAATGTAAGAAATCATGGTTCTTAGTTAGAGAGATAGCACTCTCACGTCCTTCTCTCTAGATTTTTAGAGAGAGAAGCTCTGGTTTTTCTTCTTCCCGCCACCGATCCTTTCTTTCTCTCCGTCCCCTCCCCGCCGACCATGGTCGATGCGGGGGGGGGGAGGAGGCTTCATCTTCTCAGGAGGTTTCGCATCATTGCGAGGTTGCTGCTGCTACCACCATCGCCAGGAAGACCTATGCTCGTGTTGTGATGGAGTCAAAGGTTTTGCCGAAGATTTCATTCCAAATCAAAGCTCCGGCGTTTACAGAGCAGGGAGAGCCTGCAGTGTTCTTTTCTAAGGAGGAAATTCAAGCTTCCTGTGAGCATCTTTAGTATGCGGTTGTTGCGAAATGCTCTTATGGACGTCCGTCCATCCCGGAGATTAAAGCTGGAATTTCTTAGCGCCTTCATCTGTCTTCAGATTTTATAGTTAGCCGCTTGAACGCCAGGCATATTTTGCTCAGACTTGGTAATGAAGCGGATTTACTCCAGTTGTTGATCTTGAAAAGCTTGTTTGTAAAAGGTTTTCTATTCCGGTTTTTTAGATGGTCACATGGTTTTCGATTTGATTCTGATCCTTCAACTGTTCCTGTTTGGATTGGCCTTCCGGCTCTCCCAGTGAATTTTTTCCATGATGACATGCTTAGATCCATAGCAGGAAATATAGGGCATGTATTGCAGATTCATGAGTCTACCTCTGCTCTGACGGAAACATCGGAAGCCCTGGTGTGTATTGAATTGGACCTTGATTTACCAAGAAAAGAACGCATCTGGATTGGCTCTGAAGAAGGAGGATTCTGGCAGAAAATTAATTATCACAGAGCTCCTCATCTCTGTGCTTTTTGCCATAAGATTGGGCATTTGGAGATTTCTTGTAAAAAGAAAATAAGTAGGAAACATCAGAGCCAGTTAAAGGGATCTAAGGCTCTGATAAATGGCCCTCGTCAAGAATATAGGCCTCGGCCACACATGCTTGGTAAACAGCAATGTCAGTCAGTGGTGAATACAAATAGATTCGCTCCGTTAGCTGATTCTACTGATGGAATGGCTTTTGATGCGACTATTAAAGCGCAATGCCTTAATTCTGATGTATCTGCGCTGGCTGATAAATCTGTTGTTTGTCAAGAGTTGCCGGAGAGTAGTGGCCCAGTCCCTGGTTGTGGAATTGCCACTGTGAGACACGGCAGCAATGCTACTAAAGGTGTTAAAGACAAGTTGTTTAGCCATGTTCTCTCTTCTCATTATCATGATATGCAGAGCTTACCTGAGAGTTCTCTTACTTTACCAACTGGCCAGGGCCCTTACTTCAACTTTAAAGGGGATTCGAAAGGTGTCTCCAATATCTCTGCTTCAGAAAATTCTAGAATGCTGTGTCAAGAAAACCAGAGTTCATATCCCTCTGATGATTTGAAACCGAATGAAGTCTCTGTTTTGCCAGGTGTCTTATTCAGTGATGCCCGATTGACCAGGGCTAAAGCAAAGGAACTGGCTGCCCATTCTTGTTTTAAGGCATCTCATGTTTAATTCATCTTTGATTTGGAATATAAGGGGTATAGGGAATAATGCATCTGTTAGATCCTTGGCTAAACATATTAGGGATTACAATATATGCATTGCTGCTATTTCAGAACCTAGAATAAAACTTAGCTGTGCGCTTAAAGTGGCAAGGTGAATTAAGTTGCCTTATGTTATTGGGAATAATGGAGACTCTTCCAAAATATGGCTATTTTACAAGCCACCCTTTCATTTAGAAGTTATTGAACAGCATCTTCAATTCTTGACTGTTGTTTTGAAAGACAGTAACATTGCATCTTTGTTATTCACAGTGGTTTATGCTTCTTGCAGTATTAGTGACATGAGACTTTTATTTGATTCTCTTTTGTTATTTAGTCAGAATGTTAATCTCCCCTGGATTATTGGAGGGGACTTTAATTGCATTCTCTCCCCTGAGGAGAAATTAGGTGGCTCTTTGCCTTCTATGACAGCCATGTCAGACTTTCAAGGCTTTATTTCTGCAGTTGGGCTGATTGATGCTGGATTCACTGGGTCAAATTTTACTTGGACTAATAACCAAGTGGGAACTTCCCACATCAGAGCTAGACTTGATAGAACTCTATTGAATTCCATGTGGATTCAAAGTGATCAGAAGATGTCTATTAGACATTTAACCAGGGGGGCATCAGATCATGCCCCTATGTTGTTGCAGATTTCTGCTCCATCCCCAGCTAAGCCAGGGAGATTCCTCTACCAGCATATGTGGCATTTGCATGAGGATTTTTTAGAGTTTGTCAAATTGCAATGGGCTAAACACAGTTCCCCTTATACTCATCCTTTCTACTATCTTCAGAGGAAGCTGAAAAGTTTGAAGATGGCACTTCGAGCCTGGAATAAAGAGGTATTTGGCCTTATTGATGATTCAAAGTCTGCAGCTGTTACTCAAGTTGAATTAGCGCAAGTTAAATTTGACGAAAACCCCACAGTGGACAATCGTATAGCTTTTCAGAAGGCCAATGCTCATATGCGGCTTGTTCTAGCTAGGGAAGAAACTTTCTGGTTCCAAAAATCAAGAGCTCAGTGGCTGTCATGTGGGGACAGAAATACAGCTTTTTTCCACCAACTTACTAAACTCAAGAGGCAGCGAAACCACATTCATAAGCTCAAGGTGAATGATATGTGGGTAGAGGATCAGGAGGCTTTGTCTGATGAAGCAATTAATTTTTTCAAAGGTATCTTAACCTCTGAAGATCACTTAGTTGATGACACTCTTCTATCTGTTATTCCCTCTCTAATTTCCGATGATGTTAATGCTATGTTAACTGCTATTCCTATGGCTGAAGAAGTGAAGTCTGCTATATTCTCCATGTCTGAAAATAGTTCACCGGGCCCGGATGGCTTCACTGGGGGTTTTTTACTCACTGCTGGGGCATTGTAGGGGAGGATGTTATTAATGCTATCAAAAGTTTCTTTCAAGGGATGGGCCTTCCTCAAGGAGT
This sequence comes from Amorphophallus konjac, assembly GCA_022559845.1. Lineage (NCBI taxonomy): Eukaryota > Viridiplantae > Streptophyta > Magnoliopsida > Alismatales > Araceae > Amorphophallus > Amorphophallus konjac. Next base: position 247,450,186 of record CM040121.1, on the reverse strand, counting down.
GACATCCACTATTCTGTGTTTAATTCCAAAGGTGAGTAACCCTACCACTTTTGCAGAGTTTCGGCCGGTTAGCCTCTACAACTTTGTCTGCAAAATTGTGTCCAAAATATTAAGTGATCGCCTTAGATTGGTTCTTCCTATGATTATATCCAGTGAACAGAGTGGATTTGTTAAAGGAAGACAGATTTCTGATAACTTCTTATTGGCTAAAGAGCTGCTTATGGAAATTGATAAACCTGTTCGACGTCACAATATCCTTATTAAACTGGACATGGCCAAAGCTTATGACCGAGTAGAATGGGATTTCCTTCTAAAGGTTCTTAAATGCTTTGGTTTTTCAAACAGGTTCAACTCTCTTATCGCCCATTTGCTAGTTAACTGCTGGTTTTCCATTGCATTTAATGGCCAAATTCGGGGCTATTTTAAATCAACAAGGGGTATCCGACAGGGGGATCCCCTGGCCCCTGCTTTGTTTATTATAGCAGAGGAGGTTCTTAGTAGAGAGATCAAATCTTTATTTTCTAGCTAGTGGCCTCTGCAAACCATATCATTTACCTCGTGGCATCCAATATATATCTCATATTCTTTTTGCCGATGACTCTATTATCTTCATGAATGGGTGCAGAAGATCAGTCAGATGCTTGCTAAATTTTCTGAGGCAGTATGAGATGTCTTCTGGCCAGAAAATAAATGCACAAAAAAGCTGTTTTTTGACAGCTAAGAAAATGCCCCGCTCCTCTATTGATAGAATTGCACAGATAACATGTTATCAACATAAAAGTGGCAGCATTACTTACTTGGGTATTCCTTTGTTTAAAGGTAGACTCAAAACACCTCATTTTAAATATCTGCTTGATAAGATCAATGCAAAGCTTGCTGGTTGGCAGAGTAAGGTTTTATCTCAGGCTGGGAGGTTAACCCTCCTTCGGTCTGTCCTCACCTCAATTCCAGTTTACTGCTCTAGTGCTACCTCCATTCCGTATATAATTCTAAAGCAAATTGGAACCATTTGCTCCAACTTTTTCTGGCAAGGGTTTGAAAATGTTCACAGAAAGCATTGGGTTTCATGGGAAAAGATGTGTCGGCCTATTGAGGCAGATGGCTTGGGTCTGCGCAGTTTTTTTGATACTCAATTATGCTTTTATGTTAAGCTTTTATGGTTATCCACTCATAGTGACTCCTTTTGGGCTAAGTTCACTAGAAGCAAATATTATCAAGGGCTTCATCTATCTGATTGCAACACTCCCTTCCCGGCTGGCATCAAAACTAAGGACTTTGAAAGAGCCCGATCTATTGTCCTCGCAAATTCTAGATCAATTGTTTTTGATGGAGCATCTACAAACTTTCTTAAAGATATCTGGTATAGAAACCAACCTCTATCTGTAGTTTTTACTACTCAGCGAGGATTGAAAAATTTCTCTGTGCAAGAAGTTTTGGTAGACCCGCAGCATCATGTATGGCAAAATCTGGAATTGCAGGCTTTTAAAGCTGAGTTATTATCATTCTGTACTCGCTTTGGGCAGGACAAGGCAGTTTGGTCTCTTACTAACTCTGGTAATTTCAGTACCAAGTCTGCTTACAGATTCATTATGAATCAGTCTAATAACCAAGGTGTTCCTTTTAGTAAAATCTGGTTTCAGAAATTTCCTCCCCGAGCCTCTCTTTTTTGCTGGAAGCTGCTAAATCAGGCTGTTCCTGTGGACAGTAGGATTCAAATGAGTGGCATCCACTTTGCCTCCAAATGTGTTTGCTATAGTTCATCTTTTAGCGAGGATGAAGACCACCTTTTTATTGATAGTGAAATTGCCAGGCCCTTGTGGAATTTTTTTGCTCCTCTGCTATCTAATTCTTGTTTGCAGTCTTCAAGCATTGTGGAGAGGATTCACCAAACTGCTAAAGAGGCTTCAATGAGTAAACCGGAGGGCTTTATCTCCCTATTGATAATCATTATGGTCTCTTGGGAAATCTGGAAATCTAGATGTCTTGCAAAATTTGAAGGGAAGAAACTCAAGCCTGTTTATATTTTTGAGCAGATTCTAGCTGACATGAAGATTGTTATAAATCAGATTACATTCAAACGAGTGATTAGCCGCAGTTACATATCCAAACTGCTCTCTTTTGGAATTACAGTCAAAGGTCTCCAAGCTTCTTACATAATTATTCTTTGGAAGGCTCCATCTATTAACTTCTCCTTGCATATTGATGGAGCTAGTAAAGGCAACCCGGGTCTTTCCGGTGGTGGGGGATGCTTCAGAGATTGCAATGGCTGTTTTAAGTTGGGATTTTCTTACTTCTATGGTCATGGATCTAACATGGTGGCTGAGAGGCGGGCTCTTTTAGATGGTATTCGTCTGGCACTTTTCCATCACATCCCAACCTCTGTTATTATCTCAGATTCTTTAATCTTAGTTGAGCTACTGAACAAGAAGAAGGATCCGCCATGGTCTTTAGTTCCTTGGTGGGAGGAATTGACTTATTTGTTTGCTTCACTTCAATGCCCCCTGATTCACTCTTTCCGAGAGGGAAACCAAGTGGCCGATGCTCTTGCGAATTATGCAATCCAAAGTGAAGGAAATTTAGAATTTCAGTTAATGAGAGACTTGCCTCTCATGATTAGAAGATTCGCTATTGCCGATATACAAGGAGTTCCATATTTTCACAGAAGGCTTGTATAGACCATAGTTTTCTTCTTTCGCTTTCTAAGCCCACTTTTATTGGGCTTCAGATTTCAGTTTGTTTGGGGTATTGCCCCCCCTGAATTGTAAAAAAAAAAAAAAAAATGTAAGAAATCTAAGCTTCTTGTTTGCTGTATATACTCTCTGATTGTTTCTTAATTTGCTCTGCTTTAGTGCTTTCTTTCGTTGAGTTTCTTCAGAACCTCTCAACCTTCCCCCCGAGTGTGAGGAGGCCCTCAGGGGCTAAAATCACAACAAATCCTGGGATCGCTTGGCAAAGGGGAAACCGTGATGGCTTATGGCAATGGCTTACGGTCACGCCCTATGGGGCGACAATAAATCCCTCCCCAGGGGCTACGATTTTCATCGATGGTATTATCGACTGATGCAGTTCGATTATCTATACATGTAGATGTTCATGAATGTGTGTCTATCTGCCACCGAGTGAAAGAACGAGCTACGAACAGGAGGCTGTCGGATGCCTTTTCACTCATCCCATCAGCTGTGAGGGCATCGGTGTGCTATCATATCTACTGCAATGACAGTTCGCTTGTTTGCTTGAAAGTCACTGTATATCCCTTCTTGTGTTCGATGATTTGCCTCTAGAGGCCTCTGTCCCCTTTCAAACTCCTCTTACCCTTATACAGGTACGAGTCACTTCCACCGACTAGGACTGCCTGATCTGAGCTCTGCCTTGTGGCGAATGACAACCTTTCTAGCTAATTCTCTGGCACGCATCAATCTCACTTGATTACGCCAGACTGTTTCTCAAGTTATGTATGCTAGCCCACCACTGGGGAGGGGAACAACCCTAATTACCATTTCTCTCATTCTGTCACACTCTCCTCACTCTAGGTTCCAGGGGTCTGTCGCCCTATGACATGTTCCCCTGGAAACCTCTTTGCACAGTGTGAGATATAAAATGTCGTCTAATTGGCTACATATTGATCCTTCGGCAACCTCACTCAGATCTACACGGATCCTTAGTAGGCTGGCCCTCAGGATTCACAATGTGTTGATCTTTGGTTCTGAGATAGTCCCATCTCAAGATTCTCATGGATTTATGGTTTAACATCGGTTTCCCGTGTGTTGATCAGCTTGATTAGGGAAGCATTCCCTGTACTGGGGAAATGCTGCCCGATTATTTTTAGAATTTTCATGATTGATTAAGAGTTATGCGTGCATCAAATGCTCGTTATTGGCCTATGGCAGGGACTCTGCATCTTCAATGAATGAATTCAGAAACAGACTAACTGTGCTTAAGTATGAACCTCGCACAGACAAACAAAAAGATGAACAAACAAACAGAGATAACAAAATTTCTTCTAATACTTGGACAATCATGCCTTTAAATTTTTTAAGTTCACATAAATTTTCATTCAAATGCTCTTCATGGTGCGGAACCACATAAACACCCCTACAAGGACCCTTGCGAGGCCTAATCGGTGAAGGTCCCTGTGATTCGGTGGCATCGCCACCGACTTCCCCTCCATCCCAATTGATTCGGTGGCGACGCCACCGAATTACTCTCTACATTCCTTGATTCGGTGGCGACGCCACCAAATTATTCCCCTCGCCATCGATTCATTACCCACCTGCGGCCCACGGCACCGATCCAGCCTCCAAGGCCGGCTTGCCCTCCTTCCATTTGCACCGATGCACCCTCATTCCCCCTTGTCATTACGTAGATGCATCATCTTCCCTTTTCACTATTGCCTCGGTGCCACAGTCGCTCCGACCTCCATTTTCGTTTGCACCGACGCACCCTCATTCCCACTTGCCATTGCGTCGATGCATCATCTTCCCTTTTCACTATTGCTTCGGCGCCACCGTTGCACCGACCTCCATTTTCGTTTACACCGACGCACCCTTGTTCCCCATTGCCATTGTGTTGATGCATCATCTTCCTTTTCACTATTGCCTCGACGCCACCGTTACACCGACCTCCTTTTTCGTTTGCACCGACGCACCGTTGTTCCCCATTGCCATTGCGTCGATGCATTATCTTCCTTTTTTTACTATTGCCTCCACGCCCCATACGCCTCAGGTCGATCTTATTTTTCCAAGGTCTACCTCATTCCTGTCCAGGCCTACCTTATTTGATCCTAGGTCGACCACAGTTCTCCCCCCCCCAACGTCAACCCTTGCCTTTTGTCAAAAACCTAACCACTCTCTTTAATAAATGATTAATAAGCTCAATCTTAATAAATCTTGAATCTAATAAAGGAAAATTAATCAATTAAACTTATATTCTATAATATCTCTGTTTGAATATGCAACTGCGTATAAATAATATATATATATTTGGTGCTTGCCTCGCATGAACAAATAAATAAACAAATCCTGCACATTATCATTTTAACCCTGCTTTGCATGCGTTCTTATTATCTTAGCCCTGGGTGGCATCTTCTCTTGGCAATTAATCAAGGGTCTTCCTCCCTCTCGGAGGATGTAATTAACGCCATAACCTTTATGGTACGGCGGTGACTTCCGGTCCCGACCCGAACCTCACAATCGATTGACCAAGTCAGATCGAGTGCACAATAATTTGTCACTTATGTGACTGGCACACCTAAAGCAAATATTTTTATAATAAAAAGTGTTCCACCAGAGGTCGACCCGGGTAAAACAAGCTCTGGATATTAAGTTTTAGGACACATCCGGTCGACCAGGCACAAGTTGGCGATCGACCGACGTTAACATAGGTTCTGGTTGAACCAAACCAGAACAGTTTCGGTCGAACAATTTTATAGAACCGATCGACTGGCATGTCATTTGCATCAACAGATAAAGGGTGCTATTGTGGAACTGGTCGACTGAGTTATCGGGGGCGGTCGACTGAAATTTCTCTGCTACTAATGTTGTTCTATGTTTTGAGTGTAGGTCGACCAGTCCTTGTTGCCAGTCGACCTACGGTGGCGCACGTGCCAACAAATTGATTTCAAAACCCTCATAACTCACTCGTGTAAGGATGTTTTGATCTCATATATTGTCTCTCATACCCTCCACTCTTAAGTTAGATTCCTAGAGAGGCTTAGGGTCCATCATGGAAGGGTTATGTGGTCTTTGGCTACTCAAAAGACCTCACATATAACCCCATTCAAACCTGCATTTTGGTCTATCGAGAAGAGCCTCCATCAAGAAAGGAAAACCATAGGAAGAAGAGGTGAGAAGAGCCTCCATCAAGAAAGGAAAACCATAGGAAGAAGAGGTGAGGAGAAGGATGACGTCCTGCCAACTATCTGAGTGATCGAAGGAGTTTCAAGGAGCAATCAGAAGGAATCATCACCCTGAAGTCATCTGCATCAACGTCTACATCCTATCTCGCGAAGAGCTCCATCGGCTATCTTCTCCGGCTTCTCCAACAACGGGACATCATGGACTATCAAGGGGGAAATTCATCGTATGCCTGTTCTGATCTATTTTTGGCATATTGTATTTATCTGAACATTTATTGATTAGAACTCAAAGGATTTCTTGTGTGTGTGTCGAGAGACTCTGTCTCCGAGTGTGGGCGTTGTTAGACGCTTGAGCGTCGACGCGTGTGTTTTGGGGTCCTCGACCCCGTGTGTGTGACTTTGCTGCATTTACACAGCATGATGATAGTGGAATCCTCTCTTGTTGAGAGGGGTGGACGTAGGATTGCACTCGGGTGCATCTGAACCACCTAAAAAATCCTTGTCTCCTGTGGTTTGGCTTTCTATGCAACTGTTTGGTGTATCTGCTTGGCGCGTGGTGCGCTCTCATATTATCATCTTCATCATGTTCACTCTCTGCTTGGGTGTGTTTTCATTTGCTAGGTTCTAGTTTGAGCTATTTTCATCTCATGTTTGTCAGCGTTCTCATTGGGCAGTGGTGTTATCTAAGATAATTTTAATTGTCCATCTTCCACATTATTTTTATTTGGTGGCAACCAATTCACCCCCCTCTTGCTTGCCAATTCATCGGGACAACAATTGGTATCTGAGCCTCGGCTCTAATTATTGAGAACCTCACGGTTCATAGAGAGATCAATTGGAATAGCAAACAAGGGAATGATGCCCGAAGGACATTCAATTCATCGACCACCGTTCTTTGACAGAAGGAACTACAGTTATTGGAAAAACCGAATGACTACATTTCTTCGCACTCAAAGTCATGAGATATGGACTAATGTAAACAAGGGTCCATATGTCTTGCCTCGGGATGAGGAAAAGTGGTTAGAGGACCATATTAAGAAATCCACAATGAATTTTAATGCTCTGAATAGTATTCAATGTGTGATACACCCTAATGAGTATGCTCGTGTCTCCATGTGTTCTAGTGCTAAAGAGATGTGGGATAAATTTAAGCTCATCTATGAGGGAACATCGGAGGTTGCCTGGTTTCCTGGGCCTCTAAGAAACAAAACTCGGTGGCATTGTCAACTTTCGAAGCCAAATACGTGGCTGCCGGTAGTTGCGGTGCACAAGTTCTACGGATCAAACACCAGCTAGTCGACTTTAATGTGTTCTTGAAATGTGTTCCGATCATGTGTGATAACACTAGTGCCATAAATCAGTCAGAAAACCCAATTCATCTCTCTAGATCGAAACACATTGATATAAGACATCATTTCTTAAGGGATCATGTGAATAAAGGGGACTTTGAATTAAAATTCATTGAAACAAATAAACAGTTGGCTGATAAGACGTGAGTTAGGTATTTGTCGTATAGGTGAGTCATGTACATAGTCCAACATTTTGAGTTGATGAGAGCATTTTGATGTCCATTGCACATAGATGATGTAACACCTTGGATCCTTCGGATCGGAATCCGATAGCTTTCGGAGCGCTTTTGCCGGTCCCGAGTGGAGTTTGGCATTTGAATCGATTTTTCATGTTGTTTTATCTTCGGATCCCCGTGGAGGGTGAACTATTGAAATTTCAGACTCCGGGATGCTGCAGGTGCATCGTGTTCTTCCCGAGGATCACATAGGTTATTTTTCCTCATTTTTTTGATTTTTTGAAATTTTGGGCCAAAAATCATATTTCAAAAATATTTGTAATTTCTTTTTTTTCTTTTTAACCCTCACCCCCTATCTCCTCTCACCTTGCTCACTCTCTCTACCTCCGTTCTCTCTCCTCTTTCCCCCTCTGTTCTGACCGTCGACGGAGGAGGCTCGGGGATGACGTGGAGACGACGTGGAGGCGTTGTGGAGAGTGAAGGCACGAGGAATGGGGCGTGGTGTTGGCGCGATCCCGAGCGTGGATTCAAAGTGTCGACAGGGTTCATGTGATGTTTTCGACGTGGATTTGGCATTTTTCCCACGCGAGATCATTGGTGGAGGTAGGGGGATGGGTACTCTACCTTTGTTCTTCATTCCCTCACGATTTCGTGCCGATTAACGTGAGTTTGAGCGTGTTTTTCTATGTGTGGGTGAAAAACATGTTTCGGGGGTGTGAGGTGAAATCACCGTTCCAGGTGATGTTTTCTAGTCTAATTGGTAAATCTTGAACCCCTAGAATGTCAGGATTCGATTCCCGTCAGTTTAAGTTCCATTTGCTCGCGATTTGGGGCCAGTATGAGGCCAGGTACCCATGTTAGTCGTTTTGGGTTGATTTGAGGAAATCACCTTTTTTGATGCCTTTTTGTGGTTTGTTTGGCCCCTTCCGACTTGTGGAAGGTTGGCATTATGTTTGTGGATGTATTCCCTTCACTAGGATGTGTTTGGGGCGGAGAATGGAGGTCCCTGCGGGGATTCGTGAAATGCTGCTCGGGTTGAGGTAGCGGTCATACCAGAGACTACCACCTGCCTCCAGGTGCCAAGGCGGCCCTCTGGTGACCGCTATTTAGGCTTTTTATTGTTGGTTCCAGGTTGCAATCTTGTGATCGACCACAACTTGGTGGAGGCGGCCCTTAGGAGACTACCATTTGTCTTTTTAGTCAGTTCTGAGTCGGTTGCAAGTAGTGGTCTTGCGACTGACTGTTGACACCTAAAATATGCAAAGATAAAAGAATAAGTCAAAGCAAGCTCAGGGTTTTGAAGATCAATCAAGGGTGCGGCTCCTGTGTCATCCCCGGAAGTTCTAAGGATCAGAATAGAAGAGATCTATTACCCCTGACACTATGTTCGGCTGAAGCCATTTCTGGCCCAGCTGCTGCCCAGCGTGGCTATCATTCAGATAGTCAGGCTGATGAAGACTATGTCAAGCCCCGAGCAATCATCTGCCTAGTGAAGAGGATCCTTAGAATATTTTGATGCTCGTGAAATGGGATTCACATAGCCTCGCACATGTTTGTGGATGCAAGATGTTAAATAAGCAACAAGAAGAACAAATGAGCATTTTAAGAAGCCCATATGGCCAACGAAGAAAAACCATTCGTCCAAATCCCTTCTATCGGCACCGATGCATTAAGTAACTGGGCCCAGGCCCAATACAACGGGAGTGCACCGAGATGCTGCACGCCGAGCGCGCCGATGCCACACTTCCCCGGGAAGAGCCTGTGCCGATGGAAGAGGGCCAGCCCTCTATATAAACCCCGTGTCTTCGACAGATACAGACACACATGCCAAGAGAAGAGAATAGAGATCGGGCATCCGAATACAGAGAAGGGTGTTCAGAGCCAGAAAAAAGAAAGAGAGTCTAAGAGTCCGCTGAAAGGGATCTGAAAGAAAAAAAAGAGAGAGTAGCTGAAGCCTAGGTGAAGGAGAGCCAATGTGGGGTTCGTTTGTCAAATGCCCTCATGGGCTATATTCTCCCCCTCCCCATTTTGATATTTTAGTCTTATTTTTGTTGTAACCCATTTCTGAGCGTTGTTCTTCTATTGAGGTTAAATGTCGGCCCAGTCCGACAGATTTTTAAAGGGTTATCAGCCTGTATGCATATTCATGTAGTCTGATTCCTCTCGATGTTAAATATGTGTGTTCTTCTGAATGAAATGAAATATGAGATTCCGGGGTTTTCTCTCTCTCTGTCTACCTGAAGGTTATCGTATTTGATAACTGTTATGTGTAAATCTTGATCCTGCTGTGTATGCATATCCCTCATACTACATGAGTCTGTTTCTGTCGCATCGTGGTTGTTTTCCAAACCTCACGATCGTGGTGAGAGCCTGAGACAGTTCATCTCATGGCTTCTCATTCGTGAAACAGTGAGGGATACATTCGAATCAAAGTCCATATGATTCAATAAATAACCTGGCTCCCAGTGGTGCTCCAGAGTGAAGGTCCTCATCTCCTCGGGTGATTTATTCCAAAACCATTTTTAGTATTCTCCGGCCATCTCAAAGCCCTTGAATAAAGCCTCTCAAAACCCTCGGATAAAGCCTCTCAAAACCTCAGATAAAACCTCTCAAAACCCCCAAAATTCATAGCCTCATAAAACCCTTGAAACCCCCAAATCCCTCCTATCGGCGCAGGATGGCCTCCCGGCGCAGTCCTCTCTCGGCGAGGGTTCCGTGCCGAGTGATGGGCACGCTGAGGACCGGCCTACACCGGGCCGCCTATGCGCGCCGACCACCTTTCCTTAAACCTCCCCCTAGGCCGATGCCACATGTGTGCTCTCTGTTGCGCCTAAGCTAGCCGCGCCGAGACGCCATCGCGCCGACGCCCTCATGAACCCCCGAGCCTTATTATCCTCAATATAGAACCATTACCATCCCGGGGAGGAGTAATAGTCCTTCACCCAAACCCATGGGAGCTAAATTAATGGGGTTAACCCCCTACATTCCACCGAGTGTGATGTTTATCTTGCCACCCTACTGGCCCATGGAGTTCCGCCACTGCATGTTCTCCTACGGCTTCTTCAAGGGGATATCAATAAATGCCACGATGAGTGGACACTGTCCCGTCGAATTACGATCCTCTTGGATCTCGAGCTACGCCCATCTTTCTTTTGGCTTCCATCTCGGCACTCCATAGATGGATGTCCTATACTCCCCCCTTTGGCATAGTCCATAATAAGGGGAGATGCTGCCGAAATGAACTCTGATCTTCGGTATGCTACATCAGCTTCAAACCCCTTGGGATCCAAAGGGCCCTACCTCTGCATAGTCTCTAGTGACTCCCTCTACGGAATAAAAACAACAAACACCTCCATGGACAAATATCGTCTCGGGTTAATCCGTCTTGGTTTAGTCCTACTTCATGTTATTTGGGCGCCGGCATGTCCCGATCATTTATGGATTCCATCTCGCCTCTGCGTGGACGGTATCCTATTCCCACTTCGTATGATCCAAGATAAAGGGGACGTGCTGCCGAATTCATTCCGTGATTCATGAGGATAAGATTAAGAGATGGGCATGTAATGCTGTAACATTCTAATAAATCTTGTTATTTTGTTTATGCTTGCTTAGTTTCATAATGAATAAACATGTCTATCTCATGCAACATTCTCAACATGATCAAACAAACCTAAAGTCATCCTCTCCTATGCTCCCAGTATATCAAATAATGCTTGGTTGAAGGTCGGGTTATGCCCGATTGGAAGCCATCATTATGCGTGAGAGTGGTTTTCAAACCTAAGCTCTCCGCCCCTGTACCGGGAACCAGGCAGATAAGCTATAATAAAACTATCAACCGCACGACCATGTGCATGCATCTCATACCTTGCAAGTAAAGTAAGCATAGTAGTCTTATCTCATTTTACCCCCGGGGCCCCTCTTATTTTGGCGATCAATCAAGGGTTGTCCTTCTTTGGAAGGGCGTAATTAACGTCATAGCCTTTATGGTATGATGGACTTTTGGTCTCGACTCAAGCCTCACAATCGACTGACTGAGTCAGATCGAGTGCATAATAAATCGTCACTCTGGTGACTGGCACGCCTAATAAACTACCTAGTAAACTAAAATAAATAAAATAAAATCCACTCCCACAAAGCTGGCACGCTCGGTGGGACTAAGTTTCCCTTCATCTTTTCACCAAAGTAAGAAGCCTGGCGGCCTCCGAAAAAGTTCTGACTCTGTGCTGATCTTACTTGCAAAAATACAAATGGATACTGGACTAATTTCTCTCGAGTTTGGCTAGCAAGTCATCGACAACCACGTTCGTGATGGGTTACCTGGCGGTGCCAACGATGTTCGGATCCCTGCCACCGGCAGTGGGCTTCCCAAACTATTTAGGGCTCGCATTCGTCGACCTGCTCCAGGTCGATGGTAAGGGTGAGAAGACTATTGTGACAGAAGCCATGAAGATGCCAGAGAAGAAGAAAACCCAAAATGCGGTTGTCTCGTACATCATTGTCCCATGCTACGTCCATCACCTGGATAGGAGGACCACTGTCCCTACTTCTGCTGGAAGGAAGAAGAAGAACTACCAGAGGAACCAGACAGCCGCATGCCGAGGACGTCTGTCAATCTCGGGGAAGTCCATGCTGATTGGAGGAATGCAGGTGTACCTCAATGGTCACCCGGCTGAAGCATTACCCGACCGCATCATTCCGACAGTCCCTACCAACAACAAGTTCCAAGTGCTGGCCACCAGGAAGGCCGACATGGAGAAAGAAGGAAAGAAGCCGCTGGCACCTAAGCTGGCAAGATTCAAGCAATTCTAGATGCCCAAGAAGGTTCGTGGCCCAGCACCAGCCCCTGCGAAGGAAGAAGCTGTTGTTATGCGCCCCAGGAGAGGGGGCAAAAAAGTTCAAAAAAGAAGAGAAGAAGAAGAAGTTATTCCTATGGCTGTTTCCCACATGCCGAGGGCCTACGCAAGGCAGGCAGATGTATTCCGATATCCCCGGAAGATGTATCAGACCGCCCAGATAACAAGGCTGGCTTATCAGCCGAAAACACAAGAGTGACTGATGCCGCAAGTTGATCCTCAGAGGCACGGTCGAGAAGAAATGGGCAGAGTAGTTCAAGACTATTTCCACTGCCTGGGGAACTCATCCCTAGGGCAGCAAAGATTGCTCCGCGCCATGGGCGTTGAAGAAGAGGAAAAAGATAACAAGGAAGAAATAATGCCAGGAGTCTCGTGTTCAGGCTCCAATGAGATTGATGGTGGCCAAGGGCCGGATGTTTGAAGGATGCCCCGTAGTAGGGAGAAGAAAGAGAAAGAATATCGATGTTCGATCGATTGACCTTCCCTGGTCATGTCCGAAGAAGAGTCTGGAGGCAAAGAGGAAAACTGCAAGTCTTTGCCTATAACATGGCAGGGATTACAGGGAGGTATGGTGCTTTGCTCGGCCAACATGAAGAGATCGCCAAGTTGGCCAGAAGGCCCGGGCCCATAACAAGGCGAGGCCAAGCGACAAGAGACAAGCTTGCAGCATATGGTGATTCACCTAAGATCACCACTTTAATTGTAAATGTGGTGACTTCAGAAGAAGAAGATGTGTCACTCGTGAACCCGGTTGAGGGGACATCTGGTCAGGTTACAGAAGATATGCCTATGGCTGCATCTCTGGACCCAACCATCCTAATGATGTTCAGAAGATATCAGCAAGAGATCGAGTCTCTTAAGAAGCAATTATATGAGAAGAATGAACAAACTCCCGTTTCCAAGCATGCGGAACCAGTAACGGAGGTCTCCAGTTTGGCAGAGGTGGTAATACATGTCATCTCCCACCAAGCAAGCCACGGGAAAGCTCCATGTCAGCCCTTCCCGCCACAGCCAATAGTGCATCCCTCTCCTTCAGGAGTGCAGCCGGGTTTACATGCCACTGTCATGACAACTCCCTTTACACAACAACAGGCACACTTCTACCCAGAGCATGTCGATCCTGCTATGGTGAACAAGATGATGGTTGAAAAAATGATAGAAATGAAGTTGTCCGAGAGGGCTGATGGTGATTATGGGACTTTTGATGTCTACCGGGTACCGTATCCTCCACAATATGCCACAAAGAGACTACCCCCAAGCATTACAAGCCGCCAAAGTTTGAGAAATTCAATGGGCAAAGCTCCCCAAGGGAACATATTGCTTAATACACAACAGTCATGGGAGATTTGGCGGCTGATGAAGTTTATCTATTAAAGTTCTTCGGCTCGTCCCTCATGGGCTTGGCCTTTGAGTGGTATTCCAGTTACCAGTCGGATCTGTAACTGATTGGCCCGATATGCAGCGAAAGTTCTGAAAAAGGTTCCATGTCACAGAAAGGGAGATTACAGTGGCAGAATTATACTATACTAGGTAGAGGCAGGATGAAACGGCCCTGGATTATATCAAAAGATGGAGGAACCTGGCCATGAGATGCAAGCGGCCTCCGTACCAAGAAGATGTTGTTCAGATATGCAAGCAAAATCTCAGGAGGGAAGTGCTTGAAAAGATGATTGGAATAGACGTCATGATATTTGACCGTTTGAATAGTGTGGTGGCAGAGGTCGAGACCTTTCTGTCCAGACGTCCTGCAAACAACATTCCTGCTGCTCAGAAAGGGAAAGCTGTTCAACGGTGGCCAGCGCCGACTGAAGCAAATACTGTGGATTTCAATACCTTTGACCAGCAGACAACAAAGGCCAAAGCAGCAGCTGCCCCTCCGCCAGCAGGGGCAATGAAAAAGAAAGAAAATGTCTCTTTGAGGAACAAGATGAAGAAGTTATATTCATTTCCCAAAGAAAAGACACGGGCATTATTTGACTAGGCATACAAATACAACAAGATAACATTGCCTGAGACAAAGAGACCCGATGATGCAGCCAAGAAGGATGATCCCCTATTCTGTCCATATCACCGGGCACTGGGACATGCCATTAAAAATTGTTATGTCTTCAAGGACGTCATGGAAAGCATGATCAAGAAGGGTGAGCTCCAAATGGTAGAGCACTAGGTGGATCACCCACATTCTCATGAGCCCCCAGTGATGAGACCGGCTATCAATATGATTTCCTTGTACCAACAATTGCCTTAAGAGGCTGCTGAAACTTGCACACAACAAACATATAAAGCATGCTTTCTTACCCCCATCAAGGATCAGGTGGGATGGCAGACAGTACCAGCAAAGACCAGGAGATGGCCATTAGTCTCTAAAGTGTCGGGGGCCTCAATCCGGGGTGTCACTTCAAAACAACCCCCGCCAGCAGTAAGCCCTGTGTGGCACACTACGGAGTCACCACCAGTTATCCGAATATTCACTCACAGTCAGAGGAAGCCGACTCCGCTGTCGACCCATGAGAAGATAAGCCTGAAAGTAAAACTGTCACGCCCCGACGCGGAATATCGGGTCGTACAGTTAGAAACTAGCTAGAAATCAAATAAATAAGCTGAACTAAACAATTATACAGGTGCTAAGGAAAGAAGTAAATCTATTGATCAAGAAGATTCCAAATTTATTACAATAACCAACAACTGTTTAAACACGATCAAACGTAGCTTCCAACTGATTCTAATACAATAACTGACTCCAAAAGTAGTAAAGTACTAACACAACTCTAAGGAAGAACTAAAGGTAAACAATTATTCCAACTCGGCATCTACTAACAAGTACACTCAAGTATCACTCCTGTCCCTCCCCATCGGTATGCGCATCATCACCTGAACAACCTGGAAAGGGGGGAAAACAACAACTATTAGCTGACGCTCAGTAGGAAATAACAGACAAGTTTACATGATTAACAATTTAATAACATTTTCATATGCCATGCTAATAAAAGAAATAAATGATGATATAATGAAACAACGTAAAAAAAGATCTTGCAAGGTCATGAAATATAAGATAACTAGAATTTAACAAGAATAACATGTACAAGTGTAACAAGAACTGTAACGAGGAATGGCCACTAGCAAGTAACAAGAGATAACAAGTCAAGCACGATCAAGTAACAAGAGTAACAAGAGTTTTTCTGTCATATACAACAAGCTAGTCATGCACTCATTGCAATGCCTCACCATGTCATTATAACATCCCATGGGCTCACTAATTTTTTGGGCGCTCTCCCTAGGACCAGACTGGGCCCTTATGATGCGTTGGCATTGATTTATTGGATACAAGATCCCAAGATCCATCTAGACATTTAGTCAAATTCGTGGCCAATTAATCAGAGGAATTACTGTCCATAAGTTTAGATGTAAAGGACTAACCTGTCCTTGGATTCAAGAGTACAAAACACAATAAAACTCATCTCCGAGAGATGTGCGGTCATACAAAGGCCGCTCAAGGGTATATACGGATAACACAGGGTCGTGCATACAGGAATTGGACTGGAACTCAGCCCACGAGCTCAAGAATGAACGGCTGACAGTAGGCCGCTCTAAGGTATGAACGATAAGTAATGGGCCGCGCATGTCCAGAAGACATTAAGACCCATGCATAAGATATACGGTCCTTACTGGGCCGTATTACAGATATGCGGTCATAAGTTGGCCGCTATTCAACAGGAGTAAGGTGGCTGCCTAGCAACCTAATAATCATATAAATCCTAATTTCATGTCAATTTACCAAGGATTAAGTTCTACGTTAACTCAAATTGCCAAAAAGATGATTCAAGATGATAAAGAGAGTGAACCAAATCACGTAGGAATGAACAACATGCAATTAACAGAAATTTAGTTACATAATTAACCACTAATCATGTGGGTTTCTAATTAACCATTGTATGCGTTGAAATGGAGATGGTAATCGGAATGGTTTTACACTATGATTGAATGTAGGGACCATTGTAAATTGAGATCATAAGGTTACATGTATGGGTCACTGGTTCCTCAAAATATAGTTTTCAATTGGACTAAGTGGAATGGGTCGATCCCCTAATGGTCCGGATCGATCCTCGGGTCGAAAAACAACTAAAACGGGTCTGCTGGTGTATGGGTCGACCCCTGGGGTCGACCGTTGCAGGACAGACTTCTGTCTGTTGAATGGGTCAACCCCATGGGTCGACCCCCTCAGAAACGTGCTGCATGGGTCGACTCATTGGGTCGACCCTCGCACGGGGCTGGATGGGTCGACCCCATGGGTCGACCCTCGGGTAGGCAGGGTCATGCTTGAGGATGGGTCGACCCCATGGGTCGACCCCTGCATTCCCAGAACCGATAGTGACTTCGGAAACCAACGAAAACTCACCCAATTGGGGTCTAATTGGGTTGGGATCTTAAGCACATGCTTTTGGGTTCCTAATAGACATACTAGGGTCATAATACAAGTCCAAACACAAATTTCAACGGAAAATCAATTGAATCACAACCTATCTATGATGAACACTTGAAAACCTAGTTTTTAGCATGCTTCTACTCAAACACGAAATACTCTAAGCATGGTCTATGAAAATTGGGGCTTTATATATCAAAAGAAAGAGGGCTTGATGTTGATTCCAACCATATATGACATGTTATATGGGGATCAAGATTAACAGCTCGAAATCATGATTTAACTCGAAAGAACACATCATAAACCAAGTCTAGACATGCTCTTACTCAAATCAGAAATTCTCTAAACATGCTCAATAAAATTTAGGGCTTTCTACGCCAAATGAAAGCTAACATGCTGCTGATTACATCCATATATGTGAATTAGTGTTTGGGATGTTATAACCTACCTCAATCGAAGAGAGAACTTATGAACCTAGATTGAAGAACGAACTTGACAGCACTTCAGAAAAATCCCGATATCTCTCTGGATACCTAATAAAATTTAGGGCTTTTACTACCAATGGAAAGATCTCGTCGAGAGGAACAAAATGTTGTACTCATGTGTAGATTTTGGTTGAGAATGCCTACCTCAATCGAAGGAACAAAGATGAAGAAAGGAGGACGATGGGATGCCGACCCACCTCCACTAATCGACCAAGATCTTTCTAGATCGAACTCCACTGTGGCTGCCGTTGCTACCAAAGGAAACTAGGGTTGAAGAGCTTAATTTTTATAGCTCATACACCTTCTGGAGCCTTCGGAGCTGGGAGAAATCGACGATGCAAGGTGAGTGTTTGAAACGGCGCCGAAATGTTTGACCCAACCAAACTCGGCCGACTATATGTTTTAGGGTTTGGTTTTCGATCAATTGATAGAGGGGAAATGATCCTAAGGTCGTGGCCTTTCATTTGCCACCGATTTGGGGTCATTTGGTTGAGTATTAAGCTCTAATTTGACGGTTTAAGCTAAGGTTAGGTAAGAGTTAGATAAGTGTGCACTTTTGGGCTTAATCCACTGATTAGACCAAATTACGGATTTTTGCTGGGTCGACCACAGAAGACAAAGTTGTTAAATAAATGGTCCTTGACCCAATTAGCATTTTTCCAGATTTTTATAAGGTAGTCAAAATTTTACTAGTTCTATTAACTAAGGAATTAAATATTAAATTCCGAAATTCATGCATTAACCCATTTTATTTCAATTTGTAATTAATAAAGCTCAATAAATAAATCGGGGTATTACAAAAACGCTTAGAGCAATATATTAACCAGCTTGATGAATATGAACAACTCGAGCTGAAGCCAATATTGGTGAAAGACCATGTCCTATGGGAACAACTGGAGGGATTAGCCATCAAAGAACAATCGGAAAAAGAACAAGAGGAAGCTGAAGCCGACCTCTTCTGGGTGCACAAGCCGGCCAAGTCCAGGTGCCTAAAGAAGAATAAACAAAGAAACAAGAAGAAAATAGTCACATTGTAGTGTAATACTCTATCAGCACTGTTCACCCTACCTGGGGAAGAAGATGAAGGAGAGTCTTCCACTCCGTCACTAGAAGCAAATCAAGCTGAGGCTTCGACCTCAATGCATGCTACCCGCTCTGGGAGAAGGTGGGGGCGTTTCCCTCTAGCCAACCACAATATTATCTTCAGGGGCGAACAACCCTATCAGATACCAGAGCGAGAAGTCCGGGGTATTGAAATCCCTCGTCCGTCAGGCCTCTATGCAAGAGCAAAAGGAAGTAATGAGACCCAGTCATCCCTTGAATTCCTGTCCGTTCTGGAAGGAAAACAGTAGGCCCCAAATGTTGCTACTGAAGATGAAAATCCTCGGCAACCATCTGCCGTAACGATCAAAGAGAAAGATGAAGCAAACATCAACCCTCCCTCAGTACTGGAGATAACTTCCCCAACAGAGACTCCTCAGCAGTCCCCGCGAAAGAAGGAAGCGAGAGAAGGGCAAACCATGCCGCAAGCACCACATGAGCCTCCAAGACCCCGCTGGGTGGAGGAGATGTGACTGTCCAACGTCCGTGTGAGCAACCGAATTATGAAGATGCTGAAGAATCTCCCCACGAAGTTTTCTATATGGGAGATCCTCTCCTTGAGTGAAGAAACTCGCCAAGCTATTAGTGATGCTCTACAGTCACCAGCTCAGTATGAGGCACTTCTGAAAAAAGTTAACTCCGGTCTAGCTATTACATTCATGGAGGATGACATGTTAATTCCTTACCCCAATCACAACAGGCCTCTGTATATGAGGGGGCATCTCAATTGTCAGCCATTAAGCCGGATCCTGATAGATCTAGGAGCTATTGTAAACATCTTGCCCTACCACATCTACCAGAAGAACTACTTTGACCTGCACCTCACCAAAGTGAAAGATATGAGGATTGTTGGCTTCAATCAGAAGTGTGAAACTCCACTCGGAGTGGCAGAGTTCAACCTCACATTGGGTGATTTCACCACCTCGGTGCAATTCTATGTCATAAACTCCAATACTACATATAAAGCTTTACTCGGACGGCCCTGGCTGCATAGAAACCAGATAGTGCCCTCTACTTTACACCAATGTATCAAGTATTGCCATAATGGCAAAGAAGAAAGGGTGTTTGCAGATTTGCATCCCTTCAAAGTCTATGAGTGTCACATGCTTGATGCACCGTTTTACACGGAAGTCTCCCAAGGGACGAAGAAGAAAGAAGTTTCTGCAAGCCATAGGAAAGCAATGTCAAAGGCAGATGAATGGTCCCCTCCATCACCCCCGGGTTATGTGGAATAGCAGGAGGTCGCCCACGTCTCTCAGACTGGGGACTTTGCTAGAATTGCACCACCAGTTGCTTACCCTGTCGAAGTAGAAGACGATGTAAAGGAGAAGCTCAAGCTCGTTGAGATTCCGCCTGGACTATTCAAACCGATTCTGAGCTTGGAATGCCAAACATTGCAACCACTGAAGACTATGGAGGTTCCCCGTTTCGGTGAACACCCTATGGTATTCTACCCGGGAGAACTTGTCGATGAGGATGATGAAGACTGCGTAATTCCAGAGGAGGCAGCCAACAAGATGGTACCGATATTGGGTCTAGATTACACTACCCAGTGGGTCTCCCAGATGTTTACCAAAATGCAAATGCCCTTGTTGCAGCCTGTTGGCCAGAAGAAGGCATTCCAAAAGCTCTAGGATCTTCCCAACAATAACAAAGAGTTACTGAAGATCACCCGACATCCGGGGCTGGGCTACACTCTACAGGAGTATTATGAGACAGAGGTAGATGTTCTCTCCACCTACTTCGTCCATGAAGACCCTTTCGAGGCAGATTATGATGATTACCCACCGTATGGTGAAGAAGCAACGCAACGCCTCGGAGGTGGTGCTAAAACCTATGACCGTTATAAGAGCTCAGGAGGATAAGATGAAGTCGCTCTATGCCAATATTGGAAGGAGCCCCATCCCAAAGAGGATCTATTTCAAACTGAAGCCAAATTTGACAAGGGGACGCCTGATGAAGATCAAGCCTCTGAGAAAGAAAGGGATGGCCTAGAATTTGAGCACATACTGGAGGAGATCCGGGCTATGCAGGATCTGGCAGATCCGGTGGAAGAATTTCTACCTGCGGACCCTCAGAGGGCAGAAGGTCCTATGTCAGAAACACAAGATGAGACATCAAAACAACAAAGCAGAGCTGACCAAAACCCGGCGGAGGGTCCAGTAGTTTAGCAATGGAGCAAAGAAATTGAGGGACAAGTTCCTCTAACCCTAGAAAGTCGATCCAAAGAAAACCAACAATCACTAGCCGACTTCGAAGGCCAGAGGTCGATGCATACACAACTCGGGGAGCTGGAAGCCCTCGAAGCTGAAGAAGATTACATCAATTGAGGCTTTATCACCTTGAAGAAGCCCCACTAGAAGTCGAGGATGGCGGCCAAGCTACCATTGATGAGCTGATAGAAGTGAACCTGGGGAGTGAGGGGGATCCAAGACCCACCTTTCTCAGCGCACTATTGTCGGCAGAAGAACAAGAGCAGTATATACAATTTCCGAAGGAGTTCCAGAACTATTTTGCATGGACCTACAATGAGATGCCAGGGTTGAGCCCCGATGTAGCACAACATCTGCTGTCTATTGATCCAAGGGCAGAGACTGTAAAGCAGCCTCCCAGGCGGATGCGGCCCGAGCTGATTAATCAGATTAATGGGGAAGTCGACAAGCTCATTAATGTGGGGTTCGTCGAAGAAAATCAATACATAACATGGTTAGCAAATATAGTGCATGTGAAAAAGAAGAATAGGCAGATAAGAATATGTGTTGACTTTCGGGACCTCAACAAAGCGTGCCCGAAAGATGACTTTCCTGTGCTGATCACCGAGGTGATGATAGATGCCACCACAGGCCATGAAGCCCTCTCATTTAAGGACGGATCATCCGGATATAACCAAATTTGTATTGCTGAGCAAGACAGGGTCCATACTGCATTCCGCACCCCAAAAGGGATATTCCATTACAAAAGGATGCCTTTCGGCCTTAAGAATGCCGGTGCTACATATCAAAGAGCCATGACGAAGATATTCGATGACTTGCTCTACAAGAAGATGGAGTGCTATATTGATGATTTGATGGTGAAGACCAAAAGAAAGGAAGACCATCTGCAAGATTTGAGGGTGGTGTTTCAAAGGCTACGCCAATATGAGCTAAAAATGAACCCCATGAAATGCGCCTTCGACGTGTCTAGCGGGAAATTCCTTGGATTCATTGTCTGACAGAGAGGCATTGAAATTGATCCGTCCAAGATTAAAGCTATTCAAGAACTCCCTCCTCCGAAGAGTCTGTCAGAGCTACGGTCCTTGCAAGGCCGACTGGCGTATATTCATCGATTTATTTCAAATCTGTCGGGTCGATGCCACCCTTTTCACATGCTAATGATGAAGGATATGCCATTCTTCTGGGACGAGGAATGCCAAATAGCTTTTGAAAAGTTGAAAGAATATCTGAAGACCCCTCCAGTGTTGGGACCACCGATCAAAGGAAGACCTCTGATTCTTTACATAGCAGCTACTCTGTAGAGCCCCAAAAATTAAAAAAGTAATTTCCAGTTATTTAAATAATATTCTTGCATTAATTGGGCTAAATAATCAATATAAGGCCAAAATTGTGTTAATCAATTAACCCAACCCACTTAATTGAAGTCCAAAAGGGTTTAGGACCTAGACCATTTGGTTTGGCCCATATTCTAGAAGGTATTTAAGCCTATCCACGAATATTAAGGATAAATACTAATAATATAAGATAATGATTTGAATAATTAACAAAAGAGTTTTCATAAATTGAAACTCTAAGCTACAATGACTGTAACAGTCTATCGTAAGACCGCCACAGCCATGTAACGCATGGGCACTGGACCGTTACATTCCTGTTAGTTCCGTAAGTGAAGGGACTCATGAAAAGATTGGAACTTGATGTTCCTATCCACTATGGATCGACTTGGGAAGGATTGTAAAGACTCTAAGGACTCTTAGAGATTAGGATTTGATGAAATAAGGACTCTAAACTCGATCTAAATCCTCAAAGCCTAGCCTAAACTCTATAAATAGGGTATAGTTCTGAACTGCTTACTTTTTGGGCGTAAGGAAGCAAGGTAAGGAGTCATTATCTCAGGTAAGTTGTTTAGAATAATTTGTTTACAATACTTTAGACTAACTCCCCTCTGAATTTCACATCTTTAGGTCAAGAGGGCGTGGAGTTAGAGCCTAAAGAAGTTGCTGAAAAGTCGCAAGAGAAGGAAGGGATCTAGGGCAGAGTTCTCAACCAAATTCAGAAACTACAGTCTAAGTAAGAGGTAGGTTATCTCATGAATGGCAAAAACAGCATGATAGGACTAAAAACCCTCTGGTTTGATTGAATTCCATGCATTATAGAGTATTGATTTCATGTTTTATTTGTTCTATGCACATCATGCACCTCTTAGCCAAATTAAGAAATTAAAACATGACTATTCATCTATTCTTGATTACCTATGCATGTAGATGGTCTTACTTCGTTAACATGACTAGAAGCTCATCATGTTTTGATAAAAGACATGATGTGAGTTGATCTCTTAGTTTCTATGATTGTTTTCTGTTAGCAGATACTGTAACGCACTAGCATAGGACCGTCACTTTCAATTAATGGCCCTACTACAGACCGTTACAAACTCTATAGTATTTGAATTGCACGGTTGGTTCTAACGCGCTTGGACAGACGCGTTACAATCATGTAACGGCTGGGTCCTGACCGTCACTTTTACTGTGACGCCCCATCTCCAGACCGTTATATCCTGTGTTCTGTCAACCCTATGACTGAATACAACCTGCCAATCTTATTATGGTTAAAACCTAGTTACCTAAGTTTTAAACCTAATCATGTGATTTTAAGGATATTTGATTATTCATGATAGGTATTGCATGTTTTGTCATCACTTCTACTTAAGTTATGTTAAACCAAATTCTATAGTTTGGTACTATAAAGCATGACTTTTTAACATTGTATTGACGGAGTTTTTATCATGATGTTCACATTGAATATACATATCTCTCTCTGTCAATAGAGTCAATTCTATAAGTACATGGCACATATTCCGGTATGTTGTCATTAGTTCACACTTTGCACTATAGGAACATAATCTTGGACATGAGGACCTCTCTATTGGATAATCCTTCCAATGGACTAGGAAATCATTATTTCAAGGCCTCCGTAATTCTCCGCGAGCTTGGGATTCCCACTAGGACGCCGAGTTGGTTGTACCAATGAAAGCCCATTAATTAGAACACTCTATCGTGGTTTTGATTCTTGAAATTTAACGGCCTTGAACTGGACCGTCAGGCTCACGTAACGGCCCAGTGCCAGACCGTCACATTCCTCTGAGTCTATTTTTTTATCTTTCTGGACTCAGATCACTTTAACGGCCCATTACTGGCGCGTTACATAATGTAACAGCCCAGCAAATGACCGTTACATAGCTTGTTTATGTTAACCCAAGGTTTGACCAAGGGTTGATATTCCAATGATTCTAGACAAACCTTGATCTAAGAACGTGTCATATTGCTTAAATTGATCTAAAAGAAATGGAACTTAAGGAAAATACCGTTATGCTGTCGATTTATTCTATAAGCATAACTTAGTTTAAATATCATTCTTGATCTCATATATTCAAAATTGAAGCATTCATTCATTTTAGTTATCATGGAATTATTGGAAGTGCTATATTCTTGGCCATACGTTACTGTTATACTGCGTGGAAGTAGCTTAATTTATAACTGAAGATGCGATCGAGCACTGATTGTGTTCAAGGGCTCTATGCTAGTCCCCTCGACTTATTACCAGAAACATACTATTTTATAAACCATGGGATATGATGCTACTGGCGTCGCATTGCGCTGGGAGTACTATTTCTGTAAATAAGTGAAGATCCACGGCACGACATGACATTCTTGCTTGATATTCCACAGAAATTCACGAAGCACTTGCTCTTAAGTATAAGATGCTAAAGTGAGGAATATGTGGCTTGCTAGTACAATCTCTTACATTCTTGTTCATGGAAGGCCAATATCATGTTCTTGTTATATTCTTGCTAGTTCATTCTTGATCATTCTATCTTACATGGTTATCTTGTTTCTATTGATTTGATCGCATGATTGATTCGCATTCGCATGATTTTACCTTATTTCTTTAGAGCAAAAATGATAATTACTTAAATAGTGCCTTCATGTTGATGCGAAGATACCTACTAGGCAAGTGTGCTCATGACCTATTTTCTAATATTTTTCAGGAGATGGAAATAGTTCAGATTCGGATTCGGGCTATACTAGTAGCGGGTCCGGAAGCGAGTGAAAGTGTTATAAAGATGAGAGTGAAGACTTAGGAAGTTAAAGTGTCTAGATTGAGTCAATGTAATTTTCCTATTTCTTGAGTCTAGTAGAATGGAAATCAAATTAGTGATTGTATCTTGAATATTGATCATTTATGAAATAAAGTTGGAGTTTGAATATTATTGTGGGTGATTATCTTGCACTCTGATTGATTCTTGCTTGGGAGAGGCTTACCATGCCGGCTGTTCGCGCTCCCCGAGCGAGTCTTCCGCTGTAATTAAAGGCTTGGGGCGTCACAGTTAAGTTGGTATCAGAGCCTAAGTCTCAGGACGTAAGGAAAAGAGTCATGTCATAGGATAAGTCCAAGGTTTAAAGACCCATACCTATGAACTAAGGAAGAAAATTTCCGTACCCATGTGAGAATTGGGTAGAGCCCGGGATAAGATAGCTAATTAGTTTAAGATTTATTATGCTTATTCCAATATTCATGAGAAATAACAAGTTGTTATTTTCTCTCAGGTACCTTATTATTCTTATCATGGCTCATCGTGTAGATTGGGACGGTATGCAACAAACTGTTGCCGGTCTCACCCAGGCACTACAAACTATAGCACAAGGTGGTGCGGGGGCAAGGGCAGGAGACCTTCATCGCAATTTTCGGAGTCTAAATTCTCCGCGTTTCTATGGATCTTCCAATCCAGACGAAGCAAAAAATTAGATCGACGAGATGAATAGGATATTTGATGTTATTCAATGCACTGATCAGGAGAAAGTCCGTCTAGCTACGTTCCAATTAAACAAGGATGCTCACACTTGGTGGAAATCGGTTCCGGCACCTCCAGCCGATGCGCCACATACATGGAATGTTTTTCTCACTTTATTCCGTGCCAAATATTTCTCCGAGCATGTAAAGGAAAGGAAGGCTATGGAGTTTGCCTCCCTTCGTCAAGGGATGATGTCCGTGGCAGAATATGAGTTGCAGTTTTCAAGGCTAGCACCGTATGCACCACATTTGATTAGTACAGACTTATTAAAAGCAAACCGATTTATGGACGGGTTACGGCCCGGTTTCATTCAACAACTGGGGACACAGAATATCCGCACTTATGCGAAGATGGTTTAAAGGGCATATTTATGCGAGAGGACCTTAGAGAAGGTCGAAAGGTTGAAAGGAAAGGGAGAAGAATCTAGCCGGCGCTCCGATCGGCATTATAAAAAGGAGAAGTTCAGCATCACGGAACCATACAAAAGCCGTGATAATAAGAAAAGATCAAGGAATGGGAACGGTGGATGTTCTCAAAAGAGTAGTAAAAAGGTGAAGGAAGAAAAGGAGCAAGTCGCCTCAGCGTGCACCTTTTGTGAGAAATTCGGCCACTCGGCTGAAGAATGCTGGAAGCGCCTATGTGCTTGTTTGCGTTGTGGGAGTAGGGAGCATCGTGTGCCAGATTGCCCCCTTATGAAAGACCAACCAAATAATGGAGGACGTAGGAGGCAGGCTCACCTCAATGCAGTTATAGATGAAGAAGAAGCGCCCAGGGATCAAAATGATGGGCTCATGGAAGGTACTCTTCAAATCTGTTCTCGTCCTGCATTCGTGCTATTTGATACTGGTGCTTCTCATTCTTTTATCTCCACCACTTTTGCAAAAACCTTACCAACTGCATCAGTTCCCATACCTTCAGATCTCGCTATTACTACACCTTTACGATCTGGAACTAAGCTTACCAACTATTATCCTGATTGTAAGGTAGTGGTAGAAGGACACAATCTCCCCGCAAACTTAGTATGCCTTGACATGAAAGGATATGATGCCATTTTAGGGGTAGATTGGCTTGTAGACCATGATGCTTACATCAACTGCCGAAATAGAATTATATCTTTCCGAAAGCCCGGTCTTCCAAGATTTTCCTTTCATGGCATCAAATAAAAGAAGCATCCTACCATTATATCTTCTCTACACGCCTGCAAACTTATCTCGAAAGGATGTGAAGTTTTTCTTGCTTCAGTCACTGTCACCGAGTCTAAGGAAATTATCCTAGCAAATATTCCTATTGCAAATGAATTTTCGGACGTGTTCCCATCTGAACTACCTAATTTACCACCCGAGAGGGAAGTAAACTTTACCATTGAACTCATTCCAGGTGCGGCACCTGTTTCTATAACCCCTTACAGGATGTCCCCCATAGAACTCAAGGAATTAATGAAGTAATTACATGAACTTCTAGACAAGGGTTTTATCAGACCTAGCACATCCCCTTGGGGTGCGCCGGTTCTATTTGTCAAGAAGAAGGATGGATCTCTCAGGTTGTGCATTGACTATCGGCGATTGAATCAACTTACAATCAAGAACAAATACCCATTGCCGCGTATTGATGAGCTCTTCGATCAGCTTTCAGGAGTAGAATATTTTTCTAAGATTGACCTAAGATCAGGTTATCATCAGCTTAGAATCAAAGAAGAGGACATTTACAAATCGGCTTTTCGAAGTCGTTATGGCCACTATGAATTCGTGGTAATACCGTTTGGGTTAACTAATGCCCCAGCAGCATTCATGCAACTTATCAACAGTGTCTTCCAGCCATATTTAGATCAGTTCATCATCGTCTTCATCGATGATATCCTGATATACTCCAAGACTAAAGAAGAACATGAAGAACATCTAAGGATAGCTTTGCAAAAACTTAGAGAACATAAACTTTATGCCAAACTCATTAAGTGTGAATTTTGGCTCAAGGAAGTCTCATTCCTAGGCCACATTATTTCAAAAGAAGGTATTACTGTGGATCCTTCTAAGGTAGAAGCTGTCAGAGATTGGAGCCGACCAACGACTATATCTGAAGTTAGAAGCTTTTTGGGTCTAGCAGGTTATTATAGAAGGTTCATAAAGGACTTTTCAAAGATCGCGGTTCCTTTAAATAGACTTACCAGAAAAGAAAATCCTTTTATCAGGTCGAAGGATTGTGAAAAGAGTTTTCAAAGTCTTAAGAATCATCTTACAACAACCCATGTTTTGTCATTACCAATAGAGGATGCTGGATTCAAAGTATATACGGATGCATCTGGAATTGGCTTAGGATGTGTCCTTATGCAAGATGGAAAGGTGATTTGCTATTCTTCAAGACAATTGAAACGTCACGAAGATAATTATCCTGTACATGATTTGGAATTAGCACCAGTTATTTTCGCCTTGAAAATTTGGCGTCATTATCTTTATGAAGAAAAGTTCACTATCTATTCGGACCATAAGAGTTTGAAATATTTATTTTCTCAAAAAGAGCTTAACATGAGGTAGAGGAGATGGTTGGAATATCTTAAAGACTTCGATTTCGCTATTCAATATCACCCTGGCAAGGCTAATGCTGTAGCAGATGCACTCAGCAGGAAACCAATTGGTATGTTATCAAGTCTCATGATTAGTATGACTAACCTTGTTCCTCAATTTGCTCAATTGAATCTAGATGTTGACATTAAGGAAGATAATTGTTTCATGGCAAATATCCGAGCTCAACCAACATCGATTGAGGATTTGGCCAAGTTACAAGAGGATGACCCAATTTTACTGGAAATTAAGGCTAATATTGAACAAAGACCGGATTTTTCTATATCCGAAGATGGAAGAATGCTATTCAAGGGCCGAATGTGTATACCCGATCATGAAGATACAAAGAAATTGATCTTAGAAGAAGCACATAAATCAAAGTATACCATTCATCCAGGAGATACAAAAATGTATCAGGATCTCAAAAGAATCTTTTGGTGGCCCAATATGAAGAAGGAAGTAGCTGACTTCGTATCTCGGTGTCTCACATGTCAACAAGTGAAGGCGGAACATTTCAGACCCGCAAGTAAATTACATCCCTTAAGTATCCCGGAATGGAAATGGGAGAGCATAGGAATGGATTTCATTATGGGACTACCTAAGACAAGAGGTGGATACGATGAAATATGGGTAATTATAGACCGATTGACTAAATCTGCACATTTTATACCAATAAAAAGTCGATGGTCTGTAGATAGTCTAGCAGCACTATACATAAAAGAAATTGTCAAGTTACATGGAGTCCCTGTCGCTATTGTATCAGATAGAGATCCCCGATTCACATCACAATTCTGGAAGAGCCTACAACATTCACTTGGGACTAGATTGAATTTTAGCACCGCTTTCCATCCATAAACTGATGGTCAAACAGAAAGGACAAATCAGGTGGTAGAAGATATGCTCAGGGCTTGTGTCATTGATTTTGGAGGAAGTTGGCATGATCACTTGCCTTTGGTAGAATTTGCATATAACAACAGCTATCAAACAAGCATACAAATGGCACCTTTTGAAGCTCTATATAGGAAAAGTTGTCGATCACCAATATGTTAGAATGAAATAGGGGAAATGCAATTTCTAGGCCCCGATTTAATCAGGGATTCTACAGAGAAAATCAAACTCATTCAGGAAAGGATGAAAATGGCACAAGATAGGCAGAAATCTTATGCTGACAATCGAAGGCATGACTTGGAATTTCAAGTAGGAGAACATGTATACCTAAAGGTTTCTCCGGGTCGTGGTATTCGAAGATTTGGCATTAAAGGAAAGCTAACTCCAAGATTTATCGGTCCATTTGAAATCCTCGAAAGGATCGATGAAGTGGCTTATAAATTGGCTTTGCCACCACAGTTAGCAGGAGTTCATGACGTATTTCACGTCTCGATGCTGAAGAAGTATGTGTATGATCCAGATCACATTATCACTTATGACAATCTAGAGAATCAGAAGGACTTGACATATGAACAAACGCCAATGAAGATTTTGGAATGAGAAGTACGTCAACTCAGAAATAAGGTCATTCCTATGGTGAAAATTCAATGGAAGAAAGCATGGCCTTATGAAGTAACATGGGAAATCGAATCAGCTATGAAGAAAAGATTCCCGGAATTATTTAATTGTAAGTACACTCTCCTCAATCCATGAATTGAATTTGGGGACCAAATTCTTCTAAGTGGGGGAGGGGGTAGAGCCCCAAAATTTATAAAAGTAACTTCTAGTTATTTAAATAATATTCTGGCATTAATTGGGCTAAATAATCAATATAAGGCCAAAATTGTGTTAATCAATTAACCCAACACACTTAATTGAAGTCCAAAAGGGTTTAGGACCTAGACCATTAGGTTTGGCGCATATTCTAGAAGGTATTTAAGCCTATCCACGAATATTAAGGATAAATACTAATAATATAAGATAATGATTTAGATAATTAACAAAAGAGTTTTCATAAATTGAAACTCTAAGCTACGATGACTGTAACGGTCTATCGTAAGACCGCCATAGTCATGTAACGCATGGGCACTCGACCGTTACATTCCTGTTAGTTTCGTAAGTGAAGGGACTCATGAAAAGATTGGAACTTGATGTTCCTATCCACTATGGATCGACTTGGGAAGGATTGTAAAGACTCTAAGGACTCTTAGAGATTAGGATTTGATAAAATAAGGACTCTAAACTCGATCTAAATCCTCAAACCCTAGCCTAAACTCTATAAATAGGGCATAGTTCTGAACTGTGCGACCCTTACTTTTTGGGCGTAAGGAAGCAAGGTAAGGAGTCATTATCTCAGGTAAGTTGTTTAGAATAATTTGTTTATAATACTTTAGACTAACTCCCCTCCGAATTTCACATCTTTAAGTTAATAGGGCGTGGAGTTAGAGCCTAAAGAAGTTGCTGAAAAGTCACAAGAGAAGGAAGGGATCTAGGGTAGAGTTCTCAACCAAATTCAGAAACTACAGTCTAAGTAAGAGGTAGGTTATCTCATGAACGGCAAGAACAGCATGATAGGACAAAAAGCCCTCTGGTATGATTGAATTCCATGCATTATAGAGCATTGATTTCATGTTTTATTTGTTCTATGCACATTATGCACCTCTTATCCAAATTAAGGAATTAAAACATGACTGTTCATCTATTCCTGATTACCTATGCATGTAGATGGCCTTACTTCGTTAACATGACTAGAAGCTCATCATGTTTTGATAAAAGACATGATGTGAGTTGATCTCTTAGTTTCTATGATTGTTTTCTGTTAGCAGATACTGTAACGCACTAGCATAGGACCGTCACTTTCAAGTAACGACCCTAATACAGACTGTTACAAACTCTGTAGTATTTGAATTGCACGGTTGGTTCTAACGCGCTTGGACAGACGTGTTACAATCATGTAACGGCTAGGTCCTGACCGTCACTTTTACTGTGACGCCCCATCTCCAGACCGTTATATCTTGTGTTCTGTCAACCCTATGACTGAATACAACCTGCCAATCTTATTATGGTTAAAACCTAGTTACCTAAGTTTTAACCCTAATCATGTGATTTTAAGGATATTTGATTATTCATGATAGGTATTGCATGTTTTGTCATCACTTCTACTTAAGTTATATTAAACCAAATTCTATAGTTTGGTACTATAAAGCATGACTTTTTAACATTGTATTGACGGAGTTTTTATCATGATGTTCACATTGAATATACATATCTCTCTCTGTCAATAGAGTCAATTCTATAAGTACATGGCACATATTCCGGTATGTTGTCATTAGTTCACACTTTGCACTATAGGAACACAATCTTGGACATGAGGACCTCTCTATTGGATAATCCTTCCAATGGACTAGGAAATCATTGTTTCAAGGCCTCTGTAATTCTCTGCGAGCCTGGGATTCCCACTAGGATGCCGAGTTGGTTGTACCAATAAAAGCCCATTAATTAGAACACTCTATCGTGGTTTTGATTCTTGAAATTTAACGGCCTTGAACTGGACCGTCAGGCTCACATAACGGCCCAGTGCCAGACCGTCACATTCCTCTGAGTCTATTTTTTTATCTTTCTGGACTCGGATCTCTTTAACGGCCCATTACTGGCGCGTTACATAATGTAACGGCCCAGCAAATGACCGTTACATAGCTTGTTTATGTTAACCCAAGGTTTGACCAAGGGTTGATATTCCAATGATTCTAGACAAACCTTGATCTAAGAACTTGTCGTATTGCTTAAATTGATCTAAAAGAAATGGAAGTTAAAGAAAATACCGTTATGCTGTCGATTTATTCTATAAGCATAACTTAGTTTAAATATCATTCTTGATCTCATATATTCAAAATTGAAGCATTCATTCATTTTAGTTATCATGGAATTATTGGAAGTGCTATATTCTTGGCCATACGTTACTGTTATACTGCGTGGAAGTAGCTTAATTTATCACTGAAGATGCGACCGAGCACTGATTGTGTTCAAGGGCTCTATGCTAGTCCCCTCGGCTGATTGCCGGAAACATACTATTTTATAAACCATGGGGTATGATGCTACTGGCGTCGCATTACGCTGGGAGTACTATTTCTGTAAATAGGTGAAGATCCACGGAACGACATGACATTCTTGCTTGATATTCCACAAAAATTCACGAAGCACTTGCTCTTAAGTATAAGATGCTAAAGTGAGGAATATGTGGCTTGCTAGTACAATCTCTTACATTCTTGTTCATGGAAGGCCAATATCATGTTCTTGTTATATTCTTGCTAGTTCATTCTTGATCATTCTATCTTACATGGTTATCTTGTTTCTATTGATTTGATCGCATGATTGATTCGCATTCGCATGATTTTACCTTATTTTTTTAGAGCAAAAATGATAATTACTTAAATAGTGCCTTCATGTTGATGCGAAGATACCTACTGGGCAAGTGTGCTCATGACCTATTTTCCAATATTTTTCAGGAGATGGAAATAGTTCGGATTCGGATTCGGGCTATACTAGTAGCGGGTCTGGAAGCGAGTGAAAGTGTTATAAAGATGAGAGTGAAGACTTTGGAAGTTAAAGTGTCTAGATTGAGTCAATGTAATTTTCTTCTTGAGTCTAGTAGAATGGAAATCAAATTAGTGATTGTATCTTGAATATTGATCATTTATGAAATAAAGTTGGAGTTTGAATATTATTGTGGGTGATTGTCTTGCACTCTGATTGATTCTTGCTTGCGAGAGGCTTACCATGCCGGCTGTTCGCGCTCCCCGAGCGAGTCTTCCGCTGTAATTAAAGGCTCGGGGCGTGACATACTCATTATCCCTGGGGGCAATGCTAGCTCAAGTAAATGAAGAGGGTAAGGAGCAAGCCCTCTACTACCTTAGCAGAACATTAGTGAGCATTGAAGAGAAATACACTTTTATAGAGAAGACCTGTCTTGCACTAGTCTTCGCTGTCAAGAAGCTCCGACATTAAAGGCTATCCCATGAAATCAGATTGATATCTGGAGCGGATCCGCTCAAGTATATATTGTCTCAGTCAACACTCAAAGGTCAGCTCGACAAATGGGCCGTGATCTTGATAGAATTTGAAATTTCATATGTACCTCAAAGAGCCATAAAAGGTCAAGCCGTGGCCGACTTCTTTGCAGCACACCCTGTGCCAAAGGATGTTCCATTAGAAGCTAAACTCTCTGACGATGAGACACTGGAGGCATGTCAAGCCCAGCCGGTCATGTGGCACCTCTACTTCGATGGGGCATCAAGAACAGAAACTACCTCAGCTGGACAAGTTAGAGTCCGTGCAGGAGCCGGCATTCTCCTGAAGTCACTGGAAGGGGAAGTGGTATACACTTCATGCTCAATAAACAAGCCATGCACTAATAATGAAGCTGAGTATGAAGCTCTGATAATCGGCCTACAAATCACACTCAACATGGGAATCCATATGCTCAAAGTGATCGGTGACTCAATGCTGATAATAAAACAGATGCAAGGGGAGTTTGAGGTACGAAAGCCAGAACTAAACCCCTACTGTCAAAAAGCATTTCGCCTTATGGCGAACTTCCATCATATCAACCTCAATCATGTAGGCCGGGGGCATAATGCTTAGGCTGATGCTTTAGCAAAATTAGGTAGTTCGCTAGCCGTCCCACCAGATGAAACACTCAACATTGTTGTGATAAATCAACGGTAAGTTCCTAGTGTGCTAGAATCATGCCCAGAGGAATATGAGGCCAATGTGGCTGAAGAAGCACGGGAGCCCGACTAGAGACAGCCTCTGCTACAGTGGTTCCTTCACCAGCAGCTACCCAAGAATAAAGAAGAAAGGATGAAACTCCTTCGGACTAAAGATTCCTATGAGCTCCGAAGCGAGACACTATTCCGAATCATGGTAGACGCTCGTAAGAAGATTCTACTCCGCTGCCTATCCACCAATGAGGCTTGGCAAGTAATGAAAGAAATACATGCCGGGATAGCTGGAGCACACCAAGCTAGACCAAAGATGAAGATCGAAATTAAGAAACTAGGCTATTACTAGCCTACTATGTTTGAAGACTGTTGTCAGTTTGCAAAAATATGCCAAAAATGCCAAGAGCATGCTACTGTGCCCAGAAGGCCACCGCTACCCCTACACCCGACAGTTCCCAGTTGGCCTTTTGCTCAATGGGGAACCGATGTGGTTGGACCTCTTCCAATGTCCTCAACTGGACACAAGTATATATTGGCTATAACATATTACTTCTCCAGATGGGCAGAAGCTATAACACTCAAAGAAGTGACTAGTGAGCTGGTCGCTAGATTCATCAAACAGAACATTATTTTTTGGTTTGGTGTTCCCAACCGAATAATTTCTGATAACGGAAGCCACTTCAAGAATCAGAAGATATATCGGCTCATCGAGAAGTACAAAATTGGTTGGAGGACCTCCACCCCCTACAATCCACAAGTAAATGGATTGGCTGAAGCATTTAATAAAACCCTATGCACGCTCCTTGCTAAGATTGTTAGCTCTAGTAAGAAGGACTGGGGGGAAAGGATGTACGAAGCATTATGGGCATATCGTACTGTCTACAAGACCCCTACAGGCTGTTCACCCTTCTACTTAGTATACGGCTCTGAGGTAGTAGTCCCCATAGAGCTGAAAGTCCCATCACTCAGGGTCGCAATTCAATATAGATTAGCCCGCAATGAGCAAGAAAATGCTGAAAGAAGATTTGAAGAATTGGTTGAGCTGGAAGGAAAACGCCTTCAGGCACAGAAGAATATCCAGGCATACCAAGCCCGCATGGCAAATGCCTTCAACAGGCTCATCAAAGGGCAAGAATTCAAGAATGGTGACCTAGTCATGGTCAAGAAGAAAGAAGTCATGGATTCCAACCCAAAGGGCAAGCTGGCTGCAAACTGGTTGGGTCCGTATGTGGTCCAAAGGGTCTACGAAGGCAGAGCCTACGTGGTGGTCAACCATCGGGGTGAAATTCAATTCCCGCCACTCAATGGGAAGCATCTGAAGCTCTATCATGCTATACCACTACCCTTTGAGGGAGTGGCGAATGATTGAATGAACAGCCTCAACATAAAAAATGAGGGTGATGAAGGCTCTGAAGAATGATGATGACGATGAGGATGGTTACCCATTTCTGAATGTTAACATCGATCTGGACCTTCCGTCTGGATGGATGATGAACCCTTGTCTCCTTTGCATTGATGTAAACCCCACATCAACGATGAAACATATGTGCATTCTCGGCAAATGGCTTCGGGCCTAAGCCTCCTTCATGTGAACATCAATTCGGACCTTCCGTCTGGATAGATGTTGAAACCATATTTTTCTTTACGTTGATGTAAACCCCACATCAATGATGAAACATATATGCATTCTCAGCAAACGGATTCGAGCCTAAGCCACCTGTATACCAACATCAATTCGGACCTTCCGTCTTGATAGATGATGAAACCATATTTTTCTTTGCATTGATGTTAACCCCACTATTGAGTTCGGTGCAAGTATTCAGAGGGGGGGTGAATGAATATAGCCTATAAAAATTTCGCCCAATTAAAATCTAAAGCAATCAGAGATGCGGAATTAAAAACTATTGCAGATATATATAGAGCGAACCTGATGGGGGACGGGGACCGACACGGACTAAGACTCACAAAAGACTCTAACTCAGGCCAGCAGTAGCACGCTCAAGGGTCGCCAAGTGGCTGACCACCGTGATATCCCACAGAATGAGGGACGTCTCTCAACAGAAACTCCGACCTCGGCCGTCCCAAGGAGGGAAGCGCACGTGTCTAGGCGTATAGTCGACCTCCAAAGACAAGGGGAGTCGAGTCCTAGCTCGAAGCTCGGCTAGTGCTAACGGACGGGTGCTCTCACTCACGGTCCGCGGTGATGGCAAAAGTAGCTAGGCGCCTACTCTCTCTCACGCGGCATATTCAATCACATACTAAAAGAGCAAGCAAAGGTGGAGGAGTCGGAGCGCGTACCTCCACGCCTAGGCGTGGGGAAGGAACCCCGGCCGTGGACCAACAACCCGATACACCAGAGCAATAAATTACAACCCCCAATAATGGCCCACTCCTCGCAGGGAGGTAAGAGGCTACAAACAATACGTTCGGGTTGCCGGACACGGGTTGACGGGCCGCACTCGATGACGGGCGCGATGCTGCAGAATCGGTGTCGCGCGCGCCTGGACGGAGACGGGTCCCACGGGTTGATGCGATGTCCGTTCGAGGCACCGTCAGAGAGGACGCGTTGCTGATGGCTGGAGGAACGCTCAGACCAGAGGGGACGTGCTGGATGCGCCGGTGGTGGCCGTGGGCGCTGCCGAAAACCAGGTCTGGTTCTGTGGTCGCAGAACCGCGCACGCCGTCGGTAAAATCCGGAACTTGGTCGTCTGGTGCCCGAACAGGTCCGGGCCGGTTGGAGGTGAGAGCTGACTGGCAGAGGTGACCCTCGGCCAAACGGCGTCGGCAGATGATGCCGACACGAGTCGCAGGAGCCGCTGGAAGTTGGGGTTGGTTCGCTGGGCGGACTGTGCAGGCACGCCGGCGCAACCCCACGAGATCGACCGCCACGGACGGTGACGATGTCGAAACGCGACGCCGTCGGCGGCGTTGGAAAACTGACTCGGAGATCCACGAACCCTGAAGAAACCAGCGCAAAAGACGCAGCGTGGAGGCCTGGGGAAAATCCGCAATCAGGGTCTCCCCGCTGGGCGAGCAGAGAAAGTGGTGCTGGCGCAGGTCGGCGGAGAAAATCGGTACGGGCAGTGCCGATCTCCGATTGATGCAAAACCGGCGCCGACGCGAAGCTGATCCGCAGACGTATCTCCAGAAAATAGATCGTGGCAAAACTCGTCCAAGAAGGGGGCGCGAGCTCTGCTACAAGTCGGGGCAGAAATCTGGAATCACGCACACGAACCGTTGAGGAAGAAGATGAGGATAAGAGGGAACCCCGGAGTCCACCGAGGGCTGAGGCTTCACACCTCGCCGTTCTCCCGTCGCAGGAGAAGAGAAAGAGAGAGAGAGGGGCGCAAATGCCTTGCACAATAATCCATTTTTGTATTCAAATTATGTCTAAACCGTGATCAGTACAAGGAGAAGATTACTTATAGGGGAAGGGGAATTAGGGTTTTCACCCAAGCCAAAGGGAAGGGGGGGGCGCAAAAGGGAGGGGGTAGGGGCGGCCATCCCTCCTCCAAACAGGGGGGTGCGATCCATCCTCCTCCAATCAAGGAGGAATCCAAGGGGGGGGGGGCGCCCAAAGGGGAAAGAGGGGAGAGGAGGAAAGGGGAAGGAGGGGGGCCCAAAAAGGAAAGAGGAGGGGCAAGAGGGGGAAGGAGGCGCAGCCACCCTAGGTGGGGGGTTGCGCCCTCCTCTCCAAACCCTAACCCTAACCCACTAACCAAGGACCAAGGCTTGGCCCAATAAGGGAGGAAGAAACCCATTATCCCTACATAGCCTGATAACAATAGGAAAGAAACTAGATAACGTGTCCACGCAGGGACCAAACCTAGGCCCAACATGGCCTAAAGCATAATAAAAAGATAACTAGAAGGTGCCGCCGTCGCCGAGCCACAAGGAGGTAGCGGTGTGCCGGGTGCTCCGTCGAGGATAGCGCCGTGTGTCCTCACCAATTCTCCCCGGGTGGGAAGAACTCGACCCCGTCGAGTAAGGGTCACGGTCGCTGAGGTACCGCTCCAGCAGGTCCGGATCGATCCGCTCCAGCTCTCCACGTGTAATCCAGGTGTTGTCCGACTCGGGGCGCCCTCTCCAGCGCACTAAGAAGCGTTGGTAGGCTCCGCTCCTGGTAGTAGTCACCTGCTCATCCAGTATGCAATCTATATGCTCGCGTTTTTGTAATGGGGCTGGAGGAGGTGGACTCTCAGTAGGTGTATCACTCACAACAGGAGGGTCAGGCCCAAATAACTCACTGGGTATCACCGCGGGATCCCGGTAAGCCACCAGATCAGAGACATTGAACGTGGAACTGATCCCGTAGTCGTCTGGTAGCTCGATCACATACGCGTTCGACCCAATACGCCTCAACACTCTGAATGGTCCTGCACCGCGGTCTTGGAGCTTCTTTACGGCTCCCGAAGGAAACCGTTCCGGTCTAACCCGGACCATGACGTACTCTCCCTCGCGGAACTCACGTGTGCGTCTGTGCGCGTCAGCTAACTCCTTGTAACGTGCGTTGCAAGCCTCTATATGACGACGGACATGATCATGCAACTGTCTAATATGCTCCGCAAAAGACTCAGCTGACTCAGAGACTCGGGACTGAATGGGGGAGGGAATCAAATCAATCGGTTTCCTAGGCCTACGACCAGTGACAATCTCAAATGGACTCAACCCTGTAGACCTATTGACCGAATCATTATATGCAAACTCCGCTAATGGTAAGACAAGGTCCCAATCCCCAATTCTATCACGCACTAAACACCTCAGGAGATCCCCTAGACTTCTATTGACTACCTCTGTTTGACCGTCAGTCTGGGGGTGGTATGCGGTGGAGAACTTCAACTGGGTGCCCATCATCCGCCAAAGGGTTTTCCAAAAATAGCTCGTAAAACGCACATCCCTATCAGAAACAATGGTGCGTGGCAACCCAAACCTGGACACACAGTGGGTGAAGAATAACCTAGCAACTCCAGAGGCATCCGATGTCTTGGAACAAGGAATAAACAAGGCCATCTTGGAGAAGCGGTCAACCACTACAAAAATAGAATCATGCCGCCGTGCAGTACGGGGCAAACCAAGCACAAAGTCCATGCTGATATCCTGCCAAGGACTATCAGGGACAGGCAGAGGGGTATAAAGGCCAGTGTTCTGTTTCCTCTGTTTCGCTAGGGCACAAATACGACACTGGGCAACTATGCGGGCCACATCCCTCTTCAAACTGGGCCAGTAGAAACGGTGCTCAACAGCCTCTATGGTCTTGTTTCGGCCGAAGTGGCCGGCAAGACCTCCTGCATGAAGCTCCCACGTAAGAAAATCACGAACAGAAGTCCGTGGGATGCACAACCTATCACCTCGAAATAAGTGACCATCCTGAAGGACATACTCGCTAAACTCACGGGACGGTCCTGTCTGAAGGGCGGAATAGATGGGACCGAAGTCCGGGCAATCAATGTAGGCCTCCTTCAACTTTTCTAAACCAACCACCTGAACATTCATGGTGGATATCAACATCACCCGCCGACTAAGAGCATCGGCCACCTTGTTCTCGGCACCTGCCTTGTGCTTGAGAACGAATGTAAACTCCTGCAAATATTCCACCCATCTACTATGTCTGGCATTCAGCTTCTTTTGGGTGTGGAGAAACTTCAATGCCTCATGGTCAGAAAAGAGCACAAACTCCTGGTGGAGGAGATAGTGCCTCCAATAGCGTAAAGCCTGAACAACTGCGTAGAATTCCTTGTCGTAAGTAGAGTAACGCAGTTTGGCATCATTGAGTTTCTCACTAAAAAAGGCTATAGGGTGGGACTCCTGGCTAAGCACTCCACCTATGCCTAAACCTGAGGCATCACATGTAACCTCAAACACTTTAGAAAAGTCAGGAAGTGTAAGAACGGGTGCCTGGGTCATGCGATCCTTGATAGTCTGGAAGGCTGTGGCCGCAGCCTTCGTCCAGGTAAACTCGCCCTTACGGATGCAATCCGTGATCGGGGCGGTGATAGAACTGAACCCCCTAATGAAACGGCGATAGAATGTGGCCAGACCATGAAAGCTCCTAACATCGTGGAGTGAGCGGGGCTCGGGCCACTCCACTATGGCACGGATCTTCTCCGGATCAGCGGAGACTCCGTCACGGGACATAATGAACCCTAAGAAAGAAACCTGGTTAGTCATGAAGCTACACTTCTTAGAACCCTAAGAAAGAAACCTGGTTAGTCATGAAGCTACACTTCTTAGGGTTGGCAAACAAGCTCTCCCGTCTCAGAACAACACACACCTGCCTAAGGTGGTCTAGGTGTAACTCCCTAGTGCGGCTATAAATCAAGATATCGTCGAAGTAGACGACCAAAAACACTCCAATCATAGGACGCAACACCTGCGTCATCAACCGCATGAAGGTGCTAGGGGCGTTAGTCAGCCCGAAGGGCATGACCAACCACTCGTAAAGACCATCCTTGGTCTTAAATGCAGTCTTCCACTCATCACCGGGTCTGACCCTCACCTGGTGATAGCCACTCCTAAGATCGATCTTCGAGAAAATCGTGGCTCCCGACATCATATCAAGCAAGTCATCCAGTCGGGGAATGGGAAACCTATACTTAACCGTGATCTTATTGATCGCACGGCTATCGATGCACATACGCCATGTGCCATCCTTCTTTGGCGCTAGCAGGGCGGGAACAACACAGGGGCTCTTGCTATCCCTAAGGGAACCCCTACTCATCAACTCATCAACCTGCCTCTGTAGCTCAGCATGGTCCGCGGGACTCATCCTATAATGTGGAAGATTGGGCAAGGACGAGCCCGGAACAAGATCAATCTCGTGCTGGATGTCACGCAAAGGTGGAAGGCCTTCGGGAAGGTCCTCCGGGAAGATATCAGCAAACTCTCGCAACATCTCAACTAACTGAGGGTCTGTCACTCCCTCGAGACTGGGGACTACCTCACCCGTCTCCCTGACAACCACAGCTAAAAGAGGGACACCACTAGTAACCTCTCTCTCCATCTCTCGGGGACTGATGATCATCAACCTTCTCGTAGGAGGAACATCTATGGTGAGGGTAGGAGAGGGGGTGGAAACAGGCACCGGAGGTGGTGGTGGTGGGGGCTTGACCTTCCCCTGGTGAGGGGTGGTCGTGGCATTCGGGCCGGCTGGTCCCCTAACAGTAGGGTCCCTAGGTGGGGCTGGGTGGAGGGTGATCCTGTGGCCGTTATGATCAAATGTGCAAGTGTTTGCACGGCCCTGTAGGGTGGCATCCATGTCAAACAACCATGGCCTCCCTAAAATAATGTTACCTACCTCCATAGGGAGAACATCGCACCAAACTTCATCCTGATAGGTCTGGAACTGAAGGGACACTAGGCAACGGAGCCTAACAGGAATGGAGGTGGAATCGACCCAAGAAACCCTATAGGGAGCAGGGTGGTCTACTGGGGTCAACCCAAGGCGGGTAACAGTGCCAGTAGATATGGCGTTAATGCAACTCCCGCTGTCAATGACAATCTTGCAAGCTTTACCCCCAAGCCTGCAGAAGGTGTGAAATATGGTGGTGCGACGCCAGTCATCACTCACCTGGGGCTGGGCTAGGATGCACCTAACTACCCCTAACTGTGGGTCACCCTGAAAATGGCTACCCTGGGCACCATCATGCTCTCCCTCGAGCAGATCATCGAAGAACTCCTCAACCAAGTCCTGGTCTACCTCATAGCTAACAGGTATGGGCTCAGTGGGGGACTCAGTGGAAGCGGGGTCTGCCACGACAAGGGCCTTCCTCTCCCGAGTGGGGCATCTATCAGCAAAGTGGCCAAAGCCGCCACACCGGTAACAAGTACGTGCGCCCGCACTAGATGAGGCCCCAGCGGTCATAGGACTCTTGCCCTTGTCATCATGACGGGGCGCGGGGAGTAAAGGCTGTGAACGAGCAGGATGTGGGGGAGGCGGAAGTGTAGGGCGAGTGGGGGGGTAGGGTGCCTGCTGGCGAGGTGGAGGGAGCGGATCCCTAGGAAGGGGTGGACGAGGCCTGGGACCAGTGGGGTCCTGGCGAGGAGGCTCTGCGGGCCGGGCCGCCGGGTATCGACCATACTGGGTGGAAGTGGAGCGAGGGTCAAGACCCCGCTGACTAGGCATCCCCGGACGAAAGGTGGGGCCAAACTCCAACTCAAATTGCTCTAACTCTAGGGCAACCTGGTAAGCTAGCTCTAAAGTGTCTACCTGGCGACGGTAGAGCTCATACTGATACTCGGGCCTCAAGCCACGGCGAAAACGAGAAACAGGCATGCCCTTCTCTTCATCAACTCCACATCGCAAATAATACTCGTCAAATTCGGCGATGTACTCGGTCACGGACCGATCGCCCTGACTAAGGGTCTGCCATCGGTCAATGAGCCTCTGGCGGTAAGAAGGAGGGACATACTTCTCGCGGAGCTTACGCCGCATATCAAACCAGGTCTCTATGGGTGGGTCCTGCCTCTGTAACATCAGACTCTCGACATTCCTCCAGTAGGTCTGGGCTCTACCCATGAGCTTCATCTTGGCAAATCGGACTTGCCGCAGCTCAGACATCTCAACCCATTCGAAATACCTATCCATGCTATTCTCCCAGTCTATGTAGGCTTTTGGGTCAAGAGACCCCTCGAAAGTGGGTGGATCGGCACGGACGGTCCTAAGGGCCCTATCATCCTCATCCTGGTGTGGTCGACGACCACGGTACTGGCGTCCATTCCCCTCAAAATCCATCTCGGACCCATAGTCATCAAAGTCGGGGGCTCGGGGACGTCGCTCCTGAGCCCGAGGGGCTTGGGCGGCAGCAACAAGAGGAGCTTGGTTGGCTCTAGGAGAGTCCTGGCGGTGCACCTCATCTATCCCCCCTATCCGTCCAACAAGACCCTGGAGGGCCAAATCGGACACGGTGGCACGATCCTCAATGACCTTCAGACGATTATCTAGACGCTCAGTCAACTCCTTGATGGACTGGTCGGATTTGTCCATACGGACCATAAGTTGGGCAATCAGATCCTCTAGAGATGGGCGTCCCTGAGGTGGGTGTTGGTCACCCATGGCGTCCGGGCGATGGTAGTCCGTACCACCCCGAGTGGGCATGCAAAGGAGGCTAACACCCTAAGACCTAGAGGGACACGAATGCAAGGAGATGCAAGACTCAAACAAGACACGACAAAAACCTAAACACGACCCTAAGACCCAACCTGTAAGGACAAGTTGGTAACCTGGCTCTGATACCAAAATTTGATGGGGGACGGGGACCGACACGGACTAAGACTCACAAAAGACTCTAACTCAGGCCAGCAGTAGCACGCTCAAGGGTCGCCAAGTGGCTGACCACCGTGATATCCCACAGAATGAGGGACGTCTCTCAACAGAAACTCCGACCTCGGCCGTCCCAAGGAGGGAAGCGCACGTGTCTAGGCGTATAGTCGACCTCCAAAGACAAGGGGAGTCGAGTCCTAGCTCGAAGCTCGGCTAGTGCTAACGGACGGGTGCTCTCACTCACGGTCCGCGGTGATGGCAAAAGTAGCTAGGCGCCTACTCTCTCTCACGCGGCA
Source organism: Amorphophallus konjac (assembly GCA_022559845.1). Taxonomy (NCBI): domain Eukaryota; kingdom Viridiplantae; phylum Streptophyta; class Magnoliopsida; order Alismatales; family Araceae; genus Amorphophallus; species Amorphophallus konjac. The sequence goes on along the minus strand of CM040121.1, from coordinate 247,407,131 downwards.
TATTCAATCACATACTAAAAGAGCAAGCAAAGGTGGAGGAGTCGGAGCGCGTACCTCCACTCCTAGGCGTGGGGAAGGAACCCCGGCCGTGGACCAACAACCCGATACACCAGAGCAATAAATTACAACCCCCAATAATGGCCCACTCCTCGCAGGGAGGTAAGAGGCTACAAACAATACGTTCGGGTTGCCGGACACGGGTTGACGGGCCGCACTCGATGACGGGCGCGATGCTGCAGAATCGGTGTCGCGCGCGCCTGGACGGAGACGGGTCCCACGGGTTGATGCGATGTCCGTTCGAGGCACCGTCAGAGAGGACGCGTTGCTGATGGCTGGAGGAACGCTCAGACCAGAGGGGACGCGCTGGATGCGCCGGTGGTGGCCGTGGGCGCTGCCGAAAACCAGGTCTGGTTCTGTGGTCGCAGAACCGCGCACGCCGTCGGTAAAATCCGGAACTCGGTCGTCTGGTGCCCGAACAGGTCCGGGCCGGTTGGAGGTGAGAGCTGACTGGCAGAGGTGACCCTCGGCCAAACGGCGTCGGCAGATGATGCCGACACGAGTCGCAGGAGCCGCTGGAAGTTGGGGTTGGTTCGCTGGGCGGACTGTGCAGGCACGCCGGCGCAACCCCACGAGATCGACCGCCACGGACGGTGACGATGTCGAAACGCGACGCCGTCGGCGGCGTTGGAAAGCTGACTCGGAGATCCACGAACCCTGAAGAAACCAGCGCAAAAGACGCAGCGTGGAGGCCTGGGGAAAATCCGCAATCAGGGTCTCCCCGCTGGGCGAGCAGAGAAAGTGGTGCTGGCGCAGGTCGGCGGAGAAAATCGGTACGGGCAGTGCCGATCTCCGATTGATGCAAAACCGGCGCCAACGCGAAGCTGATCAGCAGACGTATCTCCAGAAAATAGATCGTGGCAAAACTCATCCAAGAAGGGGGCGCGAGCTCTGCTACAAGTCGGGGAAGAAATCTGGAATCACGCACACGAACCGTTGAGGAAGAAGATGAGGATAAGAGGGAACCCCGGAGTCCACCGAGGGCTGAGGCTTCACACCTCGCCGTTCTCCCGTCGCAGGAGAAGAGAAAGAGAGAGAGAGGGGCGCAAATGCCTTGCACAATAATCCATTTTTGTATTCAAATTATGTCTAAACCGTGATCAGTACAAGGAGAAGATTACTTATAGGGGAAGGGGAATTAGGGTTTTCACCCAAGCCAAAGGGAAGGGGGGGGCGCAAAAGGGAGGGGGTAGGGGCGGCCATCCCTCCTCCAAACAGGGGGGTGCGATCCATCATCCTCCAATCAAGGAGGAATCCAAGGGGGGGGGGGGCGCCCAAAGGGGAAAGAGGGGAGAGGAGGAAAGGGGAAGGAGGGGGGCCCAAAAAGGAAAGAGGAGGGGCAAGAGGGGGAAGGAGGCGCAGCCACCCTAGGTGGGGGGTTGCGCCCTCCTCTCCAAACCCTAACCCTAACCCACTAACCAAGGACCAAGGCTTGGCCCAATAAGGGAGGAAGAAACCCATTATCCCTACATAGCCTGATAACAATAGGAAAGAAACTAGATAACGTGTCCACGCAGGGACCAAACCTAGGCCCAACATGGCCTAAAGCATAATAAAAAGATAACTAGAAGGTGCCGCCGTCGCCGAGCCACAAGGAGGTAGCGGTGTGCCGGGTGCTCCGTCGAGGATAGCGCCGTGTGTCCTCACCAGAACCTAAGCAAGTCTAAACAGTAGACTGAATCAATTCAACGGAGCTTGTGCCTTAAAGCATTCAGACAGAAAACCCAATTGTGACGCCCTTTACATTCATCTAGCGAAATCAGATAAAAGAGATCAACCCACAGTCAAACATATAGTGTGCGCATCAAATAGATGAACACTTATAGAACATCAAACCAAAGCGCCCCTAAGCATTCATCTAGCGCCAACCACACAAGAAATCAAACCACTACACAATGGGTTTTAGGTGGTTCGGTCCAGCAGACCTACATCCACCCCACACTCAACCCGAGTGTGGATTACTGTTGCGCAACACAGCTTGCGTCCGCTGGGCAATACAGCTTAGCCTACAATCGCTGGGCCACACAGCTTGCCGTCCAGTGGAATCCACCACTGCAACCACTGGGGATTATAGCTTACCCGTCCAGTGGAAACCTCCACTGCCCGCTGAGCAACACAGCTTGCTGTCCAGAGGAGTCCTCCTCTGTAAACCGCTGACTAACAGCTTGAACAAATATGTAAAATAGAAAACAGAAAAGATGGAAACACAGCAACTAAAAGCTGAACAATGAAGCACGAAATATAGCTCTAACAATGAGCAACCTCAGATCTGGTTTTGAACCAAAGATCTGAGGAACAAACTCCTTCTCTCTCTCTCTCTCTCTCTCTCTCTCTCTCTTCTTCCCTTGATCTCACTCTCTTTCTTCACTCTCTCTCTTTCTCTCTTCTTCCCTCGATCTCACTCTCTTTCTTCACTCTCTCTCTTTCTCTTTTTCTTTTCTTCTGCTGGATCGTGGAAGCTCTCTCTTCTTTTTCCCTTTTTCTTCTCTCAGCTTCTGCTCTCTGGCTTCGATCACGATCAGCCTCCATCTGAAGACGAAGGCTCCAATATATACCAGCAGCAATAGGGAGATAAGGCGTGTGCTTCCCATGCCTTCCGTCCAGAAGATTCCTCCTCGGATCACGTGCTCAGCACCCACCTCGGATCACGTGTCAGGTGCCAGCTTCAGGTCACGTGCCCAATCATCAGTATGCTCAGCAACTAGAGTTGAGGTGGCGTCAACACACTTGCTCCAAAGGGTTGACGCAGCCTTTAGAGATCTTCAACCTTTTTAACTGCTGCGTCGACTCCATCAGCCTGCTGCGTTAACGCATCGATGATCCAGTGATCAAGTCTTCAACAGATGGGCGTGCTGTGTCGACGCTCTCAGCATGCTGCGTTGACGCATTGATGCATTCCAGTGAGCAACCAACCCAACCTTTCTTAACTGTTGCGACGACGCTGCTCCACTACTGCGATGACGCATCGTAAAATCTGACAAGGCCTCTGCTTCTTGAGTGGCTGAGTTGACGCAGCCTTTGCATAGAGTTGACGCTGTGAAGAGTATCCATGGATGCATCTTCACTGGTGCGTGGACGCCTTAAGCTCTAGCGTCGACCCTGTTCCCTTCAGCAACAAGAATGAAGTCATAAGGTCTAAGTATGTACATTGTATTGTATATACTTCGAAAGAAATAGTCCAATGTATATACTTCAAGAACACTAGACAACGGACGCTGTACAGACTTCAGATGCTTTGAACGCTTGAGCGATGTATAGACTCTGAATCGATAAGGCAGGCTGTACAGACTATAAGAAGGTTGAAGCACTGTGTAGACTTGATGAAGATTGAGGCCATTGTACAGACATGGGGTTCAACTGAGGATGTATGGACTTTGACGAAGTGAAGCAGTGTATAGACTTTGAATCAAATCGATGTATAGACTTGAAGGAGCATGGAGTGTATAGACTTGGTGAACTGACTCCAAAGTGCAGACTTGCAAAAGCGAGCTACATTGCCAATGTGTAGACTTCACGTTGTACAGACTTTCCAAAGAGAACGTAACGCTGTACAGACTTGAGGCTTTGAACGTTGAAGGCACAAGACGATGTACAGACTCAGATTCTAGACCAGTGGCTGTACAGACTTAGAATGTGAAGACTGATGTACAGACTTCATTAATCAAAGCATGAATGAGACGTTGTACACACTTAGCCTAGGACAATGTATAGACTCAATCAAATGAAGAGCTTCCAGTGTATGGACTTAAGTTAAGTGCATTGGCTGTACAGACTTCAATTAGAAGATGCCCGGTGTACAGACTTCGAATGAAAACTAATGTGTAGACTTTGCCTTAGACGCTAAGTGAGACGCTCAATGTACACACTTCAAGTCCAGTGTATGGACATTGCCTTAGACTCTAAATGAAACGGACTTTAGCCAATGCAGTGTATAGGCTTGAATGAGAGTCCAGTGTATAGACATATTGCGAGCATGCTGCAGCCATTGTATAGGCTTGTCAATGTATGGACTTTAAGTCCAATGCAAAGCAGCAATGTATAGACTTTAGACTTCGCCATGCTTACACTAAGCGATGTACACACTTGCTGAAGCACTGTGTAGACTTATAGAGTTGACGCTGCAGACTTGAGAATGCTCACAGCGTTGGCGGTACATGACACACTCATGCAATCACCACAGACTGAATCAGATATAACACACTCAAGCATTCAACTCAACATGCCATCATCATAAAGAAAACATAATATCATAAAGCACTCACTATGTTGCAATCATCAAAACAAGACAGCATTGCTATCATCAAAACACATAGCACATGCTTGTGCCTAAGGGGCACAACATTCTCCCCCTTTTTGATGATGGCAACACACTATGACAGTGAGTCACCAAAAATTTTCTCTCCCTTTGACATAATCAAAAAGAGAAAAATAGTATGAACATGAGTGCGACATGGCAGTATGCATGCAAACACCCTTAGAGCAACAAACTCCCCCTATCGGCATGCAATAGTAGCTATTCTCCCCTTAAAAGCAGATGACCCATAACTCCCCCTGAAGCACTGGAATGAACCCTGGTTATCCAATAACTCAAGCTAAATTCTGCCATTACAAAGAATCTAAATTCTGGTTACATGAACAGAATGAAACAGAACCAGAGCTGATTGTGGAACAGGATGGAAGATTCCAACAGTGTGGATCAACTGAAAATATAAGATTAGCCAATACATCTCAATGAATCAATCAATAGCAAGATGTTGATCAGGCTATCTGGAAAGAATCTGAACATGAGGGATTGTAAAGCATCCATCATAATAATGAGTCTTAAGAAGATTTGACTCTTCTATCATAAGGGGTTATGAATCTGCAGCTTAACCAATCTGATTTAATTTTGCTGTATACCAAATTTGCCAAATTAAACTCAATACTCATATCTGAATCCAAGTTTTAATAAAAGTGAACCAAATAGTTAGAAAACATTAAAAAATAATCATCTTTTATCTTACACATATGATCTCAATTGCACCTTTGAAAAATACACAGGTTAGTACTGAAGTTAAACACTTTTTCAAGAACATGAGTTGACAGATTTTTCAAGATAATTTTATTTGAAGCACATTATATTTTTTCCTAAGCAATTTAAGTTGATCAACACCTTTTTACATGAGGCACAACAAGTCTTAGTTGAAGTGACCCAGTTACTCAGTGTGATAACTGTCATTGCCTCTCACTTTGATAGCAGAGTTAGCAATATGAGTGTCTTTTTACATGAGAAGACACCTTTATCAGAGGCCAGACTCCCCAGCTACTCAACACAAATAAGCTATTGCTCTGACAGGTTTTGTTTCACTAAACTTTTATCAGAGATAACTATGGCACCTCATGACATGAGTTACTTTATTTCATTGATAAAGAACTCAGTTTCTCAATGACTGAGTCATTGCTCTGAATTCACAATTTTTTATTTAGTCAATATTTTTCAAATTAATGTTTAACAACAAGACACACTATATGCATCTTAACCAAAGAAGCCCTGAATTCAAATTTTCAGATATCTGATGAGAGAGTCTAAGGTTTACATGACACATGTGGTTAAAGTTTATTAAACCTAATCATTCAGATATTTTCAATTCATTTAACTACAAATCTGAGAATACATTAATCTTATATCAGTCTGATTCAGTGATAATTCTTAAACCTATATGATAGAAATTTCTACAATGTTCTCAGACTGAATTGCATGACATGCAGCTTAAGTTCCTCAGATCAAAAAAATAAGTTTAGCTGACCAACAAATCAATAGTAGAGCCAATTCAGTCACACCAGCTGAGAAGAATGTGAAAGGTGAGTATAGGCTGGTGCAAGAGTAAATCAACAATAGAGAAGAGCATCAGAAGAGATTTTATCATCAGACAGTTGCTGAGTCTGGAATACAGACTGATCAGCTATTTTAGAGATACCAGCAGAGAATTCAATTGAATAGCGTATAGTCAAGAGAGTGAATCAGGTTACTTAAACAAAGGGAGTTCATGAGGTGAAGAAGATATGAAATAGGAATGCTCCCCCTGTCTAAGTGCAATGAATTTCCTTTTAGATTTTTCAAAATTTTATGATATGCACTATCCTACATATGCAGTATGCAACAATTCTAACAAGGAGAGCATGATGATCAATCAACAGCAAACAAGCTCCCCCTGACAAAATGCATGATGTGTAATGAATCATTTCTTTTCGAATTTTATTTTCTTCAAATTTATGATATGCAATACACTGCTCTATATGAAAACTAGACCCATGGTACTAGGCGGAGGACTCGATCCAAGGACCACCTCACACATGGCAGTAGCATCCAGACATACTCCATATGCCCTTCAGCACTGTTCCATTTAATATACCATGATGGTCATGCAAATGACATATGCAGTGCAGAGCAATCTCATTTATTTAGTGCAAACAACAGCATGAGAAGAGCATCAAAAATCAACCAAGCAAAACAACAATTTCAGATAACAAACAGACACATCAGCATTTTCAGATGATGAAATTTAAAGCAAAGTTCAGAACTGACCTGATAAGTTCAATCATGGGGTTTTCATCCTTGAGTGCCTTGGTTAACCCCTCTTATTCATCAGCTTCCAAGGCACACCTGCAGCATGTCAATCAATTTGATCCTGCAGGGACCCAAGCAGTCTTGGGTCCTGCACTACCCCTATCAGGTGTTCTAAACATTCTTTTTGGAGCATTATCATCAAATTCCATTAAAAAATAATCAGACATGGAATGTCCAAAATTTCCACAATAATAACATGAAACAATAGATTGTCTGGTCCTATGATGCTTCTCAACAGGAGCATGAGACCTATGACCATAAGCATTAAATGTTCTGTTATATGCATGAAATTTTGACTTACCATTACCTGCCCACCAGCATTCAGAAGCTCGGTGGCCAGGTTTTCCACATTCAAAGCATACATGTGTCTTTCCTTTAAAAACAGATTTATTTCTGCCAAGAGAATTTCTATTTGAAGGGAATTCAACAAATTTTGAGTTAAAATGATTTCCCTGAGCATACCAGCAGTCCTTGACTGCATGCCCATACTTACCACATTCAAAGCACCTTGGGTGCTTACCTCTTGAGCTAGTAAATCCCCATGAAGGCCTAAACCAACACTCAACAGCTTTATGACCACGTTTGTTACAATTGTAACAAATGATATGTTGGTTTGAAGAAGACATGTTTCTTTTGGGGTGGTGATGATTATTTGGAAATGTTTTATCATGCATCATATCATCACTTTTCATCACACTGCAGTCATCCATATAATGACCATGCCTACCACAGTAGTAGCAAGAGGCATCAGATTTCCTAGGAGCATTGTTTCTATCATATGAGTTCCTAGATGCATGTGAATGAGTATAAGAAGCATGAACAGTGTGTACACCATCAGACTCAACCGAGCGAGCAGATTTCTGTTCATGAGCAGGAATAGTCTTTACCTTCTTTATTTGACTCTTTCTATTCAAATTCTGATTATCCTTAACAGGTTTTAAATTGACTTTCTTTCCCTGAGCATGCCAGCAATCTGCAGCAATGTGGCCAAACTTCCCACAACAAAAACAATTTAGATTCTTTTTCCTAGAATCATGGTTTCTAGCATGAAATTCTTTAACATTCAGATTACCCTTTTTCTGATCAGACAGAAGTTTTCTAGCATGCTTTCTATCATCTTGTTTCATCACAAATCACTCACTCATACAGTGTCCATGCTTACCACAATAATGACAAGAACAAGAACCATTAAATTTCTTTAAAACATGGCACTTATCAGATGAGTTTTTGGCATGCAGATAGTTCCTTTGAGTTTTTGGGGTTTTCTGATTTTTATTTCATTTTTGAATTTCATGAGCAGCAGCTTCTTTCAATGATTTATTTGAGGGACTAGCTACTTTAGAACTCGACACAAATGTGGTGTATAGCAGGTTCCTAATACCATTCTTAATTCCAAAGCTACTTTCCACCTTTTCACTTTGACTACTCACTTCATCTTCCAGAAACATTTTCATCTTGCCTTTATCCTTGGCCAACTTAGATGAAGTACTTACAACTCAGTAATTTTATTTTCCAAGGAGATTATAAGATTTTCTGAATCAACTTTCTCCTTCTCATACCTAGCCAGTTTTTCTTTTAACAGACAAAGTTCTTTTTCCAAATCAGCAGTGTGTATTACAAAGCTAGTAATTTCTTCGTCACTGCAATTGATATACTCTTTCAAAACAGATTTTTCTTTTTCAATTGTCATCCATCTTTCAGAGAAAACAGTATTCAGAACCATCAACTTTTTATTTTGATCTTTCAAGTGGACATTTTCTTCCTTTAGAGATTTGATTTGTTCCTTTTGAAAATTATCATCAGAATCAAAATCATTAATCATGTCTTCGAGAATGGCACATGCTTTATAAGAATTATCTTCACTGATGAGTTTGTTTCTAAGATCTTCATTCTCAGATTTCAACTTGTTCAACTCATCTTTTTCTTTATTCATGTCAGATTTCAAGTTTTCATTTTCAGCTTTCAGACTTCTAACCTCATGCAACATTTCTTTTCTTATTTTTCTTTTTTCAGATTTGAGTCTATCATATTTATTTAATAAATGCTCATTCAATTCAATCATATTTTCCAGAGAAAAATTATTAGTATCAGAGTTTACCTGTGATGAAGTGTCCTCCTCATAATCTTCGTCTTCTTCTGTTGCCATGAGACAATTCACTTTATCATGGGTTCTGCTGCTTGCTATCATTTCGACCACTTCGGAGGCACTGCAACAATTGACTACACATGGAAACTTGTCAGTGTTTATAGCCCTTTGAGTTAGCTCCAGGGCCTTCTGATTATCAGAGAATTTTTGTCTGTCTGAAGTTTTCCATAAGGATTCATCCTTTGGAACTTCATAGGAACTGTGTGCAATGACTATCCACAGATCTGGATTAGTTTGCATCACATATTCTCTGAACTGATTAAACCAATTGTAGAAACCCGAACCTTCAAACTTCGGAGGACCAGCAGTGAGTTTCATGCTTTAGACAGAATAAGAGTTCTAGGAAGAACACTAATTAAGCACAATGAATCAACTCAAATAACACCAAAAACAGATGAGCAAGGCAAAGCACAACTCAATGAAGCAACACACGATTTCAAAAGACCCACTCTGAAATGCACTAAACACTAGCAGGATCCTCTGCAGATTGTTAGATATGATAGATCAGAGACCGCTCTGATACCAATTGTTGAGTTCGGTGCAAGTATTCAGAGGGGGGGTGAATGAATATAGCCTATAAAAATTTTGCCCAATTAAAATCTAAAGCAATCAGAGATGCGGAATTAAAAACTATTGCAGATATATATAGAGCGAACCTAAGCAAGTCTAAAAAGTAGACTGAATCAATTCAACGGAGCTTGTGCCTTAAAGCATTCAGACAGAAAACACAATTGAGGCGCCCTTTACATTCATCTAGCGAAATCAGATAAAAGAGATCAACCCACAGTCAAACATGTAGTGTGCGCATCAAATAGATGAACACTTATAGAACATCAAACCAAAGCACCCCTAAGCATTCATCTAGCACCAACCACACAAGAAATCAAACCACTACAAAATGGGTTTTAGGTGGTTCGGTCCAGCAGACCTACATCCACCCCACACTCAACCCGAGTGTGGATTACTGCTGCGCAACACAGCTTGCGTCCGCTGGGCAATACAACTTAGCCTACAATCGCTGGGCCTCACAGCTTGCAGTCCAGTGGAATCCACCACTGCAACCGTTGGGGATTACAGCTTACCCGTCCAGTGGAAACCTCCACTGCCCGCTGAGCAACACAGCTTGCTGTCTAGAGGAGTCCTCCTCTGCAAACCGCTGACTAACAGCTTGAACAAAGATGTAAAATAGAAAACAGAAAAGATGGAAACACAGCAACTAAAAGCTGAACAATGAAGCACGAAATATAGCTCTAACAATGAGCAACCTCAGATCTGGTTTTGAACCAAAGATTTGAGGAACAAACTCCTTCTCTCTCTCTCTCTCTCTTCTTCCCTCGATCTCACTCTCTTTCTTCACTCTCTCTCTTTCTCTTTTTCTTTTCTTCTGCTGGATCGTGGAAGCTCTCTCTTCTTTTTCCCTTTTTCTTCTCTCAGCTTCTGCTCTCTGGCTTTGATCACGATCAGCCTCCATCTGAAGACGAAGGCTCCAATATATACCAGCAGCAGTAGAGAGATAGGGCGTGTGCTTCCCACGCCTTCCGTCCAGAAGATTCCTCCTCGGATCACGTGCTCAGCACCCACCTCGGATCACGTGTCAGGTGCCAGCTTCAGGTCACGTGCCCAATCATCAGTACGCTCAGCAACTGGAGTTGAGGTGGCGTCAACACACTTGCTCCAAAGGGTTGACGCAGCCTTCAGAGATCTTCAGCCTTTTTAACTACTGCGTCGACTCCATCAGCCTGCTGCGTTGACGGATCGATGATCCAGTGATCAAGTCTTCAGCAGATGGCGTGCTGCGTCGACGCTCTCAGCATGTTGCGTTGACGCATTGATGCGTTCCAGTGAGCAACCAACCCAACATTTCTTAACTGTTTCGTCGACGCTGCTCCACTGCTACGTTGACGCATCGAAAAATCTGACAAGGCCTCTTCTTCTTGAGTGGCTGAGTTGACGCAGCCTTTGCGTAGAGTTGACGCTGTGAAGAGTATCCGTGGATGCATCTTCACTGGTGCGTGGACGACTTAAGCTCTAGCGTCGACCCTGTTCCCTTCAGCAACAAGAATGAAGTCATAAGGTCTAAGTATGTACATTGTATTGTATATACTTCAAAAGAAACAGTCCAATGTATATACTTCATGAACTCTAGACAACGGACGTTGTACAGACTTCAGATGCTTTGAACGCTTGAGCGATGTATAGACTCTGAATCGATAAGGCAGGCTGTACAGACTATAAGAAGGTTGAAGCACTGTGTAGACTTGATGAAGATTGAGGCTGTTGTACAGACATGGTGTTCAGCTGAGGATGTATGGACTTTGACGAAGTGAAGTAGTGTACAGACTTTGAATCAAACCGATGTATAGACGTGAAGGAGGATGGAGTGTATAGACTTGGTGAACTGACTCCAAAGTGCAGACTTGCAAAAGCGAGCTACATTGTCAATGTGTAGACTTCACACTGTATAGACTTTCCAAAGAGAACGTAACGTTGTACAGACTTGAGGCTTTGAACGTTGAAGGCACAAGATGATGTACAGACTCAGATTCTAGACCAGTGGCTGTACAGACTTAGAATGTGAAGACTGATGTACAGACTTCATTAATCAAAGCATGAATGAGACGTTGTACACACTTAGCCTAGGACAATGTATAGACTCAATCAAATGAAGAGCTTCCAGTGTATGGACTTAAGTTAAGTGCATTGGCTGTACAGACTTCAATTAGAAGATGCCCGGTGTATAGACTTCGAATGAAAACCAATGTGTAGACTTTGCCTTAGACGCTAAGTGAGACGCTCAATGTACACACTTCAAGTCCAGTGTATGGTCATTGCCTTAGACTCTAAATGAAACGGACTTTAGCCAATGCAGTGTATAGGCTTGAATGAGAGTCCAGTGTATAGACATATTGCGAGCATGCTGCAGCCATTGTACAGGCTTGTCAATGTATGGACTTTAAGTCCAATGCAAAGTAGCAATGTATAGACTTTAGACTTCGCCATGCTTACACTAAGCGATGTACACACTTGCTGAAGCACTGTGTAGACTTATAGAGTTGACGCTGCAGACTTGAGAATGCTCACAGCGTTGGCGCTACATGACACACCCATGCAATCACCACAGACTGAATCAGATATAACACACTCAAGCATTCAACTCAACATGCCATCATCATAAAGAAAACATAATATCATAAAGCACTCACTGTGTTGCAATCATCAAAACAAGACAGCATTGCTATCATCAAAACACATAGCACATGCTTGTGCCTAAGGGGCACAACACCCACATCAACGATGAACCCTTTTACATGATCAAAAGGCCACTTCAAATATTACAAAAAGAGAGAGAGAGAAATAATAAATATATATATATATATAATGGGGCTTAAAATAGAGGTGCCCCGCCAGACTTGTTCAGATATCCTGGACAAGGGCAAAAAGGGCTATAACCCAGCTGTGGTGAAAATCTGAAAGGGCGCTGCAAGTAAAATCGGGTACCCCGGCATGTGAAAACCTGAAAGGGCGCGTGGGTAAAAGTAAGAGGAGGCTGGCTCCGATGAAAACCCGAAAGGGCACTTGGGTCAGTAATGTGGTTACTATAACATGAAATCACATGCTATACTTCATGGTCACACTGCTATCAGTTGTCCCCCCGATGATGAAACCTTCTGTCGGTCAAAAGGCATCATCGCCTAGATCGATAATGAAACCTATCCAGAATTGACCTTCCATCTACTCTGATGAAACTTATCAATTTCCTTGCATCGACATAAACCCAATGTCGATGATGAAACCTTCTGTCGGTCACAAGGCATCATTGCCTAGATCGATAATGAAACCTATCCAGAATAGACCTTCCGTCTACTCTGATGAAACTTATCAATTTTCTTGCATCGGCATAAACCCAATGCCGATGATGAAACCTTCTGTCGGTCACAAGGCATCATCGCCTAGATCGATAATGAAACCTATCCAGAATAGACCTTCCGTCTATTCTGATGAAACTTATCAATTTCTTTGCATCGTCATAAACCCAATGCCGATGATGAAACCTGCTGTCGGTCACAAGGCATCATCGCCTAGATCGATAATGAGACCTATCCAGAATAGACCTTCCGTCTATTCTGATGAAACTTATCAATTTCCTTGCATCAGCATAAACTCAATGCTGATGATGAAACCTTCTATCGGTCACAAGGCATCATCGCCTAGATTGATAATGAGACCTATCCAGAATAGACCTTCCATCTATTCTGATGAAACTTATCCATTTCCTTGCATCGGCATAAACCCAATGCTGATGATGAAACCGTCTGTCTGTCACAAGGCATCATCGCCTAGATCGATAATAAAACCTACCCGGAGTAGACCTTCCGTCTATTCTGATGAAATTTATCCGTTTCCTTGCATCGTCATAAACCCAATGCCGATGATGAAACCTTCTGTCAGTCACAAGGCATCATCGCCTAGATCGATAATGGAACCTATCCAGAGTAGGCTCTTTGTCTAGTCTTATGAAATTATCCATTTTCTGCTACCCTAAGTCCCACCGACGATAAAACCCTCTATCGGTCACACGGCGTCATCGCCCGGATCGATAATGAAACCTACCCGGAGTAGGCCTTTCGTCTATTCTGATGAAGTACATCCATTTCCTTACATCGGCATAAACCTAATGTCAATGATGAAGCTTTCAATGATCATACGGCACTTCACCTTGATCAATGCTAAAACTTATTTGAGATGGACCTTCTGTCTATTTCAATGAGACATATGAACCCTTCGTCCACATATCAGGAAGCATTCCTACATCTGGCACTTCTAGCCTATGAGACTTACACTTGTGCCGATTTGGCAACTCTTGGAATCCCGGCACGTGGTGGAGCGATGGCCCCATCCTTTTTTTGAAAGGGTGGGCACTCTCCTGCGATACAGACATGGGTATGTTTCCATACAAGTTGCCAAAATTGCTACAAGATATGACAGAATAAAGGTGTGGAGATGGGCACCGAAGACATGAAAAGAAAGATATATTCCATTACAAAAAAGGAGATAAAGACAATTGGGGCCCTTCAAGGGGAATGGATTAAAAAAGAAGGATCGGCTAAGATCACCAGAAGATGTCTTCAAAGTCAAGAAGCCTGACATGTGGAGCTGCTCCCAGTTCACGAAGTTGAACTTCCTCCTCATGAACACGAGTCATCTCGATCTGAAAATATGCAACTTGACCTTCCAGTAATGTGGTCTCCTTAATACCCTGGGCTTCTGTCACCTCCAGCAGCGGTATCTCAGCTTCAACGGCATTCAATTCAACTCGAAGCTCCTCCCGTCAGCTACGCAAGAATTGTGCGCGAGCAGCTAAAGCTTCAACCTGGATCCTGTTCCTGTAAAGATCAGAGTTCAGTGACTCTAGCTCTATCTGACAATCAGCCTTCTGAATTTTAAGGGCCGTCAGCCGGTCATTCATTATCCGCTAGAGAAAGTCTCGGCGATTCACAAATTTCAGTAAAAATAGCACCCGCTGGGTCCATATATCTAAAGGATAGCCTAGTGCTTGCAGATCGACCGTCAGTCATTCAGCCACTTCCTTCAGTTGGAGATAAGATAGCATCGACTGAGATTCTACTACCTGGCACAACATCTCCAAGTGTTGCAAGAAAAAATCTTCTGAAGATGAGAAGGCAAGGGAGGCTGCTGGCACCACATTAAAACAAACTCCACTATCTATGGGCGCCCATAAGCTAGTATCTGGATTAGAAGAAGAAGACGGAATGGTCACCAAAGCTGAAGGAGCAGGCACTTCGATAGTCTGCTCATGCTCTGCTGGGCTCTTTAAAGATCTCTCTTCCACAAGTGCTGGAGGCGGCAAAGGCTCCGACTCTATTACTTGCACAGATGGAGCTACAAGGTCAGGTGCAATGGTCATTATGGCCGCTGGAACGAAGGCAAAACCTCTTGATGGATCCACTTCGGCCCTCAACTTTGTGGCAGGCACTAGAGCAGAACTCTCTCCCAGTGAGCTCAACTCTAGTGATGATGCTTCAGTGGCCGGTTGTATTCTCACTGGCACAGGACGGAGTACAGTAACTGCCTCTGGAGAAGATATGGTGACAGGAGGCAGTATGTCTAAAGCCCCCGATGAAATGATGATGTCAGAAGATGGTACCGCAAGGTGATCGGCTGTGCTGGCCTCCTGGAACAAAGTTTCGATAAGCACCAAAATGACAAAGAAAAATGGCAAAGATATGCACCTTGGCAAAGGGGCGGGCGGAATTTACCATGGCCACGGGATCCATCTCCTCAAGTGCTTGTATAGAGGACACTAATTCTGCAGATGAAGCAACAAAAGGAGGGGTTATCTCCACCTCCATGTCAATTTCGACAAATTCCTCTGGCAATATTCCATCAGATGATGATGCTAGCAATCTTGGGGGACTAAATATTGAAGAACCACTCAACAGTGTGGAGGGCGTCACTATCCCTTCGCTGGCTGCGTCAGATGCTCTTTCATCACCCTCTGAAGAGTCGTAATCAACTTCTTCGTCAGAAGGGGTAGTAGAACTTCTGGAAGAAATATCTTTACTAGGCTCTAGTTGGCTCGCCTGTCCTGTTGCCTTGTGAGCTGCTGAGCGGGTGATTACATGCCGCAATGGAATGGCACCCTTCTTTAATATAGTTTTATGTCCTTCCTACTACGAAGGGGCGTCCACGGTAGGCGTCTTAGCCGCAATACTTGTTACTCTGGCCACTACAGCACAAAGGCATGCATAAGGCAGGGTCGGAAGACCACTAAGAAGAGAAGATTTAGAAGGATCACAGTCACTTGGCTCACCCTCGGCCTCACTGGCTGGCGTGGGAGAAGGAAGTCTGACATCCTCCTGAGTAGTGAGGAGATTTTCCCCTACGGCTTCAGCTGCCTCAGTTGCCTCCGCCATGGCTATGGTAGGGGGTTCCACATCCTCCGTTGCCTTGGCAATCTCCTCAGTATTCATAGTAGCAGCCGCTGCTTCTTGAGCTAATACCCAACAAAGAAGATGTCAGAGAATGAAGGCACCATGGAAGGAATAATCTTACAGGCTGTAAAGGAAAGTAATGCCACCTTCAGCTACTTGCTGAGTAGCCTCTTGCTGAGCGGTGAACTGTTCATATGATGGCATGATAGGCAAAGGAGCCTCAGTTATGACAGCCGATGACTGCTTCAATGAAGCTGTCCGAGCTTTCTTTGCCTGTCCCAAGGCAACCTTCAGCAAAGAAGCCGCTCTCTTTCTTCCAGGAGGAAGCGGAGTAGTGGTTGGCGCTGGTGTAGGGGTGTCGAAATATTTAGGCTTCTGGGCTTAGGAAATGATCTTCCTATAAAGTCCCTTCTGCTTTATGTCTGGTCGATCTACCATGAAGATGCATGCCGTTATAAAAAGAATTAAAGAACAAGCTAAGCAACATGCCGGCTGGAGAAAATTTTACCTGCCGGGTCATTATAAAAAGATGAGAGGGGCCAGTATTGATTAGCCACCTCCTTGCTTCGGGATGCAGCCTCCCGAACAAGCCAGCAAATATCACCAATTTTCTTGCACTTTTTGGCTAGATCAGCTAAGTCCACATGGCCGTGGGAAGCAAGACAATGTTACAAGCAGAGGTGGTCAAGACCCTAGCTGTCAGCATAATGAAAAGATACAAACAAAGGTTTGTCCAGAATACTTGATATGGGATTGTCAAGGGCCAGCCCATGGACATTCATCAGAACAAATAGCCAAGACGTATGCTGATAATACGTCGGGGTTCTATCTTCCCTTCTGATAAACGCCCGGTATGGGCAGAAGCGGTCGACCTCACATTTCCATGAAACTGTTTTGGGAAGCGGCTCCTTGATTGGAGCAGGCATCACCAATTTGGCATAGATGTTCTAGATTCTTTATGAAAACATCTTCATCTATGTCAGTAAGCACAGGCATTAACTATTTAGTTGCATCCTCTTTCAAAGCTTTCCTGTGTACTATATATACATATTCCCCCTTCGGGTGCTGAGAAAATAGCCTCTTCAGATGGGCTTCATCAATGTCAAAATCTGGCCCAGGCTGCTGACTTAAGAAAGTACGCTTGGCTACATCCCAGCATGTCGTCCTGGCATTGCGATAGAAGCTGGTTCGGGCATTCCACCATTTTATATACTCTGGAGTGGCCCGGGGAACACGGTTCGGCTCCGGTAGTCTGAAAAGATTGGCATCCCGGCGATGAAAGTAGTCCCACCAGGTGTGACCCTCACTTGCAACTACCGAGCCATGCTTTGACCTGCTGTCCAACGGAAACTGGGCAGCTGAAGATGGAATGTGCTGATCATAGCCGAAATTTTGGCCGAATCTGAATGGATAATAGGGTTCTTGATGAACCACGCCCCCCTTTCTAAACACCAAAACACTGGGGCGGATTGACAAAGCCCAATCAATGAGCTCAGGCTCCAAGACTGGCTGGGTCACTGTGGCACCCAAAATGAATTGCGTAAAGGTCTCCACTGCCTCAATTTTACACTCACGCTTACGATTCACCAGTGGAGTAGAATGTGCTGCTAAATTCCAGAAATGAATGGTTCATGCTGAATCCACTGGAACCCTTGTTAATCGGCCTCTAATAGAGTAAAGCTGCTGTGACACTGGGATAGGTTCAGTACTTGCAAATTCTAGCATCCTGGGGTACAATGTAGTTGTCTGCAAAGTCCTAGGAGCAAGTTCTAGGAACAGATTACATAGCCAGGCATTGAAGAAATGTAACGGGCCCATTGTTCTGAAAGATCGAGGGATCTGATGCTTATATATATCTCCCAGAGATTTATAAACCAGGCAAAGCGCAGCCGGACATAAAGCAAGCCGCATGCCCCAAGCCGTCTAACATGTCGAGTATATTGCCTCCGGCCTGATATCTGTTTCATCTCCATGCGGGAGAGCAAAAGTGCATAGCCAAAATGTAAGGTACGCAACACAGTGAGTAAGGGGATCCACTCCAGCAGGATTCGGCCCTCCTCGGCTGACTCACCGAATGGAAGCAGGTAGCTCTGACTTGAACTTGGGAGGCTTGCTTGGCTTACCCACAACGGGAGCCACAGGAGGGAACTCATTATATTTTAGAGGACCGCCGAAGAAATATTGGATCCAATGTCCTACTCGGACTTTCGGGCTACTGCTCTTCTCCCGGGTATGATATCCCTTAGATGAGCCCCTATGATGTGCCAGGCAAAGGGAGCTATATGCTTTCATCAAGCACCGGTATGAAAAGCCGAAGAAATACTGGCCCTCTCCGTCAGTTTCATCTTTGATGAAGTCATGCAAGTAGACCTCTTCATAAGGTTCTCCGCCAATCGACAGACCTAAAAGCTGTGACAAACTCCAGAGGTCCAAAGAAGTTTCACCCTCTGCTATGTAGAAAGTATTAAACTGTGGGCAGAAGACTTCAAACATGCCGCAGCACAAGCCCTTGGAAATGGGGTACCGAAAGTGGGATGCATATACACTATGATATACCCCGGCCCTGGTCAGTAAAGGAGCATATTCCTTCAGCACATACTCTGTAAATTCTACTGCTCCCACACAGAAAAGATGAGCATCGGTCACTTTGGTGTCCACAAACCAGCCAGCAGCAAGCTGAAACTTGAACTAGATAGCCAAGCAGTTTAGAACAAATGGCTCATCCCTGTAGCCCCACTTGATGAGTGCCAAGAACAAACCATAGCCGGGCTTCTCTTTATTGACCCGACCTACAGCGGTATCCCACCTGGCTGGTGTGAATTCAGGAGCTCATGTCAGCATCTTCTGCTCCGTCTCCAACTCAGTCACTCCTAAAACAACATTCCATTTGTGCCGCTCTCCAGGAAGATAGATGGCTTCTCCATGATATACAGAACCTTTCAGGCTATCCCTATCCATCAGCATCGCCCGTTCCACCATCCGAGCAAGCATAACATCTCTCTTCCCAGCTACATTGAAGGTGTAGACGAACGACACTAGATGACGATCCTTCAAAAAATCCGGACGATAGCCGTCATCACGATTGAAGTTTAACCCGTCCTCAGCAGGCAAGGCATGAGATGCAGACACTATGTCCGTCTCTGAGTCAGAGGATTCATCAACTATGGCGATCCTCCCAAGGCCTCGGTCTAGCTGTCCGACATTCGGCCAAGTCACAGTAGGGCCAAGTACCCTACCCTGAGAAGAGGCACCAGCATCAGCAGCTCCAGAAGCAGCACGGCTAGTAGAGGTGCCCATTTCAGCAACTGCAGATAAAAATCAAAAAAGATGAGACAATATTGAGACAGAAATAGAATAGGAATCCTAAGAAAATTTTCACAGCACCTCTCCTTATCTGGGGTATGCCCAAAAGTCAAATAGGATGAACATCCACCAAGAGGGGATGAGTCCTTAATAAAGGGGGACATAGTCCCATTTGAGATGCAAAGAAGGAACCTCACGATGAAAAGATGAGGAAGAAGGAGAGATCTCTTCTGAAGAAAAGCTCACGCCGAGCGCCACCGCGGTGAAGGATGAAGAGAGAGAAAGCTCAGGGAAGAATGAGCTTCCCTCAGTCCCCTCAGCACTAAATAGAGTAAAACCCTAATGCGCACCGAGGCCAAAGCCGCGCCGAGAGCAGAATCGCCAAAGGGCGCGTCGAGAGCGCCCTCGCGCCAAGGTTGATGCCCAGTCCGAGCGCACCGAGGCCGGTGCCGCGCCGAGATGAGTGTGTCGAGACTGCTGACCGCGTCGATTTGCCCACGCCGGGGTGCTGCAACCAGAAAGTCAAATCCAAATGCAGGTCATTTACTACCCAACCACCTAGCATTATTCCAAAGATGCTTACAAAGTGCTGGAATTGTACAAGCAGAATGAAGGTTCGAAGCTATGAATAGACACAATGGGCAGGAGCAAGCCTGAAGAAACATAAAGTACATTATAATATGCACCCGCAGGCCACGTGCCGCTCATTCTTTGCTTATGTCACCTACGGGTGGGGGGCATTTTTTGACACCTAAAATATGCAAAGATAAAAGAAGAAGTCAAAGCAAGCTCAGGGTTTTGAAGATCAATCAGGGGTGCGGCTCCTGTGTCTTCCCTGGAAGTTCTGAGAATCAGAATAGAAGAGATCCATTACCCCTGACACTCTGTCCGGCTGAAGCTATTTCTGGCCCAGCTGCTGCCCAGCGTGGCTATCATTCAGATAGTCAGGCTGATGAAGACTACGTCAAGCCCCGGGCAATCATCTGCCTACTGAAGAGGATCCTCAGAATATTCTGATGCTCATAAAATGGGATTCACATAGCCTCGCACATGTTTATTGATGCAAGATGTTAAAAAAGCAACAAGAAGAACAAATTGGCATTTTAAGAAACCCGTATGGCCAACGAAGAAGGCCCATTCGTCCAAATCCCTTCTATCGACACCGATGCATTAAGTAACAGGCCCAAGCCCAATACAACAGGAGCACGCTGAGATGCTGCACGCCGAGCGCACCGATGCCACACCGCCCTGGGAAGAGCCCGTGCCGATGGAAGAGGGCCAGCCCTCTATATAAACCCCGTGTCTTCGACAGACACAGACACACACGCTGAGAGAAGAGAATAGAGATCAGGCATCCGAATACAGAGAAGGGTGTTCAGAGCCAGAAAAAAGAAAGAGAGTCTGAGAGCCTGCGGAAAGGGATCTGAAAGAAAAAAAAGAGAGAGCAGCTGAAGCCTAGGTGAAGGAGAGCCAAGGTGGGGTTCGTCTGTCAAATGCCCTCAGGGGATATATTCTCCCCCACCCCATTTTGATATTTCAGTCTTATTTTTGTCGTAACCCACTTCTGAGCGTTGTTCTTCTGTTGACGTTAAACGTCGGCGCAGTCCGGCAGATTTTCAAAGGGTTATCAGCCTGTATGCATATTCATGTAGTCTGATTCCTCTCGATGTTAAATATGTGTGTTCTTCTGAATGAAATGAAATATGAGATTCCGGGGTTTTATCTCTCTCTGTCTCCCTGAAGGTTATCGTATTTGATAATTGTTATGTGTAAATCTTGATCCTGCTGTGTATGCAGATCCCTCATACTACGTGAGTATGTTTCTGTCGCATCGTGGTTGTTTTCCAAACCTCACGATCGTGGTGAGAGCCTTAGACAGTTCATCTCATGGCTTCTCATTCGTGAAACAGTGAGGGATACATTCGAATCAAAGTCCATACTATTCAATAAATAATTTGGCTCTCAATGGTGCTCCAGAGTGAAGGTCCTCATCTCCTCGGGTGATTTATTCCAAAACTATTTTCAGTATTCTCCGTCAAAGCCCTTGAATAAAGCCTCTCAAAACCCCAGATAAAGCCGCTCAAAACCCTCAGATAAAGCCTCTCAAAACCTTAGATAAGGCCTCTTAAAACCCCCAAAATCCATAGCCTCATAAAACCCTTAAAACCCCCAAATCCCTCCTATCGGCGCAGGACGGCCTCCCAGCGTAGTCCTCTCTCGGCGCGGGTTCCGTGCCGAGTGATGGGCGCACCGAGGATAGGCCTACGCCAGGCGGCCTATGCGGGCCGACCACCTTTCCTTAAACCTCCCCATAGGCCGATGCCCCATATGTGCTCTTTGTCGCGCCGAAGCTATCCGCGATGAGACGCCATCGCGCCGACGCCCTCATGAACCCCCCAGCCTTATTATCCTTAGTATAGAACCATTACAATCCAGGGGAGGAGTAATAGTCCTTCACCCAAACCCATGGGAGCTAAATTAATGGGGTTAACCCCTACATTCCACCGAGTGTGATGTTTATCTTGCCACCCTACTGGCCCATGGAGTTCTGCCACTGCATGTTCTCCTATGGCTTCTTCAAGGGCATATCAATAAATGTCACGATGAGTGGACACTGTCCCATCAAATTTCGATCCTCTTGGATCACGGGCTACACCCATCTTTCTTTTGGCTTCCATCTCGGCACTCCGTAGATGGATGTCCTATACTCCCCCCTTTGGCACAGTCCAAAATAAGGGGAGATGCTGCCGAAATGAACTCTGATCTTTGGTATGCTACATCAACTTCAAACCCCTTGGGATCCAAAGGGACCTGCCTCCGCATGGTCTCAAGTGACTCCCTATAGGGAATAAAAACAACAAACACCTCCACGGACAAATATCGTATCGGGTTAATCCGTCTCGGTTTAATCCTACTTCATGTTATTCGGGTGCCGGCATGTCCCGATCATTTATGGATTCCATCTCGCCTTTGTGTGGACGGTATCCTATTCCCACTTGGTATGATCCAAGATAAAGGGGATGTGCTGCCGGATTCATTTTGTGATTCATGAAGATAAGATTAAGAGATGGGCATGTAATGCCGTAACATTCTAATAAATCTTGTTATTCTGTTTATGCTTGCTTAGTTTCTTAATGAATAAACATGTGTATCTCATGCAACATTCTCAACATGATCAAACAAACCTAAAGTCATCCTCTCCTGTGCTCCCAGTATATCAAATAATGCTTGGTTGAAGGTCGGGTTATGCCCGATTGGAAGCCATCATTGTGCGTGAGAGTGGTTTTCAAACCTAAGTTCTCCACCCCCGTACCGGGAACCAGGCAAATAAGCTATAATAAAACTATCAACCGCACGACCATGTGCATGCATCTCATACCCTGCAAGTAAAGTGAGCATAGCAGTCTTATCTCGTTTTGCCCCTAGGGCCCCTCTTATTTTGGCGATCAATCAAGGGTTGTCCTTCTTTGGAAGGGCGTAATTAACGTCATAGCCTTTATGGTATGACGGACTTTCGGTCTCGACTCGAGCCTCACAATCGACTGACTGAGTCAGATCGGGCGCATAATAAATCGTCACTCCGGTGACTGGCACGCCTAATAAACTACCTAATAAACTAAACTAAATAAATAAATCCATATAAATAAAATAAAATCCACTCCCACACTGACCACCACCTAAAGGTAGCGGTCAGGGGGAGATCGCCACTTGGTGGAGTCATCTAGTGTTTTCGGGGGCAAACTGAAGATGGCGGCCTGGCCATTACCGCCACCTGCAAGTTGCGGCCCCCAGATGACCGCCTTCTCCCTGTTCATTCCCACATTTGGCAGCATTGTTGAGATCGCCTCCTGCCTGGGCTGTCAGGTAGCGGCCATGGAATGATCATCACCTGCCCAGAGTGTTCCGTTTACATTAGTTTGGCTTCCGATTGATTCGGGTTGGACACCTTGGTTAGCCGTTGGTCTTGTGGATATCTTGGATGTCCCGTAAGGGCTATGACCATCTTTTTGGGTGACTGGTAATGCCGGTGTCCCAAATAACATGATTGTGTTGCTTTGAGAGTCTTTTTGAGAGTTGTTATGGTCTTCGGTCAACCCAGTTGTGACCCAATGATTGACACGCGACCCTGTGAGTGTCTCATTTGTCTTGTGAAGACCAAGACTATGTTTTTGGATGCTTGGAGGTATTGTATTACCTCGGTTTATGTGTCCTTGTGTTCGAGGGCTCAGGTGACCCTCATGTTCCGTACTTTCTCGTTATGTGGAACGGTGAGTCTGATGAGCGGCTAAGAGGGCAAGGACTTTTCTTTAATGAGTGGATCCATATTCTATGTGCCGATTCCATATTATTTTGCCGTGGTTTTTGACCAAAGGACTAGGCTGATGATGTGGCACAGCCCAAGGGTGATAAGGGATGACTTATTGAACCTGGGACCTAGACCCGCAAGCATACAAAGAAGAACATGGACTCACGCTAGCGGCTCACTCGCACGGAGCACACGATCTCCCGTTGGTGTCCGGGGGATGATGGCGAGGGTCCGAGGTGGGACCCAATCATTTCTAAAGACCTAGCGGGCTTAGGCTGACCCTTAAGGGCCTAGGATTCCCAACTTCATGGGTGGCCGGCACGCCGGGGCGTGGGTTGGGAGGCACTCACTAACAGTCCCCGGTGGGCACACTTATGGTGGTGTGCGAGTCCGGGCTCTTGTCTCACCGATCGACTCAAGTAAAGACGATACTAAATAAGTAAAGATTGCAACCAGCCAAGGAGGTATCAGATGCTCACCTGATTGGTGTGAAAACACCGATCCCGATCGGAGACGAGGGCGGGCCGGGAAGCGTGGGCATACGCTCGCACGCTGCGGCGATGGCGCTTGACCTTAAATAAGCTGGTTACAACACTACACCTCTCGCAGGAGGGGGATCTCGGGGTGGGGGTTAAGGGGTTTACCACCAAACACTACCTTCACGTAGGGAGGGGCTGTAAGCTGGCCAGGCAGGGAGGGGGAGTTAAGCTAGCAACCGAAATGTCGTATTCCTCCGATTTTGCCAGCTTCTAGGATAGCCGAATAGACAGTCAAAGACGGTGCTGCCACGGTCTCCTCCAAGCTCAGAAAGGCTGAAACCAGTGCCAAAATTTTTTGACTTGACCCAGGAGCATGCCTGTATTTTCGTGGAGTTTTCTGACGATGTCACTGGTTGGGGCAGGGCCTGGAATAGGGCTGGACTGCTCTGGTTCTGTTGCTCCCAGGGTGATGCTGCTGGAAGATGGGGGCGCCAGAAATAGTCCCGTGATTTGTTGAAGGTGAGACTAGAGCCGTTGCGATCGTGGTCAAGTCATCTTTCCACCGGGACCAACGATGCTGTTGGAAGATGTCAGAGCTGATCGTGGAGGCTCGAACAATAGGGGGTGTTAGTTCAGGCTCAGAAAAATTGACCTGGCGCACCTTGGAGAGAAATTTGGAACTTTTGAAGCCGAAGTCCTAAATTCGCTCTACTTCTTGGAGATGATAGAGGACTTGTAGGGGAAGCTCTCAAGAAAGTGGCGCTCCAAGAATCACAGGAATCAGATCATGGCAGCCTCTACAATCCTTCTCTGGTTGTCTACCTGGGAGGAGTTGCACAGGTCACCAAGATTTGCTCCTCCGGTCAGCTCCGAGGTCGGACGGCGGCGGGGCTACACTTGTTGCGAAGATGACTGGAAGGCGATTCCAACGGTGTATGATGCGCCTCCTGAAGCCTCAATATGTCACCGTGGCATGCTCTGGAAACTGTGGGTTCTCTGCTGCCTGCGACCTGAACCAGGACTACTAGTGGTGGGGGCTATGGAGGGGGAGGAAATGGGTGAGGGGAGGCAAGGGATTGAGGGAGGATGGCTGGGGAAGAGGGTGGACGTGGTTGAGGGTCTCTTGGGGCTGAGGGGCAGAGGTGGGCGGGGTGGAGCTGGATTGGGGTTGTTGGGGGGTGGCAAGGGGCTAGGTGTGCACTAGAGAGAGGGGAAATGAAGAAGGTGGAGGGGGGCGCCCTAGGGTTATGGGAGGGATGAGGGTGATTCTCCAGAAAAGATACCCCTCTTGGAGTATGAATCCCTCAAGTTCCTTGTGGGGTTGAGTGGTGAGGGTGCTGTAGTGGGTCCCAAAGTTGGGGCAATTTGGATATTCCCCTTTGATTTTCTCAAACCCCGTGACTTCCACCTAGATAGTGGAAAGTAAGGCTACCCGTCTACTCAGTGCATCGGCAGCGTGATTCTCACTACCCATCTTGTACTTGAGGACAAAGGTATAGGCCTGAATATATTCTACCCAATGGGCATGACGGGCATTGAGCTTTTGTTAGGTGTTGAGGTACTTCAAGGCCTTGTGGTCTGAGAAGATCACAAACTCCTTGGGTAGGAGATAGTGCCTCCAATGCTGAGGGGATTGAACCACGGCATAAAGCTCTTTGTCATATGTGGAGTACCTAGTCCTAGCCTCACAAAGTTTCTCACTAAAATAAGCTACTAGGTGACCCTCTTGGCTAAGAATTCCTGGAATCCCTACCCTGGATGCATCATAAGTTACCTCGAAGACTTTAGAGAAGTCGGGTAGGCAAAGGACCGGGGCTTGGGTCATCTTTTCCTTGAGCTATAGGAATGCTTTGGAGGCTGCCCTAGTCCAAACAAAGGTGCCCTTCTTGAGGTAATCCGTGATAGGAGCGATGATAGTGCTAAACCCACGAATGAATCTCCTATAGAAGGTGGCTAGGCCGTGAAATCTTCGGGCCTCATGGAGGGTCTTGGGCTCGGGCCACTCAATAATGGCTTGGACCATCTCGAGGTCCATGGATACCCCTTAGGTTGATACAATAAATCCTAGGAAGGCTAGTTGATTGGTCAAGAAATGACACTTCCCGGGGTTGGCGAAGAGACTCTCTTTCCTTAGAACGGTGCAAACTTGTTTGAGGTGATCTAGGTGGGCTTCCTTGGATTGGATATATATGAGAATGTCATCAATGTAGACGACAAGGAAGATGCCAATGAAGGGCCGGAGGACCTCGATCATGAGGCGAATGAATGTGCTTGGTGCATTGGAAAGGCCGAAGGGCATGACAAGCCATTCATAGAGACCGTCCTTAGTTTTGAAGGCGGTCTTCCACTCGTCCCCGGGCTTAATGCGAACTTGGTGGTAGCCACTTTTGAGATCGGTCTTGGAGAAGATGGTGGCTCCAGTAAGCATGTCTAGCATGTCATCTAGTCGAGGGATGGGAAACTTATATTTGATTGTGATCTTGTTGATGGCCCGGCTATCCATAGACATGCACCAAGTTCCGTTCTTTTTGGGTGTAAGAAGAGCCGGGATGGCACATGGGCTTTTGCTAATTCGGAGGAAGCCCTTCTTGATGAGCTCCTCAATTTTCCTCCTAAGTTCAACATGCTCGGTGGGGTTGAGGCGATAGTGAGAAAGGTTGGGTAAGGTAGCTCCGGGCACAAAGTCGATGGCATGTTGTACATCGTGCATGGGTGGTAGCTTATCCGGAAGTTCATCGAGGAACACATCATGGAAGTCCTCAAGGATTTGTTGAATTTCTATTGGGTGTGGGTCGGTTGGGGTGGATTCCCCAAGGCAAATGACAATGGCACACACTTGTCCCCCTTGGTTGACTTCTTCCTCAAGTTCTTGCCTAGTGATGAGGTGTATGCTCCTAGTAGTCCCAATGGTCAAACTAGGATTAGGATTTGATGGGGTGGGGTTTGGTGGGTTTGGAATAGAGGGAGGGGTAGGGGATTCCTCAAGGGAGGGAGATGCCTTCTTGGGAAGGGAGAGGGGTGGAGAGGGGTTGAGTTGGATTATCTTCCCCTCATGGGTAAAAATGCAAGTGTTCATCCTTCCAAGGAAGGTGGCATCTACATCGTAGATCCAAGGCCGCCCTAGGAGTATGCTCCCTACTTCCATTGGTAGAATGTCACACCATACATGGCCTTGGTAGGAATGAAAGGTGATGGGGACAAGGCAACGAGTGCTAACGGGTACGGATGTGGCATCAATCCAAGCTACCCGATATGGGTATGGGTGTGGGGAGATGGTAAGGCCCAAAAGTTTGACGGTGTCGGGTGACACCACATTCACACTACTCCCATTGTCCAAGATGACCTTCCTAGCATGATTCCCTATCTGGATATAGGTATGGAAGATGGTGTTTCTTCTCCAATCTTGTTCTTGAGCTTTTGTGAGGGTGCACCTAACCACTACAAGATGAGGGTCGGTGGGTGGAGGGGTTTGTTCTTGATTGGTCTCCATGTAGTGGGTTTCATACTCTTCCTCCCAATCCGGAGAGGCCTCATACACCTCAACTTCTTCTTCAACTCTAGCTTGGGGTAGGGGGTTTGTCTCCTCAATGAGCAAGCTAGATGCGCCCTTGGTGGGCACTGATTGGCGAAATGTCCATACCCAAGGCACCTAAAACATTGCTGCCCACTTTGGTGGTTTGGGGCAGCCCTAGTGTGAGGGGGAGTGGGTGCCACATTGAGTCTATTGGGAGTGGGGTTGGGGGGCCCACTTGTGGGGCGAGGGGGAGGGGTGCCACTAAGAGGGGCTGTCCGGGTGGGACGAGCTCCCATGGGGGTGGGAAGGAAACCTCGTTGAGGAGGTGGGGGGTTGGTCTGAGGTGCAATGGATTTTGGGTCCATCCCCCGAGGGGGAACCATTCGGGTGTATCGAGAGAATTTTTTGGCATCTCGGGCTACTTGGTAAGCTTGCTCTAGACTGGCTACTTGATGCATGAAGAGCTCCTTTTTATGTGGAATTGGAGCCCATTCCTAAAGCGGGATAGTGTGACGGCGGGGTCCTCTTGGACTCCACATTTAAGAAGGTAGTAATCAAATTTCTCAATGTACTCCATAACGGTCTTCCCTTCTTGGGTTACGACTTGTCACTCATCTAGGAGGTTTTGATGAAAGGAGGGAGGGACATATTTGAGTTTGAGTTGTTCTTTCATGCCCCCCCCCATATGGTAATGGGAGCTTCCCTCCTAACTATCCTTAATGCCTCAATGTTCATCCAAAGGGTCTTAGCTAACTTGGTAAGTTGCATTTTGGCAAGCCGGACTCTCCTATCCTCAGTCATGGGGTACCAATCGAAATATTGGTCCATAGCCGCCTCGCAATCTAAGTAGATGCTTCAGTGACGGGACCCATCAAAGGTAGGGGCATCGACTTTCACAAGTCTCATAAGGTGGTCATCCGGGTTGAACCGGGGGGGGGTCTCTCATTCCTCCTAGGGGGTGGCTCTCTTTCCAGATAAGGAGGATGGTCAAGGTTGGGCCCTCCTATGGCTGGTTCCTCATGTGGGGGAGGTTCCCTCCTATCACCCACCCTTGGGGCGGGTATATTCTCCTCAAGTTGCTCAAGCCGGGCCGTTATGTCATCAAGCCGCCCTAAAATATTAGACATACCCTCTACAAGGAACCTCATGTGGTCGGGAAGTTCATGCTCGTTGGGGGCGGGATTCCCTTGGGGATTGGGATTCATTGGGGAATTGGAAGAGGATGGATTGGATTGATAATGAGCTCCACTACGGGTGGTCATGCAAAGTTGGGTGGGCTATGCACGGGTGTGCGTGTGCACCTATGAATGACCTAGTGTGAAGATGCCCTAAGACTAGACTTGTGAGAACAAGCCTATGACCGCTCTAATACCACTTGATGTGGCATAGCCCAAGGGTGATAAGGGATGACTTATTGAACCTGGGACCTAGACCCGCAAGCATACAAAGAAGAACACGGACTCACGCTAGCGGCTCACTCGCACGGCGCACACGATCTCCCGATGGTGTCCGGGGGATGATGGCGAGGGTCCGAGGTGGGACCCAATTGTTTCTACAGACCTAGCGGGCTTAGGCTGACCCCTAAGGGCCTAGGATTCCCAACTTCGTGGGTGTCTGGCACGCCAGGGCGTGGGTTGGGAGGCACTCACTCACGGTCCGTGGTGGGCACAATTATGGTGGTGTGCGAGTCCGGGCTCTCGTCTCACTGACCGACAGTAAGTAAAGATGATACTAAATAAGAAACGATTGCAACCAGACAAGGAGGTATCAGATGCTCACCTGACCGGTGTGAAAACATCGATCCCGATCGGAGACGTGGGCGGGCCGGGAAGCGTGGGCATACGCCCGCACGCTACGACGATGGTGCTTGACCTGAAATAATCTGGTTACAACACTATACCTCTCATAGGAGGCGGATCTTAGGGTGGGGGTTAAGAGGTTTACAACCAAATACTACCTCGACGTAGGGAGGGGCTGTAAGCCGGCCAGGCAGGGAGGGGGAGTTAAGCTAGCAACCGAAATGTCGTATTTGGCCGGTTCTGCCAGCTTCTAGGACAGCCAGATAGACAGTCAAAGATGGTGCCGCCACGGTCTCTTCCGAGCTCAGAAAAGGTTGAAACCAGTGCCAGAATTTTTTGACTTGACCCAGGAGGATGCCTGAATTTTCGTGGAATTTCCTGACGATGTCGCTGGTTGGGGCAGGGCCTGGAACAGGGATGGATTGCTCTGGTTTGGTTGCTCCCAGGGTGATGTTGCTGGAAGATGGGGGCGCCACAAACAGTCCCGTGATTTGTTGAAGGCAAGACTGGAGCCGTTGCGATCTTGGTCGAGTCTTCTTTCCCCCGGGACCAACGGCGCTATCGGCAGATGTTGGAGCTTATCGTGGAAGCCTGAACAGTAGGAGGGTGTCGGTTCTAGCTTAGAAAAAATGACATGGCGCACCTTGGAGAGAAACTTTGGAACTTTTGATGCCGAAGTCCTAAATTTGCTCTGCTTCTTGGAGATGACAAAGGACTTGTAGGGGAAGCCCTCAGCCAAGTGGCGCTCCAAGAATCATAGGAATCAGACCGTGGGAGCCGCTGCAATCCTTCTCTGATTGTCTGCCTGGGAAGAGCTGCGCAGGTCGCCGAGATTTGCTTCTCCGGGAAGCTCCAAGGTCAGACGGCAGCGGGGCTACTCTCGTTGCGAAGCTGACTGGACAGCGATTCCAACGTTGTATGATGCGCCTCCTGAAGCCTCAATATGTCACCGTGGCACGCTCTGGAAACTGAGGGCTCTTTGCTACCTGCGACCTGAACCAGGACTACTAGTGGTGGGGGCTATGGAGGGAGAGGAAATGGGTGAGGGGAGGCAAGGGATTGAGGGAGGATGGCTGGGAGAAAGGGTGGACGTGGCTGAGGGTCTCATGGGGCTGAGGGGCAGAGGTGGGCGGGGTGGAGCTGGAGTGGGGTTGCTGGAGGGTGGCGAGGGGCTAGGTGTGCACTAGAGAGAGGGGAAATGGGGAAGATGGAGGGGGCGCCCTAGGGTTATGGGAGGGATGAGGGTGATTCTCCAGATCTGAGATGGGAGATTAGGGAGGTGAGAGGGGGTGTCCAGCAAGGAGGGAGATTTGAATTTGGCCTTGGGAGAATCTCTTTCAGCCTTGGGGAGATGGAGGGGTGCTTGGGGAAGGGGATTGGGTAGTTGGTGGTTGGGTGGTGGAGTATGGATTGGTGGAGGCTTTCTTGGGGCTGGGGTGGAGTGAATAGGGGTGGTGGGTAGTTGGGGTGGTCCTTGAATGAGGGAGGGGAGTTAGGTGGTAGGTGGGAGATGGAAGAGAGAGAGAGGGGCGCAGCCCCCTTGTTGGGTGAGAGAGAGAAAATTAGGGGGTGGGGGAAACACAAGGGATTTTCTTCTATTTCAAATTTCATGCAAAGTGAAGTACAAGGGGAGAGATGGGGCCTATATATAGGCATCCATTCTTTACATGACCAAAATACCCTTGACTAATAAGGAAAAGGCCAAGCTCATCCTAGACTCAATCCTATGGGCCCAAAACTAGGGTACTAGGGCCCATTTAAACACAATAAGGGAAATGAACTAAACAACATGACTCAATAAAGGAAATTACATAAGATATGACTCAAAGAAAAAGAAAATAACATGTGATCACATAGCTGGACTTCCTCAAAGTGATACAGGCGATCCGAGCCAAAGAGAGCGCTGTGAGATGCCCTCATCAGCTGATTTGTCGGCATGTCGCCACTTTGTGCGATGATCTCGACCCGAGTTGTGTGACTCAAGGATCGTCATTTTAGTAGGTCTAGTTGACTGTTCGGAGTCTAGTGGCGCGGTGCTACCTTGTGTTTCGAGTGTCCGTGACAGGTGCGTGCATAGCCTGTCCGCACTTTAGCGTTTTGTTTTGGAGAGTCTCTGTGTCTAGTGAACCTCCACTAGTCGTAGCCTGACGACACTTGGTGTTGGCCCACTTGGGAGTGGTGGCTGGGTGGTCCCAGTAGAGACAGTTTGTAGGTTGATTGCCATGGGCCCCTTTGCCTTGCCGTTAGAGTCCGACAGGAGGGGAAAACCAGCTAGAGGCCTGATTCAAGACATTGAGCTTGTGTGTGCACACGTGGTCAGGGACGTTGGACCAGCACTGACGAGCGTGACCCTGACTAGTCCTTGTTGTTGTTGTTTCTTGATTACTTGTACGGTATCTCAGTTGCCGCGTTCAAGGTGAGTGGTAGATACTTGAGGCATAGTGTAAGACGTCAGTGGACGCATCTGGCCTTACTTCTAGTGAGGAGGTAATTCTGTCACATGACACATAATTCTTGTGGCTTGTGTGGTTCTCGTGCTACGTGAGTCTTTGGACTTGTGGTTTTGTCTCATGGTATTCAGTTCCGTCAGTGATGACATGGCTCTTTGGGTAGTCTGTGTTCAACTTCACTCGTAGTCAGTGTAGAGTACACGACGGTGAGGTCATGTATGTGTCTCTACACTTAGACCGTGTAATTTAGCGTTGGGCTTTATCTTTGAGGATGAGCCTGCACGACTGAGATGTCATGGCGTGTCCTGGCTGTGTGGCCAGAGTTTCGTTGTGATGGTTTGGCAGTTCCCAACCAGGAGTTCGGGGATTTGTGTTTCTTGCCGATCGGAGTAACTTACGGCTTAGCCGTGGTTTCTTCGACTATTATCGTTACGGCTGTTGCTTTTGTTGTTACTGTTACTCCTGTTACTGTTGTTGTTGTTGTTTAGCACTCTTGTTACTGTTGTTGTTTCATGGTAGGGTTCCACGGGACCCCTACTGAGCCAGTGAGACGAGGCTCACACCTGGCTTTTCAGGTGTAGCAGTTTCTCCTCGTGGTTCGGAGGAGTAGTGCGGTGGTTCTTAGTGCCAGCTTTGCCAGTGTCAAGCAACCCTTGACTTCAGAGTACATTTTCTCTTTCCTGTTGACTGTACTGTAGTTGGACTGGACTCTGTTATTAGCTGTTGTAGCTCTGTTAGCTATGTAGTTTAATTTCTTAATTAAAATGTAATTTTATTTCTGTTAATTTAACAGTCCAGATCATAATTGTATTAGTTGTTTCCTGCTTTATTTCTAATTTCAATATACCTGCCACACCCCTTTTTAACCCTTCGGAGCCTTACAGCTCTTGGGTGGCGTCTCAGGATCCAAGTGGTATCGGGTTTACCCGGTATGCAGATGCTTGGTCGTTACAGTTGGTATCAGAGCAAGTGGTGTGGAAAGTACATGGGAATTTGAGATATTACAATGGTGTGAAAAGTACAGTCGACAGCTTGATGTGACACAACCTAGGACTTAAACAAACAAGCACAATCGCAATCAAACGGACCGATGTCGGAGACCGCTCACCCGATGCTCACCAAGACCCGGGGTAACTTGGCAATGCCAAGTGGAGGTTGTGTGGGCTGGGCCCTTGCTGGTAGAGGGCCAGCAAGGCCTAAGTTGATTCCAAAGGGTAATGGCAGCCCAATTCAAGGGAGCCGACGTCTTACCGAGGGCACGGGTTCCACTCTTTTCCCACGGTGATCACATATAGCAAAGGAGCTTAAGGATCGGGCTCTCATTCACGGCCAGCAGAGTTTATGAACTAATATTGAAAGAACAAGCACAAATTAGAGCAAAGTTTGGAGCACTTACTCGACCGGTTTGAAAAAATCGGTCCCGCTCGGAGACGAGGGCGTGCGGGGAGGCGGGTGGATCCCCACACGTCGCGTCGGGGTAGCTTGACCTGCCCAAATGATTACAATACTACACCTCTCGCAGGAGGGGGATTGATGTGAAACAACTAAAGGGGGATGCAGCAAGCAAACAGAAACCTAGGACCTATTCCGCAAACACAATCACATAGCAATCAAGTCCTAGATTGGGGCCGATTCACCGTCGAACACACACGAGCCCGAAGTGACTAAATGATGCTAAGGGGAGGTGATGGAACAAGACCCTTGCTGGTAGAGTGCCAGCAAGGCTAGGGTTGCCCTCCCAAGGGTACGAGGCCCACACTTAAGGGGCTGGCCGGTGCCAATTGGGGCACTAGGTCCCTCTCTCTCACAGCCCACGGTGACCGCTCGTAAGGGGAGCACACGGGGTCGGACGCTCTCTCTCTTGCTCAACGGAGCGATTTCGACGGATATTAAATGAACAAGCACCAAAATATGGAGCAAAGATCAGAGCTTACCCTTGTTGGTTTGAAGAAACCAACCCCGTTCGGAGACGAGGGCGAGCGGGGAAGTGTGGGTTCCCCGCACACTCCGCCGATGAAGCTTGACCTATTTTAAAAGGTTACCATCACTACGCCTCACACAGGAGGGTGGACTTGGGGTGGGGTTCTTACTGATACAATCAAACACTACCTCCAGGTAGGGAGGGGCGTTAAGCCAGCCAAGCAGGGAGGGGAGATTCGCTGAGAAACCCGAGAGAAGGAACCGCTGCCAATTCAACTTGCTTGCTGTGAAAGGTGACAGTCAGTCGGTGTAGCAGCCGTAGATTCCAATCAGGAATTTTGCCGATGACGATACCAGAGGGGATCTTCTCGTACAAGGAACCTGAACGCCTCAGAATTATGTTGAATTCTTATGATGTCGTTGCTGGCCGCGTCGGAGGTTCGAACAGGGCGACAGAATCTGGGAGTGGCAGCTTCTAATCTTACACAACATGTTGCAGAGAGTGCCCCGGCCGCTTCTGGACTCTGAATCATGAACCGCCGGAGTTTCTGGAACCGTGGACGAGCCCTCCTTGTGATAAAACTTGCGGCGAAGCCGTCTGATGTCGGAGAGGACTGGGGGGTTCAGAAGAGTGGAGGAAGGTCATTGCAGACTGTGGGAGGCAGACTCGCACAGCCGAAGGAGAAAAATGGTAACTTTGGCCTCCAGATGCCGAACACGGTTCTGCTTCTTGATTTTGACAGAGGACTGGAGGAAGAAGAACTTTTTAGAAGGGCTCTTGGCCTGAGTCTTCCGCCGTTTGTCGTGGTGCAGCTCCTAACCGGGTTCAGGTACTCTGCAGAGGGAGCCCAGCGCAGTCGGGAGAGAATGGTTCTCCCGGACAGCCCCAAACTCAGAACGGGATGGGATAGCCTCTCCTGCAAAGCTGATTTGACGACCTTTCCAGAAAGGTATGGTACGCCTTCAGACGTCACCGTATGAATCCGTGAATGCTTCTGCAAGTCGACCCTTTCTCTGCCACCTGCAGACTTGGGCAAAGTGGAAAGGATGGTGGTGGAACTAGGTTATTGGAAGTGGAGGTTAGCAATAGTGGGAATGGTGGTGTGATGGTAGATGGGGGAGGGATGTTCAGGAATGGTGAGAGGGGTGGAGCAGGGGATGAGGAGGTCTAAGAGGGTGGAGGGGTGAGATGGCCGCAGCTAGGAGAGGGATGATGGAGGGGGTCGGCCAAGGCAAGGAGATGGGTTAGGTGGGGGAGGGGGATGCGCAACTTGTGGAGGGAATGGGGTTTAGTTACCCTAGGGATATGAATGGGGGTGTGGGGGAGTGGAATGGTTGCTTGGGGGAGAGGGAAGGGTGCCTTGGAGGTGGAGATGGTGTATGGGGAATGGGAAGGGTTGCTTGGGGAAGTGGAGGTATTGATGAGAGTGATAGTTCTTGGGGAGGTGAAAGGGTGGGGGGGGTGAGTTGGCTGATGATGTGGCAAGGGGGGGGGGGAAGGGGAAGGGGCAGGTTCGCCCAAGGGAGAGAGAGAGAGGGGGAGGAGAGAGAGAGGGGTTCGCCCCCTTTAGTGAGAGAGAGAAGAAGAGAGAGAGAGAGCTAGAGAAAAAAAAAGGGGGAGGTACACTAATACTTGGCAAATTCTATCAATCTTTCATTAGTCCTCTCAACTGGAGTTGGGGTCCTATTTATAGGGATCCCAACAATTACATAGAAGTCCCTGAGATAAGTGCAAAAAGCAAATAGGCAAGGAGGTGGGGAAGGGAGAGGGCGCCCCTGGGCCAGGCCCATTTAATTGGGCCCATATGACACTCTAGCCTAACATGAAGATACAAACATAGGTAAATAATGTGATAACCTAGGGACATGACTCAAAATAAAGGCAAATACATGAAAATGACTCAAGCAAAAAGGGGAAAATATATCAATATGATCCAAGTAGAATGCCCTGGTGTCGACGTGGACCCATCAAGTCGTGAAGCCGCATCCTACCCGTCTCCGGGAGGGAGAGAGGTGTCGAGCCAGAGGGAACCCTGGGTGATGTCCCCATCAACTCCCCCGGGCTGTGAAGAGCTCGACTCTGTCGAGAAAGTGTCCACTCGACTGCGATAATGCTCCAGGAGGTCGGGGTCTAGCTGTTGAAGATCCTCCCTGCTCACCCATGAATCATCTGAAGGGGGCCGGCCCTTCCACCTGACCAAGTATCGCTCGTATGCTTTGCTCTGGGTGACAGTGACCTGTTCATCCAATATCTGCTCTATTTGCTCCCGTTGGCCCCTCTGGACTGGTGGAGCTCTCTCATGGGTGGTGGCTCTCTCAAGAGGTGGAACAGGCTCAAGTTCCTCACTAGGTGTCACCGTGGGACCACTGTATGGCACCAAGTCAGTCACATTGAATGTCGGACTTACTCCGTACTCCTCGGGGAGGTGCAACACGTAAGCATTTGTGCCGATCCTCCTCAGAACCTGGAAGGGACCTGATCCACGCGACCTCAATTTGGAGAAATTTCCGGGGAAAAGTCTCTCAGTTCTCACCATCACGAAGTCACCTACGCGAAACTCCTGGTGGCGTCGGTGGGAATCGGCCGATTTCTTATACACCTCATTGCTTTTGTTAATGTGTTTGCGGATTTCCTCATGCAATTCTTTCATGTGTTGGGCAAAAGACTCAGCACCAATAGACACTCTAGCATGTGGGGGTAAAGGAATGAGATATGTAGGCTTTCTAGGCTTGTACCCATGCACAGCTTCAAATGGGCTCATCCCTATTGACCTATTCACTGAGTTGTTGTATGCAAACTCAGCCTGGGGTAGAATGAGATCCTAATTCCCTGGGCGATCCTCAACAAGGCACCGAAGGAGATTTCCAAGACTCCTATTAACGACTTCAGTCTGGCCATCGGTTTGAGGGTGATAGGCCGTGGAAAATTTGAGAAGGGTCCCCATTAGGTGCCAGAGAGTTTTCCAGAAATAGCTGGTGAATTTGACATCTCTATCAGAAATGATGGTCTTGGGTAGGCCATGGAGGTGAACTACCTCATCGAAGAATAGGCGGGCCACATGGGAGGCATCGGAGGTTTTAGAACAGGGGATGAAATGGGCCATCTTTGAAAACCTATCCACTACGACAAAGATTGAATCATGCTTCTTCTGAGTTCTAGGTAGGCCCAAGACAAAGTCCATGCTTAAGTCCTGCCATGGACGATCAGGGACAGGGAGTGGGGTGTATAGGCCAGTGTTCTGTTTTGTCTGTTTGGCTGAGGCACATATGCGACACTGTCCCACAATTTTGGCTACATCCCTCTTGAGACTTGGCCAGTAGAACTGACCCTCAACCATAGCAATGGTCTTGTGCACCCCAAAATGTCCAGCCAATCCTCCTGCATGCAACTCCGAGACTAGGAAATCCCGTAGGGAGGTCTTAGGTATGCAAAGTCTATGGCCTTTGAAAATGAACCCGTCCTCTAAGATGAAACCTTGGTGTTCCCAAGGTGAGTGGGTGGACAGGGTGGTATGGATAGGACCAATGTCCGGGCAATCAGAGTACTCTTCCCTGAGTCTTTCAAACCCTATGACTTCCACCTGAATGGTGGTCAATAAGGAGACCCTCCTACTGAGTGCATCTGCGGCACGATTCTCACTCCCAGCTTTATGCTTGATTACAAAAGTGTAGGACTGGATGTATTCGACCCAGTGGGCATGTCGGGCGTTCAGCTTCTGTTGGGAGTTGAGATATTTCAGGGCCTCGTGGTCAGAAAAGATGACAAACTCTTTGGGCAAGAGATAATGTCTCCAATGCTGGAGGGACTGAACCACGGCATAAAACTCTTTGTCATAGGTGGAGTATTTCATCCTGGCATCACATAGTTTTTCACTGAAGTAGGCCACTGGGTGTCCCTCTTGGCTGAGGATCCCGCCAATCCCTACCCCGGAGGCATCACAAGTCACCTCAAAGACCTTGGAAAAGTCAGGGAGGCATAATACCTAGGCTTGGGTCATTCTTTCCTTGAGCTCTTGGAAGGCCCTAGAAGCAGACTTGGTCCACAAAAACGTCCCCTTTTTAAGGCAATCTGTGATGGGGGCAGTGACCATGCTGAACCCACGGATAAATCTCCGATAGAAAGTGGCCAACCCATGGAAACTCCGGACCTCATGGAGAGTGCGGGGCTCTGGCTAGTCAAGGATAGCCTGGACCTTTTCGGGGTCCATGGACACTCCCTTGGTGGAGACCACATACCCAAGGAAAGTGATGGATTCAGTCATGAAATGACATTTTCCCAAGTTGGCAAAGAGGCTCTCTCTCCTAAGGGTAGTGCAGATTTGCCTAAGATGGTTGAGATGGTCTTCCTTGGACTGGCTGTAGATAAGGATATCGTCAAAATAGACCACTAGGAAGACTCCAATGTAGGGCCTAAGGAACTCTATCATGAGGCGCATAAAGGTGCTTGGGGCATTTGATAGCCCAAAAGGCATCACTAGCCATTCATAGAGTCCATCTTTGGTTTTAAAGGTCGTTTTCCATTCATCTCCTGGCCTTATCCTAACTTGATGGTAGCCACTCTTAAGATCTATTTTGGAAAAGATGGTGGCTCCGGCAAGCATGTCAAGCATATCCTCAAGCCTAGGTATGGGGAACCTGTATTTGACGGTAATTTTGTTGATGGCCCTGCTATCGATACACATTCGCCATGTCCCATCCTTCTTGGGTGTGAGAAGGGCCGGGACAACACACGGGCTTTTGCTAAGGCGGAGAAAGCCTTTCCTGATGAGTTCCTCCACCTGCCTCCTTAATTCAGCATGCTCCGTGGGGTTGAGGCGATAGTGGGGAAGGTTTGGGAGGGTGACTCCTGGGACGAGGTCAATAGCATGTTGAACATCCCTCATAGGTGGTAGTTGATCAGGGAGCTCATCAGGGAACGCATCCTTAAATTCTTCCAAGAGAGGGTGTACTTCCACGGGGTGGGGGTTGGAGGGGGTTGGCTCTCCAAGACATAAGACTACCGCACACAGGGGTGTCCCTTGAGCTACCTCTTCTTCCAGCTCTTTCCTTGTGATTATATGCAAGCTTATGGCTTTTCCAGCTGGCTCTTTATGGGTAGGTTCTTGGGGGGCTGGTTGGGTTGGTGGGGCTGGGACCCCTGGATTTTGAGGTGGTTTATGTTGCGGTGAAGGGAGAATCCCTTTGGAGGGGGTTTCCTTCCGTGGTGGTGATGGGTGGAGGCGGATGGTTTTCCCCTCATGTTCAAAGGTGCACGTGTTCATCTTCCCAAAGATGGTTGCATTGACATCATAAATCCAAGGCCTCCCTAGTAGGATGCTCCCTACCTCCATGGGGATAATGTCACACCAAACTTGGCCTTGATAGGATGAGAAGGTGATGGGTACAAGGCAACAAGTGTTGACCGGGATGGAGTGATTGTTAACCTAAGAGACCCGATATGGTTTGGGGTGGGGTGTGGTAGTAAGCCCAAGAAGCTTGACAGTGTCAGGAGACACGGCGTTGACGCAACTCCCATTGTCTAGGATTACTTTCCTAACATGGCTCCCCATCTTGAGGTAGGTGTGAAAAATGGAGGTCCTTCGCCAGTCTTCTTCTTGTGGTTTTGTGAGGGTGCACCTAATTACACCTAGGTGGGAGTTGGTGGGAGGAAGGTCATGGTCCAAGCTTGTTTCATAGAGGTGTTCCTCATATTTTTTTCATTTTGGCATATGCCGGGGAGATTAGAGAGGCGGCCGAGAGAGATTTCTGACCTAGCTTTTGTCGTCTTCTCCAATGGTTGACCCCGGGGGGCCTCCCGTGGCCCCCTCGGTGCCTGGTCCCCCGCTGGCCCCCTTGCTTCGGAGCTCCTCGCCTCTTCAAACAGGTCCAGGCTTCTCCTCAGCCTCTGGTGTTCGAACCTTTACTGAAGTCCTGTCTTCTTCCATGGCGCCGCCGGTTGTTCCGGGCTCTGTCCATGCTCCGGCGCTTATTGATAAAGGGGAACCTGCAGTGTTCTTCTCCCTGGAGGAGATTTCGGCGTCCCTGGGCCCCTTCTCCTTTTCCCTGGTAGCTCGTACTCCTCAAGGAAGGCCGCAGTTCTCGGATATTAGAGAACATTTGATTAGCAGATGCAGATTCAAAGATGACTTCATGATCAGTGCCCTCGACAACAGACATCTTCTATTAAGATTCCAGAATTACGAAGACTACCTGTCCCTGTTGCTAAAGGAGACGCTGTTAGTTCATGGTCGGATGTTCCGGTTCTTCAAATGGACCATGGATTTTTCACCTTCAACTGACTCGCCAATTCTCCCGGTATGGATTTCCTTCCCAGCTCTTCCGGTGAATTTCTACATTGAGCACTTGATTCGATCCATCGCTGGTAATGTTGGTCGGGTGTTGAAAGTTGATCAATCCAATTTGAACCTTTCCCAAACAACTGCTGCCCGTGTTTGCATTGAGCTCGACATTTCCAAACCCCGCCCTTCCAGAGTTTGGATTGGATTCCCAGGAGGTGGTGCCTGGCAGGATGTTCTTTACCCGGACATTCCACTCTATTGCTCTGCTTGTTCTCGCATCGGCCACAATGTAGCAACATGTAAAGGTCAAAGGCATTTGGATTCCTCAGTGAAGCCCATTCAAATAAGTGCAGATACCAAAGGCAAGGCAATATGGCAACCTGGTACTAATCAGAAGAATGTAGTTGATGGAAATTTTAATGACTCCCGAGCTAATGATGGTGATGCGGGACGGACACGGGAGACGACACTATTAGGTGCCACCCTCGGACTCTAGATGAAGACGCGACCAGCAGCACACACCAGGGAGACACTAAGCCCGACACTACGAGCTCCTAGTGGCAAAATATCGCTAACAGAAGTGGAAGCTCACTCGTCATCCCAAGCGAGGGAAAGCGCGGACCGTGCGCGGTTAAGGAACCGGCGGAGGTCAGGGGTAGTCCGACTCAACTTCCGGACTCGGATCGAGTCACGGGACGGGTCACTCTCACTCTCACAGCGGTGACATGGACACACGGGCTAGTACCTATGCTCTCGACAGTGGCAAAAGACCATATACTAGCTAAGCAAATGAACGCCAAGAGGTTCGGACCATTACCTCCACGCACCCGGCGTGGCGAAGATAACCCCGGCCGAATTACGGACTCCCGGTTAACAATGATTACAACAATACACTAAGTCGAACCACTCCACATAGGGAGGTAAAAGGTCACATGTGGGGTCCGGGAATCACGCAACTCGGGTTGACGGGCAGCATCTTGATGTCGCCCGGCGGTGCCGAACTCCGCGTTTTCGTGCTTTCCGAACGGCGGGTTCTGCGGGCCCGTGGGGCCCACGGGTGGCGCTGGCCTCCGGATCTGCAGGAGTGGGGCCCACTATGATGGGGACCCCTGGAGGCACGCCTCCACGGACGGCGGTCGGCCGGGAACACCGATCGGGGGTCGATCGGCCCCGATTCCCAATTGTTGAACTAGCTGCCCACGGATTTTGATTTCTATTTTCCGGCGCGCGCTCCGGCGAAAACGGCCGCTGCGGTCGATCCCGACGTCGGATCGGGACGCATGAGCTATCGTTGGAAAGCTCTCTTCAAATGCTTCAATCTAGACTCAAAGAGATCTGATGGATCTAGCCGGATCTAGACTTTAATGAATTTACAAATCCCTGTTGTACAGTAACCGAAACATCAGATTTACAGGGTACTTGTCTGAGAACCACCGTTGACCGCCTAGTAAACCTCCGATTCAGCTCTTGAGTTCTTCTTCGTAATTGTAGGAGAGCAAACCACGGAACTGGGGCTATTTTTGGAATTGGATTTGGAGGTGGTGGCGATTTGATATGATTTTTGGAGTGGCTGGTGGTCGGATCTGGGAACGGGTGGACAGAACTTCAGGTGGATCTGAGAACGATTTGTGGAAAATATGAAATGGATGAACCAAAAATTAAAAAAAAATGGTGGATGAAGGGATTGATGCAAGGAACAACCAGTTAAATTGGGCGAACCAAAGAAAATCAAAAAGGAGACCTAAGACTTGAAACTTAGGGCGGATGGGAACCTGGACAGAACTTTGGCAGAACTGGAATGAAAGAGGGAATGAAAATCAAAAATTATGAAACGGGATCCGAATGACAAACCAAATTTTATGGGGTATCCTTGACACTTCTGGGACCTCCAGTAAAATTCCTAGGTCGATCTGAGCTCGTGGTTGATGGATGAATTTCATGGAGGCTGCTGTGGTACTGCGAGGGCAGAACTCCGATGAAGACGATGGCGGTGCGGTGGCGGCTCGTGGCGGCGGCGGCGGCGACCGGAACTGATAGGGTGGAGTCTCACCACCAGAAGGAAGCCTTCACAGCTTCAAGAGGAGAGGGAGAGGAGAAGGGGGCGGCCTAGGCCTGCTCAAGAGATTTTTTTCCAACTTTCAAATGGCATTAATTCACTAAAATGAGAAAATACAACTTATATATGTTGCATATCACATCTCTTATCCACCATTGGATCTAGGGGAAGGGGATGGAGGGTGGGGATGAGATGTGAACATCACACAAAAAAAATACATAAAAAAATAAAAGGGGGGGGGGGCCCTTGGACTTTGAATGGCAAGATGTAGAAGGTTGAAATGGTAGGTGGGGTAGGTGGCCTCCATATGGACTTTTTAAGCCATTTGTCCCCCATGTGTTTTTTACCATTCAAACTTCTAGATATTCCCATGTGGCATGTTGACTGACCCCACGTGGGACCCTAGGCTGAGGTGGCCCAATGGGGTGGGTCCTGGGGGGCCCGTGGGGCCCACGGGGTCCGAATTACACATAAGCCCCTATTACAATCAAAATGGCAAACCGAATGCAACGAAATAAATACAAATGAAACACACATAAAGTCTAACTAAATATAATAAAGGGGGAGGCTCAAGGCGGAGTCTCCAGGCTATCTCCGAGCCAGATGGATGCTGAGGTGGCTCGTGTCGTGCTCCGTGTGCGGTACCGGTGGCTCGGCGTATCGTGCCGATCAACTGCTCGGGTGTCCGCACCAATTCTCCCCGG
Organism: Amorphophallus konjac; assembly: GCA_022559845.1. NCBI lineage: Eukaryota > Viridiplantae > Streptophyta > Magnoliopsida > Alismatales > Araceae > Amorphophallus > Amorphophallus konjac. The sequence continues at coordinate 247,364,559 of CM040121.1, read as the reverse complement.
GTGGGAGAAACTCGACCCTGTCGAGTAAGGGTCTGCATCGCTCCTGTATCGCTCCAAAAGGTCCGGATCAATCCGCTGCAACTCGCCATGTGTGATCCATGTGTCCTCAGTAGCGGGCCGTCCTCTCCATCGCACTAGGTAGCGCGGGTAAGATCCACTCCTGGTAACTGTCACTTGCTCGTCCAGTATACGATCTATATGCTCACGCTGCCGTGAAAAAGGGGCTGGAGGTGGAAGTGGACACTCAGGTGTGGGATCACTCTCAAGGGGAGGAGATGGCTCAAAAGGCTCACTAGGGATCACCGCTGGGTCCCTATATGCAACAAGATCCGATACAGTGAAGGTAGAGCTTATACCATATTCCTCGGGCAGGTCCACAACATACGCATTGGATCCAACGCGTTTCAACACTCTAAAGGGACCGGCTCCGTGAGCTTGCAACTTCTTAACGGTTCCAGAGGGAAACCGTTCAGGTCTTACCCTGATCATGACATATTTGCCTTCTTGGAACTCTCGGTGGTGTCTATGGGCACCGGCTAACTCCTTGTACCGTGCATTGCTGGCCTTACTGTGACGAAGGACGTCGTCATGCAGACTCCTAACATGCCTAGCACTAGACTCGGCAGACTCACTATGCACTCCTAAAATGCTTAGCAAAATAAAAAACACACAGATGCACACACAACCCTAAACAACCCTACAGTTAGTCCGACCCAATCATATGCAAGGTGGTCCGGGACATCCGAATGTGTGCCATGCATACCCTAAGTGTGGCCGAATGTCGGTACAACCATAAGACGGTCCTTTGGATTTGGGAGGTTTGGGTGGGACAGGAGGGTCGGGTGTCTCTCGCCCGTGAACGGACTCGGTGGGTGCCGATGGCCCGGCCCATGGGGGAGGGGTATAATGGTGACCTCCCCCAAAGAAGTGGAATGAAGATTGTGGACCAAGGGGCCCACTAAGAAAGGGATCGAAGGGATCAAAGAATGTGTGACCCCTCGATATGGATTCCCTCATCTCAAGATCCCATGTGTGGAAGTCTAGAAGGTGTTGTTGATTTCCTTTATCCATGAAGGGAGATGAGACGGTAGGGGTATGAAGGTGGACTCTCTCAAAAAGATGGAGTAAATATGGTGGGTCACGGGGTCCACAAGAGAATGGGTCGAAGGGATCAAAGAAGGTATGACCCCTTGGACTAGGCTCCCATAAATCGATGTCCCACATTTGAAAATCTTGAAGGTGTAAATGATCACCTTCATTCATTGTGAGAGGTGGGACGACAGTCATAGGTAGAAAGTAAGATTCCTCCCTTGGGCAAAAGGAAATGAAGTCGGGCTCGGCCGGCATAGGGAGGAGTAGAAGAACCTCCGTGGTAACATGACCCACGGTGTACACGGAGGTGATGGACCCTAAAGCAGGATGAGTGAAACTACGACCTGTGGGCCGGTCGAAGCCTGGAGCCAACAAGTGCGTAAATGTCCGCTGCCAGTCTAACCCTTTAAGAAGGTCATCCAATGTATCCACATGGTGACTAGACCGGAAAGTGGTATGAAATGAATGGATTGGCACCAGAGGCAGGATAGGGTCCGTAGATGGGAGGGGAGATGGGACCAAACCTATCCTAAGCCAGCTAAAGAGTGGCTCGGCTATGAGTAGCTTTCCCGTTAGAAACATGGGTAGCTCTGGCTGAGAAGGCTCCAAATAAAGATCGGAGAGTGAGGCTTCTCCAACCCTTTTGTCCCCTAGGGCTAGAGATGTCCGAGTGGGACACTGTCCGGCAAAGTGGCCAAACCCTTGGCAGCGATAACACTGCTGTCGTGATCCTCTTCGCTCCTTGATAAGCGGACCCTTACCCTTATCCTCCTGACGGACATGGGGTGTAGGCAATGGAGCTCTCGTGAGTGGGGAAAGAGGATCCACTATGATGGGGAGAGGACCTTGGGATGGAGCCATAGATGGCACTGGGTTGGGACTACCGGCGGCTACCTCCTTAGGCTCCTGCTTGGTTCTATCTCGGCTAGGAGGTAGGCAAGGGGGAAGCAGGGATTCAATATAATCACACTTCCTATCCACTTTATCCAAAATGATTTGGAAGAGTTCGGCAATGGTGGGGTGTGGAGTAGGAGTAATGTGGTGGACTCTCCCATATGAACTCGGCTTAGTCGTGGACCTAGGCTCTTCTACATGCGCGGCACGTTGCCTCCGATTATGGCCCCCTTGGGTGGATGTGATTGGGTGGGGTCGGTTGGAGGTGACCGGGCCGGGTAGGTAGACCTTCCTAAGTTCGTCCTTCATCTCATGCCACGACTCGATGGGCCTTTGCCTCCTAACCTCTCTCATGCGCTCAATGCTCTCCCATTTCCAGGTGGCTTTGTGGACAAGCCTCTCTCGGGCAAAACTAACTTGCATGGCATCGGACATGGTGTAGCATTCAAAATATTTTCCCATGGTGGCCTCCCAATTGAGGTAGTCGCCCGGGTCATTAGAGCCATAAATATCCGAGGCTTCGGGCCTACGGAAGGGGAGAGGATGGTTGCCCAGCCCATGGGTAGACCAACGGCCATATTGTCCGAGTGATTGGGACTCCATGAGAAACTCGGAACTACAAGATGGGCATGATGACAAGAGACAAGACAAACCGACTAATGCAAACACACACTAGACAATGCACTTAGACCTAAACCAATATCCGATACGGGGCGGAGTTAATTGATCCGAAGATCACTCCCGCAAGTGTGCGACCTCCCGGTAGGCGTAGCCTAACGTTCGGACAACACCTTTTAAGATACCGAATAAAGGGTGCAAATGCAATTTGAAAACACCTTTTTTTTGTTGTTTTGAAATGATGATGATCCTAGACTCGACTTAAACTATGCAAGACATATACAACGACTACCCTAGACTCGACTCGCTCTGATACCAAACTGATGCGGGACGGACACGGGAGACGACACTATTAGGTGCCACCCTCGGACTCTAGATGAAGACGCGACCAGCAGCATACACCAGGGAGACACTAAGTCCGACACTACGAGCTCCTAGTGGCAAAACGTCGCTAACAGAAGTGAAAGCTCACTCGTCGTCCCAAGCGAGGGAAAGCGCGGATCGTGCGCGGTTAAGGAACCGGCGGAGGTCAAGGGTAGTCCGACTCAACTTCCGGACTCGGATCGAGTCACGGGACGGGTCATTCTCACTCTCACAGCGGTGACATGGACACACGGGCTAGTACCTACGCTCTCGGCAGTGGCAAAAGACCATATACTAACTAAGCAAATGAACGCCAAGAGGTTCGGACCATTACCTCCACACACCCGGCCTGGCGAAGATAACCCCGGCCGAATTACGGACTCCCGGTTAACAATGATTACAACAATACATTAAGTCGACCCACTCCACGTAGGGAGGTAAAAGGTCACATGTGGGGTCTTGGAATTACGCAACTCGGGTTGACGGGCAGCATCTTGATGTCGCCCGGCGGTGCCGAACTCCGCGTTTTCGTGCTTTCCGAACGGCAGGTTCTGCGGGCCCGTGGGGCCCAAGGGTGGCGCTAGCCTCCGGATCTGCAGGAGTGGGGCCCACTGTGATGGGGACCCCTGGAGGCACGCCTCCACGGACGGCAGTCGGCCGGGAACACCGATCGGGGGTCGATCGGCCCCGATTCCCAATTGTTGAACTAGCTGCCCACGGATTTTGATTTCTATTTTCCGGCGCGCGCTCCGGCGAAAACGGCCGCTGCGGTCGATCCCGACGTCGGATCGGGACGCATGAGCTATCGTTGGAAAGCTCTCTTCAAATGCTTCAATCTAGACTCAGAGAGATCTGATTGATCTAGCCGGATCTAGACTTAAATGAATTTACAAATCCCTGTTGTACAATAACCGAAACATCAGATTTACAGGGTACTTGTCTGAGAACCACCGTTGACCGCCTAGTAAACCTCCAAGTCAGCTCTTGAGTTCTTCTTCACAATTGTAGGAGATCAAACCACGGAACTGGGGCTATTTTGGGAATTTGATTTTGAGGTGGTGGTGATTTGATATGATTTTTGGAGTGGCTGGTGGTCGGATCTAGGAACGGGTGGACAGAACTTCAGGTGGATCTGAGAACGATTTGTGGAAAATATGAAATGGACGAACCAAAAATTAAAAAAAATGGTGGATGAAGGGATTGATGCAAGGAACACCCAGTTAAATTGGGCGAACCAAAGAAAATCAAAAAGGGGACCTAAGACTTGAAACTTAGGGCGGATGGGAACCTGGACAGAACTTTGGCAGAACTGGAATGAAAGAGGGAACGAAAATCAAAAATTATGAAACGGGATCTGAATGACAAACCAAATTTTATGGGGTATCCTTGACACCTCTGGGACCTCCAGTAAAATTCCTAGGTCGATCTGAGCTCGTGGTTGATGGCTGAAGTTCATGGAGGCTGTTGTGGTACTGCGCGGGCAGAACTCCGATGAAGACGATGGCGGTGCGGTGGCGGCTCGTGGCGGCGGCGGCGGCGACCGGAACTGATAGGGTGGAGTCTCACCACCAGAAGGAAGCCTTCACAGCTTCAAGGGGAGAGGGAGAGGAGAAGGGGGCGGCCTAGGCCTGCTCAAGAGATTTTTTTCCAACTTTCAAATGGCATTAATTCACTAAAATGAGAAAATACAACTTATATATGTTACATATCACATCTCTTATCCACCATTGGATCTAGGGGAAGGGGATGGAGGGTGGGGATGAGATGTGAACATCACACAAAAAAAATACATAAAAAAATAAAAGGGGGGGGCGGCCCTTGGACTTTGAATGGCAAGATGTAGAAGGTTGAAATGGTAGGTGGGGTAGGTGGCCTCCATATGGACTTTTTAAGCCATTTGTCCCCCATGTGTTTTTTACCATTCAAACTTCTAGATATTCCCATGTGGCATGTTGACTGACCCCACGTGGGACCCTAGGCTGAGGTGGCCCAATGGGGTGGGTCCTGGGGGGGCCCGTGGGGCCCACGGGGTCCGAATTACACATAAGCCTCTATTACAATCAAAATGGCAAACCGAATGCAACGAAATAAATACAAATGAAACACACATAAAGTCTAACAAAATATAATAAAGGGGGAGGCTCAAGGCGGAGTCTCCAGGCTATCTCCAAGCCAGATAGATGCTGAGGTGGCTCGTGTCATGCTCCGTGTGCGGTACCGGTGGCTCGGCGTATCGTGCCGATCAACTGCTCGGGTGTCCGCACCAGATGGTAACCAACCCAATCGCCCGATTTTGATTAATGCAAGGAGCCCAACTTTGGGCGAATGTTCTAACCAGAATTCAGACTTGAGTGAGCCTTGTTTCGTCAATTCAATTAATCCCCCTGCTATAAATCCCCCTGAACAAGATCTAGGGGACTCTGCCAATTCTCCCAGCCACTGTCTGCCAGAAGATGTTCCTAAGGAGATTGTCTCAAATTTCAGTTTGGAGCCTTCTCCTGGGCGTGAGCCGATTATACCCGTCTTGGATCCTGCTCCCTCAGAGATAAATCAACAAGAAGCCTCTATAACAGTCAACCATGAAGAATTGGTGTGCCCTCATTTGGAGCTCCCTTTAATCCAAACTAATGTGCTAGTTAATTCCTTTGCGATTGCTCCTGATCCTGCTGTTGAGAGTGCCTTGCAAGAGCATGATCCTCACTCGGTTGTAGAGGCCTCATCTAGAAGATAGGAAATAGCTTCACTAGCGGCAACCCAAAATGTCCTGGCATTGCATCATGAGAGATCAGGGGTTATTACCAGATCGATGTTAAGGACTGGGTCCACGGGTAACATTCCTGATACCAAACATCTTCTATGAATTGCATTACTTGGAATATCAGAGGTATAAGGAATGATGTGTCCATTGGCAGAGTGAAATTCCTAATCAGATCCCACCATCTTGACTGCATTGTGCTCCTTGAACCTAAAATTAACACTAGCAGAATGGTCAATATTTGTAGATGTTTGGGTATGGACAATGCTGTTGCAAACTCTGAAGGTCTGGCCCACATCTGGGTCCTTTGGAAAGATCCCTTGAACCTTTCCGTTGTTTGCAGGGATGATCAACAGCTCACTGTTGTGCATTCTAATGCTGCCTCCTTAGACTTTCACTCTACTTTTGTCTAGGCCAAATGTAATGTCAATGAAAGGCAGACCTTGTGGACCACTTTATCTAACATTCATGCACAGATTACTGGGCCTTGGATTGTTGTAGGGGACTTTAACTGCATCACTAATGTGGATGAAAAACTGGGAGGTAATTCTCCTAGCCTCTCTGCAATGACAGACTTTAACTGTTGTATTTCTGATTGTGCGTTAATTGATGGTGGATATTCTGGTTCTAAATACACTTGGCATAATAATCAATCTGGAAGTAGAGGTATTTGTGCTCGATTGGACAGGGCTCTCTTTAATACAGACTGGCTTAATCATCTGCCCACTTATATAGAACATCTATCCAGGGAGGCTGCTGACCATGCTCCTCTACTAGTTAAATTGACTTCCAGAGATCGGAAAGTTAGCAGATTCTGCTTTCAGAAAATGTGGATCTTGCATGAGAAGTTTTTTGAAGATGTTAAGAATTGCTGGCACTCTAGCCCTGTCGCCTCATCTCCCATTCACTGCTTGCATCTCAAGCTCAAGTCCTTGAAAATGATGCTCCGGGAATGGAACAAACAAACTTTTGGCAATGTTCATCTCAACTTGACTGCTGCTGAGGATGATGTCCTTCGAGCTGAGCACTGTTATGATTTGCAACCCAGTGATACTAACCTGGCTGCTTTAGAAGAAGCTAAAAACAAGCTATCAGATAGACTGCTACAGCAAGAGTATTTTTGGAGACAAAAGTCTGGAATAAGGTGGCTCCTTGAGGGGGACAGAAATACAAAATTCTTCCATGTGTCCACTTTAGCCAAGAGACAAAAGCAAAAAATCACACAGCTGATCTATGCGGGCAATACTATTACAGATCAAGAGGTCATGAAAAGAATTGCTGTATCACACTTTCAGAATGCATTCTCCTCACAAGACCACAGCATTGACAATACTTTTCTGGATTGCATTCCTTCTTTAGTTAACCAAGAAGACAATGTTAGTCTGTGTGCAATCCCTAATGAGACAGAGATCCATGATGCTATTTTCAGTCTATCAGCTGATAGTGCTCCTGGGCCTGATGGGTTTTCTGGAATATTCTTCCAAAAAGCTTGGGATATCATTGCTCCCTTGGTAGTTAGTGCTATACAAGAAGCCTTCTCTTCCAGGAATCCTCTGCCAAGATATGTAACCTCCTCTTTGATTGCTCTCATTCCTAAATTACCGAATGCAGAGGCTATTACTGATTACAGGCCAATAAGCTTATGCAACTTCTTCTATAAGGTTATATATTCAATAATCAATAGAAGACTATCTCCTATCCTGCCTAAAATCATCTCTCCCGAGCAGTCTGCATTTGTCAAGGGTAGACAGATTATTGAAAACATTGCTCTTGCTCAAGAGCTCTCCCTAGAATTGGGCAGAAAAACAAGAGGATCTAATGTTATGTTCAAACTTGATATGGCAAAAGCATATGATAGACTAGAATGGGACTTCTTGTACTCAGTTATGCTCAGATTTGGTTTCAGTAACAGCTTTATTAATTTGATAGACAGAATGATTAACAACTGCTGGTTCTCTGTTTGGATGAATGGAGACACTGCTGGCTTTTTCAAATCCACTAGAGGCATTCGCCAAGGAGATCCAATTGCTCCATCTCTTTTTGTGATAGCTGAAGAAGCTTTGAGCAGGTCCCTTACAGAAATTTTTAGTAATGGCCGGGTCGAATGGTTCACAGGATCTCAGAGATGTCCAAGAATATCCCACCTTCTATTTGCAGATGATACCCATATCTTCAGTAAAGCCTCTGCAGCCTCTATCAGAAATTTGCTCAAGCTTCTCCACAAGTATGAACAGGCTTCAGGTCAATTGATCAATATTAGCAAAAGTGGATTTTTAATCCACCCAAAGAAACCCAATTCTGTTGCTCAACGCATCCAGAGTCTCACTGGCTTCCCCAAATTGTCCTTTCCTCACAAGTATCTTGGACTTCCCTTGGTGATTGGCAGAACTAAAAAGATCCATTTTGCAGGGGTTCTTAATTCTATACAAAAGAGGATTGCAGGGTGGAAAGCAAACCTTTTATCCCAAGGGGCAAGACTGGTTCTTATTAAGCATGTGCTTACTTCCTTGCCAATTTACTCTCTATCCTCCACTCCTCTGCACATTGGTACTCACAATCTGATCGAGCAGGTTTTTGCAAATTTCTTTTGGGGTTCCTCAACCCATGGAAATAAAAGACATTGGTTATCTTGGAAGGCTTTATGTAAGCCTCAATCCCAAGGGGGCCTTGGCATCATATCTCTTAGGAATATGGAGGCTGCCCTACGTGTCAAAATGTTGTGGACTGCTATTCACAGTGATTCTTTATGGGCTTCCTACTTTAGAGCCAAGCACCTGTACCAATGTCATCTCCGAGAAGCCAATTTCAGAAACATGAATGGTTTTGCTAGAAGGAGCTGGTTGAAGGCCAAGGATTATATTCTTCAATTCAAGAAGGTCATTATTGGGAATGGTATTAATACCAACTTCTGGTTTGACAATTGGCTGGGCCAACATTGCTTAAGCACATTTGTTCCTGAGGTTCAGATCCCTAATCCGAAAGCTACTGTTAGAGAAGTGCTCCAAAACCCATCCTCGGAAGAAACTGCAATTATTAATGCCTTGCTTCCCAACAATATTCAGCAAGCTGTTTGTTCTGTTAATCTGAATCAGGAACCGGATGTGGGTGTATGGAGTCTCTCCCCCTCTAGTCAGTGCTCAGTAGCATCGACCAACAAATCTTTTGATACCAATCAGTTCCCTGCAGATATACCTTGGAGTAGACTGTGGTCTAGTTGGGTTCCTACAAAAATCTCTGTTCACCTTTGGAAGATTATGAATAACAGTATACCGACTGATGTTAATATTCAAAGAGTGGGCATTGTTCTCTGCTCCAAATGCTATTGCTGCAGATCACCGCAGGTGGAAGACCTCACCCATTTATTTCTGAACAGTGAAATTACAGTTTCTGTCTGGATTGCCTTAAAAGCTACAGGGTTAACCTTCGAAGGGCGCACCATAAAGGAATTTATTATTAATTCCATCTGTTATGCTCAAACAGGTACGACCTTTGCTATTTTCACTCTTGCATTCATTGGATTTGGTATGTGGGAAATCTGGAAAGCCAAGAACAATGTCAAGTATGAGGGCAAACCTTTCTCCAAAACCAGCAGCATGCATCATATCTTTTTCCAAATCAAGAGGGCTTGTTCGGCTGCCTCTCTTAAGGAATCTAAGTCCTCTCACCAGAGAATCTTAGATCTATTGGGTATTAAATATCAAGCTCCCGGCAGACCACAAATGAAGATAGTGAGATGGCTTGCCCCTCCTTGGCCGTTTCTAAAACTAAATTCTGATGGTGTTTGCAAGCAAACCAAAGATACTGGAGGAGGTGGAATAATCAGGGATTCTAAAGGCAAGGTTTTCCTTGCCTTCTCACACTTTTATGGTCACTCTAATAGCTTAATAGCAGAGGCCCGCGCCCTCATGGATGGCATTAAATATGTGAAGACATTGGACTCCAAACCTGCGCTTATAGAGTGTGATTCACTTACTCTTGTTCGAATTATCAAAAAGGAAATTCATTGCCCCGGGTCAATTCTCAGCTATGTCAGGGATATCTGGAGCTCCATCTCCCAATGTGACTTGATCTCTCATATCTACAGAGAAGCAAACACTGTAGCTGATTTACTTGCTTCTATAGCTTGCACCACTAAATGTAATTCTTTCTACTCTTACAGTGAGCTCCCTTCCATTATAAAAGGTGCTGCTCGGCTGGACTCACTAGGCTTGCCTAGTATCAGATTGATGTAATTCTTTATTCTTATATTGTGAAATAAAGCTGCCTCCTAGCGGCCTGATGCTGGAGTGGTTTTCTCCTTACCTCTGGTAAGGGGTGCACTTTCCCATTGAGCCCTAGGTTAGGTTTTTCTATTAAAAAAATAGAGGTGTTCCTCATACTCCTCTTCCCATCCTAGGGCAGCCTCATACTCCTCTACCGTACTCTCATGCTCTTCTTGGGGTGGGGTAGGCCCTCCTTCAATGATAAGACTGGACAGTCCTTTAGATGGACATTGGGAAGCGATGTGGCCATAACCATGACACTGAAAGCATTTCACTGAGCTACTCCCTGGGGTTGTTCTTTTGGGGGTTTCCTCTCTTCGGGGAGGAGGGTTGGGTGGAGTAGCCCTTGTAGGAGTGGGGTTGGCGGGTTGTTGATAAGGCCGAGAAGGAGTTCCCCCACTGGGGATAGGGGTCTTCAGTAGGGGAGGAAGGTTGGGCCGGGGACCCATATTTTTGGACTCAGCTGGGCGGGGGGAGGCAAATCTAGGATTCCTAGAGAATCTCTCCGTATCACGGGCTATTTGATAAGCCATCTCAAGGGAATCCACATCCCTCATAATTAGTTCTCTCTTGATGTGTGGGTGGAGACCATTCCTAAATCGTGATAGGGTGACGGCCAATTCTTCATGTACTCCACACTTTAAAAGGTAGGAGTCAAATAGTTCAATGTATTCTACCACGGTTTTTCCCTCTTGGGTGAGGCATTGCCACTCATCTAAGAGAGTTTGGGTGTAGGAGTTGGGGAGGTACTTGAACCTAAGTTGGGCTTTCATGTCTTCCCAGGTATGAATGGGCTCCTCCCGCCTAATCCTCTTCCTACTTTCCACACTCATCCAGTAGGTCTTGGCTAGTTTAGTGAGGTGCATCTTAGCCAACCTAACTCTCCTATCTTCCGTCATGGGGTACCAATCAAAGTATTGGTCCATGGCACTCTCCCATTCTAAGTAGACATGTGGGTTATGGGACCCATCAAAGTTTGGAGCCTCTACCTTGATCATCCTCAAGAGATAATCATCCGGGTCTTCTCGCGGTCGCCTATCAAGATGTCGAGGCTGGCGGGGCCTCTCATACTTACGGTAGAAGTCATTCTCTAGGTCCTCCCTATCAAGTTCAACTCGTGGAGGGGGTGCCTTTGGGAATGGTTCCTAGGTGGGGCCCTAACTTCCTCGAGCCTCTCTAGGCGGGTGGAAAAACCATTCATCTGCTCCGAGAGGGCTTGAATGGTAGCCTCAAGCCGATCCATCGGAGCTTGGGGAGCCTCCCTAGGGATGTTTGGGTCACCTTGGGAATTGGGATTCATGGGGGGGGCCGAGGTAGAGGGGTCAGCTCGGTACAAGGTACCACTACGGGTGGACATGCACACGGATGATGAAAATGCAAAGACCCTAGGACCTAGGCTTGTAGAGACAAGTCTAAAACTTGCTCTGATACCAACTGATGTGAAACAACTAAAGGGGGATGCAGCAAGCAAATAGAAACTTAGGACCTATTCCGCAAACACAATCACATAGCAATCAAGTCCTAGATTGGGGCTGATTCGCCGTCGCACACACACGAGCCCGAAGTGACTAAATGATACTAAGGGGTGGTGATGGAACAAGACCCTTGCTGGTAGAGTGCCAGCAAGGCTAGGGTTGCCTTCCCAAGGGTACGAGGCCCACACTTAAGGGGCTGGCCGGTGCCAATTGGGGCACTAGGTCCCTCTCTCCCACAGCCCACGGTGACCGCTCGTAAGGGGAGCACGCGGGGTCAGACGCTCTCTCTCTTGCTCAACGGAGCGATTTCGACGGATATTAAATGAACAAGTACCAAAATATGGAGCAAAGATCAGAGCTTACCCTGGTTGGTTTGAAGAAACCAACCCCGTTCGGAGATGAGGGCGAGCGGGGAAGTGTGGGTTCCCCGCACACTACGCCGATGAAGCTTGACCTGTTTTAAAAGGTTACAATCACTACGCCTCACACAGGAGGGTGGACTTGGGGTGGGGTTCTTACTAATACAATCAAACACTACCTCCACGCAGGGAGGGGCGTTAAGCCAGCCAGGCGGGGAGGGGAGATTCGCTGAGAAACCCGAGAGAAGGAACCGCTGCCAATTCGACTTGCTTGCTGTGAAAGGTGACAGTCAGTCGGTGTAGCAGCCGTAGATCCCAATCAGGAATTTTTCCGATGACGAGACCAGAGGGGATCTTCTCGTACAAGGAACATGAACGCCTCAGAATTATGTTGAATTCTTCTGATGTCGTTGCTGGCCGCGGCGGAGGTTCGAACAGGGTGACAGAATCTGGGACTGGCAGCTTCTAATATTACGCAGCAGGTTGCAGAGAGTGCCCCGGTTGCTTCTGGACTCCGAATCATGAACCGCCGGAGTTACTGGAACCGTTGACGAGCCGTCTTTGCAGTAAAACTGGCGGGGAAGCCGTCTGATGTGGGAGAGGACTGGGGGGTTCAGAAGAGTGGAGGAATGTCATTGCAGACTGTGGGAGGCAGACTCGCGCAGCCGAGGGAGAAAAATGGTAACTTTGGCCTCCTGATGCCGAACGCGGTTCTGCTTCTTGATTCTGACAGACGACTGGAGGAGGAAAAACTTTGTAGAATGCCTCTTGGCCTGAGTCTTCCGCCGTTTGTCGTGGTGCAGCTCCTAACCGGGTTCACGTACTCTGCAGAGGGAGCCCAGCGCAGTCAGGGGAGAATGGTTCTTCCGGACAGCCCCAAACTCAGAACGGGATGGAATCACTTCGCCTGCAAAGCTGATTTGACGACCTTTCCAGAAAGGTATGGTACGCGTTCAGACGTCGCCGTATGAATCCGTGAATACTTCTGCAAGTCGACCCTTTCTCTGCCACCTGCAGACTTCGGCAAAGTCGAAAGGATGGTGGTGGAACTAGGTTATTGGAAGTGGAGGTTAGCAATAGTGGGAATGGTGGTGTGATGGTAGATGGGGGAGGGATGTTCAGGAATGGTGAGAGGGGTGGAGCAGGGGATGAGGAGGTCTAAGAGGGTGGAGGGGTGAGAGTGCCGCAGATAGGAGAGGGATGATGGAGGGGGTCGGCCAAGGCAAGGAGATGGGTTAGGTGGGGGAGGGGGATGCGCAACTTGTGGAGGGAATGGGGTTTAGTTCCCCTAGGGATATGAATGGGGGTGTGGGGGAGTGGAATGGTTGCTTGGGGGAGAGGGAAGGGTGCCTTGGAGGTGGAGAAGGTGTATGGGGAATGGGAATGGTTGCTTGGGGAAGTGGAGGTATTGATGAGAGTTATAGTTCTTGTGGAGGTGAAAGGGTGGGGGGGTGAGTTGGCTGATGATGTGGCAAGGGGGGGGGGAGGGGAAGGGGCAGGTTCGCCCAAGGGAGAGAGAGAGAGGGGGAGGAGAGAGAGAGGGGTTCACCCCCTTTAGTGAGAGAGAGAAGAAGAGAGAGAGAGAGCTAGAGAAAAAAACGGGGGAGGTGCACTAATGCTTGGCAAATTCTATCAATCTTTCATTAGTCCTCTCAAGTGGAGTTGGGGTCCTATTTATAGGGATCCCAACAATTACATAGAAGTCCCTGAGATAAGTGCAAAAAGCAAATAAGCAAGGAGGTGGGGAAGGGAGAGGGCGCCCCTGGGCCAGGCCCATTTAATTGGGCCCATATGACACTCTAGCCTAACATGAAGATACAAACATAGGTAAATAACGTGATAAGCTAGGGACATGACTCAAAACAAAGGCAAATACATCAAAATGACTCAAGCAAAAAGGGGAAAATACATCAATATGATCCAAGTAGAACGCCCTGGTGTTGACGTGGACCCATCAAGTCGTGAAGCCGCATCCTACCTGTCTCTGGGAGGGAGAGAGGTGTCGAGCCAGAGGGAACCCTGGGTGATGTCCCCATCACGGATCTTGGGGTGGGGGTTAAGTTATATTACAACTAAAACTACCTCCACATAGGGAGGGGCCTTCAGCCGGCCAAGCGGGGAGGGGAACTTGAGAGAGGAACACCGAAAATGGGAGGTCGCCGGTTCTATCCACGTTTTGTGGGTGCTGACAGATGATCGAAGAAATGGTTGCTGCGACTGATGCCGAATTTTGTTGGGGATGAAACCACCTGGAAAATTTTTATAGGAGGCCAGGAAAGTCGTCCGAATTTTTTTGATTTCTTCTGGCGCCGACGCTGGTCAGGGTGGAGGCCCGAGCAGGGAGGCAGATTCTTGGACTGGCAGCTTCTGGCGGCCAACAGCAGGTTGCAGAGGATGCCCCGTCAGTTCCCAAACTCAGAATCAAGCACCGCTGGAGTTTTTGGAATCGTGGACGAGTCCTCTTCGCAGAAAAATAGACGGGGAAGCCAAACGATGCCGGAGAAGACCAGGGGACTCTGAACACTGATGACAGGTCGGTGCAGGCTGTGGGAAGCTGAACCACGTACCCGAGAGAGAAAAATGATAACTATGGCCCACGGACGTCAATAGAAGTTCCACTTCTTGATTCTGAAAGTAGACAGGAAGAGGAACAACTTTTCAGAAGAACTTGTGGCCTGAATCTTCCAAGGTTTGTCGTGGCAGAGGTTCTACTATGGCTTAGGTGCTCAACAGTGGCAGCTCTACGCAGTTGTAGGAGAACGGATCCCCCAGTCAGCTCGGAGCTCGGAACGGGACGAGACCACCGCCGTTGCGAAGAAGACAGGTAGACGCTTCCGTGGATACCTCTTGGGCCTTCCGATTCTCTAGGATGTGGTTGGGGTCGCCTATGCAAACTGCTACTCTTCTACTGCTAGAGAACTGAAAACTAGAGGTTGAAGATGGTGGGGGGAAATAGGGTATATGGGAGGGGAAATGGAGGTGGATGAGTGTGGGGAGAACCCTGGCTGTGAGGGGGTCTAGGAGGGGGTGTTCAAAGGTGTGGGAGGGGAAGAATAGGGTCTGGAAGGGGGTCTAACAGGTGGTGGGAGGAGGAGCTACGAATTTGGGCTTGCAGGGAGAAGGAGGAAGGTGGGGGGGGCACAAGTGGGTGGAGGGCATGTGAGTTTGAATTTCCTTTAATGTGGGGTGGTCAATGGTGGTCTTGGGGATGGGAAGAGGTGCCTTGGGAAGGTGGAGGGCTGCTTTGGGTAGTGGGAAGGGTGCTTGGGGAAGTGGGTGGGGTAGTTTGGGGTTGGGAGGTGGAGCTAGGATTGGTGGAAGCTCTCTTGGGACTAGGGGGTGGAGTAATGGGATGTGTGGGGAAGGGGAGTGGTCTTTAATGGGGGTAGGTGAGAGAGTGGTGGTTGGGAAGGGAGGAGAGAGAAAATTTTCAAAATTGGGTGTGGAGGAGAGAGAAAGGGGAGTGAAAAAGAGAGATTAAGAGAGAGATGGGTGGAGAATCTCTCTCCTAGGGTCTCTCACCCAAAAAATAGAATCTCTCCACTAGATAAGAAGTTTAAACTCTCAAAATGGCAAATTTTTCATTCATTGATTCATTACCTTAAATGGGGGGAATGGCGCCCTATATATAGGCAACCCACATTTTACAATAAGACCCTAACAATTGACTCAATGACAAATAACCGAGGGGGTAGGGGGGAGCCCTTGGGCCAAGCCCAATGAATTGGGCCCAATAGCTAACTAGACAACCTAATGACACTCAAACTTAGGAAAATAAACACAAGACCTAGGAACATGACTCAAATAAAAGGGAAAATACATCAAATGACTCAAATAAAAATTACATCGGACTCAAAATTAAATAACTAGACCATGCCGGATGCAACCGGGGCGAGGAGACGAGCTGTGAACGTGGGCATGGGAGGTGATGTCCCCATCATACTCCCGGGGTGCGGAGAACTCGACTCCGTTGAGTAAGTGTCCTTCCCTCCTTGGAGGGTGTAGAAGTGGTACTGCCCTCAAGTCTTCCGAACGAGATCGATCCATCCACCTGCCGAGATAGCGCTCGAATACCTTGCTCCTGGTGGTAGTGACCTGTTCATCCAATATTCGTTCAATGCGCTCACGCTGGGCTCTCTTGGCTGGTGGACGCTCCTCACGGGTGGGTGCTCTCTCAACGGAGGGAATAGGCTCAATATCCTCACTAGGTACCACCGTGGGTCCCTTATATGGCACTAGGTCGGCTATATTGAATGTGGGACTCACTCCATACTCCTCGGGGAGATCTAACTCACAGGCATTAGCGCCAATGCGCCTCATGACCTGGAAGAGACCAGCCCCACGTAGCCTCAATTTGGAGATGACTCCCGGGGAGAGCCTCTCATTCCTCACCATCACAAAGTCACCCACGTGAAATTCTTGGTGATGCCGAAGGGAGTCAGCCTGCCTCTTATAGATCTCATTTTCCTTGCTTATGTGCTTGCAAAGGCTTTCATGTAATTTTGTGAATGTTGACATTCTAGGGGTGATGGGTGGACCTGGGCAACCAAAAGTAGACCAATCATGCTTTGACGCCAAGAAGACTTTGATGGAATAGGGTTGACCGGGGCATCCATAGGTGATCCGGTCATGCATGGGGGTGACAAATGCTGGGGGACCGGATATCCATGAATACTCCTATCATGCCTACGACTCATGATGAGTGAAGGTGGACCACTACATCCGAATTTGGACCACTCATACTTTCTACTTGACATGTGGGTGATATGAATGAATGAACCCAACATAGTGTTCATGCCAAGGGGTGTGGAAAGCCTAGACACATGCATACTTTTCCCAAAAGTGACTTCCATGGGTATAGGTGTGGGACAACCTTTGAACTCCCATTGGAAAGGATCGAATGGATCTAAGAAGGTGGTCATCATGGGGTGGGGCACAACCTTATTACCTAGGGATATGTGGTCCAAGGTCATGGCTCCCAAGGTGTAACCCAGGTCTAGGATGGGGTGGATTGGGTCAAACAGGGTGGGTTGGGATAGGGAAAGGTGGGTGGTGGATAAGGTGGTTAGGTCCCATGGTTTCTTTGACCCCCATTGGAAGGGATCAAAGGGATCATAAAAAGGGTTATCGAGGGGGAGGGGCCCTATGTCCTCAAGATCCTCAAGTGGTGGTGGGTCATCCTCCTCTAATGAGATAATTGAGCCGAATTTCTTTGTGAGTGGGTCGGCCATGAGGGGAGGGCTTGACTTTCCACCTGATATAAGAAGCTCCAAATTGAGGAGAAGGTCAGGCTCATCGGGTGTGGGGAGGAATAGAAGGAGGTCGCTAGTGTAGCAACCAATGGTACAAACCGAGGTGATAGACCCGACACAAAGGTGTAGGAGGTCAAGGCTCCTAGATTGGTGAGCCATGGGGGTCAACAAGCCGGTCAACTCATATTGCCAAGCTAAGACCTTGAGAAGGTCCTCTAAGGTTTCCACATGGTAGGATGTTTGGATTATGGTGTGATAGGAGGAGATGTGCACTATGGGAAGGCTTTCCTTTATGGGAAGGCAATCGTGGGCCGTGATCTCTCTTATTGGGCTCTTCTTTAGCCAACTAATAAGGGACTCTTCCAAGATGAATTTGGCCTTATCTAGAGGGGGTGATGGAGGGTGAAGATCCTCGTTCGAGGCTTCCTCTTCAATTGGGACATGGGTGCTCTCCATGAAGGGGATAGGTTCCCGAGAGGTATTTGTCTTCATGTGGTAAAGTTGGTGGACTACTTCTTCCAAAGCTAATGGAGTGGGGAGGTTCTTTGATAGTGGGGTGATGATGGCCGGAGTATGGTGCACTTGGGGTGGTGAACAAGGGCGGGATTCCCGCGGGTGGGAGAATACAAGGTTGTTGAATTTAAAGGTTCCCGAAAGGTGTGGCGGATGCACTAGGCAAGTCCGCCGTGTTGGGTCGATGTCGACATTCCTTTCATCTAACCATTTCTTACCTAGGATTATACATGGACCCGCCAATGTTCCCTTTTGACACCAAGTCCCATCCAAATACTTAGTCTTCCCGAACCATTTATGGAATTCAATAAAAACTTGGTCTCCATTGTGCACAATTTGTCCGGTCCTACAAAGAGAGGTAATGATATCGGGGGACACCCAATTTTCATATTCTAGGTCAATGAAATCAATTTCTACGGGCTCTCCATTAGGTAAACATGCATGGGATATGATTGGGTGAGGGGCCATGTGACCCAAGACTCAACGTTAGCAATGATGGGTTTGACAATGCACGGTTCGGACAAGAATGCAAGCATACCCTAGGACTTGACTTGTAGAGATAAGTCAATGACTTGCTCTGATACCAATTGATGTGACACAGCCTAGGACTTAAACAAACAAGCACAATCGTAATCAAACGGACCGATGTCGGCGACCGCTCACCCGATGCTCACCAAGACCCGGGGTAACTTGGCAATGCCAAGTGGAGGTTGTGTGGGCTGGGCCCTTGCTGGTAGAGGGCCAGCAAGGCCTAAGTTGATTCCCAAGGGTAATGGCAGCCCAATTCAAGGGAGCTGACATCGTACCGAGGGTACGGGTTCCACTCTTTTCCCACGGTGATCACTTATAGCAAAGGAGCTTAAGGATCGGGCTCTCATTCACGGCCAGCGGAGTTTATGAACTAATATTGAAAGAACAAGCACAAATTAGAGCAAAGTTTGGAGCACTTACTTGATCGGTTTAAAGAAACCGGTCCCACTCGGAGACGAGGGCGAGCGGGGAGGTGGGTGGATCCCCACACGCCGCGTCGGGGTAGCTTGACCTGCCCAAATGATTACAATACTACACCTCTCGCAGGAGGGGGATCTTGGGGTGGGGGTTAAGTGATATTACAACTAAAACTACCTCCACATAGGGAGGGGCCTTCAGCCGGCCAAGCGGGGAGGGGAACTTGAGAGAGGAACACCGAAGATGGGAGGTCGCCGGTTCTATCCACGTTCTGTGGGTTCTGACAGATGATCGAAGAAATGGTTGCTGCGACTGATGCCCAATTTTGTTGGGGATGAAACCACCTGGAAAATCTTCGTAGGAGGCCAGGGAAGTCGTCCGAATTTTTTTGATTTCTTCTGCCACCGACGCTGGTCTGGGTAGAGGCCCGAGCAGGGAGGCAGATTCTTGGACTGGCAGCTTCTGGCGGCCAACAGCAGGTTGCAGAGGACGCCCCGTCAGCTCCCGAACTCTGAATCAAGCACCACTGGAGTTTTTGAAATCGTGGACAAGTCCTCTTCTCATAAAAACTAACAGGGAAGCCAAAAGATGCAAGAGAAGGCCAGGGGACTCTGAACACTGATGACAGGTCGGTGCAGGCTGTGGGAAGCTGAACCGCGTACCCGAGGGATAAAAATGATAACTATGGCCCACGGACGTCGATAGAAGTTCCACTTCTTGATTCTGAATGTAGACAGGAAGAGGAACAACTTTGAAGAAGAACTTGTGGCCTGAATCTTCCAAGGTTCGTCGTGGCAGAGCTTCTACTATGGCTCAAGTGCTCAGCAGGGGCAGCTCTGCGCAGTTGTAGGAGAACAGATCCCCCGGTCAGCTCGGAGCTCGGAAGGGGACGAGACCACCTCCGTTACGAAGAAGATAGGTAGACGCTTCCGTGGATACATCTTGGGCCTTCAGATTCTCTGGGATGTGGTTGGGGTCGCCTCTGCAAGCTGCTACTCTTCTACTGCCAGCAAACTGAAAACTGGAGGTTGAAGATGGTGGGGGGAAATGGGGTATATGGGAGGGGAAATGGAGGTGGATGAGTGTGGGGAGAACCCTGGCTATGAGGGGGTCTAGGAGGGGGTGTTCCAAGGTGTGGGAGGGGAAGAATAGGGTCTGGAAGGGGGTCTAACAGGTGGTGGGAGGAGGAGCTACGAATTTGGGCTTGGAGGGAGAAGGAGGAAGGTGGGGGGGCACAAGTGGGTGGAGGGCATGTGAGTTTGAATTTCCTTTAATGTGGGGTGGTCAATGGTGGTCTTTGGGATGGGAAGATGTGCCTTGGGAAGGTGGAGGGCTGCTTTGGGTAGTGGGAAGGGTGCTTGGGGAAGTGGGTGGGGTAGTTGGGGGTTGGGAGGTGGAGCTAGGATTGGTGGAAGCTCTCTTGGGACTAGGGGGTGGAGTAATGGGATGTGTGGGGAAGGGGAGTGGTCTTTACTCGGGGTAGGTGGGAGAGTGGTGGTTGGGAAGGGAGGAGAGAGAAAATTTTTGAAATTGGGTGTGGAGGAGAGAGAAAGGGGAGTGAAAAAGAGAGATTAAGAGAGGGATGGGTGGGGAATCTCTCCCCTAGGGTCTCTCACCCAAAAAATGGAATCTCTCCACTAGATAAAAAAGTGTAAACTCTCCAAATGGTAAGTTTTTCATTCATTGATTCATTACCTTGAAATGGGGGGAATGGGGCCCTATATATAGTCAACCCACATTTTACAATAAGACCCTGACAATTGACTCAATGACAAATAACCGAGGGGGTAGGGGGAGCCCTTGGGCCAAGCCCAATGAATTGGGCCCAATAGCTAACTAGACAACCTAATGACACTCAAACTTAGGGAAATAAACACAAGACGGAGGAACATGACTCAAATAAAAGGGAAAATACATCAAATGACTCAAATAAAAGTTACATAGGACTCAAAATTAAATAACTAGACCATGCCGGATGCAACTGGGGCAAGGAGACGAGCTGTGAACGTGGGCATGGGAGGTGATGTCCCCATCACAGCTGGCATAGGTTTTGTGTTTCTTTACTGCTTTGCTTCTCACGTGAGAGCTTCTGTACGCTGTGTTGGCACTATGAAGGTGGTTTTGTTTTCGTCAGAATGTTGGCGCGGGACCTGAGGAATGTGATAGAGAGTCATGTTTCTTCGAGGAATTGATTCCATTTGTGTTGTGCTGGGTAGAGTTTACCAGCATGCGTGAGTCTGTGGTGCAGCATTTGAGATTTTCATGGTGTAATCAGGCAACTGATGTGACTTATTTATGGTATGATGGCCGTGCATGTTCTCCGATGGAGATTAATGTCATTTTGGCGATCCCAGCTTGAGATTTAGTCAGCCCCTGAGGTGCCGAGTGTAGATACTTTATATCTACCCGCCCCAAACTAAACAAATATGTGCATAAACATGAACATGTGATATGATGAAAGGAAAGGGGGGGGGATGAAGATGAAGATACTGACCGTAATCGCCACCAAGGGTTTGACAATGCCAAAAGTATAGGAAGAAGATGCAACGACGTCGTGTACCTTGGAAAAGAGAAGATGATCGCGCTTGAGAAGAAGGGTGCGGGAACGATGTGGAATCTAACCTCCTCGCCTTCCAGCCGGCTAGAAGAAGAGGGCCACACGTTCAATCATGCTCTCCTGCAAAACAAAGCTCAAACACAAGAGGAAAAACACATTAGATCTTACATATAGTATCTATCTCAAAGTGCATAAATTAGCATGAAAGATTGAGGGAGAACGCATCGGCGGGAAGTTTTAATCTCTATGGAAGGGTGTAAAACGTAGGTGTGTGTGTTGTGATGAGAATAGAACAAAAAAGAGGATTTAACACGCAGTATAACTGCGGAAAACATGCATGCAAAAGTGTAAAAAGTGCAGAAAATTACAGATTTTGATGAAATTGAGAATTGGAGGATGAATAAATAAGAGTAGAGACAAAGAAAATGAGCCTTGAGCAATGGAATACGAAGCCAATACTTCCCTGAAGAGGTTGGGGTATGTCGAAGAAATGAGACGGTGATGTTGACATGTTTATCCCTTTCCCCTTTTTGATTATCCTTCCAAATCCCTTCTTTACTGTGTTAATGTAAAGAACCAAACAACGTGTAAATGGCAGGGGGAAGGATGTAGAGTGTGTGTGATCGCCACCAAGGTGCCGAATGTAAGCAAGTACACCGTAACTTGGAAAGAAAGGGGAGACACTCGCCTAGAACAGCACTGCAGTAATACGCGGTTCGGAATGAACCGCCGAGTGGGGGCGCGGTCACTCGATAGACCGCCCAACAGCGCTGGGACGAACGCGGGATGAAGAGTAGCTGGATGACAGGACGGTTCCGGATTAACCGCTGGACAAAACTAGACGGTCAAGATTAAGCCGCCCTATTCCTCGAACTGACAGATGAAGACCGCTCTATGCCACCAACTCCCAAAACGTGGGATCTCTACCTCCACCCTTCCCGGCCGGCCAGAAAGAGTGGGCCTCGTGTTAGGACGTTGCTGACCTGCGAAACAAAGTGCAAAACACGCAAGGAAACCTAAATCAGAACTGCGAGGTGTAGTAAATGTGCATGAGGACGAAAACAATCATAGCAAAATGGAAAGGGTAATACCTGGGGAGTTTTTAAACCCCTAAAGGGCGTCACAAAAATAATGGGAGGGGTATATGATGATATGTAGATGAAGAAAAACGTGGAGAGAGAACAAAGACGATAATTGCATGCAATGAAGAACACGATGGAGAATAATTAAACTATGACCCAAAACACAAATACTCCCTGAACCGAAGGCTTATGTGGACGTAGAAAGCCTTCTTCCCTGACTGTAGGTCGCTCAAAAAATTCGACAAAACTTCACCTTGACCTTGAAATCTCCCCCCCTTTCACAGCTTGGCCTTAGGGTCCTATTTATAGAGCCTAAAAGCCAGTCCCAAAATTAGGGTTTCCAATGAAAATCAACTCGAGATATCAACACAAAATCCGTAGATAATAGAATTATCTTCCAACCAGTTCAAACAGTACCCCATTTGGTGGAGTATCCGCGGAGAAATGGGTGGGACAAGTTGGGGATAAAACCACGGATAGAGGGAGAAAAACCATTAATTTTTCAGCAATCAGACCATTGCACGGTCGTGCGACAGACCGCCTAGCCCATTGGGCGGCCCATTACCAGACCGTCCAACCTGTCGGTGGAAATTAAGTAAATAAGAAATATTGTCAAATATCCATCGAACTGACCGACTATTTCACCGTTGGACTCTCGGGGATTGGACGATCCTTAATGGACTGCTCAATACATTGAACGGCGACAAACCAATCGCGCAATGCTTGTCGGTGATAAATCGGAATAAATTAGATAACTAGATAATTATCTGAATAACCAAGGACTTGGGACCCTCGGAAAGAGGGTGGTCATATACATACGGTTCCATGACATTGGACGGCTACCAACGAACCGTTCAAAATCTTGTCGGTGGAAATTCAGAAAAATCACCTTAATATCCAATAAATAGGCAAACGGTTCAGTTAACCGCGCAATGGCTGGATACTTGAAATTTGATAAAATGTGATAAATCAAGCAAAATCAAGGCCCATTAAGCCCTGAATTGAAGCAGACCTAGTCAGGGAGTGAGGTACCCATAAAATAGGCCCAATAAGCTGCCTGGAAATAGCCCGATAAACAATGGATAACTTGAGACATCAGCAAATGATGGTAAGAGAAATGACCCAACTTATAGGCAAAAAATGGGTGTCAACAGGCGATGCGTCATGGCTTTGCCTCGAATCGAAGAAGCGCCCCCCCTCGCACACTATGAACAGGGAATCTATTTATAGGAGTGTAGAAACCCGAGGGTTAGAATTCAAGATAAACACCCAAAAATAAGGATTTAGATAGATAAATCGTTGGTTAATATCAAGGATAATATCCTAGGATGGATAATAGTCGAGGTGGAGGCCTATCTCCCTCGAAAATGGATTAAACAAGGACTCCAAAGAGTCCTCGGGCGAAGAAAATGGAGTTCGGAATGATCCGGATACTGCAACGAAATAGCAGTCTATCGCAAGGCCACAACTTGAAGAAACGGTCATGGGATGACCGCCATTTGAAGTGATTGCGTCGGGGAGGCTTCCGAGACGGTCTCCATGAGACCGCTACTTGAAAGTGACGGTCTCAAGAAGACTGTCATTTGATAAAATAATAAAAAATAAAATAAAAATTTTTGATATTCATTGAGAACGCGGTCTCCTTGGAGACCGCGACTAGGAAGCTTGCGTGGGTTTGTGCCGGCTGCCCGTTCGACTGCCCGAAAGACCCGAAATAGTCCCGAAAGTTGGGGAATTGAAGATAAAAGCCTCCAAAGCTCAATGGGCTCAAAAACTGGTCAAGAAATGGGCTCAAAACACGGTCAAAAAAGACTCTAAAATAATGGATAAGTTTGAGCATTATAAAAGAGAATAAGAGAAATAACTCAACTTGCAGGCTGAAAATGGGTGTCAACAGATGCCCCTCCTTGATGTCCACTTTGCAAGGGAATGAGCGAAAGCGGCGCGGAGGTGAAATGGAAAGGAGATGGAGTGAAAGAGACAACAACGTGAAATGGAGATGAAGCAGAGAGAACTGAAAAGTGGGCATCAAGGAAAAAGACACCCGTCACAACCAACAAGCGACATGAATTCTCCCGAAAACACCGAACTAACCACAAGGAATGGATGACACTGATGAGACATGTCTAGAGAACTAAAGTAAAGGAGGAAAAGGAAACATGACTAACCTCATCGGGGACACAATCCACAGATAATGAGGGGATCAAAAGAATATAGGAGAATTGAAGCTGAGATAAAATCCAGATAGGAATCACGCTGGCCAACCAGACCAACCGAGCAGATCAAAGAAAACGATCAAATTCAAAGTGGAATGAGAATCTCTTATCCAAGAGAATTAAGCGCAATTAACCATTGCTGAGGAGAAACGTTGAGAGAATTGCGAGACGTGAGTGCTCAAAAATGACATGATGCATGCTGGGCTAAAATAAAGAAATTATCAAAATGAATGCAAAGAAAGAGTAAAATAGAAAGTACTCAAGGATACTATTGCTAGACTGAGCCAAGATGGGGTCAAGAGTCTTCTTACAACCACGGCGTGCGAGACAGAGTCCATCGTCCCCCACCCGACTCAAACTAACGGCTTATCCAATGATTAACCGTATGCTCCTAGATCATGATCGTTTTTGTTAAAGGGGAACATCAGATCCCAGAACACATGGACAACTAGCCGGTCCTTGAGAGGCTATAATAAGGTAGATATCATATAGTAATGCAACAATGAGCAGGGATAAAGAGCCATACCTGACATACCTGCCAAGCGAAATGGCATTTTTTTGATTTTTCAAATTTTTTGATTTTTATGGATTTTTAAATAAGACAACGAACAATAAAAATAAGCACGGAGATGAACATAACATAACATAATAAACGAAATATAACATAATAAAGATGAACAAAATGTAATGAAAACAAACTGAACATAACATAACAACATAACAAACACCATAAGAACAAACGGCAAGCGTGCGTGGGATTGAAGACACGGTAGGGCAAGACAACACCACATGGTGGAATAGCACACGCGGTGGGACAAAGACACGTGGGACAGCGCACGTGGGATGACAACCACGGGGTACAAAAGATACGGATAACACATGCGTGGGATGACAATAACAATATATGGCATGGCAAAATAGTGGGACGAAAATATGACAGACACGGAGGGACAAAGCAACACGTGTGGGACGACGTGGAGGGATATAGACACGTGTGACAAGGACATGGCGGGATAAAAGTCATGACAAATACACTCTTCAATCAAAGCCCAAGATCAAAATGAACCAGAACCGCCAGGTTCATAATCATGAGACAAAGCCCTCTCATAGAGACATGATGAAGCAGAAAAATAAAAGCTGAGAAGGACATGAACTTCATAACAAATCGAGAGATAAGATTGAAGAAGGAGAACAGATCAGAAAACATAGATAGGAACTAGAGCAAATGACATGGAGCAAGGACACTCGAACACCTACGACCTGCACACTTAACAAACGAATCATATCCGTCCTCAAGAAAAAATAGATAGAAAGGAACAAAAAACAAATATTTTTAGATTTTTGTTATTTTGTTATTTTTTGGTTTTTGGATAATATCTAAATGTTTTTGGATTTTGACAATATCTAATTTTTTTTGGATTTTGACAATATTTATTTTTTTCAGATTTTGACAATATTTAATTTTTTGGGATTTGATAATATATTTCTAATTTTTAAATTTTGACAAAGCTATCTGCAGCACCTAGAGACGGGCTTAAACTATTGGCTAGGGGTCGTCATTCCTCCCCTCTCATTAAAGACTTCCCTTGAGCAGAGCGTGCATTTGAGGGTGACTTGCCACAACCAACCGCCTTTAAAGAATGGTGCCCCTACTAAGGCCATACCCGGGATACAACCCAGCCTAAGAGGGAGAAGTAGAAGAAAAATTAGAGATAAGCTTAATACAGGATGGGAGATATCAAGACTTGAATTCCTTCCAGAGAACTACCCTTCAAAGATATAGTCTATTCCGCCGGAGCTTTGTGTCTTTGATTTTGAGACCCATATTTAGCAGGCACGCATGCAACCGGGCTCATGACGTCTCGCGGGGAACTGTACTGCCACTCTTGCCATGCCTTTGATTCATAATTTTGCATTGAATGACTCTTGATTTTCATAATATCCCTTGTTGGCTAGATATTGCATGAAAGCTCATTTTTAGGGTCAAGACTGCCCCTATTTGAGACCTCTCTCGTATTAGGGAGCACCTATGTTGGGCATCTCATCCATCAATCTCTTGCCGCTGCACTTGGCCGAGCAAAGAAAAGAAAAGAGCATTGTGCATACCCATGGTATGGCCAAAGTAGCAACGGTGTGCCTCAGAGGAATCGACTATAGCTTGCCGTGAAGTGTGTGAAAAACCCATACTAAAGGTTACCCTCAACGATCGGGGAAAAAAATTGGACTCCCAGCATGGAGCTATCACCAGCCTAAGAATGTTGTAGAAGCGAACTTGAAATTTAACTAAACAAACTTCCTAAAGCCACTCGAGCGTGCTAAGGAACCAACATTACAACCATGCGCATAAATAGAAACGATAGAAATAATAGCATGTTGTTACGTAATAAAAGATACCTTGCAAATCCATGGAGTAGAAACCAACGTCCTGAAGCGAGGGCTTGATCATCGAGCTTTACATTTGTTGCTTGACAGGACAAAGATGAAAGGATAACAAGGTTTACATATTCCTCAACATGGAGGATCGGTAGACTCCAAACTAGACGAAGAAGAATAAAAAGGAAGAGAGACGAGGGCTAGAACTCCCTCGCTAAGGCATAGAGACCCTGATAACAAGGAACATGATACAGAATAAACAGAGATTAACTGAGATTAAGGCAGGCTAAAGCCTCGAAAACAACAAGAAAAAGGGTGACGACCCCGAAAGGGTGAGGAAGAAAGAATAAAAAAATAATGATGAGATTACCGTGAAAGTGAGAAAGGAGGGGAGTGATCATTCGACGTGGTCAGAGAAGGAGAATAAGCATGGTCAGAGATGAAGAATGATAGACATCCGACAAGGTCAGAGACGGATCAGAAGCAGGATCTGGAAATTCCAGAGGAGAAGAATCAGAAGACGCCCCGAAATCGGGATGGAAGGAAGGCCTCGGCTAAGGCCTAGAATTGTGAAAATCAGGAAAATCCATAGAATCTGGATGAGAAGAGGAATGTGGGTTCATGGGGCCGAAAATTGGATGAGAATAGGGCAAGTACACCACGCAAGGGTGGGAGCTGAGTAGAAGAAAGGATGAATGGAAAGGAGGGGAAGAAGCAGTGGACCCCTCAGTGCACAACTAGCGGTTCCTGAACTTGCGCCGCCGCCT
The DNA here is from genome assembly GCA_022559845.1 of Amorphophallus konjac. Taxonomy (NCBI): domain Eukaryota; kingdom Viridiplantae; phylum Streptophyta; class Magnoliopsida; order Alismatales; family Araceae; genus Amorphophallus; species Amorphophallus konjac. The sequence goes on along the minus strand of CM040121.1, from coordinate 247,337,033 downwards.
CTTCTTAGCAGAAATATCTTAAAAATGGGCCCGCTGGGCACTGACTCGAATCTTCGGGTGCCCTGATTTGTAATATCTTCTTAGATAACGGGCCCATCTGGAAAACGGCCTGGCCCGGTTATGAACATGCAGCTTCATCGAGGCGGCTGCCCCTAGACACCCAGTGCTAACAATATGTGGACATTCTTGAACAAGTAAATCTTTAGACAAATCAGCATTGCAAAACCATGGAGTCTTGTCTCTCGGCATAAGAAGCATGAGGTTCAGCAACTCCACTCGGCAATCAGCCTTGAAGCATAACTCCCTTGCCAGAGGGGAAGGATGAAACTAAGGGAGGTCAAAGCGCGGCGTTGACATGGCCGACTTACCGATAAACCGAGGGAGATTGCATAGAATGCTTAGAATGTCCTTGGAGAATGCAAAAAATACGACGAATTGCCCCTTGAATATAGAATGCATCAAACCCTTGACAACCGTATGAGTGAGCATAATTCGGGTGGAGAACCCCTCTTGACCAGTGAACTAAATAGCGACAGAGCGAGAAGAAATAACAACATCAATGGTAGGACCTCCGGTGAGCAAAGAGATTGTCACTGGCCTCGCTTGAGAAGAAAATGGCATCAACGCATGAGAACTCTTCTTGACAACCATCTTCGGGAGTGTAGGCACATCATCCCCAAAATAGCTAGGTACCAGGACACGTATCGGCATACGGCAGATGAAATCTTGAAGCTTGAAATGCATAACCGGCATTGAATCATCCTGACTTCGCTCATCGCCTCCCCGGGGACCAAACCTGAGGGGCACTAGAGGTAGCGCGCACGCGCTCCGTGGGGTAGAAGTGGATGGAGAAGAAATGGAGGTAATGGGTTTAAATGCCGCAGAGGCTTTATTGGTGACATGTAGTGGCGATAAGGGTGTAGAGGTAATGGCAGGCGTGGATGAAGGTGAAGGTGTAGGTAGAGGGAGCAAGGGTGACGGTGTTGGTAAAGATGTAACCTGCTCAGGCTCGAGTGAAGGTGATGGTGAAGATGGTGGAGTTAGTGGAGAAGACGGTGATGAGAGCAACGGAGACGGCGTCAGAAGCAATGACGATGAAGGTGGCGAAGATGGGTTAGGTAATGGTGATGGTGGTGGAGATGGAGATGGAGGTAATGAGGGTAGAGGAGACGGTGATAAAGACGATGAAGAGGAGGGTCACGGTGCCCACCGTCGATGTATCAACACAGTGCGTCGGGTGGCGTCGGAAGCAGAAGTGGTGGTAACGGGAATGAAGGAAGAAGGGATCACACTAGCCTGAGCGGAAGCTTGGGTAGGTGAAGGTAATGGAGATGGGGTAGGAGATAGGGAAGGTAATAAGGTAGGTGATGGAGATGGAGATGAAGGTGATGGAGCGGGTGACGGAGCGAGCGCAGCGTACGATGGAGAATCACAGGGGTGCCCCTGGCCTTGTAGTGATGCAGACGGCTGCCTGGGCGGTGCTTGCTATTGCTTGCGATGATGTAGAACAACTTTGTGAATTGCGGTCCAGTCGAACCTCTTCTTGGCTTCCATATCATAAACAAACTTCCGGAACTCGGGGCAATCCTTGACAAAATGCCCCTACTGGCAATGATATTTAGAAAACCGAAGCATATTCCCGACCGCGGGTTGGCAAGACACAACAAGAGGGAGCTACAACACATGAGTGGCCATCAAAGCCTTGAAAATATCTGTAAAACACTCCAGCAACGGAGGATGAGGAGCCCTCTTCGGGCAAGACGAATGTAGAGAGGTATGAGATGGTGTAGAAGGTTCTGGAGACAAAAGTGGGGTTTACGTAGGCAAGGGCACACGACGACTAGAGGAAGGACTAGGCGATGGTAGATGTGAAGTGGAGTGGGAAGGTACGTAGTGGATGAATACCATCTCAACAAAGTTGTACATTTCATAAGTGCCATCATTCAACACACCACCTGCATATTGAAAATAATATCGGAATAAAAAGTCACATGCTTCAAATAATCTTCATGCAGTCAAGTATTCAAAGTCATGTTGTCTTTATTGTGGCAAATCTGGGCATACTATGCATGATTGTTATTTGATGTATTTTGATGATATGCTTGGCCAGGGAATGTGGAAGGCACCCATTAGAGGTGCAACTAACCATCCGAGACCCAAGAGGAGTTGGGTACCCAAGTATGCCAAATGAGAAATCTATTTTGCAGATGTGTCTTGGAAATATGAAGTGTAAAACATGTCTTCAGTCAAGAAGGTAAGGCACATGGGCCAAATGGCATAAGTCAGGTCAAAAGAAAAATCAAAAATAGAATCTCAACACTCAGGTGATATCCCTCTCACTTCTCTAGAAAAGATGATATGTCTTAATTTGATTTGTGCTGAAACTTATGTGATAATGCATATATTGTATATGCATTCAATTCATAGTTGTTTGCATACCTTTAAGCACATCACTTGTCATATAATATCTTGTTGAATGGAAGCTTGTTGAATGAGAATTTTATCGCAGGATTGCCTTGAGGCCAAGTGAAAGGCTTGGAACATGATGGATGCTCAAGGCACAAGCATTGAAAATAAAAATCTGAAATACTAACCTTCGTGAGGTTGGTGATTTTGGTGCTTGAAGGCTTACGGTATTATCTTCTGAACTAAGGTAATTCACCCTCTTGCTATGGAAATGGAAATTCATGCATTAGTCTATGGTACTTTGTGATGTTATTCTGATGACAGGTATTGTTTCTACATACCTGAAATGATTGCTCCTCCATTCTGCTATGATTAACTTGCTTATTGGTTGAATGAAACTGAAAATCTTGAACATTATGTTGACCATTGAACATCCTTCAATCTGGTTACTTAAGCACATTTAAGATTAATTGAGTATCTGGTATATCAAATACTGAGTAGTGAAAAGGTGGATTATCTTCACCTGGAAACTTCTCAAGTGCTGCTAAACTCTAGGGATCCAAGGAAGCTTGGATACCCAAATCTGTAATATGAGAACGTTGATTACAGGAGTGACTTGAGGGTCATGAAGAAATTGAGAAAAATAATGGATTCTCAAGGCCAAGGTAAGAAAATAAAAATCTGAAATATTAACCTTCATGAGGTTGGTGATTTTTGTGCTTGAAGGCCTACGGTTTTATCTTCTGAACTAAGGTAATTCACCCTCTTGCTATGGAAATGGAAATTCATGCATTAGTCTATGGGACTTTGTGATGTTATTATGATGACAGGTATTGTTTCTACATACCTGAAATGATTGCTCCTCCATTCTGCTGTGATTAACTTGCTTATTGGTTGAATGAAATTGAAAATCTTGAACATTATGTTGACCATTGAACATCCTTCAATCTGATTGCTTGAGCACATTTAAGCTTAATTGAGTCTCTGATATATCAAATATTGAGTAGTGAAAAGATGGATTATCTTCACCTAAAAACTCTCACTATGCATGAGTTGATCTTTGGACTAAAGTTCTCCGCCTTGTACCAGAACTGGAAGAAATCAATTGTTTGACCTTGAAAGAATTTTCTTATGCTATTCTTTGCTCCTTGTTAGCTAGCCCCATGTCATAAGAGAAACATTGCACTTTCACTAAATTTTTCTGAGATTCATGTTTTTGTCAAAGGGGGTCTTGCTAGCTAAACAAGTTGAAATGAATGCTATTTCATTCTCTATTGACTGAGTGATCTCCAATTGAAACATGCAACATGCTCATGATGAATTGCTTCAAAATTTCTAAAATTGATCTTTGTTGAAGTGAAGAGTTCTACAATAGAAATGTCAACTCCTGAATGGCTTGTGAATAAATGAAGTTCATTGTGTGCCTTGTTACATAGTTGGCATTTTCAACATGCATATCCTTGGGGCCAACAATTCAAGAACTAACATTGCATATCTTTTCATTTTGCATTGCATATTGTATATACTCCCAATATGTGCTTGCATGCTTAAGTATGTTATTCACCCCTATCATTTGGAATTTCTATGACCTTATGCTTCCTTGATAAATAATGCTGCATTTAAGACATTATTAGAGTATTTCATGTCATACACTCTGGGAGAGTACATATTTCATAAGTGCATCTATTTAGGGAGAGTTACACTATTATGTGTTCATGATATTTTTGGTATACATGTTGAATCAAATTCGCACACATCTTGCACATAATGTGGAATGAGTGTTAAACATAAGGATATAAGAATTTCCTTTCAACACTCTAGAGATATTAAACTTACTGCATCTATGTTGAAGAGTCAGTTGAGGAAAAAGCTACCTACCTATGTGTTGAAAAAATGAGAAATGAAAGGTAGAGCAATGCTTAGTCTCACAGAGTAAATTGGGCACATGTCACCTAAGACGTGATGTGGTTCATTTCAGAAAGGTGTTGTACTATAGTATCTCTGTTCAAAATAAAATGAAATGGTTCAATATTCTAAATAACCGGGGATTCTGGCATGAGCTCTATGCGTCTACTCGCGTAAAAAAAAATTATTTGAACCTGATCATTCTTAGAAAAATTCTGATTGTCTTTGTGAAATCATTAAAAAAAATTGATGTGAAAAATTATTGAGGTAGAGCATAGCTCCAATACGTTGTTCTCCAAAATTGAAATGCAGTCCGTGTAATCTTTTATTGTGTTGATTTGAAAATATGAATATCCATATGACTACAATCACTTTTCATGTTATTCACTTCCACATTTGGAAATTTGATTTAATATATATTCAGAAAATTGTTTGACTACATTGGCTTTGTACGACTCTTAGATGCAATTGCACAGCCTCCTAAGTGCTATATATGATCATTCCAGTTGTCATGATTCTCATGCACTCTTCTTACACCTATCCCTTCTTAAATGAGTAAGGGGGAGCTGTGTTGCATATAGATATATATATTTGCTTGGTTGCATAAAATGCATCTCATTCGTCATCATTCATATGCATTTTGATTCATGCATTCCGTAAGAAAATACAAAAATCTGAAAATCATGAAAATCCAAATGTGTGTCTCTTACATAGAAATAATCTATAGTTTTTGAGTTCCACAATTGGCTTAGTATGTTGTTCATTGGCATAACTGTCTGGTCGCATCGCATGCATTCATAGTGTCATTCATAAGTGCCATCATGTGTTTATTTCAAGCTTCCTTGGATATCTAGAGTTTAGTAGCACTTGAGAAGTGCATTCCACAGCTTCACATATGCAAATATCAAATTGCATCAACAATGTTTATGCATGAGAATGAATGTGCATTCTAACATGAGTGGCAATTTGTACAATATGTATGAAATGCAGTGATGCAATGATAAAGGATACTAACAAGCAAACACACAATGGAGAATTACAATATGCATGAGGTGCAATCATGTAATGATGAAAGATGCAATATAGTTCAATATGAGAAACAAGTTTTTAAAACATTTATGCAAGACAATGCATGAGAGTTTATACAGACTATTGTTTGGTTCTAAAATTGCTTATTGTTGTAGTTGATTCTAATCATTTCCCTTTTGTCTCCCATTGCAGATCCGTGAAAGACATCTTGGATGGCTTAACTAAAGTCCGAGAAGAGCATGAAGACCAATGTCTTGTGGCAGGCACAAGTGATCAAGGGAGTGATCAGCAAACTGGATCAAACTCAAAGGTAAATTCTCATACTAACAATGAAGATGAATTTAACTATGAAGAGTTGTTGAATGCATATGATGAGCTTGCTGATAATTATAAGAAATTAAAATCGGATGCTGTTTGCGTATCTTTTTTTTATCTTATTATTTCACGTGTCGATCAACCAATTAACTAACTGGTAATTAACTAACTGATTGACGACGCGGGCGTGCCAGTCACGTGAGTGACGAGTTTATTATGCGCTCATTCTGACCCGTGTCGGGCGAAAGTGAGGTTCGGTCAGGACCAGCAGTCCGCCATTCCATAAAGGTTATGACATTAATTACATCCCCCACGATGATGGAACACCTTTGATTAATTACCGAGATAGTGGGCTGTCGAGGCCGGAATAAAGGGTGCAACGTTATGAGCACGACAAGATCACATGCGATTTATTTATCATGCAAGGGGGGACATGATTCATTAAATTAGAGACCTTGGGTACGTGGCGGAGGACGCAGGTCCGAAGACCACCGTCGCGTATAGCGAAAACTTTCGATCGGGCGTAACCCGACCTTCCGTCAACGCCATTCGATATACCCGAGGGTCTATGCAAGCATGCAGGCATGATGATGATAACTATACTGAGCATGGAAACAGAATTATGACAGTAAGCAATGCTTAATCACATTCATTGATCCCCGTCAGAAGAGAGGGAAACGATAGCACAAGGGTGATGACGAAAGCCAAGTGTTCACACACATGATAGTCAACATGGTAAAGAGGTTATTCGGAGCATGAACAGCCCTTGCCTTACTTAATCTACCGGTGATTAGGGTAGTCAATGTAGACCATGGGAGGCCAGGATTGCCCTGAGAGCAAACGAGAGATTAGAATGACGTAAAAACGTGAAACGGCACGAGAGATAGCTTCCACGGCGCGGTAAAGCATAGGTAAAAAGGGTTAATCCAGCGTGGTAAAGTGTAGGTGAAGCGTTAATCCGGCGCGGCATTATAACCAGCTAAAACGGCGCGCAGGGAATGGGGCGCGCTGGTCAAAGGCGCGCCGAGAATGGACCCAGGAAAAAAAGGAAATCATGAGTCACATGTTAATACGGCGCGGTGGGGGGCCGCGCCGTATTAAGGCGCGCCGGTTTAGGGCCGCGCCGCTTTAGCTTGTTTTTAAGCATTTCTGAAACCCTTTGAGTTTATTTAAGTTTTTATTGAAAGTTATGAAGTTATTTGGACCAACTAATTGTTTGATTGAAGTCCAGGACCCTTTGGAAATGATGCAATGAGTCAGTGCGAGGTTCCCACTCGAGCACTGAGTTGATTGGATCCAAAACAAGCATCTCATTATAGCTTTAATCATTCTTACTCTGTCTAAAATTTGGCAACATCTCCCCTGAACATGAAGAGTTGCAGGTGAGAAACGGGGTCATACTCACTCATGGAGTACGCCCCTAAACCACCGGTCTGCACAGTGGCATCCAGCAAGATCCCATCGGATAGGATACCCCGAGGACTAGCCTGCGAGGGTCACCAAGACTCCGTGGGTGAAGAGACAGAGGGACGAAGCCGCCGATGATGGGAGCAGCACCCCGAGGACTAGCCTGCGAGGGGTGGACAACCCACAGCTTATGGCACATCCTATGGAGGAACTGACCACCAAGAGGGTGAAGCTCCGAGGGCTGGCCTACGAGGAGCATACATCTCTTGGCCCCGATTGGGTCTCAGATTGTCGGGGCTAAGCCTGTTAGGCTAAGACCCCTGTTGCTATCTGCTATGGCCTTGGGGAAACATCTACCATCAAGGGGTAGAGTTCTCGATCGCTCAGCAGCTGTGTGAAGTAGTGGGGAATGTCCCCCTCCCCGGACGATTAAGATGAAATAAAGGAATCTCGGAACGGTTCACATGACTATAATGCAGAGGGGTAATCAATGCATAGGCAAGATGAGCCAAACATATAGGCATATGTTCGAACAGTTATGGCGCAATGTTGAGGCGATGGACCCTGCAATCCCAAGGGCGACTCCCACTTCGTGAGCCACAGGGCAATGTGAAGGGAAGAGTCAATGGGAGTTAGACCCTCGACAGCACGGTAGAAAGAAGCATACGCAGAAGCATAGCTCTGTCCACGGAGGGGATGCGGAAACCCTTAAATCAAACACGAGCATGGTCGATGGGAAGACCCCGGGGAGGAGTGTTTCTGTAGCCCACGGTGCTTCGGGGCATGATCGGGGCTTCGGGGAAATCGGAATCAGAGAACACGCGCGGAAGACCTTAAACATACACATCGATGTAGATAGAGAAGGGGACAGAAGTTTCGAATCATTCATTCGACATGTTGGTCCAGACATTCATATACATATTGCCATCCCAGAAACAGGAATGGCCTCTCATTTACACGTTAAGAATCCGGCGCCGGCATCATTGCTCGGTCACCGTTCATCGTCCGCAGAGGAATATACAGTAAAGAGAAGAAATCGTAGAGGAGGGGAGGGGTCGGCTCATATCATTGCCATCCCTCCCCTCTCTTGCTTACAACTGATAGACAGAAATCGAAAGAGAAGAATCTACGGAAGACGGAGGAAGACAGGCATCGGCGCCCACCTGTTCTCAAAAATAGAGTATCGGCCCACTCCTCCTTCTCCGACTCCGGAGGACTTCAATTGGAACGGAGGAAGACGACCGCCGAAGGACGCTCAGACAGAACCCCCTTTTCCAAGAAAGCTCTCTCTCCCCTCGGAAGGTCTCTCTCGAAAGACTCTCCTAAACCTCTCCTCAACATCCCTTCAACCTCTCTCCAACCTCCCTCGAACCTCCCTTCAACCTCCCTTTTTTCTTCTAATCGAACAGCCCGTATATATATATACATCGGTTCGAGACTTCATCCGGCGTGGAGATTTGGCGCGCCGGGGAAGAGCCTTCTACAACCTTTGCGCGCCAGCATAATAGGCAGCCGGATAAGGGGTTATTTGCGTGCCGGGCTCAAGGGAGTGAGATTGGGGCGCGCCGGTTTAAGGCGCGCCGTGCTAGCGCTCCTCGCACGCTTCGAGCCAGTCGATGAGTCCGGGGATGATTCCGGGGGTCACCGTGAACATTTATCTTGCCAATGCTCCTCAAAACTTTGACGAGATGTCTTGTCGAAGCTCCCAGGTTGACGTACGGCCATTCCTGAGACTCTAGATAGCTTTGATTTGATCATACGGGCTTTCCGCTGACACGGCCTTCGGCTCTATCATTCGTGCTGCTGGCTTGGTCTAGCTCGTGCCCAAAGCTCCTTAGGGGGTTGGATAACACTAGGGATAGTTCCGCCTGAACTGGGCGATCATTCGGCCACTAACGGGCCCATCTTGGCGGGAAGCCGTACCCGTGCGAGGTGATCGGGATCTTCTACCGTCAGAGCTTTCGGTCCTCCGTCTCGGGGAACCAGGGGGACTCCTTCATCTTCAGGAGAGCCTTTCATAAGGCGGGAAGCCACTGGGTAGATCGTCATCCTTGATCAGACAACGGGTGTAGTGTATGCGGCACGACAGAGTCGATGCCGGTTCATTGGGTAGGCTTGATCGCACTACCGGTTGGTTGTGAGTTTGTCTCGGCTCTCCTAAGGTGAAGTCCCCATGTCCATACGGGGTGACTCGAGGCTCTGGCAGCTTGAGAAATCTTCAATATGCTGATCTTTATCGGCTTCCGTGCTTCAGCGGGCCGGGTCATTCGTCCTTATGGCTTGGTCGCCGATGATCATATTTTGGGTGCCAACAAATGCCCCCCAGACGTGGGTGTTGCGAGCAAGGCACAAGTGCAGCAGGGCCGACGGATGAATTTCACCCAGAACGATTCCCTCTTCGGTTGACAGGAGCCTACGATGGCCTTTAATTTGGCATGGGCGTTAACCCGGCGCCGTTTAGATGTTAATACGGCGAGGGTAATCCGGCGCGCCCCCTTGGCCTTGGACGTTGATCCGGTGCGGCCCTTTGTGTATTCCTGTTGATCCGGCGTGGTCTTGGCGCTGAGGGTGGTTAATCCGACGCGCCTTTTCCCGACGCGCCTTTTGCTTACAGGTTTTTTAATCTGGCGCGCTAAATAGCGCACCAATTTAACAATGGGGAGGCTCCCCTATTTATTCCTTTTTTCCTCATTTTTTCTTCATCGCCTCTCATTTGACGATTTCCTTTCTCTCTCCTCCCTTTCTTCTCTCCCTCCGGTGCCGAGTGAACCAAGGGCGAGAGCGGCGGCGATTCTTTCCTTCGGGGTGAGCGAGATGCTGTCCATTTGGGTTTCAAACCCTTTCTTTGGGCCCCGGAAGGCTTCTAGCAGGGCTTGCCCTCGGAGCTATTTCCCCGGGTGTTCCTTTGGCCTCGGTGTAATGCCGATGGCTGCCATTTAGGGGCCGTCCCTTTAGTGGACGCGTTCCCGCTTTGCTTTGTCAATCTTCCGTGCTGGGGAGACTCTGTCGAAATTTTGTCAGAAGTATGCCTTTGATCAGCTATTTTCTGACTTTTGCTTATCGTTTGATGTGCTTCTTTGCATCTATTATGGCATCCGGCTCTTCTTCTCGTGCCGTGGTGACGTGGGCGAACGTCAATTCCCTTGATCGGGGGCACGGTCAAGTGGCCGTGGTAGCGGAATCTTCAGATTCGGAGACAGACACTGTGGATACCAGCCATCTCCTCATTCTTGGGGGCGACTCCTTTCATTATGACAGGGAAGGTGTCGCCAGGAGGGACTATCCCAAAGACAAACACCTGATGTCCCTTCTCCAACGCTTCAACCTTCAAGGGAAGAGGGACGTGTTCGTTGTCTGAAAAGTTGAGCAGGCCCTGCTGGTGGAGAGAGACAGTCTGATGGACTGCGTGGTGCGGGAAAGACCCATTTATCTCCCTGGAAAGGTTAGGAAATGGAGCGTCGTGCTGGGACTGCAAGATTTGGCTCCAGAAGACGGGCTGCTGACCAGGGCCCCTAAATTTGTACCCGATCGATGGAATGATTCCGTGGGCAGAGTAGACCGGGAGAAGCCGATCTTTGGCTTATTTCTTGCCCCGCTGAAGTGGGGGTACAGAGAAGAATCATTCTTGCTGGATTGCTTGGCGGTCCGCTTCAAGCACCAGATATCTGTGGGGTGGTTTGCCGAGCTGAGGGCCACCGACGCCCACGCATTCAGGCTCGGAGCAGTGGAGTTCACAGACTATGTGATGCATCATTATGCTCCAATTCTGACCAGGGCTGGCGTATATCACAGCGTGTATGCCTCAAGGTACCGTTACCCCATTTCCCGAGGCCTGTGCTACGGCATGATCGAGGTGTTCTGCCCCGAATATAACACTTTCTATACTTCGGAGGGAGAGACCTCTCTAGACCTCTGGAGCCTCTCGTAGCTTAGCGGCTTACCCATCGATGGGGAACCGTATGAAGAGGTTTGTTGGCCCGACTGGCTGAAAGATTAGACCGACGGTAACAGTCGGTATCTGGCGGGTTACGCCTATCGATATCTGATGAAGGCGTACCGCACCCTCTTCCATTCGTCGCACGACACGAGGGAAGCTCAGAAGCCAGGCGAGAAGCAAAGGGTGCGGATGGGCACCTGGCTTCAATATTTTTTCAATGGGAAGAATAAGTACGAATACTTTCCCCCGATAGCGCCAGTGGCTCAGAAGCGGAAGAAGAGGGTGCGACGCCAGGCCGCTTCATCATCTTCTTCGAGAGGAGGGCAGGGGGAGAACCCAAACCCTACTGGTGTTGATGCAGTCACCCACTGTGCTGCATATCTGGTTTACTGGCTCTGTTCTTTCGCTCTTCCGTAAGGTGACGAGAGCGTGATTAGGGCAGAGGCCATTTATCCGGCCCGTCTCATGGCTTGGGGTACCAAGCTATCTCTTTGTCCGGTGGCTTTATGCCTTATTTACAAGATGTTGGGGGACCTACACAAGATGCGTCTTCCCAGAAGTCTTCAGACGGTCGGTCCGTTACATTTTTTTAATGCTTGGGTTTGTACCCTGTTCCCGGAGGTGGCTCCTCGGGCGTTACAGGCGGTTCCTCTTGTTCCGCGGATGATAGAGTTTGCAAGCGCCGAGCCATCTTTACTAGCGGAGCAGCTCTACGCCATTCGGGGCGAATTGGCCCGTATTCCCATGGATTCGCCCGGTGATGTGACACGACCCCTCGGACCTAGATTTACAAGCAATCGAACCGAACGGCGGACCCACTCAAGAGGCTTCACCCGCGTCGCGCACACCCGGGTCCGTAGGTGGACCGGCGATAGTGGTGAGGGTCCGAGGATGGACCTCGCCTTTCCAAGGATTTGACTAGCTTGGGCTGAACCCCTAAGGGCCTGGGATGCCCAAATCCGTGGGCGGCCAGCACGCCAAGGGCGTGGGATGTAGTGGCTCTCTCATAACTCGCTCCGCGGCGGACACTCGATTTGATTGATTTTGGATCGGGCACTCCCTCGCCACCGACGGAACTAAGAAGCAATACTAGTTAAGCAAGAAGTGCTAACCAAGAGGAGTGCAACCAGGAGCTCACCTGATCGGCGTGAAGACGCCGATCCCGGCCGGAGACGAGGGCGAGCGGGGAAGCGTGGGCTACCCGCACGCCGTGCCGATGAAGCTTCGGCCGATGACCTGCTAATACATGCACTACTCCTCACGCAGGAGGGGGAACTTGGGGTGGGGAGAGTAGGGTACAAGCAAACACTACCTCCACGCAGGGAGGGGCGCTAAGCCGGCAAGGCGGGGAGGGGAGATTAGCTTGGATCGCGCCGATGGAGCACCTTGCCGATTCTATCCCGGTCTGGAACAACAGAACAGGGGGTCGGAGTGGTCGCTGCTGTGCACTCCTCCGAACTCAGAATTCAATGAGACTGGCGCCAAAATGTCACTGACAGACCCAGGTACGTCTGTGAATTTTTGTGGGTGCTTCCGAAGTCGACACCGGCCGGGATGGGCTCTGGAACAGGGTCCCTGTGATCAGATTCAGACTGCTCCCTGGGTGTAGCAGCAGATGGATGAAGTCACCACGGTAGCTCCCGAAGTCCAAATGTGGCAGGACGAAGTCGAGGATGACCGTGGATGAGTCTTCTACGAGCTAGGAGAGAAAAATTGGAAACTGCTCTTTCTGATGCCGAACGGGATGCCGCTTGTGGGTGATGGTAGATGCCTTGTAGTAGCAGCTCTCAGCCAAGTGGTGCCTTCATAAGTTGAGGGGTGTGGCCGTAGTAGCTTCTGCACTGCAGCTCTGGTCTAGGTTCTGGTCCCTGTTGCGCAGTCGGACGAGAATGGGAACCACGATCTATAGGGAAGTCGGAACAAGACTATTCCACCTCGCCTGTGAAGAAGACTGGAAGACATTTCCGGAGATGTATGGTGCACCTCCAGATGATGTCAGACAGCACCAGGGCAATCTCTGCAAGTGAAGCTTCTTCTGCTGCCTGCGAACTAGATAGAGTAGGTTGGTGAATGAAGTTGATAGTGGTGGGAGGGGTGAAGGGGCTGCAATGGGGAGAGGGCTAATGGCTGTGGGGCTTGGATGGAGGTGGATAGAGGTGGTGGAGAGGCTGGAGAAGAGGGCTGGGTCGCAGCTAGCAGGTGGAGGGGGAGGGGGTTGCGACCAAGGGTGGAGGGTGAGAGAGAGAGGGGGGGCGCAAGTGGCTTGGAGGGAGAGGGAAATTTGAACTGAGTTTAATGTGGGGTTGGTTAATGTGGCCTTGGGAAGGGGAGGAGTTGCCTTGGGGAGGGGAAAGGTTACTTGGGAGAGGGGATTCTCTCTTGGGAAAATGAAGGGTTGTATGGGGAAGGGGAAAGGTTGCTTGGGAGGAGGGAGAGGTGCCTAGGAGAAGGGGATTCCACCTAGGGGTTGGAGGGGGATTAAATGGGAGGTATGGGGAAGGGGGAGGGGTCTTAATTAGGGGTGAATAGGGAGGAGAGAGAGTGAATTTTAAAATTTAGAGAGAGGAGGAGAGAGAATGGGGTTCGCCCCCTTTAGAGAGAGAGAGAGAAATAGAGAGAGAGCTAGAGAGGTAGAGTGAGAGAGAGAGAGAGCACATGGGTTTCAATATTCAACTCAAAATTTTCATTCAATAATTCATTAGCCTCCAAATGAGGGATTGGGGTCCTATTTATAGGAATCCCACAATTTAACTTAAGTCCCTGACTTTTGGACTACTAACACTAAACCAAGGGGAAGGGGGCGCCCCTGGGCCTAGCCCATATAATTGGGCCCAATAACAGACATAATGACTTAAGACTTAGGTAAATAGCTACCTAACCTAGGTATTGGACTCAAATAAAAGGAAAAGTACATGATAAGAAAATGAAAATTACATCATATGACTCGAAATAAAGTGGCAAACGAGATGTAGCATAGTTGGCGAGCATCGGGGTCCTCGATCAAATGAAATTGCTGGTGATGTCCTCATCATACCCCCGGGGTGCGGAAAACTCGACTCCGTCGAGTATGGGCCCACCGGGGAAGTTGTCCTCTCCAGCGGCTCAGAGTGAACCTCAACCTCCAAAACTCAACCCTGCGTCTGCAACCAGGGGACGGTCCTTCATCCTCTCGAGGTGGCTCAGGCGCACCCTCTTGCTGGCGAGGGAACCCTGCTTGCCCAGTATTGCCTCTGTGTGCACACGTCGGATTCTCAGGCTAAGTTTTGGTGGCTCTCCGAGGGTGTCCCTCTCAAAGGAAGATAAAGGCTCGAGGCACTCACTAGGATCCACCGCGGTGCCCATATAGGGTGCCGGATCCGCCACGTGGAAAATGGGGTGAATCCCAAAAACCCATTAGTAAGTCCAACCCGTTAGCCAGGTTGCCAAAGTCGCTCGGAACTGGGGAAGGTCCAAGTCCTCGTGCCCTCGAATTGGAGGTGACCCTAGGGTAGAGCCACTCCAATGTCATCATCACCAGATTGCCTACTTGGAATTCCAAGTGGCGCTCGCGAGCTCTTGTCCGCTCTTTGTGAACCTCACCGCTCGTCAAGAATTCCTTGCGTGTATGCTCATGCCATGTATCATAATGCGGTGAGTGGGTGTGAAAGAGGATAGTATGCAAAGGTGGACCGGGGCAACCGTAGATAGACCTATCATGCATAGATGTGATGAAGAATTTCATGGACTCAGTGGGGCCGGGGCAACCATAAGTGGACCTATCATGAATGGTGGCGGTAATGATGGGGACATCACCTCCCATGCCCACGTTCACAGCTCGTCTCCTCACCCCGGTTGCATCCGGCATGGTCTAGTTATTTAATTTTGAGTCCTATGTAATTTTTATTTGAGTCATTTGATGTATTTTCCCTTTTATTTGAGTCATGTTCCTAGGTCTTGTGTTTATTTCCCTAAGTTTGAGTGTCATTAGGTTGTCTAGTTAGCTATTGGGCCCAATTCATTGGGCTTGGCCCAAGTGCACCCCCCTACCCCCTCGGTTATTTGTCATTGAGTCTTTTGTCAGGGACTTATTGTAAAATGTGGGTTGCCTATATGTAGGACCTCATTCCCCCCCATTTCAACTTAATGAATCAATGAATGAAAAACTTGCCATTTTGAGAGTTTACACTTCTTATCTAGTGGTGAGATTCCATTTTTTGGGTGAGAGACCTTAGGGGAGAGATTCCCCACCCATTCCTCTCGTAATCTCTCTCTTTCACCCCTCTTTCTCTGTCCTCTACACCCAAATCCGAAAATTTTCTCTCTCCTCCCTTCCCAACCACCACTCTCCCACGTACCCCGATTAAAGGCCACTCCCCTCCCCACACATCCCATTACTTCACCCCCTAGTCCCAAGAGAGCCTCCACCAATCCTAGCTCCACCTCCCAACCCACAACTACCCCACCCACTTCCCCAAGCACCCTTCCCACAACCCCAAGCACCCCTATTATCTTCCCCACACACCTCTTCCCATCCCCCAAGACCAAAATTTAATCCCACCCTTAAACCAATTTTCAAAGACCCTTTCCCTCTCACCCACCTTCCCAAATTCGTAGCTCCTCCTCCCACCACCTGTTAGACCCCCTTCCAGACCCCATTCTTCCCTTCCCCCACCATAGAACACCCCCTCCTAGACCCCCTCACAGCCCGGGCTTTCCCCACACTCATCCACCCCCATTTCCCCTCCCATATACCCCATTCCCCCCCCATCATCTTCAACCTACAGCTCTCAACCAAAGATCTATAGAGGACCAGCAACTTGCAGCGGCCACCACGACCTCCTCTGGACGAGTTTGAAGACCCAAGAGCTATCTTTGGAAGCGTCTACCTGTCTACTTCGCAATGGCGGTGATCTCGTCCCCATCCGAGCTCCGAGCCGTCCGGGAGGTCCGTTCTCCCACAACTGCGCAGTGCTGTCTCTGCTGAGTACCAGAATCGGATTATAAGCTCTGCCACGATGAACCTCGGAGGAATCAGCCCAAAAGTTATTCTACAAAGTGCTTCCTCCCTCTGTCTACTTTCAGAATCAAGAAGCGGAGCTCCGTTCGGCATCAAGTAGCTGGAGTTATCAATTTTCTCCCTCGGCTGCACGGATCTGCTTCCCCATAGTCTACATCAACCAGTCTTCAGTGTTCAGAGTCTCCTGATCTCCTCCGGCATTATTTAGCTTCCCCGTCAGTTTTTTTGTGAAGAAGACTCATCCACAATTCCATAAACTCTGACGATGTTCGATTCGGAGTTCGGGAGCTGTCGATACAGTCTCTGCAACCTGCTGTTAGAAGCCTGCAGCTGCCAGTCCGAGAATCTGGTGCACTGTTCGAACCTCCACCCAGGCCAGCAGCGACTTCAGAAGAATTCGGAAAAATTCAGAGACACTCCAGTTCCAGTAACGAAGATTTTTTCACTGGTCTCGCCCTCAGAAAAATTCCTGAGCAAGTTCTACAGCTGCAACACCGACTATCTGTCCCTATTCGCAGACAGTAGGCAGATTCGGTGTCATCACTTGTTCATCACTCTTTGCTCTAATTTCCCCTCCCCGCTTGGCCGGCTGAAGGCCCCTCCCTGCATGGAGGTAGTATTGATTATAATATCATTAACCCCCATCCCAAGGTCCCCCTCCTGCGAGAGGTGTAGTGTTGTAAGTCTTTGAGCAGGTCAAGCTACCTCGACGCGGCGTGTGGGGATCCACTCGCCTCCCCGCTCGCCCTCGTCTCCGACCGGGACCGATTTCTTCAAACCGGTCTAGTAAGTGCTCACACCTTCACTCCATTTAGTGCTTGCCTTTCAATATTAGTTCGTAGTTCCACTGGCCGTGAGAGGGAGAGCTCGGTCCTCAAGCCCCGTTGTCTTGAGTGATCACCGTGGGGAAGAGTGAAACCGGTGCTTTTGGCACTTTGTCGGCCCCATTGAATTGGGCTTCCACATCCTTTGGGGATCAAATCTTTTCCTTGCTGGCCCTCTACCAGCAAGAGCCCAACCCCTCAACCTCACCTTGGCATTGCCAAGTTACCCCGGGCTTGGGTGAGCGACGAGAGAGCGGCGGCCCAAATTGGCCCATTTTGGTTGCAAATGTGATTGCTTGCTTAAGTCCAAGGGTGTGTCACATCAGGTAATTACTGAGGGACCTGGACATCCATGTATGCTCCATGCATGCATAAGAGCTATGACGAATGTGGGAGGACCAGCACATCCAAATGTGGCTCTATCAGGTATGGGTGCAATGAATGCCAGAGGACCTGGACTTCCATGTAGACTCCTATCATGCATAAGATGGATGATGAATGGGGGTGGACCTACATATCCAAATGTGAACCTGTCATGCACTGGACCTAGTGTGTATGTGACATAAATGAGATGACTAGCCCTACCAGATGGGGCAAAATGTTGTGGCACATGCATCCCTATCAAGATGGTCCCATCTTTTGGTGAGGGTTGATTTGGGGGTCTCCACTCATGGTGTTCGAAGGGGTCCCAGAAAGTGAACATCTTGGGATGGGTCAATTCCTCATTTCCTGGGTGGATGTCACCCTTGGTCATGGCTCTCATAGCGAGGACTAAGTTTTGGAATGGGTGGTTTAGGTTCAACATGGTGGGTGAGGCTAGAAAAAGGAGGGTGGTGGGTAAGGCGACTAGGTCCCATGGGTTCATTGGCTTCCATTGGGAGGGATCAAAGGGGTCATGGAATGGGTTGCCAAGGAAGAGATATTTTATGTCTTTAAGGTGTTTAACCAACCCCACATTAAACTCAGTTCAAATTTCCCTCTCCCTCCAAGCCACTTGCGCCCCCCCTCTCTCTCTCACCCTCCACCCTTGGTCGCAACCCCCTCCCCCTCCACCTGCTAGCTGCGACCCAGCCCTCTTCTCCAGCCTCTCCACCACCTCTATCCACCTCCATCCAATCCCCACAGCCACTAGCCCTCTCCCCATTGCAGCCCCTTCACCCCTCCCACCACTATCAACTTCATTCACCAACCTACTCTATCCAGTTCGCAGGCAACAGAAGAAGCTCCACTTGCAGAGATTGCCCTGGTGCTGTCCGACATCATCTGGAGGTGCACCATACATCGCCAGAAATGTCTTCCAGTCTTCTTCGCAGGTGAGGTGGAATCATCTTGTTCTGACTTCCCTACAGATCGTGGTTCCCATTCTCGTCCGACTGCGCAACAGGGACCAGAACCTAGACCAGAGCTACGGCCACACCCCTCAACTTATGAAGGCGCCACTTGGCCGAGAGATGCTACTACGAGGCATCTACCATCACCCACAAGTGGCATCCCGTTCGGCATCAGGAAGAGCAGTTTCCAATTTTTCTCTCCCAGCTCGTAGAAGACTCGTCCACGGTCGTCCTCGACTTGGTCCTGCCACATTTGGACTTTGAGAGCTGCCGTGGTGACTTCATCCATCTGCTGCTACACCCAGGGAGCAGTCCGAATCTGATCGCAGGGACCCTGTTCCAGAGCCCGTCCCGGCCGGTGTCGACTTCGGAAGTGCCCACAAAAATTCACAGACGTACCTGGGTCTGTCAGTGACGTTTTGGCGCCAGTCTCATCGAATTCTGACTTTGGAGGAGTGCACAGCAGTGACCACTCCGACCCCCTGTTCTACTGTTCCAGACCGGGACAGAATCGACAAGCTGCTCCATCGGCGCGATCCAAGCTAATCTCCCCTCCCCGCCTGGCCGGCTTAGTGCCCCTCCCTGCGTGGAGGTAGTGTTTGCTTGTACCCTACTCTCCCCACCCCAAGTTCCCCCTCCTGCGTGAGGAGTAGTGCATGTATTAGCAGGTCATTGGCCGAAGCTTCATCGGCTCGGCGTGCGGGTAGCCCACGCTTCCCCGCTCGCCCTCATCTCCGGCCGGGATCGGCGTCTTCACGCCGATCAGGTGAGCTCCTGGTTGCACTCCTCTTGGTTAGCACTTTTTGCTTAACTAGTATTGCTTCTTAGTTCCGTCGGTGGCGAGGGAGTGCCCGATCCAAAATCAATCAAATCGAGTTGTGAGAGAGCCACTACATCCCACGCCCTTGGCGTGCTGGCCGCCCACGGATTTGGGCATCCCAGGCCCTTAGGGGTTCAGCCCAAGCTAGTCAAATCCTTGGAAAGGCGAGGTCCATCCTCGGACCCTCACCACTATCGCCAGTCCACCTACGGACCCGGGTGTGCGCGACGTGGGTGAAGCCGCTTGAGTGGGTCCGCCGTTCGGTTCGATTGCTTGTAAATCTAGGTCCGAGGGGTCGTGTCCCATCAAATTGGTATCAGAGCAAGTTCTAGACTTGTCTCTACTTAGTCTTGTCCTAGGGCCATTGCATTAATCAGCCGTTCATCATGACCACTTCCTACTTAGCCTATTCGCCATCCTTAGACCCATTAGCGGCTTTTGTGTTTGATGGATCCGACCCTAGTATATATCTAGAATGGGAGAGCTCCATAGACCGACATTTTACGAGGTTCACTCTATCAGGGCCGATACAAGTCAACTATTCCAAAAGTTTGCTCTGGCGCCAAGCTAGGAATGAATGGCAAAACATTGTAGGCTTAAGGGAAGTTGGAAGGCAAGAGCCCATCAACTCTTGGGTTGAGATGAGAAATGAGCTTAGGAAGATTTATGTCCATCTAGACCCTCTTATCACCATAGAGGAAGCCCAAGCTACCACCAATAAGGAAGAAGAGCCTCAATCTTCCCCCACCCCTCATGGTCTGGATCCTCAAAAGCCTTGCACCATCACACATGGCACCCTCACCATAGATGAGTCCATACTCTAATAGCTCAAGCAAAGTCCCACCCTCCCTAGCTCAACACCATTGGGATATCAATCCCAAATTGTTCTCACCCGGCCTCCCCATGTCACTCTCCAAACCTTCTACTTTGTGGGAGACTTGGGAGACCTAGTGGATTGCCTATATTGGCAAGTCCACTTGACCGGCTTGCTTGCCATGGGACCATCGGAGCCTAGCTGATGTGACACAACCTCGGACCTAATGCAAGCAAGTACAATTGCATTCAAAACGGGCCAAGTTGGGCCACCGCTCTATCGTCACTCACCCAAGTCCGGGGTGGCTTGGCAATGCCAAGGTGAGGATGTGGGGTTGGGCCCTTGCTGGTAGAGTGCCAGCAAGGCCAAGACTTGATTCCCAATGGGTGGGGATGCCCAAATCAAGGGGGCCGACAAAGTGCGAAAGGCACCTGTTGCAATATTCCCACGGTGATCACTCAAGTTTATGGGGCTTGAGGATCGGGCTCTCACTCGCATAACCAGCGGAATTAAGAACTAATATTGAAAGACAAGCACTAAGTGGAGTGAAGGTTTGAGCACTTACTCGACCGGTTTGAAGAAACCGGTCCCGGTTGGAGACGAGGGCGAGCGGGGAGGCGAGTGGATCCCCATACGCCGCGGCGGTGTCACTTGACTTGCCCAAACAAATTACACCACTACACCTCACGCAGGAGGGGGTCTTGGGGTGGGGGTTAATGAAATTACAAACAATACTACCTCCACGTAGGGAGGGGCCTTCAGCCGGCCAAGCGGGGTGGGGAAATTAGAGAGAAAAGGGTTGATTAAGAGACGGCACAAAATCTGCCTGCTGTCTGCGAACAGGGATAGGTAGTCGATGTGGATGCTGTAGGACTCGTTCAGGAATTCTGCTGATGGCGAGACCAGCGGAAAAATATTCTTAACAGAGAAGGGAATGCCTCAGAATTTTTGTAATTTCTTCTGGAACCGAGGCTGACCGGGATGGTGGTTTGAACAGAGCTTCCAATTCTCGCGTCGGCAGCTGCAGATGTCTAACAGCAGGACGCAGAGAATGTCCCGGCCGCTCCCGACTTGGATTCAAGCGTCGTTAGATTTGTTGGAATCGTGGACGAGTCTTCTTCACAGCAAAACTGACGGGGATGCTAACCGATGTCGGGGACGATCCGTGGAACCAGAAGAGTGAGGAGGGGTCGGTGCAGACTGTGGAGGGCAGAGCCGCGCGATCGTAGAATAAAATTGGTAACTTCTGCTCCCGGATGCTGACTGGGCTTCTTCTTCTTGATTCTGAAGGTAGAAAGACCGATGAAGAACTTTGAAGAAGGACTTGAGGACTGATTCCTTTGGTGTTCGTCGGGGCAGAGCTTCTAATCTGGCTCTGGTCCTCAGCCGAGACAGAACCGCGCAGCTGTGGGAGAATGGACCTCCTGGACGACTCGAAGATCGGAAGAAGACGAAATCACTTCGGTTGCGAAGGCGACTGGCCGACGCTTCAGATGATGGCTCTTGGGTCTTCAAACTCGTCCGGAGGAGGTCGTGGGGGATGCTGCAAGTTGCTGGTTCATCTGTAACTTCTGGACTGCAAGCAGCAACCAAGGGACAGCTTCCAATACCTAGATAGAATAAGGAGAATGGGGTATAGGGTGAAGGGGAGGTGGATGAAGGGTGAGAGGGGGGGTTGTGGGAGATGTGGAGGGGGGTCTAATGGTGGAGGGGAGGTGGAGGAAGAGGGGGAGGTCGCAGGTTTCAGCTGGAGGTAAGGGGGAATGGGGGATGGAGGGGGTAGTGGATAATGGGGTGGAATGAAGGGGAAGGGGGCGAACCTAGCCTAATGGGAGTGGGGAGGGGCGGTCCAAGGCCTTGGAGGGAAGGACTTTCAAATTTGAACTGGCCTTGGAAGTTATGGGGTTGTGTGGGGAAGGGTTTGATTGTGTTGGAATGGGGAGGAGTTTGTTGGAATGGGGAGGATTCTATCTTGGAACTAGGGGGTGGAGTAAAGGAGGCTATGGGAAGTGGAGTGGCATTAATGGGGGTGGTTGGGGGTTGGAGGTGGTTGGGAGGAGGGAGGAGAGATGAATGGGGCGAACCCCTTAGTGGGAGGAGAGAGAAAGAGGGATAGAGAGAGAGTAGGGTGGGGAATCACTCCCCTAGGGCTTCTCACCCAACTATAGGATTCACTCCTCTAAAACTAGATTTGAATACTCAAATGGAAATCTTTTGTATTGGATCATTCATTAAGTTCCAAATGAAGGAAATGGGGCCCTATATATAAGAAGCCCACATTTTACAATAAGTCCCTTACAAAAAGACTCAATAACAAATAACCGAAGGGGTAGGGGGGGCTCATGGGCCAAGCCCGAAGAATTGGGCCCAATAGCACATTACACAATCTAATGACACTCAAACATAGGAAAATAAATGCAAGACCTAGGGACATGACTCAAATAAAATGAAAATTACATCAAATGACTCAAATAAATAGCACAAAAGGATAAGTGGGCCTTTATAGAGAGAGGCCCGAACTCAAATGATGCCAGAGTGTGAAGAGGACCCTGGCCAAAGGGAATTGTGGATGATGTCTCCATCATTAGCACCATTAACTTTGCCCACCCCACCATTGGCTCCATCACCTCCATTTACACGAGTGGGCATTGCACTATTGAGATCCTCCTATTTCTCCCCTTGGAGGAAGAACCCACTCTAGTCTACTCCCCACCCTTTGAGATCCCTAATGCCTTAAACGGTCAACACACTAGAGATCTTGGACCAATTACTTTGGAGGAGGATGACTCACCATCATTTAAATGTGGCCTTGGGAAGGGGAGGAGTTGCCTTGGGGAGGGGAAAGGTTACTTGGGAGAGGGGATTCTCTCTTGGGAAAATGAAGGGTTGTATGGGGAAGGGGAAAGGTTGCTTGGGAGGAGGGAGAGGTGCCTAGGAGAAGGGGATTCCACCTAGGGGTTGGAGAGGGATTAAATGGGAGGTATGGGGAAGGGGGAGGGGTCTTAATTAGGGGTGAATAGGGAGGAGAGAGAGTGAATTTTGAAATTTAGAGAGAGGAGGAGAGAGAATGGGGTTCGCCCCCTTTAGAGAGAGAGAGAGAGAAATAGAGAGAGAGCTAGAGAGGTAGAGTGAGAGAGAGAGAGCACAGGGGTTTCAATATTCAACTCAAAATTTTCATTCAACAATTCATTAGCCTCCAAATGAGGGATTGGGGTCCTATTTATAGGAATCCCACAATTTAACTTAAGTCCTTGACTTTTGGACTACTAACACTAAACCAAGGGGAAGGGGGGCCCCTGGGCCTAGCCCATATAATTGGGCCCAATAACACACATAATGACTTAAGACTTAGGTAAATAGCTACCTAACCTAGGTATTGGACTCAAATAAAAGGAAAAGTACATGATAAGAAAATGAAAATTACATCATATGACTCGAAATAAAGTGGCAAACGAGATGTAGCATAGTTGGCGAGCATCGGGGTCCTCGATCAAATGAAATTGCTGGTGATGTCCTCATCACCCGGGGTCCTTCATTTTTAGAGCTTAGCTGCCCACTCTAGCCCGCTGGTGAACAGGATGAGGCAGTGTAAGCTCTTCGAGAGTGAGGAGTATATTCATCCGCTTTTCAAGGCCAAATGTACAAGGCCTATTCTTGAGCCGGAGTTGGTTGATTGGGCGCTGGCTATCAGGCCGAGTGTCCTTGTATTCCGCAAGAGCGGCATTCTGTGGTTGGAGCCGTACTACCCGTTCTGCTTCAGTTGGAACTTCGGCTACGACCAGCACATTCCACATTCTTCTTCACAGTTTGCATTGCCCAACAGGCATAGGGCCGGGCAAGTTTCAAATGACAACGCCCGCATATGGTGGGACTTCTTCCATCGCCGGGAGGATGTTTCTTTCAGGGTGCCAACCCCTACCCGTTTCCCCCGCGTCACGCCTGAATATATCAAGTGGTGGAACGCACGGACGGGATTTTATAGGAGCTCCCGGCGAGAGTGCTGGGCCGTGGCAGAGCACAGGTTCCTGGATTCCCAGCCAGAGCCGGTTCTTGACATTGAATCTTCTTATTTGAAGAAGTTGAAGTCCTGGACCAATACAGAAGTGAAGGCCTATCTGGAGGCCCACAAGGTTGTCAAAGGTCGCAAGATGAAAGTTGAACCGAAGCTGCCCCCGATCAACAAAGATGATTATGTGAAAACCCTTCAGGGTTTATGTCGGGTAAGCAGCGAGAGGGTGATTCTTCAGCAACTCCCTCTGCCAGTAGAGGAGCCTATCTCAGCTGTGGCCGACTGGCGTCCCGAGGTGGATAGGTTGTACCCCTATCGAACCTTCATCTGCAAGGAAGACAGGCGGGATGCCTTGTACGACAACACCCCCTGGCTGTTTGCGCTCCTTCGGTCGCATGGCCTTTCAGTGGGTGGTCCCAGTGAAGCCATCTTGGACCGACCTCTTCACATCTCTTTCAAATATGCTGACATATGGTGGCTAGACCATCTGAGTCGGTATTATCTCCTGTCTTCTCATGGTCATGAGGGCCTGGCACTGCTGGCCGAGCCGAGTGAAAAGATCAGAGATTTATGCTGGCTTATTCGCGAGGCAGCTTCGAGAGACAAAACGCCATCGCTATATTATTGGCCTCTCTTCCCCTTCTATACGGGGCCGACAAGTATGTTCCGTTTCTTCATTTAGGCCCTTCGGCCAGCTTCTTTCTTTCATTATGCTGCATCATTCTCACGTGTGTGCATGTGCAGTCCGACCGACTTCGGAGGAGACCCAGCACTTTAGGGAGTTGATAATAAAGGCCCAGAAGCCAGCATATTTTGAAGTTCCCGAGCCGGCCCCGACTATGACGCCACTGCCTCCTGGCGATTCGAGAAAGCGGACTCGATCTCAGTTGAGAGAGGCCGTTGGGAAGGCGAAGGCGGCGGTGACCGAAGTGACACGGGCGTGCCGAAAGAAGGCCGCAGAAAGAGAATCAGCAATCGTTCTTCCTTCGGTTGTATCCTTCGAAGAGTTTGAAGCTTCTCGCACACAAAGGCCAGAAGTTGAAGGTAAGCTTTTATTCTCTTTAAAGTTCATTAGCTTGCTTTGACTGCCCTGGCTAGCCCATGCTGACGGTTGCCGACACAGTTGCCGCGGTCGTCGGGCTGGAGGCGCCGGTAGATGCCGCGACCAGGGAAGGGGCAGAGGAAATCTCCACTGCTCCCGTAGAGAGAGATCTGCCTTCTCCAACACCCAGGCAGGAGATGGAAGGTAATTCATCGTTTAATTGCGATGCCACCGCGAATCTTCATGTCTTCAGCCGGCTTGACCTTTTCTCGCCGTAATTTTCAGTTGATATACAACCGTCATTGCTTTCGGGCTCGGAGAGTGCAGAGGAAGCGACTATCCAGGGGCAGGGTGAACCTGTCCTCGAGATCCTACCCGCCGTTGCTTTTGGTGTGGAGAGCACGGGGGAAGTTCCTGCTGCGGATGATGTTCCCGCCGGTGAGGCTCCTATTCCGACGGTGGAACGTCCCGAATGAGCAGAGGGGTCCTCTTCCTCTGAGCAGGTAGATTACGGTGGCGGCTCCAGTGATGAGGAGTTCCCTCCTGTTGATACAAAGACTGAGGATGCCGGGGCGTCCTTGGCCTATGAAAGTGACCACCTGACTTTTAGCCCGCCCCGGTTATCATGGAGTGGTCTTGGACCATCAAGCTCGCTTATAAGCGGAGAGGCTGGCGCTGGATAAGTTGCTTTTAGAGATTTAAGCTTAGTACCGGCCGAGGTAAGGACTCATCCTTGGTCGGTGTATGCTGCCCTTCCTCCCTTTTCCTTTCAGCCTCTTGATGTATATATTTCTTATGCAGACTGAGGTGGTATTGCCAACCATGGCGGTGCACATACCACTCCCGGCTCTAGGCGCGGGCCATGCAACTCTCCCATCCGTCCTGCGGCCTATAGCGCTGCGATACCCTAAGGACTATGCAGCGGCAATGACTCCAGCTGGACCCAGAGCACTGGTGAGGGTTGATAGTTTGGCAACAATTGCGAACTTTCAGCCTTTAGAAGTCACACAAAAGTTAGCTCCGGAGAAGGGTGGCCCCTCCGAAATAGAAGCTGGAGAGATCGTCGAAGAACAGACGTCCCTGGCTCTTGATATTCCTGTTGCACCTCCATCCCAGGGGGCAGGCAAGGAAATTGTTGTCATTGAGGCTCCAGCCACCGTATCGGCCAGCTTGGTTGTTCCCCATAGCAGTGGACTGCAGCTCATGCCATCATCATCTTCTGGGACGGGTGACGATATCTGGGCCACTGTGGATAGCAGAGTGGAATTTGAACTACCCGAGACATCGCCGCTCGGTCTCCAATCCTCGAGTGACTTTGTGTGGTAGTTTCTAGGGACCCTTCAGCAGACCATAACGGCCAGCAGAGATCTAACTTATGTTCAGTTGAGGGGCTTGATAGAGCATCTATCCCGCTCACTGTTGGCCTTTGGTTGCCCCATGGACGACTAGACTCCACGAGTGATCTTGCTCCTGAAGTATGTAAACAGGAGGGAATTTCTAGGCCGGGAGGTAGCTGACCAGCTGGCGGCCGTAACACTGGAGCGGGCTGAATGCCGGACGGCTCTCATTTCCCTGAAAGGGACTGCGGTGAGGATGAGGGATGATGCCAATGCCTCTTTGTAGCGCCGAAGTTTTCTCACGGCTCGCATAGCGGAATTACATGACGAACTCTCGAGGGCAGAGGTTGAACTTCAAGAGGTAGAACGCCTGGAAGTCCAAAAGGTGGAGGAGGCAGAAATGGCCGAAGGGCAAGTTGCTTCCCTCGGGGAGAGATTATCCGAGCTGGAGGCCACTGAGTTCAGGCTGTAAAAGCTGGCCCGCCATCCTTCCCTGGGTATTCCGGCGCTGGAGGACATCTTCCAACGCCCTCTATCGTAGTCCTTTTCTATTTGCCCCCCTTTTTGATGAACTTCATGTATTCCGGGGAATGCCCCGCGTAACATGTATCTTTTTATTCTAGAGGAATGAAAAGTCTCTGTCTCGCTATTTGAAAGAAGACTCCATCCTGTCGTTATTCTTTTCTTTTCCATTTCCATTCGCCGGTCAATTCTAGTCCGAGTGTGTGAGTCACTAGGGCAGGAGAGCGCTCACGCCTTCAGCAAAGGGGTGAGGTGTTTGCTCCACCGCGTCGTGACTATTCTCGGGACTAATCAATGACCTATGCAAGTCGAGAGTCCGGAGGACCCCAAAAGGGTATATGGGTGACGAAGACCGCAACAGATATCAAATGACCTTATCGATGGTGACAAGGGTTGAAAGGGGGTAGACGGTCTTGCCGATGATGACAAAAACCGGAAAGGGGTAGCGACTGATCTTGCTGATGATGACAAGGGCCGAAAAAGGGTAGACGGTCTTGCCGATGGTGACAAGAACCGGATAGGGTAGCGACCAATCTTGCCGATGGTGACAAGGGTCGAAAAATGGCAGACGGTCTTGCCGATGGTGACGAAAACCGGATAGGGGTAGCGACCGATCTTGTCGATGGTGACAAGGGTCGAAAAAGGGTATACGGTCTTGCCGATGGTGACGAAAACCGGATAGGGGTAGCGACCGATCTTGCCGATGGTGACAAGGGTTGAAAAAAGGTAGACGATCTTGTCGATGGTGACAAGAACCGGATAGGGGTAGCGACCGATCTTCCCGATGGTGATAAGGGTCGAAAGAGGGTAGACGGTCTTGCCGATGGTGATAAGAACCGGATAGGGGTAGCGACCGATCTTGCTGACGGTGACAAGGGTCGAAAAAATGGTAGACGGTCTTGCCGATGGTGACGAAAACCGGATAGGGGTAGCGACCGATCTTGCCGATGGTGACAAGGGTCGAAAAAGGGTAGACGGTCTTGCCGATGGTGACAAGAACCGGAAAGGGGTAGCGACCGATCTTGCCGATGGTGACAAGGGTCGAAAAAGGGCAGACGGTCTTGCCGATGGTGACAAGAACCGGATAGGGTAGCGACCGATCCTGTCAATGATGACAAGGGTCGAAAAAGGGGTATACGGTCTTGCCGATGGTGATGAAAATCGGATAGGGGTAGCGACCGACCTTGCCGACGGTGACAAGGGTCGAAAAAGGGTAGACGGTCTTGCCGATGGTGATAAGAACCGGATAGGGGTAGTGACTGATCTTGCCGATGGTGACAAGGGTCAAAAAAGGGCAGACGGTCTTGCCGATGGTGACAAGAACCGGATAGGGTAGCGACTGATCTTGTCGATGATGACAAGGGTCGAAAAAGGGGTATACGGTCTTGCCGATGGTGACAAAAACTGGATAGGGGTAGTGACCGATCTTGCCGATGGTGACAAGGGTCGAAAAAGGGTAGACAGTCTTACCGATGGTGACAAGAATCGGATAGGGTAGCGACCGATCCTGTCGATGATGACAAGGGTCGAAAAAGGGCAGACGGTCTTGCCGATGGTGACAAGAATCGGAAAGGGGTAGCGACCGATCTTATCGATGGTGACAAGGGTCGAAAAAGGGTAGACGGTCTTATCGATGGTGACAAGAACCGGATAGGAGTAGCGACCATTCTTGTCGATGATGACAAGGGTCGAAAAAGGGCACATGGTCTTGCCGATGGTGACAAGAACCGGATAGGGTAGCGACCGATCTTGTCGATGATGACAAGGGTCGAAAAAGGGGTATACGGTATTGCCGATGGTGACGAAAACCGGATGGGGTAGCGACCGATCCTACCGATGGTGACAAGGGTCGAAAAAGGGTAGACGGTCTTGCCGATGGTGACAAGAACTGGATAGGGTAGCGACCGATCCTGTCGCTGATGACAAGGGTCGAAAAAGGGCAGACGGTCTTTCCGATGGTGATAAGAACCGGAAAGGGGTAGCGACTGATCTTGTCGATGGTGACAAGGGTCAAAAAAGGGCAGACAATAGATGCATATACGTGGGATATCGGACGAAGGCTCCGCCTTGACCCTGTGAAGGGTCTTCAGGATGGAGAATGGATCATCACTATTCATCATTCATTTACTCTTTTTTTTATTCACATTACTGACCTAAGCGCCCTTTCGGGTTTTCGCTGAAGCCAGCCCCCTCTTGCTTTTGCCCATGCGCCCTCTCGGGCTTTCACGTGGCAGGGTACCTGATTTTACCTGTAGCGCCCTTTCGGGTTTTCGCCACAGTTGGGTTATAGCCTTTTTTTTGCACTTGTCCTAATATAGGAGCAAGTCTGGCGGGGTATCTCTATTTTTAACCTCATTTTTCATTTCTTTCTCTTTTTTTGATTTCGAATTCGGAGTACAGAAGAACTGGACCGCTATGATGCTGACCGTCCTTGTCGATGATGACAAGGATTGATCCTGGGTTTATTTCGTCAACACTGGTTAAATGTCGAAGCAAAGGACATGGTTTATTAACAAGGATGTAGGGTCCGAGTTAAGAGTAGAGGTCGACCGATTTCATCGAAGATAACGAGGGTCGAACACGGGTTTATTAATCAGCATAGGTTATATGCCGAAACAAAGGTAGGTTTACTAACAGGGACGGAAGGTCCAGGTTAAGGGGTAGAGATCGACCGATCTCGCCGATGATGACGAGGGTCGAACACAGGTTTATTCATCAGCATAGGTTATATGCCGAAGCAAAGGTAGGGTTATTAACAGGGATGGAAGGTCCAAGTTAAGGGGTAGAGATCGACCGATCTCGCCGATGATGACGAGGGTCAAACACAGGTTTATTCATCAGCATAGGTTATATGCCGAAGTAAAGGTAGGATTACTAACAGGGACGGAAGGTCCAAGTTAAGGGGTAGAGATCGATCGATCTCGTTGATGATGACGAGGGTCGAACACAGGTTTATTCATCAGCATAGGTTATATGCCGAAGCAAAGGTAGGGTTATTAACAGGGATGGAATGTCCAAGTTAAGGGTAGAGATCGACCGATCTCGCCGATGATGACGAGGGTCAAACATGGGTTTGTTCCAAGGATTTTCGGGGCTTTTGATGATTGTCCCTTGTGGAGTTTCATTGGGTGGAGAATAGAAGAGGTATTTGAAAATTACCACTTTACTGACCTAAGCGCCCATTCAGGTTTTCGCCAAAGCCAGCCCCCTCTTGCTTTTGCCCACGCGCCCTCTCGGGTTTTCACGTGGCGGGGTACCCGATTTTGCCTGTAGCGCCCTTTCGAGTTTTCGCCACAGCTGGGATATAGCCATTTTTTGCACTTGTCCTAATATAGGAGCAAGTTTGGTGGGGTATCTCTATTTTTAACCCCATTTTTATTTTCTTTTCTTCTTTATTTCTATGAAGGGTGGCAGGTCGAAGCATGATATCCGACCCGTGGTTGACAGTAGACGGCTGTTGACCGGAGCACCGGGCCTTGTGCCGAACAGAGCGGTATATTCGTTAGCAAGGGTTGAATGCTAACGCAAAGGAATGACCTTTCACCGATTCGGACGTAAGGCCCGTAACGGCCATATGGTGTATTCTTTTGAGAGCTCGGTCATGGCAGAGTGCCACTAGACCAAGGAAAGGTAGCCCGATCAGGGCGGAATGCCACTAGACCAAGAAAAGGGTAGCTCGATCGGGGCGGAATGCCACCGGACCAAGGAGAGGTAGCTTGATCAGGGTGGAATGCCACTAGACCAAGATAAGGGTAGCTCGATCGGGGCGGAGTGCCACTAGACCAAGATAAGGGTAGCTCGATCGGGGCAGAATGACACTAGACTAAGATAAGGGTAGGTTGGCTAGGGCGGAATGCCACTAGATAAAGATAAGGGTAGCTCGATCGGGGCGGAGTGCCACTAGATCAAGATAAGGGTAGATTGATCAGGGCGGGGTGCCATTGGACCAAGGAGAGGTAGCTCGATCAGGGAGGAGTGCCACTAGACCAAGATAAGGGTAGCTTGATCAGGGCGGGGTGCCAGTGGACCAAGGAGAGGTAGCTCGATCAGGGCGGAGTGCCACTAGACCAAGATAAGGGTAGCTCGGCTAGGGCGGAGTGCCACTAGACCAAGGTAAGGGTAGCTTGATCAGGGCGGAGTGCCACTAGACCAAGATAAGGGTAGCTCGGCTAGGGCGGAATGCCACTAGACCAAGGTAAGGGTAGCTCGATCAGGGCGGAGTGCCACTGGACCAAGGTAAGGGTAGCTCGGCTAGGGCGGAATGCAACTAAACCAAGATAAGGGTAACTTGATCAGGGTGGAGTGCCACTGGAACAAGATAAGGGTAGCTCAGCTAGGACGGAATGCCACTAGACCAAGGTAAGGGTATTCCGCCGATCACTCGGGGAATGTTGGTTGCGCTGCATGATACAGCTTTATATGCTTTCCGTTGAGGGGAGAGAACTGTATGACTCCTTTGTGGTCTACCAGGACGTAGGCACCCCCTTCATATACTCGGTGGACGATATATGGTCTGACCCAGTTTTTGACCAACTTCCCTTTGGGGTTGGAGGCCATCACTTCTCTTCTTTTGACCATCACTAGGTCTCCTTTCTTGAATTCTCGACCCTTGACCAGCTTGTCAAAAGCACGGGCCATGCGAGCTTGGTAGAGTTGGATGTTTTGTTGTGCCCGGAGGCATTTTCCTTCGAGCTTAGCGAGCTCTTCTAATCTTCTCTCTGCATTGGTTTGTTCACCGCTGACTAGTCCATGCTGGATGGTGACTTACAGCGAAGGAACTTCCAGTTCAATCGACACCACAGCCTCTGACCCATAGGCGAGGGAGAAAGGTGAACAACCGGTTGGGGTTTTTTAGACAGTACGATAGGCCCAGAGTGCTTCGTACATCCTTTCTTCCCAATCTTTTTTATTAGACTTGACAGTCTTCGCCAGCAATGTGCACAGTGTCGTGTTGAAGGCTTCTGCAAGTCCATTGGCTTGAGGGTTGTAGGGGGACGATGTCCTCCAGTCAATCTTATATTTGTCGGCCAGCCGATAAACCTTCTGGTTCCTAAAATGGCTGCCATTATCAGAGATGATTCGGCTGGGGATCCCGAACCCGAATATTACGTTCTGCAGGAAGAATCTTGCAACTAGTTCCCCCATTACATCTCTTAGTGCTACCGCCTCTGCCCATCTGGAGAAGTCATCTGTAGCTGCTAAGATATATTTGCACCCTGAGGAAGATGCTGGTAGTGGTCCTACCACGTCCGTGCCCCACTGAGCAAACGGCCAGCTTGGAAGGGTCGGATGTAATGGCACTGGAGGTCTCCTTGCCACGTTAGCGTGTTCTTGACACTTCTGACAAGCTTTGGCAAACTTGTAGCAATCATCAAATATAGTGGGCCAATAGTAGCCCAATTTCTTTATCTCAATTTTCATCTTTGGGCTAGCCTAGTGTGCTCCAGCTGATCCCGCATGGACCTCTTGCATCACCTGTCCCGCCTCTGTTGAAGACAAGCAATGAAGTAGGACTTTCCTTCGGGCATCTGCCATTATTCGGAATAGGGTTCCGCTTCTCATCTCGTAAGAGTCCTTGACCCTCAGGAGCTTCATTCTTTGTTCTTTTTCTTTTGGAAGCTACTGGTGTTGGAACCACCGCAGGAGATGTTCTCACCAATCGGGCTGCTGAACCCTTTCGACGACTGACACCTTGATTTCTTGTTCGTCGGCTAAGACTTCTGTTACACTGGGGACTTGCCGACGGTTGATCACCGTTATATTCATGCTTGTGTCTGGTGGGACCGCCAATGAACTGGCCAGCTTAGCGAGGGCGTCTGCCTGAGCATTCCGGCCTCGGTTGATGTGCTTAATGCTGATGAAGTAGAATCTTGACATCAGGCGGGTTGCCAGTTGGTGATAGGGGAGGAGCTCTTGCTTTCACACATCAAACTCTCCTTCCAGTTGTTTTATAACTAGCAGGGAGTCCCCGAATGCTTCCAGCATCTGAATTCCCATGGATAGAGCAATTTGCAACCTGATTATTAGGGCTTCATATTCCGCTTCATTATTTGTGCAATGTTTGTTTATGGAGCAAGATGTGTGCACCACTTCTCCTTCTGGGGATTTCAGGACTATGCCTGCTCCTGCCCTGACTCTGGCCGATCCAGTGGCAGAGGTGTCAATTCTGGAAACGCCATCAAAATATAGCTGCCATAAGGAGGGCCGCACCTGAACGGCTTCCATGTTTCATCTTCAGGAAGCTCTGGTTCCAACGGGCAGTCCCCGGATACTGGGTGCTCTGCGAAGAAGTCTGCAATAGCTTGACCCTTGACGGCCTTGCGCGGTACATAGGAGATGTCAAACTCCATAAGGATTATCGCCCATTTGCCCAGGCGACCTTTGAGTGCCGGCTGGGACATAATATATTTTAGGGGATCCTCTTTGGACACCAAGCTGATTTCATGTGACAACATGTAGTGTTGAAGCTTCTTAACTGCGAAGACCAGTGCCAAACAAACCTTCTCAATGTAAGTATATTTTTCTTCGGTCCTGACTAATCTCCGACTGAGGTAATAGAGACCTTTCTCTTTCCCTTCTTCATTATTTTGGGCCAGCATTGCCCCCAGGGAGTTGTATGTAGCCGCTATATATAGTATCAGTGGCCGTCCTTTCACCGACGCGCCCAGCACTGGAGGAGTCTTCAAATAGTCTTTCAGCTTGTCAAGAGCTGTTTGGCAATCTTCATCCCAATAAAAGGGAACATCTTTCATCATCAACTTGTGGAATGGCTGGCATCGCCCTGACAAATTAGAGATGAACCGCCGGATATAAGCCAGGCGGCCCTTTAGTGATCTCAGCTCGGAGATATTCCTTGGTGAAGGTAGCTCCTGAATTGCTTTGATTTTTGTGGGGTCTATCTCGATTCCCCGATATCGGACAATGAAGCCCAATAATTTTCCGCTCGACACTCCGAACGCACATTTCATGGGATTCATCTTCAGCTCATGTTGCCTCAGCCTCTGAAAGATGATCCGGAGGTCTTGTAGATGATCTTCTTTTCTTCTGGTTTTGACCACCAGGTCATCTATGTAGCACTCGACCTTGTGGTAGAGCAACTCATCAAAGATTTTAGTCATTGCGCGCTGATAAGTTGCGCCGGCATTCTTTAGTCCGAACGGCATCCTCTTATAATGATAAATGTCTTTAGGGGTTCAGAAAGCAGTATGGACCCGGTCATGCTCCGCGATCCAAATCTGATTGTAACCGGATGACCCATCCATGAATGACAGGGCCTCATGGCCAGTTGTAGCATCTATCATGACTTCTGTTATCGGCATTGGGAAGTCATCTTTGGAGCAGGCTTTCTTTAGATCTTGGAAGTCGACACATATCTGGATCTGTCCATTCTTCTTTTTCACGGGGACGATATTCGCCAGCCATGTTGTGTACTGGTTTTCTTCAACAAATCCCACGTCAATGAACTTGTCGACTTCAGTACAAATCTGAGTGATGAGTTCTGGCCTCATGCGCCGTGGTGGTTGCTTCACCGGTTCGGCCTTAGGGCTGATTGCCAGCTCATGTTGTGAGACAGTGGGGCTTAGACCCGGCATTTCTTTGTAAGTCCAGGAGAAGCAATCCCGGTACTCTAATAGCAGCTGGATGTACAGCTCCCATTCTTCTGGGGATAGTTGGGCGCTGAGGAAGGTAGGCCTAGGGTCCTCCACATTTCCCAAGTTGACTTCTATCAGTTCATCAACTATGGCTTGGCCTCCGTCTTCTATCTCCGGAGGTGCCAGTTGGAGGTCAATGAAATCTGGAATACCGTCTTAAGGGTCGAGTACTTCGACTTCCTCGTCAGACACCACCAGAGCTTCTTAAGGTTTCCCTATTTCTTGTGCCGGCGGCTGCGCGGATGGTTTTATTAGCCAATACGTTGCCGTTGCAGCTCCCAGGGACGAGAGAGCAGCTTCAGTGTTTGTAGATAAGGTTGCAGCCACGACAGGCTGGTAGTTGTTTATTGCCGGGCTTGGACAGCATCCCGGTTTTGTAGCAGAAGTTGAGGAGGTCTCGCCTTCTAGGGCAGTTGCATCTTCCGTAGATGCGGCTTTTTCTTCCTTGGTAGCTGGTTCCCCTTGATTGGAGTTGACCAAGGCTTCCTTGATTGGCAGAAAGGGTGTTGAAGTCGTCATTAGTAGGACTCCGCTGGAGGGAGAAACTGGTGCGGACACCCGAGCAGTTGATCGGCACGATACGCCGAGCCACCGGTACCGCACGCGGAGTACGACACGAGCCACCTCGGCGTCCATCTGGCTCGGAGACAGCCTGGAGACACCACCCTGAGTCTCCCCATTTATTATATTTAGTTAGACTTTATATGTGTGTAATTTGTGTTTATTTCATTGCATTCGGTTTGCCATTTTGATTGTAATAGGGGCTTATGTGTAATTTGGAACCCGTGGGCCCCCCGGGCCCCCCAGGCCCCATCCCATTGGGCCACCTCAGCCTAGGGTCCCACGTGGGGTCAGTCAACATGCCAAATGGAGGCATCGAGAAGTTTGACTGGTAAAATGACACATGGGGGACAAATGGCTTGAAAAGTCTAAGTAGGCTACCCACCCCCACCTACCAAGTCCACATGCTACATCCTAGTCCAAGGGCCACCCCCCTCCCCTTAGTTTTTTATAATTTTTGTGTGATGTGTCACACTCCATCCCAACCCTCCATTCCCATCCCCTAGATCCAATGGTTGTGGATAGATGTCAGATGTAACACATAAATACTTGTATTTTCCCATTTTCATGAATTAATGCCATTTGAATCAAAGTATTTCCAAGAGCAAGGGCTGGTGCGCCCCCCTCCTCTCTCCTCCCTCTCCCCCTTGAAGCTGTGAAGGCTTCCATTCTGAGGTGTGACGCCTCGTGTATCAGTTCCGACGATCGCCGCCGCCGCCACGAGCCGCCACCGCCCCGCCTTCGCCATCAACGGAGTTCTGCCCCCACAAAGGCTTCCATGAATTTCCTGTCTCAGCCCCGAGCTCAGATAGATCTGGAAATTTTAGTGGATGTTCCAGAGGTGTCAAGGACATCCCACAAATTTTTGTTTGCCATTCCGATCCCGTTTCATATTTTTTGATTTTCATCCACTCTTCCATTTCAGTTCTGCCAGAGTTCTATCTAGATTCATCTCCGCCCTGAGTTTCATGTCTTAAGTCCACTTTTTGATTTATTTTGGTTCGCCCAATTGTACTAGAGGTTCCACCCATCTACCCCTTCATCCACCATTTTTCTCAATTTTTGGTTAGTCCATTTCATATTTTCTAAAAATCGTTCTCAGTCCCAGCTACAGTTCCCTCCCCCTGTTCCCAGATCCGACCACCAGTCACCCCAAAACTCATAGTAAATCACCACCACCTCCAAATCAAATTCAACAAATAGTCCAAGTTCCATGGTTTGATCCCCTACAACTTTGAAGAAGAGCTCAAGAGCTGAATCGGAGGTTTACTAGGCGGTCAATGGTGGTTCTCAGACAAGTACCCTGTAAATCTAAGGTTTTCGTTACTGTACAATAGGGACTTGTAAATTCATTAAAGTTCTGATCCGACCAGATCCAGTAGATCTCTCTGGGTCTAGATTGAAGCATTTGAAGAGAGCTTTCCAACGATAGCTTATGCGTCCCGATCCAACGTCGGGATTGATCGCAGTGGCCGTTTTCGCCGGAGCGCGCGCCGGAAAACAGAAATCAAAATCCGTGGGCAGCTAGTTCAACAATTGGGAATCGGGGCCGATCGACCCCCGATCGGTGTTCCCGGCCGACCGCCGTCCGTGGAGGTGTGCCACCACGGGTCCCCATCCTAGTGGGTCCCACCCCCGCAGATCCGGAGGACAGCGTCGTCCGTGGAACCTGCGGGCCCGCAGAACCCGCCGTTCGGAAAGCACGAAAATGCGGAGTTCGGCACCGCCGGGCGCCATCAAGATGCTGCCCGTCAACCCGAGTTGCGTGAT
Organism: Amorphophallus konjac; assembly: GCA_022559845.1. NCBI lineage: Eukaryota > Viridiplantae > Streptophyta > Magnoliopsida > Alismatales > Araceae > Amorphophallus > Amorphophallus konjac. The sequence goes on along the minus strand of CM040121.1, from coordinate 247,300,356 downwards.
TCCCGGGCTCCACATGTGACCTTTTACCTCCCTGCGTGGAGTGGGTCAAATCATTGTACTGTTGTAAAATTGTTTAACCGGGGATCCGTAATTCGGCCGGGGTTGTCTTCGTCACGCCGGGTGCGTGGAGGTAATGGTCCGAACCTCTTGGCGTTCATTTGCTTAGCTAGTATACGGTCTTTTGCCGCTGCCGAGAGTGTAGGTACTAGCCTGTGTGTCCATGTCACCGCTGTGAGAGTGAGAGTGACCCGTCCCATGACTCGATCCGAGTCCGAAAGTTGAGTCGGACTACCCTTGACCTCCGCCGGTTCCTTAACCGCGCACGGTCCGCGCTTTCCCTCGCTTGGGACGACGAGTGAGCTTCCACTTCTATTAGCGACGTTTTGCCACTCGGAGCTCGTAGTGTCGGGCTTAGTGTCTCCCTGGTGTGTGCTGCTGGTCGCGTCTTCATCTAGAGTCCGAGGGTGGCACCTAATAGTGTCGTCTCCCGTGTCCGTCCCGCATCAGAAACTCCTGCTTCTTCAATGTCTTCGGCTTCACAGCTGCTAGCCGTATCAAATTTGGCTTGAAGGGCCGCTTTTTCAGGGTGGACCTGCTCCCAGCATCGGCGGGGGACTGAGGTCTCTATTTCTTGATTTCCGGATCGAGCCAGTTCAACATGTTCAGCTTCCACCGAGTATTCATCAAAGGTTGCCCCCAGAGGGCTATCTTTAGTAGGATAGAAGGCGGAGATAGTGTCCACCTCGTACCGCCCACTGTAATAATATTCCTCCAGGGTGAAGCCCAACCCTGGATGTTGAGAGACACGTCTCATTTCCTTGTCTAGATTTGCGGGATACCACATCTTCTGGAAAGCTTCCTTGCACTTTTGAGACTGATCGGGAGGAATGTGTTGCTTCTAAAACATCCTAGCGATCCGATCAGTTCTAAATGCCAGACCCTGGATAGGAACCGGGGGGTTGCTTAGATCTTCGGGGAGGCTGCAGTCTGTGTCTTCCCGAGTGGGATGCTCCTCAGCTGTATAGAACAAGCTATTGGGTCCATCTTCCTGTGTCACCTCTCAAGTCTTGAAAGGCTCGACAGTGGGGTCATCGAGGCAGAGGACTGGCTTGATGAGGCCGGTCGGGACTCCGATGTAATTATGCTACCGATTGACCTGCACTTCATTAGCTTCGAGGTAGAATGCTGGGGGTGTTACCCTGCTGACATCCCCTGAAGCTGTGATGTGGGAGACCACCTTTGGCTTGACATATCCGCGCGGTGGTGGTGGATACCAACTGCTGCCGAGTGTGCTTCTGGATGCCCCCGCAGGGGTCCTAGCTTCAGAGGTCTTCTGGGAAGGCCTTGTATATAAGTTGGCATCTGCCAAATGACACTCAAACACCTCGAACGGGTGGGGGTCTGCAAATATCCTCTCCTCCTTCCCTTAGAGACTGTATTTGATGCATTGGTGGAGCGTGGAGGGCACCACCATGTTTTCATGCAGCCATGGGCGGCCGAGCAGTGTCTTGTAAGAGGTGCGAGAGTCAATGACATGAAACTGCACCGTTGTAGTGAAATCTACCAGGGTCAGTGTGAACTCTGCAACTCCCATCGACACTTCGCATTTTTGATTGAAGCCGGCGATACGCATATCCCCGACTTTCTCGAGATGCACGTTAAAGTGGTGTCTCTCATATATTCTATATGGCAGGATGTTGACCGCTGCCCCGGGATCAACCAGAATCCTGTTCAACTCCCTTCCATTTAGGTGCCCCTTCATATACAGCGGCCTGTTATGGCTGATGGTAGGCAGTAGCATGTCTTCTGGAGTGAAGGTCATACTGGCTTCCGGTACAACTTTAGCTATGCAAGTCTCGAAATGAGCAGGCGTTTGCAGAGCAGTAATAATCGCTTGTCGAGTCTCTTCACTCAAAGAAAGGATCTCCCAGATTGTAAATCGAGCTGGGAGCTTCTTGAGTAGCTTCATTATTCGGCTCCCGGCTCGGACATTGGAGAGCTTCATCTCTTCGGCCCATCTGGGCTTGGGGAGGTTTTGATTTACGGGCCCTAACGGGCCTGCTTCATCTTCCTCAGATTCGGCGCCTTTCTGGCTGGTGCCGACTTCTGGGTCTTCTTTGTTAGTTGTTGTAGGGCAAGCTCCATCTGTATTTGGCTCTTCAGCAGATTGTGCGAGCTGCGGGTGAACGGTCCCGGGCGTTGGGTAAGCCTCCTGGCAAGGCTGTTTGCCCTTGGACATCTTCATAAATTCAAGAAATGAAGGGACCCCCTTGCCCCCACTCTTGTTGTATAGGCCTGACGGAGGAGGGATTTGGACTCCCTTGACCTCCGGCGGAGGTGTCCTGTAGGGTTGCTCCCCTCTGAACATGATATTATGGTTGGGTGGCGGCTGGCGCCCCCATTTTTGGCCTGACCGGGTGGCATGTGCAGCAGTTGCGGCCTCGGTCTTGCCTCCCCCGGCATGGGGTGTGAAGCAAATTTCCTCTTCTTCCTCCTCTCCGGGTAGGTTGAAGAGCGCTGATAGGGTATTACAGGAGACAACCTGTGTTTTATTGGCCCCAGCGGCCTTTCTTTTCTTCTTCTGCTTCTTCTTCTTTTTTGCTTCTGCGGGCGGGTGCCCCCAGAATAAACTACCCTCTCTGTCGGGTGCCTCTTCAGCTTCCTCCTTTTGTTCAAGTGAGAGCTGCTCTAATTCTTGCCACAGGACGTGGTCCCGCACCAGTAGAGGTTTCAATTTGGGCTGCACATATTCATCTAACCCTTTAATGAGGTTTTACAGTCGAATGATTCCAGGATTGGTTTCCTTAATCACTGGCAGCGGAGTTTCTCTCCTCCGATTATGTGTATGTATCCTGATAGCTGTAGGTGGAGTGACCCATACGGGTGCTACCACTGATGGAGTAGGCCGGGGTGTAACACCACGGATATATGCCCCCTCTTTCGGGCGGGGTGCCCTCTTCTTCTTGTGTTTCACAGGGATCTGCTGCCACCCCTACTGTTCTTTCGCGGGCTCCAAGAAATGAGCTTCGTAGGTGTTCAGCGTGCTTGCTTCAAAGATCTCCTCGGGCAATGCCTGGTAGAGGGAGATCATGTTAATTGTTGCCCTCCTCCGAGGGGCTTCATGTGTCTGAGGAGGGTCCACTTTGTACTCTCCCAGGTCAATTTCATTCTTCTTCACCATCCCTTCGATGATGTCTTTGAAAACATAGCAGTCTTCGATTGGATGTCCTAGCATCTGGTGGTAGGGGTAGAATCTTGGACTGCCTTTTCTTTTCAGGTCCTCCGGCCTTCTTGGCTCTGGCAGGGTGACCATGCTATATTCTGTTACCCAGTCGAACAGGACTCGGGTCTTGTCTTTTGGAAAGGAATATGCCTTCCTCATCTTGTCCCTGAGCGAAGGACCCTCTTTGCCGTCTGGGGCTTCTGTAGGCTATGGGGTGACTCCCTTCTTGCCTTCACTTTTCTATTGTTCGAACGCCTTTATGTCAAGAGCGTTCGCTTCTTTGGGCGAGGAGCGCCGGTCTACTGCCTTGCTCTTCTGGGTCACGCTAGCAGCAGATGTAGGGATAGGTCTGGCCAGGAAAGCTTCCACTTCGGCCACGACATTATTCAGCCGGTCGAACGACCGTATTTCCATTCCGATCGTCTTTTCCAAAACCTCCCTTCTGAGATTTTGTTTGTAGATTTACACAGCGTCCTCCTGATGCGGGGGCCGCTTGCACCTCATTTCGAGGTTCCTCCACCTCTTGATATAATCGAGGGCTGTCTCATCAACCCTCTGCCTTGTTGAATAGATTTCGGCCACTGTGACCTCCCACTCTGTGACATGGAATCTTTCCCTGAACTTCTTCTGCATATCTGGCCAGTCGTTGATCGACCCGGCCGAGAGGCTAGAATACCATTCAAATGCGAGCCCTGTCAGCGAGGACCCGAAGAATTTCAACAAATATGACTCGTCAGTGGCCAGATCACCCATGACGGTCATGTAATATGCAATGTGCTCCTTCGGGGACCCCTTCCCATTGAATTTGTCGAACTTAGGTGGCTTGTTGACCCCCGGGGGAAGTCGTTTAGCCGCATGGTGTTGCGGGTAGGGCACCCGATAGGCATCAAATATGATATAGTCGCCTTCACTTTTCTCTACAAGCTTCAGCTCGATCATCCTCTCCACCATCATCCGGTTCATGACCGTGGGGTCAACTGACTCCGGATAGAAGTGGGCCGGTTGTAGGTAGGGGGTGACCAGGGTGGTCCCCTGTGGAGGACGCAGCAGCGGAGGTGTCTGGTGCGCTTGAGGGAGCACCGGAGGTTGCAGCGGCTGGAGCTGTGGTGGCCGCTGTTGCATCGTCGCCATGCTTGGCTCTGACGACTGGGGCAGTGTGTAGAGTGGTGGAGGGCCGTCACGACGGACTGCTCCCCGAGATGATTCACCCTAGACTTTGGGTGGCTTGGAAGCTGAGGATTGTTCAATTTTCTCCATCAGCTGCTTCTTCAGCAAGTCTATCTCTTGCCGACATTGTTGAAGTAATATCAAGACCGATGGGTCTATAGTGGCTGTAGTGGGGATAACTTCTGCTGTATCCCCGGACGTACCCTCGGGCAGGATGTCAAGGGGGACGTCATCTTCTTCCTCTGCCGTCACTACATTAGCTGTCAGGATGGGGGTCTTGTCATCCCACTGGTGGTAGACCTGGGGCTGTCTTCCTTTAGTCATCATCAGGAGCTCCCTTGCTGCCTCTGTTCTGCGAGTACTCGGCCCCAGCCGTGCGGCCAGCTGAGCCAATTCTCGGGGGTCTTCGGGTAGGTCCCCATATCGGTTGGACATACTAGCCATATTGCAGGTGAAGACCTGCATCCTTCTCCTCTGTCGATGGACCCTCCTTCTAGTTTCCTGCGGGAAGGTCAACCTCTCGATCACAGAAACTCTTCTTCTTTCTTCCCGCTCGGGGACAGCTTCATCGGCTTCGATCTCGAAGCCGTTATCATATCCATTGTTGTCGACTGATGACACCATCATTCTTTCTGCCACATCTTCTTCATCTGCCACTGGCGGGCAGTAGTCTTCATCGGCGGCGGCTGCTTGCATCAGTCGTTGTTGCCCAAGCGAGGGGTTGCCTAACCCTCGAAAATAGTTTCTGACCAAACAGGTCATCTCTTCTTGATCCCGCTCCTGATGTAACACGGGGGATGATTGTCGACCTCCCGCAGGAGGGATATAAGCCAGCCAAACTCTGTCGGCAGGTTGTTGGAATCTTTGTCCCGTAGCTGGGACGTTGGCTTGACGGGCAGCAGCCCGGAAACTTTCACGGCGCGGAGGGTCCGCAACCACTTCTTCTTCCTTCTTCGGGGGCAAGCCCCTTTCTCTTCTCTCTTCCGCCCCGTCATACATAGGACGGCGGTGGATGGGAGTCAGCTGGTGGGCAGGTTGGGTCCGTTTGGGAACCCACATCTGTTTGACCTTCCTCGGCCTAGGGGCCGTTCTTCCTTGGCCATAGTGGCCGGTTTCTTCTCTTTCTGCCCTCCTTCCAGCGAGGGCCTAGTATGCATTGTGGACAGGAATGGTGGGGATGACTCGGTCTGGGGTCACCCGTGCATTGCGTCCGTTGAGGAAGACGCGCATGCCGCCAACCATCACAGACTTCCCGGAATGAGGTAGAGTCCCGGTGATCACAGCAGCACTTCTTTGAACTTGGCGACATTGACGTCCCCTCGGGTGCTTGTTGACGATATTGGGGCAGGTCCCACGTATGACGTGGTGCACCAAACAGCTAGCAGCCGGGGCCGGACTCTTGGATGAGTCGTTGCAGTAGGGAGCCTTCTGAGGCTCCATTTTTTTCACGGCTTCCTCGACAGGTGCCAGGGCTTCAACTTCCAGCATATCAACAAAGGCTAACCCCAAGAAGTTGGGGAAGCCGATAGCGGCAGGGAAGCTACCGAACTCCATGGGCACCGCCAGGTACCCTTGGGCATGTCCAGCGACGATCGAAGGACCGAAGCCAACGCCAGTTAACCCATTGGTTGTCATCGTGCGCTTGTAAAGACAAACAAGCCAACGATCAGTAGCCTTTGAAAAGGCCTCGAAGCCCAAATATCTCGGCAAAGAGATGAAAGGTGACACCAGTCCCACCGGGCGTGCCAGACTTGTTTGCATATCTTTTTTTTATCTTTTTATTTCCCGTGTCGATCAACCAATTAACTAACTAGTAATTAACTGACTGATTGACGATGCGGGCATGCCAGTCACGTGAGTGATGAGTTTATTATGCGCTCATTCTGACCTGTGTCGGGCGAAAGTGAGGTTCGGTCGGGACCAGCAGTCCGCCATACCATAAAGGTTATGGCGTTAATTACATCCCCCACGAGGAGGGAACATCTTTGATTAATTGCCGAGATAGTGGGTTGTCGAGGCCGGAATAAAGGGTGCAACGTTATGAGCATGACAAGATCACATGCGATTTATTTATCATGCAAGGGGGGACATGATTCATTAAATTAGAGACCTTGGGTACGTGGCGGAGGACGCAGGTCCGAAGACCACCGTCGCGCATAGCGGAAACTTCCGATCGGGCATAACCCGACCTTCCGTCAACGCCATTCGATATACCCCAGGGTCTATGCAAGCATGCAGGCATGATGATGATAACTATACTGAGCATGGAAACAGAATTATGACAGTAAGCAATGCTTAATCACATTCATTGATCCCCGCCAGAAGAGAGGGAAACGATAGCACAAGGGTGATGACGAAAGCCAAGTGTTCACACACATGATAGTCAACATGGTAAAGAGGTTATTCAGAGCATGAACAGCCCTTGCCTTACTTAATCTACCGCTGATTAGGGTAGTCAATGTCGACCATGGGAGGCCAGGATTGCCCTGAGAGCGAATGAGAGATTAGAATGACGTAAAAACGTGAAACGGCGTGAGAGATAGCTTCCACGGTGCGGTAAAGCGTAGGTAAAAAGGGTTAATCCGGCGTGGTAAAGCGTAGGTGAAGCGTTAATCCGGCGCGGCCTTATACTAGCTAAAACGGCGCGCAGGGAATGGGGCGCGCCAGTCAAAGGCGCGCCGGGAATGGACCCAAGAAAAAAAGGAAATCATGAGTCACATGTTAATACGGCACGGTGGGGGGCCACGCCGTATTAAGGCGCGCCGGTTTAGGGCCGCGCTACTTTAGCTTTTTTTTAAGCATTTCTGAAACCCTTTGAGTTTATTTAAGTTTTTATTGAAAGTTATGGAGTTATTTGGACCAACTAATTGTTTGATTGAAGTCCAGGACCCTTTGGAAATGATGCAATGAGTCAGTGCGAGGTTCCCACTCGAGCACTAAGTTGATTGGATCCAAAACAAGCATCTCATTATAGCATTAATCATTCTTAGTCTGTCTAAAATTTGGCAGCATCTCCCCTGAACATGAAGAGTTACAGGGAAGAAACGGGGTCATACTCACTCATGGAGTATGCCCATAAACCGCCGGTCTGCACAGTGGCATCCAACAAAATCCCATCGGATAGGATACCCCGAGGACTAGCCTGCGAGGGGCACCAAGACTCCGTGGGTGAAGAGACAGAGGGACGAAGCCGCCGATGATGGGAGCAGCACCCCGAGGACTAGCCTACGAGGGGTGGACAACCTACAGCTTACGGCACATCCTGTGGAGGAACCGACCACCAAGAGGGTGAAGCTCCGAGGGCTGGCCTACGAGGAGCATACATCTCTTGGCCTCGATTGGGTCTCAGATTGTCGGGGCTAAGCCTGTTAGGCTAAGACCCCTGTTGCTATCTGCTATGGCCTTGGGGAAACATCTACCATCAAGGGGTAGAGTTCTCGATCGCCCAGCAGCTGTGTGAAGTAATGGGGAATGTCCCCCTCCCCGGACGATTAAGATGAAATAAAGGAATCTCGGAACGGTTCACATGACTATAATGCAGAGGGGTAATCAATGCACAGGCGAGATGAGCCAAACATATAGGCATATGTTCGAACAGTTATGGCATAATGTTGAGGCGATGGACCCTGCAATCCCAAGGGTGACTCCCACTTCACGAGCCACAGGGCAATGTGAAGGGAAGAGTCAATGGGAGTTAGACCCTCGACAGCACGGTAGAAAGAAGCATACGCAGAAGCATAGCTCTGTCCACGGAGGGGATGCGGAAACCCTTAAATCAAACATGAGCACGGTCGATGGGAAGACCCCGGGGAGGAGTGTTTTTGTAGCCCACGGTGCTTCGGGGCATGATCGGGGCTTCGGGGAAACCAGAATCAGAGAACACGAGCGGAAGACCTTAAACATACACATCGATGTAGATAGAGAAGGGGACAGAAGTTTTGAATCATTCATTCGACCTGTTGGTCCAGACATTCATATACATATTGCCATCCCAGAAACGGGAATGGCCTCTCATTTACACGTTAAGAATCCGGTGCCGGCATCATTACTTGGTCACCGTTCATCGTCTGTAGAGTAATATACAGTAAAAGAGACGAAATCGCAGAGGAGGGGAAGGGTCAGCTCATATCATTGCCATCCCTCCCCTCTCTTGCTTACAACTGATAGACGGAAACCGAAAGAGAAGAATCTACGGAAGACGGAGGAAGACAGGCACCGGCGCCCACCTGTTCTCAAAAATAGAGTATCGGCCCACTCCTTCTTCTCTGGCTCCGGAGGACTTCAATCGGAACGGAGGAAGACGGTCGCCGAAGGACGCTCAGTCAGAACCCCCTTTTCCAAGAAAGCACTCTCTCCCCTCGGAAGGCCTCTCTCGAAAGACTCTCCTAAACCTCTCCTCAACCTCCCTTCAACCTCTCTCCAACCTCCCTCCAACCTCCCTTTTTTCTTCTAATCGAACAGCCCGTATATATATATACATCGGTTCGAGACTTCATCCGGCGTGGAGATTTGGCACGCCGGGGAAGAGCCTTCTACAACCTTTGCGCGCCGGCATAATAGGCCGCCGGATAAGGGGTTCTTTGCGCGCCGGGCTCAAGGGAGTGAGATTGGGGCGCGCCGGTTTAAGGCGCGCTGTGCTAGCGCTCCTCGCACGCTTCGAGCCAGTCGATGAGTCTGGGGATGATTCCGGGGGTCACCGTGAACATTTATCTTGCCAATGCTCCTCGAAACTTCGACGAGATGTCTTTTCAAAGCTCCCAGGTTGACGTACGGCCATTCCCGAGACTCCAGATAGCTTTGATTTGATCATACGGGCTTTCCACTGACACGGCCTTCGGCTCTATGATTCGTGCTGCTGGCTTGGTCTGGCTCGTGCCCAAAGCTCCTTAGAGGGTTAGATAACACCAGGGATAGTTCCGCTTGAGCTGGGCGATCATTCGGCCACTAACGGGCCCATCTTGGCGGGAAGCCGTACCCGTGCCGGGTGATCGGGATCTTCTGCCGTCAGAGCTTTCGGTCCTCCATCTCGAGGAACCAGGGGGACTCCTTCATCTTCAGGAGAGCCTTTCATAAGGCGGGAAGCCACTGGGTAGATCATCGTCCTTGATCGGATAACGGGTGTAGTGTATGCGGCACGATAGAGTCGATGCCGGTTCATTGGGCAGGCTTGATCGCACTGCCGGTTGGTTGTGAGTTTGTCTCAGCTCTTCTAAGGTGAAGTCCCCGTGTCCATACGTGGTGACTCGAGGCTCTGGAAGCTTGAGAAATCTTCAATATGTTGATCTTTATCGGTTTCCGTGCTTCAGCGGGCCGGGTCATTCGTCCTTATAGCTTGGTCGCCGACGATCATATTTTGGGTGCCAACAGATGCATGGAGTGCATTCAAAACAATACATAAAAGGTTGTTGATGTTGTGACCCCTCTGTGTTGATGATGTTGACAATAAGTTTTACTTCATTGGCAACAGCTTGTTTTGATTGATTGGCAACTATTCTTATTTTGATGAAATTATTTTTATCAGGTTGTCTGTGCACATAATGCAGTCAGAGTCTATACTGTCGTGCACACACCCACAGGTGTACATTGCATTGCAGCATGAACATAGAGTCCATACATTTCATTGTGTAGTCTGGACAGTTGTGGGTCGACCCCCTTGTTCACATGGGGCATAGCCTATACACTGCATAGCATAGTCTATACACTGCACGCTCAAGTTCATAGTATATACATTGCTGCATTGCCTGCACGAGGAAGTCTGTACATTGGATGTTGGCTTGCACGCTCACTCAAGTCCACACATCGTGAAGTATGCACATTGTGGCTTGCTCATTCACTCACTCAGCCCTGTCAAGTCCATACATTGGGCTACTGTGCAAGTCCATACATTGGCCTTCAGGCTTGCAAGTCTATACATTGCCTGTCGATTGCAATGTCTGTACAGAGTTCAGAGAGTTCAAAGTGTTCATAGTCTACACATTCATTCACTGTTCATGTTGCATCAAGTTCAAAGTCCATACATTGGACTGTAGCATGCACGAAGCTAAGTCTATACATTGCTCAAGTCTGTACAGCATTCAGTGTCTAACGTTTCATGAAGTCTATACATTCATTCTCTATAGCTTGCACGAGGTGAAGTCTGTACATTGGCCTCAGCTTTCGAAGCCTGTACATTGGCCTTAGCTTTCCAAGTCTGTACATTGGCCTCCATGCCTCAAGTCTATACATCGGAATGTTTGGCCAAGTCTGTACATCCTTCTGTTGATAGTTCAAGTCTATACATTGGACTGTTTGGCCAAGTCTGTACATCGTTGCTTGCCAAAGTCTGTACGTTGGCATATGTTCCTACGTTGCAATTCCAAGTCTGCACATTGGGTTCTTTACCTACGTTCAGCTTTGAAAGTCTATACATTGGTTTTCATTTCAAGTATGTACAGACTTTGGTTTGTGCAAGTCTATACAATCGACTATTCAGCTTGTGACCAAGTCTGTACAGCCAGGGTGACTGTTAAGTCCATACATTAGCAGCCTTGATTTGTTCAAGTCTATACAGCCTTTCCTTTGGTAAAGTCTATACATTGATTAGGCTCGTCCATGCATGATGGGGACATCAGCGACAACCAGCTCACTTTGTGTTTGCATTTATGTCCTTTTGTATTTGTATGTACGCCCTTGTGATATATGCGTACACAATAGTAGGTCTTAGTGGGTTTATTTGCAAAAGGCCATTGGGTTTCTTTGCAAATATGCTTGTAGGCCCTGCAGGGGCCCCCTCCCTCCTCCTTATTGGTCCACATGGACTCTTGGGTCCAAGGTGGCTGGTCCATGGTCCAAATTTGGACTTGGACCATGAATTAAATAAAGAAGACAATTCCAAATTGTCCTCTTTAAGGGGGGGGGGGGCGGACCTATTAGTTTATTTGGGTTTAATGTGGTGTTCACACCACATCTCAACCCTCCATTCTTCAACCCTTGATCCAAGGGCTCATATTAGATTAGAACCCTTTCATATAAATACTTGTATTTTCTTATGGAAAGAATTAATGAAGAAGAAATTAGCATTTTGCCTCCTTGAAGCTTGTGCCCCTCTCCCCTCTCTCCCTGGTGTTCTTCCACCTCCAGCCCAGTTATAGAGTGAGATCCCTCCCCTCTTGATCCCCTCCAACTTCTGAAGCAGCTCCGGTGATCGCCGCCGCCGCCGACGCGTCTTCACCAACGAATTCGGTTTTCTGTCCACTCTGGACAGACCTCTCTTCTCCGAATTGTCCCTCTCTCTTCCCTCATTAAGGGACGATCGCGAGCTTGTCGTGTCCTTGGTCCCGTCCCGCATCAATCATGGGTCGACCCCCTTCTTTGATGGGTCGACCCCCCAGACTTCCAAGTCTGTACAACGAGGTAAAGTCTATACATCCTTCACTGAATCTTCCAAGTCTACACATTGGAAGCCTGTACATCATTCGTGAAGACTGAACAATGAAGCAAGTGTATGCATTAGACGAGTCTTTACATCGTACATTTGTTAGTTGAAGTCTGTACACCCTCTTGCTTCGCCATAGTCTGTACATTGGTCTACTTTGCATTGCATGCATCATGATTGAAGTATATAAACTGGTTTTGAGTTGAAGTCCATACATTGCTTCAGGCTGAGCAAGTCCATACATTGGATGATGTTCTTCAAAGTCTGTACAGCCGTTGGCTTCTTATATGAAGTCTACACAGTAAGGCAAAGTCTGTACATTGCATTCGCCTTCACAAGTCTATACAGACTGAAGTCTATATAATGCACTTCATCTTACAGTCTGTACAGAGTTCTTCACTTAACCTGATAATCCGATACTCTGTCTGACAGGGATTTGCTACTGAGATTGCTGACATGGCTCGTGATCCCAGGAGGATGAGGTGACCAGATGCTGCCACGTGGATGAAAGCACCTCGGATCTGGCGAATTCCTTGGGTGGGAAAACGTGGAAGCCACGCACCCTTATCCAATCTACTGCTGTATATATAGAAGTCTTCATCTTCTGTTGAAGGCTGATTGAAGAGTGGCAAGTCTATACAGTGAGACAAACCTGAGACAGCAGAGAGCCATCGAGATCCAAAGAGAAGAAAAGGAGAGAAGAAGAAAGTGAGAAGAAATGAGTTGAGAGAGTGATATGAGAGCTTGTGAATTAGCGTCTTGGTCCAAATACCAGAGCTGATATTGCTCACGTTGAGCTACAGTCGTTTTGACTTTCTTCCATTCAATTGTGTTTTTCTTGCTTTTCAGTCTTGTTATTTTTCTTTGAAAACTCTTGTTCGATCAAGCTGTTAGTCAGCGGTGTCAAGCTGTGAGGCAGCGGTGTGCAGAGGTGTTACCTCTGGTCGGCTAAGCTGTAGTGCCCAGCAGAGCAAGCTGTGCAGCTCAGCTGTTGCAGAGGGTGTTCCTCTGGTCGGGATAAGTTGTAAGCCCCAGCCGTTGTTGGCAAGCTGTAGTGCCCAACAGATTGAAGCTGTGTATCAGCAGTAATCCACATTCGAGTTGAATGTGGGGTGGACATAGGTAGGATTGACCGAACCACCTAAAAGTCTTTGTGCCTCTCGTGTGTTTGCTTATCTATTTAGCAGATCTTGTTTCCATCATTCGGTGCTTTGACTGTGGTTGTCCAGTGTTCTTTTAATTCCGCATTTGAATCTAGGCATAATTTTTAATTAGCCTGTTGATCTATTCACCCCCCCTCTAGATCCACATAATGTGGTGAAAGAGCCTTCCATCTAACTCCATCAATTGGTATCAGAGCTAGACTCTTCTACAGGGACTTACCGCCCGAAGAGGATAAGCACAGATGGACGGAAGAGGGATGATAGCTGAAGGACACTCCACGTCCAAGCCCCCGTACTTCGATGGAACCAACTACGCATACTAGAAGCACCGTATGCAAGTTTTCTTGAGGGCTAAAGACTATGAAATCTGGAAGGTGGTTCGCAAGGGACCTTTCGAGCTGTCCCCTAATGAAGATGTATGGACCAAGGAAGAAATTAGAAGGTCCACGCTCAACTGGAGTGCAATCAATGCAATCCAGTGTTCTCTGCATCCCACCGAGTTCTCATGAATATCTGCCTGCTCCTCAGCGAAGGAAATGTGGGATGCACTTGAAGTCATCTACGAGGGGACTTCACAAGTCAGAGAGACCAAGACTAATCTACTTGTTTCATAATACGAGGCTTTCAAGATGAAGCCTAATGAGACAATCAAAGAAATGTATGCTCGGTTGACTATTATCATAAATGGTCTCAGAGGTTTCGGGAAGAAGTATTCTGAGTATGATATAGTCAGGAAGATCTTGCGATCCTTGACTCCAATTTGGCACACAAAGGCCACCGTTATGGAAGAGTCAAGAGATCTGCACAATACAAGGGCAGATGAGCTTATCGGATCTCTAATGGCATATGAGATGAATCTGCCGAAGATAGAGGAGGCTGATAAAAAGAGGAAGCCAATAGCTCTGAAGGTTGGTGCTAGCAAATCTAGTCGATCCAGCCCCAACGGATCATCAACTGAAGAGAGCTTGTCTGAAGAAGAAATGGCAAATGATGATATGGCTATGATTACTAGGGAATTCCGGCATTTTCTCAAGAAAGAAGGAAGAAGACTCAGCCGAAGAAATCCCAGTGGTGGCCGCCGAGACACAAGGTACAAATCAAATCCTGTAAAGAAAGCTGAGACTAATGTTTGCTATCAATGCAGGAAGGCTGGCCTCTTTAAAGCTGAATGTCCGACAAATCAGAACCTCAAGGACAAGCCCAAGAAAAAGAACACAAGAGGGAAAGCTATGGTGAGTACCTGGAGTGATGAGGATGAGGGATCCTTGAGCAACACTTCGGACATTGAAGTTGAAGCTGAGAAGCCAATCTGTCTCATGGCAACCAGCTCAGAAGATAGAGAGGAAAAATCTGATGAGGTATCCTCTCGTTTTGAAAACTTTACTATTGCTGATTGGATGGATGCTTATAATGAACTTGCTGATAGAGTAGATGATGTCAGAAAAGAAAATAGGCATCTACGAAGAAAAATTAACATCATGCAAAATGATACTTCATTATCTGATAAAATTACATGCTTAGAGAATGAGAATAGTAAGCTGAAACTCACATGTTCTGAATTTGAAGAAATCAAGAAAGAACTGAAAATCTCTAAGGAAGAAAATGTGAGATTAGACAATGAAATTGATGCATGGAAATTAAAAATTTAGAATTATGAAAGTGAGATAAAAATTACCTCTGAAAAATATGAAGTTGTTCTCAATGTAAATAATGAATTGAAAAAGTCTATTGATGAAACTCAGAAAGACAATGAGGATAAGCTGAAAACCATTGAGAAAATGACCCAAGGATCTGAAAATTTAAATGCTCTATTGGGGTCGAAGGTTAATTTCAGGAGAGAGGGCCTAGGATTTAACTCCAGTGCAACTAAGAGCTTTGGAATGAAAACTATTTCCTTCGTTGCACAAAAGGAGAGAGGACCTCTGATTAACATGAATTCTAATAATGCTATGAACACTAATGTGAATCTGAAAAAGCCCAATGCAGAGGAGAAGGGATAACAGAAAGTTGGTGAGCCTAGTAGAATTGGCACTTCCAAACCTAGCTCTAGTGCTCAACCCAAGGCTAGGGGTCAGCCTGCTCAGGTAAATAAACCCCATGTCAATGCCAAAAAGTCTTCACCACCACCATCACAGAAAAAGACCCAACAAAAACCTATGAACAGGTCAGCAGGGTCAAGAGTGCAGGGAAGACAAAATGCTTTCAGGAGTCAGCCCAACAAATTCAATCCACCTAGAGTCCAGTCCTACTACCCCACATAGTCAATCTATCCTAATGGGTTTGGGTGGACTAGAACTCAAGGGATGCATACAGGGTATGTTCAACAACCTACACAATTTTACAGACCCTATGTCAGAAATTGGGGTAATGGGTATGGTAGTCGAACAACCAGGAACTTCCAATCTTATAGCCAACCCAAATATTACCCTGATCAAAACTTTATGAATGCTACTTGGCTGAAGCATTGGCACAATAATAACAATTCCGTGAATAACTCTGTTGGTGCGAATAAAAGGAAGAACAACAAAAATAAGAGAAGAAATGACAGAAGGAAATCTGCAAAATCCACTGAATAAAGTTCTTTTAAACAAATGTGAATTCCCAAAGCCATGCTTTCTTTCTTTACTTGCACTTCATCTACATTGGAGCCCAATCAGTCTTGGGTTCCAAACTCTTTACCCTAATTATGTGTGTAGGTATGCCTGGCAGCCAAGAGTAACTTGTGGTACTTGGACAGTGGCTGCTCCAGGCATATGACAAGAGATAAGGCCAAGTTCTGCATGCTGACTGAAAAGCTAGGAGGCCTTGTCACCTTTGGAAGCAACACAAAGGGTAGGATCATTGGATCAGGTAAGGTAGGTAAGTGTTCTACCTGCTGCATTGATGATGTTATGCTGGTTGAAGGGTTAGCTTATAATTTACTCAGTATTAGCCAGTTGTGTGATAAGGAACATAAAGTTTTATTTGATTCTCAATGCTGTAAGGTTTTTGAACCTGATTCTGATATTGTCAAATTTTCTGGAAAAAGAATAAATAACACATACATGATAGATTTAGATGATATTCAGCATTCTAACCTATGTCTTACTGCCAGTAGAGAAGATTTAGCATTTTTATGGCATCGTAGGTTAGGCCATGCGAGTTATACTGTTTTGCATAAACTAAACAAGCATAGCATGGTTAGAGGACTCCATGAAGTCTCTTTTAAAAAGGAAAATAAATTTTGTAATGCATGCATTCAGTCCAAGTTGACTAGAAAATCATTCAAATCTAGGACAGAAAACCTATCCACTAAACCTTATGAACTGATACACATGGACCTATTTCGGCCAACCAGGTCTGTCAGTTTATCAGGGAAGAGGTATGGGTTTGTCTTAGTAGATGATTTTTCTAGGTATACTTGGGTATTTTTTTTATCACATAAGAATGATACATTCTCAGAATTTCAAGAGTTATGTATAAGAATAAATCAAAAAATTGAAAATGTTTTGACTGATCATGGAGGTGAGTTTGAAAACTCACACTTTGAAGAATTTTGCAGGTCAAGTGGGATTCATCATAAGTTCTCCTCACCCAGGACACCTGAGCAGAATGGTGTTGTTGAGAGGAGAAACATAACTCTAGTGGAGATGGGCCGAACTCTCTTAGTTGAAAGTCAACTGCCAAGAAAATTCTGGGCTGAAGCAGTCAACACAGCCTGTTATGTAATTAACAGGGCAATGGTAAGACCTTCCACCAAGAAAACCCCTTATGAGATTTTGAGAGGTAAGAAACCTTCAATCGCCCACTTCAAGGTCTTTGGTTGTAAATGTTTTATACATATAAATGACAAGAGGGACCTTGATAAATTTGAGTAAAAAGGTGAACCAGGAATCTTCCTCGGTTATTCTGAAAACACCCGGGCTTATAGAGTGTTCAATTTTAACTCAAAAATTGTTGAAGAATCTCCACACATTATCTTTGATGAAACCTTGATGAAAACTAACCACGGTCATTGTAGGAATGAAGATGGGAACATTTTAAAAGATGATAACTATGCAGACCAGTCTGATGGTGAGGAAGAAAAAGAAGAACAGAATGAAGAAGAATCTGAAGTTTAGGGGGAGGTAAGTGAAATTCCTGAAACTCAGATTGTTAATATCAGATATCTTAAAGATCACCCTGTGAATAATGTCATTGGCAATCTGAATGATCCCCCTAGGACTAGAGGTCACTTTAGAATTCAGGATGAATTAAATACATATGCTCTTGTCTCTCAAATTGAACCCAAGTCCATTGACTGTGCCCTCAAGGATGTGCATTGGACTAATGCAATGCATGAGGAGCTTAATCAGTTCGACAGGAACAAGGTGTGGCACTTGGTCCCACCTCCTGATCATGGAACAGTCATAGGGACTAAGTGGGTATTCAGGAATAAATCTGATGAATTAGGGAATATTGTTAAAAATAAAGCCAGACTTGTTGCTCAGGGGTATAACCAGGAGTTTGGTATTGACTTTGAAGAGTCATTTGCCCCTGTATCCAGATTAGAAGCTGTTAGGATTTTATTGACTTATGCATGCTCCCTAGGAATAATCCTCCAGCAGATGGATGTAAAATCTACATTCTTGAATGGGGAAATTAGTGAGGAGGTCTATGTAAGACAGCCCCCTGGGTTTGAATGTCTAGATTTCCCTAATCATGTTTACAAATTAAATAAAGCTCTCTATGGTCTTAAGCAAGCTCCCAGAGCTTGGTATGACAGGTTGAGCAAGTTCCTTACTGATCAAAATTGCACTAGAGGAGTAGTTGATCAGACCTTGTTTACAAAGGTGAGTCATTCTGACATTCTTATTGTACAAATTTATGTGGATGACATTATTTTTGGGTCAACTAATCCCAAATTGTGTGAGGAATTTTCTAAAACAATGACTAATGAGTTTGAAATGAGTTGAATGGGTGAGCTCAAATTATTTCTTGGACTGCAGGTTACACAAACAAAGGAAGGAATGTTTATCACTCAGTCCAAGTACACAAGGGATCTACTCAAGAAATACAAGATGGACAACCTCAATGAGATAGCTGCTCCAATGGGTACCTCTACAAGCTTGGATGAAGACACTAAAGGTAAACCTGTTGATCAAAAGCTATACAGAGATATGATCGGATCCCTTCTCTACTTAACAGCATCTAGGCCTGATATTCAATTTGATGTAGGATTATGTGCTAGGTTTCAGGCCAGTCCTAAAGAAACTCATCTTAAAGCAGTAAAAAAGATTTTTAGATATCTGCTAGGCACCCAAGAGCTAGGATTATGGTATCCTGCTAGGTGTGAGTTAGAGCTTCTAGCTTACACTGATGCTGATTATGCTGGGTGCCGAGTAGATAGAAAAAGCACTAGTGGCTATTGTCAATTTCTTGGTGGCTGTCTAGTATCTTGGGCATCTAAGAAGCAACACACTGTAGCCTTGTCTACAGCTGAGGCTGAATATGTTGCAGCTGGTAATTGTGCTGCCCAAGTACTATGGATCAAGCACCAACTAGATGATTATCAGATAAAACTGGAATGTATTCCAATTTTATGTGATAATACTAGTGCCATATGCCTTGCTAAAAATCCTGTTCATCATTCTAGGACTAAACACATAGAGATAAAACACCATTTTCTTAGAGATGCTGTGAATAAAAAGGAAATCGAACTGAATTTCATTGAAACAGACAAATAAATTGCTGATATCTTTACTAAGCCACTTGGAAATGAAAAGTTTAAATTTCTTAGAAGAGAACTTGGCTTGTGTAAGTTTCAGCATGATGAATAAAATTTTCAGCTGTTTTGAATAAAATTTCTGATTTGGACTTGCATCTAATATCTTGTATAAAACTCTGTGAATGTTGAAGGGTGCAACAGACTCATGATCATGCATGACACTCATATTGTTTTCTCATGATCATCACTACATATCATTTAGTCATGAATGTGTCTAAAATCACATGCATATAGAACTGTTTTGCACTACATTTCTCTGCATAACCCTGGTGGTCATATTGCATGATAGTGTAGTCTGAATAAGCATGAACTTCGAAATCATTTGTTCAGTCATCATTTGCAAAACCACATGCACATAGACAGGGGGAGTATTGCATATGATTCAGAGTTGAGTCTGACAGTATGGCAATCTTTTAGTCAGTTCTAATATTAAGCAATAGAAAATAGATTTCTTCCCTCATAAAAACTTTAATTGCTTAAAGACTGACTTAATGGTTTAAATCTTATAATCTTTAGAGTTGAAAGACTACAATCAGTAAATAAGGATGCTGAAAATTGATAAAGCTCTCAACCCTTATCTTATTTCATGTCAGACAAAGCCAATTATATCTGAAATCTGAAAACTCATATGAAATCATGTTAGAGAATCTAAGTATGTGTATTCTCCTTAAACAAGTCATTCTGAAACAAATAAAGGGCAGCTAAGAAACATATTGAAAAACATTAAAAATTAATTAAAAAATAGCATTGGCAGAGCAATGACTGATAAATCACTGAGAAACTGAGTGATCTATCAAAGAAGTGGACAACACTCATGTCATGAGGTGTATCAGCTATCTCTGTATAAAATGATCAAAACGGTAGGTTGGTTTCACTGAGTACCTGGGGGTAACTGGCGTCTGATAAACGTGTACCCTCACACAAAAAGGTGTAAATCAGTTCTATTGAGTTTGATCATAGGCAAGATGGTCCATCATGTTGAGTATCTAGGGGTATTGGCGTCTGATAAACGTATACCCTTATGCAAAAAGAGTTATCGTACCTGAATGCCCTGCATGAAATAATAGTGAAAATGATGTTCCCTCAAAGAATTTTCATGGATGTTAATTGTTTAATTTCAATACATGACCTGGTTTCTCTTAACACATTTTACTGAGTCTATGAAAGTAAGATATTCTGAAACTGAATCTCTCATGTAAATATAACTCTGGTTTATTGTTTTATCATGCACACCTACCTTATCCAATGAATGTAGTGCATGAACTCTCATTTTTATAACGTTTAAACCAGAATCTCACTTTCTAAGTACTTTCTAAATTCATATGACTGAAGGTTCTGTGCTTTAGCTGCTTAACTTCTAAACTACTTGCTAAGAATGCCAGTCAGCTGACTCTTCTTATTCCTTCCCTTGTAATTTTTTTTTCTTTGTTGATGGCAAAGGGGGAGAATATATTGTCTACTTGATGAATTCATTCCAGGGAAGTGTATGCATCATGTCTATGGCAAAGGGGGAGATCTTGTGAGCAGAGAGTTGTGTTCATGTCTCAGCATGTCATTCATAGCATCTGCATGACAATCAGAATAACGAATCATGTCCTTCATCAAAAATACATCTGTTTGACAGGATGTTGCTATTCTATATAATAGGGTGTTGCCATCATAAAAAAAGGGGGAGATTGTTGTGACCCCTCTGTGTTGATGATGTTGACAATAAGTTTTACTTCATTGGCAACAGCTTGTTTTGATTGATTGGCAACTGTTCTTATTTTGATGAAATTGTTTTTATCAGGTTGTCTGTGTACATAATGCAGTCAGAGTCTATACTGTCGTGCACACACCCACAGGTCTACATTGCATTGCAGCATGAACATAGAGTCCATACATTTCATTGTGTAGTCTGGACAGTTGTGGGTTGACCCCCTTGTTCACATGGGTCGACTCCTCAGATTAGCATAGCCTATACACTGCATAGCATAGTCTATACACTGCACGTTCAAGTTCATAGTATATACATTGCTGCATAGCCTGCACGAGGAAGTCTGTACATTGGATGTTGGCTTGCACGCTCACTCAAGTCCACACATCGTGAAGTATGCACATTGTGGCTTGCTCATTCACTCACTCAGCCCTGTCAAGTCCATACATTGGGCTTCTGTGCAAGTCCATACATTGGCCTTCAGGCTTGCAAGTCTATACATTGCCTGTCGATTGCAATGTCTGTACAGAGTTCAGAGAGTTCAAAGTGTTCATAGTCTACACATTCATTCACTGTTCATGTTGCATCAAGTTTAAAGTCCATACATTGGACTGTAGCATGCACGAAGCTAAGTCTATACATTGCTCAAGTCTGTACAGCATTCAGTGTCTAGCGTTTCATGAAGTCTATACATTCATTCTCTATAGCTTGCACGAGGTGAAGTCTGTACATTGGCCTCAGCTTTCGAAGTCTGTACATTGGCCTTAGCTTTCTAAGTCTGTACATTGGCCTCCATGCCTCAAGTCTATACATCGGAATGTTTGGCCAAGTCTGTACATCCTTCTGTTGATAGTTCAAGTCTATACATTGGACTGTTTGGCCAAGTCTGTACATCGTTGCTTGCCAAAGTCTGTACATTGACATCTGTCCCTACGTTGCAATTCCAAGTCTGCACATTGGGTTCTTTACCTACGTTCAGCTTTGAAAGTCTATACATTGGTTTTCATTTCAAGTCTGTACAGACTTTGGTTTGTGCAAGTCTATACAACCGACTATTCAGCTTGTGACCAAGTCTGTACAGCCAGGGCGACTGTTAAGTCTATACATTAGCAGCCTTGATTTGTTCAAGTCTATACAGCCTTTCCTTTGGTAAAGTCTATACATTGATTAGGCTCGTCCATGCATCATGGGTCGACCCCCTTCTTTGATGGGTCGACCCCCCAGACTTCCAAGTCTGTACAACGAGGTAAAGTCTGTACATCCTTCACTGATTCTTCCAAGTCTACACATTGGAAGTTTGTACATCATTCGTGAAGACTGAACAATGAGGCAAGTGTATACATTGGACGAGTCTGTACATCATACATCTGTTAGTTGAAGTCTATACACCCTCTTGCTTCGTCATAGTCTGTACATTGGTCTGCTTTGCATTGCATGCATCATGATTGAAGTATATAAACTGGTTTTGAGTTGAAGTCTATACATTGCTTCTGGCTGAGCAAGTCCATACATTGGCTGCTGTTCTTCAAAGTCTGTACAGCCGTTGGCTTCTTATATGAAGTCTACACAGTAGGGCAAAGTCTGTACATTGCATTCGCCTTCACAAGTCTATACAGACTGAAGTCTATACAGACTGAAGTCTATATAATGCACTTCATCTTACAGTCTGTACAGAGTTCTTCACTTAACCTGATAATCCGATACTCTGTCTGACAGGGATTTGCTACTAAGATTGCTGACATGGTTCGTGATCCCAGGAGGACGAGGTGACCAGATGCTGCCACGTGGATGAAAGCACCTCGGATCTGGCGAATTCCTTGGGTGGGAAAACATGGAAGCCACACGCCCTTATCCAATCTGCTGCTGTATATATAGAAGTCTTGATCTTCTGTTAAAGGCTGATCGAAGAGTGGCAAGTCTATACAGTGAGACAAACTTGAGACAGCAGAGATCCATCGAGATCCAAAGAGAAGAAAAGGAGAGAAGAAGAAAGTGAGAAGAAATGAGTTGAGAGAGTGATATGAGAGCTTGTGAATCAGCGTCTTGGTCCAGATACCAGAGCTGATATTGCTCACTTTGAGCTACAGTCGTTTTGACTTTTTTCCATTCGATTGTGTTTTTCTTACTTTTCAGTCTTGTTATTTTTCCTTCGAAAACTCTTATTCGATCAAGCTATTAGTCAGCGGTGTCAAGCTGTGAGGCAGTGGTGTGCAGAGGTGTTACCTCCTGTCGGCTAAGCTGTAGTGCCCAGCAGAGCAAGCTGTGAAGCTCAGCTGTTGCAGAGGGTGTTCCTCTGGTCGGGATAAGCTGTAAGCCCCAGCCGTTGTTGGCAAGCTGTAGTGCCCAGCAGATTGAAGCTGTGTATCAGTAGTAATCCACATTCAAGTTGAATGTGGGGTGGACGTAGGTCGGATTGACCGAACCACCTAAAAGTCTTTATGCCTCTCGTGTGTTTGCTTGTCTGTTTAGCAGATCTTGTTTCCATCATTCGGTGCTTTGACTGTGGTTGTCCAGTGTTCTTTTAATTCCGCATTTGAATCTAGGCATAATTTTTAATTAGCCTGTTGATCTATTCACCCCCCCTCTAGATCCACATAATGTGGTGAAAGAGCCTTCCATCTAACTCCAACAGTTGAAACTTCATTCCATATCACAACTTCAAGCACATAGGAGCCCAATCTTTCTCAACAAGAATCACTTTCTTAAGCCATGCATTTTAGGCAAATGTTAGCATATACAAGAGGCATGTAGAAAGTCTTTTGAAGTCATGACCCAAATCTCATATGTAAGAAACATGAAACACATTTTCAAACCATCAAATTCTCAACAAAAGATATGATCATTTAGACATGCACATGAGAGAAACATGTGAGCATTATGAAATCTAATATCACCAAGAATCACATATGCATCCTTATCATCCTTCTCAACCATAAATGCCTGAGAAGCCGTTTTAAGAAGACTTTCATTGATGAACTCCTTGAAGTCCAACCGTGAAGCAGGGATGTTAATCCTGCAAGTCAGGATTGGTATCAGAGCTAAGGCTCTATTTTTCATGGATCTAACGATCTAGAGAGATCCAGATCAATGACTACCAACATGTACATCCTAAATTCTCCACCGGTGTTTGATGGTTGTAATTTTGATTTATTATTAGGAAGGATGTGCAGTCTAGTCAACTCATATGATCCTAAGCTATGGAAGATTATCTCACATGGTCCTTATGAGTTGCCTAAAGAGAAATCTGTCTGGATCGCAGATTACAAGTTTAAACATGATCAAAATTGAGTAACAAGGCACATGATGAACTTCATTTTTCAAATGCACTATTTGTATGATATGCAGGTATGATATGCAAATGTGAAATGTGAAGGAAAATTTTAGATTTTTATTTGAATGACTTAAATGCAATGCAAAGTGTAAGATGTAACATGAATGCAATTTCATTTGGATGATCTAAATGCACCTAATTCATTGAATTCTAATGCATGCAATCTATACTTATATGAGAATGGAATGCAAGATGAAAAATGACACAATATACAAGAGAGCAATTCAGATTTGAAAGATGAGCATGGGACATTTTTCATCACAAGTGGTTTATATACAAAGGTGCAGAAATCATTTGTGGCATGTAGTGGAAACCATTTATTGTCAGAAATTGTTAAGAACAGATTTTCAAAGATTTTGAAATCATTGTCTTGAAGTCATTTTGAACTCATCAACCAAGATGAAACCATATAACCATTGCCATTTGCCATCTCAATCAAGACCATATAACCAGTTGCCATTTGCCATCTCAACCATATAAAAAACATTTGAAGACAACTAGCATCATAAGAGCACACTATCACACACACACACACACAATATTTTGGTATCATCAAAACCAAAACCAAGAGGGAGCACAACGAACCCAACACAACAGTGGAGACAGAAGTGGGGTTTGCGTAGGGAAGGGCACACGATGACTAGCAGAAGGACTAGGCGAAGGCAAATGCGAAGCTGAGTGGGAAGGTATGTAGTGGATGGCATCCACTCGCTCGGGGTGCGATGTTCCCTTGACCGGAGGTGGAGACAAGGGCGGATATGCAGGAGCGGAAGTCTGACTGTGGATGGGGGTAGGTTAACTCATGGAGGGTTGATACGTGGAAAATTGGTATGTGGAGGTGTGTGGCCGACTCGATGAGGGTTGATATGTGGAGGAAGGTCGACTCATGGAGGGCTGACTCATGGGAGATGGTGGATAGGAGGCGTATGTGGGCGTAGAAGGTGAAGGAGACTCGAGGTCAAGGGAATTGTAGAGTTGTTGGCGCACGAAGCGGGCTCGACTGTATAGTCGTTGACAGGGGGTGATGTCATTCAAGGCAAAAATGAACCGATACTCGGGCGTGGCATTGGAAATAAGCATCTTGATTTGCTCTTGCTCCAGAATGTGCCCCGGGACTTGCGCGGCGAGGCGACGCCAGTGGTTAGCAAAGGTAGAGAACTCTTCATCAGGCCTCAACTTCTCATGGTCTAGATCCACAACAGAGTACTTGGGCCCAACCTGGTCCTGATACTGCTGAATAAACTTCTCTTGCATAATATGAAAGTTAACAACTTGCTCTTGCGGCAAAGAGAAGAACCAATCCCAAGTTGGGCCTTTCAAAGACAGGCCAAATATATATGCCATCAAGCGTTGGTCATGTCGAAACTGGTCCGACTCATAAAGAAACACCTTCAAGTGCACAAAGGGGTCATCGGGGTTGAGTTATGGTTTTGATGATTGTTGAGTTATGGTTTTGATGATTGTTGTGATGGTTAAGTTATGGTTTTGATGATAACTAAACTTAATGTATGATTAAGTGATGATAACTAAACTTGTGGTTGATTGCTCATGCTCTTGTTATTTATGTATGGTTGAGATGGCAAATGGGAATAGTTACATGGTCTTGATCCTTGGTTTGCATATGTTGGTTTTACAAGAGGCAAGAGGTTTCATAACCTCTACAACGGGAACAAGCATGGTATTAGCCTTGACTATCTTGCTTGCATGATCAAACACATGGCAGTCACCTGGTGAACCAAACGTGTGGATAATCACCCTGCTCTTCTACAATCCAAAATAGGTCGTATATGTCATTTACTGTCAAGAACTATTGGTGAGACTCTTACCTTGTCTTAGCATCGATCTCACCATTTGTATCTCATATACCTCTCCTTCATACACCTCATTCATGCACATTAAAACATGAAACCCTTCTGGCCATCGTGTGCCCTCGCCTGCGGATCGACCTGCGCGGTCAGGTCGCAGGGATTGACCTACCCGGTCAGGTAGCGGGGGTCAAGGGGGCAGCTCCCCTTGTAGGGGTTTTCGGGGGCGGAGCCCCCGAAACAAAATTTTGATTAATGCGCAAATGGTTTGCATGAACTTCATGTATTTATCATATGGATGGTTGAGCTATAGTTCTAATCGATTATGTATACTTTTGCATGTCAAAACACTCAGTAAAAATCCACAAGGTCAAAGACTCAGTTGACACCTTCTAAACTGTCAAGGGTGATGCCACATACATGAACGGGCTGCTAAAGGACTTAAGCGACGGAGTTGAAGAGGTTAACGGACCGACCCGAGAAAACCCGGGGTCTGCCCAGCTGGCGGTCGACCGCCAGCTCAGGGGTGGTCGACCGCCCCTGCCAGCAGCTCACCGCCAATAGGGATTCACAGTGGCGGTCGACCGCCAGCCCAGTAGCGGTCGACCGAAATTCCCAGAAACCGACGGCCAGCAGTTCTGTCAGTAGCGGTCGACCGCCAGCCTCTGCAGGTCGACCGCCAGCCCCGATAAGCCAAAAATATTGACTTTTGTCCATCTCGAAAGAAGCATCTCCTCTTACTATTGTTTAATCCCAAAGCTACCAAACCCTCCAGAATTTGTGGATCTGGTCTAGGGCTTGTCCATAGACCTTCCAAGGGTTATAAAACATCCTATTAGAGTCATAACCCTAATTATCCAAGAGATCCAAAGGGGAGGCTATCCAAGGATGAAGAAGAGGTACTGTAGCTCCGTGAACAGTACCTCATGCAGCAAGCTCTTCATCTATCTCCAACCCATTCAAGGTATTTCTGAAGCCATCTACCTCCAATAAGGTGTAGAAGCAATCAAGGTTCAAAGTTACATCCATACACCTCTTCATCAACTCAAGGTGATCCAAGGGAAGAAGAAGAAGGATGCTACAAGGAAGAAGGAGCCATTCAAGCATCATCTGAAGGTACTCTAGCTCCATTTGAAGTCAGCAGTCTCAAAGGAAGAGAACAAGCTCATAAGCATCAAGAAGATACATGGATTTATCCAAGGAAGAAGGAAGGGTACTGTAGCCATGAATAGTATTCCGTGCAAGAAGATCTACATCAAATGCAAGGCCATTCATGCTGAGTCTCAAGCTATTCAAGTGAAGAAGGAATCAACGCGAACATCTAGAGCATACACTTAGGGGGAGCCTAAATCAGGAGCTTTCTAAACTGTGGTTTATTCATGTTTATGTTTTATGCTTCATAGTTTCAGATTTGTGTTTCTTATAAACTGCAAAGTCGTGTGTGTGTGGATCGTTGTTGGATCCGTGGTCGTGTGTGTGTGTGTCATACTTGATCCGTGTGTGCGTAGGTCTTCTTAGATCTGTGTGTGTGTGTGCATTTATCCAGATCTTAGTGTTTGTGTGTGTGGAGTGCTGCACTTGTCGCAGCGTGTGTGTGTCTTGTTGATCCGCTTGTTGGATCATGTTGGAGACTTCGTCTCCGTGTGTGTGTGTGTGGGCAAGCGTCGTCCTGCGTGTGTGGTTGGAGCGTCGTCTCCGTTTGGGGATTTATCCCCGAATGAAGCCTCATCGGGTTTGGTGAGGGATGGATGTAGGATTGCCGTCGTTGCATCCGAGCTACCTTAAAAACCGCTGTGCACTATAATTTGATTTGTGTGGTTTGGTCCTTTTCTTCTACCTCAATTCTAAGTGAGTGTATTTGTTAATTGTTGTTACGGATTTATCTACGTATATCTTGCATATTCTATATCTCATCATACAAAGTTTGATAAATCCAATTTGTGTTCAAATAGCTTTGAATCTCTTAACTAGCATTCTATCACATATTTTAAAAAGACCAAAAGTTCCCTTAAAATTTGTAAACACCCAATTCACCCCCCTCTTGGGTGTCATTGATTGCGGGACTTCAGTCGGTTCCACCATAATGACGATATGTGGGGATTTGGGAAGGAGGTGGAAGCTGGAGATCTTGGAAAGCAAATGGAACACTCAAGGAGGATTTGGGATCAATTCGACATTGGAGCTCATCAAGCTGGCATTAGGTTTGAGAAATCATCTCCGGGGTAGGGAGAGATCGAGAAGAAAGTGGGCCAGCTTGAGCAAGAGATTGCAAGTTTGGACCTGGAACATGGTAATGGGCCGGATAAGGGGATCCGAGCCGAGAAGAAAAAAATCTCATTCCGGGAGTAGAAGAGTACATGGACTTGGAAGGGACATTAACATGGGGACCCATTGATGTGACGCACCCTTGGACCTAAACACGCAAGCACAAGTCGCAAGTAGAACGGACCGATATCGGCGGCCACTAACCTGGCACTCACCAAAAACCCGAGGTAACTCGTCGATGCCGAGTCGAGGTTGTGAGGGCTGGACTGATGTGACACCACCTATGGACCTATTTTGCAAGCATTCAAGTTTGAGCAGCGGACTCACACTAGCGAGCTCACCCGTATGGCGCACACTAATACCCGATGGCGACTAGGCGATGTTGGAGAGGGTCCGAGGCGGGACCTTGAGGCTCTAATGGTTGGCTAGCTTGGGGAGAACCCCAAATGGGCCTAGGATGCCCAAATCATGGGCGGCCAACACACCAAGGGTGTGGGTTAAGTGGATGCTCTCACAACTCACCCGCGGTGGTCACTCAATTTGGGTAGCAATTTAAAATCGGACACTCTCTTACCGCCGACAGAGTAACTATAGCAATACTAAGTTAAGCAAGTCCATTACAGCAATGAGAGATGTTCAGGAGCTCACCTAGCCGGCGTGAAGACGCCGACTCCGGCCGGAGACGGGGGCGAGCGGGGAGGCGAGGGTATGCACCCGCACGCCGCGTCGGTGTCGCTTCAACCTGAAATGGAAAGATTACACCACTACACCTCTCGCAAGAGGGGTGATCTTGGGGTGGGGATTAATCTTATTACATCCAATACTACCTCCATGCAGGGAGGGGCCTTCAGCCGGCCAAGCGGGGTGGGGACTTATGCTAAGGAAACCCGATTTGCCGATCCCCGCCGGTTCTGCCAACCTTCAGAATTGTTGGACAGGAGGCCGGTGATGTCACTGCCACAAATTCCACAGAGCTCAGATCTTGACGAAACCTACGCCAAAAGTTTCCCAACTGACAGAGGATGATGCCTGAATTTTTTAGCAAGCTCTGGACCTCGGGGCTGATCGGACCGGCGACTGGAGTAGGACAGCAACACTCTGCTTCAGACTGATGCAGAACTGATGCAGTGGATTGCAGAAGGTGCTGCGGTCGCTCCCGAACTTCAAATTGAATGAAACTGGCGGTGACGCGATCGTGGTCAGAGTAGCTTCGAGCAGAAGTTGACGAGGCCACAATCAAAGGTCGGAGATGAGAATGGTGGCCAGATAAATGAAGACAGGTCAAACCTAAGTCCACTGGTGGCAGACTGCACACTCCGACGAAATAATTCAGAACAAATAGCTCAGTCAGGCGATTGGCATCGTTCTTTCTGTTACTGATGGAGGACTAGACGAAGAAGAATTTTGTAGAAGGAAGTGTGCTCGTATTCCTCCAAGGTTGACCGCAGGACAGCTTCCAAGATCGCTCTGGTCTTCAGTCTGGGACAGATTGCGCAGTCGTTGAAGATGACGCTCCTCCGGACAGCTCCGAACTCGGAAGCCGGCAAGACCACCACCGTTGGAAAGCTATCTCGATGACAATTCCAGAAATGTAGGCCTTGCCACCTGAATCTTTGAGAGACGGTCGTGGCTGCCTCTGCAAGTCTCTGTAACTCTGCTGCCTGAAACAGAGGCTGAATGAGAAGAAGATGAGGGGGTGGGGAAGGGGATGGCCAAGAGAGTAAGAGGTGGAGGGTGAACTTGGCTGGTATGGGGTAGGGGGGCTGCGACTTTGGGTGGTTTGGGAGGTGGGGAAATGGAAAGGCACTACCCTAGGGAGAGGCAAATTTGAATTTGGGCTTAGGGAAGAGCCCCTTCAACCTTGGGGAGAGGAAGGGGTGCTTAGGAAGTGGTGTTGGGTAGTTGGGGGTTGGGAGGTGGGGTGTGGATTGGAGGATGCCACCTTGGGTTGGGGGGGAGTTAAATGGGTGTATGGGGAAGGGGAGAGGTCTTAATAAGGGGTGAATGGGGAGGAGAGAGAAAATTCCGAAAATTGGGGTGGAGGGAGAGAGAGAGAGAGAGAGGGGGGACCCCTTAGAGAGAGAGAGTGAGAGAGAGAGAGAGAGATCTAGTGGGATTTGAAAGTGGATTTCAATTTTCATTCAATTGTTCATTACTTCAAAATGAGAGGAATGGGGTCCTATATATAGGCAACCCACATTTCTACAAAAGTCCCTGACATTTGACTCAATGACAAATAACCGAAGGGATAGGGGTGCCCTTGGGTCAAGCCCAATGAATTGGGCCCACTAGCCTAACAAACCAACCTAATGACACAATACTTAGGAAAATAACTCACTAACCTAGGTACATGACTCAAATAAAGGAAAAATTACATGATATTGACTCAAATAAAATGTGAAGATTATATGACTAGACTCAAAAATACATGACTAACATAATGGCGCTTGTCGACGAACAATCCGAGTCCGGAGAAAATGTGGAGGGGCAAGGGATGCCCTCATCATACCCCCGGGGTGGGGAAAACTCGACCCCGTCGAGTATGGGTCCACCAGGGAAGTAGTACATCGAACTGCGGCTCTGGGTGATCCACGATCTCCATACTCAACCAGCGACCATAGTCGGGGAACGACGCTTCAGCTCGACAAAGTGGCTTGGTCATACCCTCATGTTGGCGATGGGATCTTGCTTGCCTAGTATTGCCGCTGTATGCTCACGTCGGGCTCTCAGGCTATTTGTGGTGGCACTCCGAGGGTGTCTCTCACAAGGGTAGGTGTAAGTTCGAGGCACTCACTAGGATCCACCGCGGTGCCCTTAGAGCGGGCTGGATCCGCCACATGAGAAATGGGGAGAATCCCAAAACCCTTTTGAAAGTTCAACCCATAAGCTTGGTTGCCAAAGCCACTCGGAACTTGGCAAGGTCCAAGTCCTCGTGCCCTCAGATTGGAGGTGACCCTAAAGTAGAGCCACTCCAAAGCCATCATCGCCAAGTTGTCAACTTGGAACTCAAAGTGGTGCTTAGGAGTTTGTGCTCGTTTCTTGTGAATCCCACCGCTTGTTGCTTGATACTTGCTTGAATGCATATGCCATGTACTATGATGCGGTGTGAGTTGACAATGTATGGTATGCAAAGGGGGTCCAGGACAACCACATATAGACCTATCATGCATTGATGTTATGAAGACTTTGAAGGATTTGGGAGGACCGGGGCATCCATAGGTGTCCCTCTTGTGAGTGAGTGTGATGAATGTTGGAGGACCCGGACATCCATGAATGCTCCTAACATGCTTGAGATTTATGATGAATGATGGTGGACCATTACAACCAAATATTGACCACTCATGTTTTCTTCTTGACATGTGGGTGATATGGATGAATGTACCCGACAGACTAATCATGCCAAGCGGTGTGATGTGCCAAGGCATATGAATTCCTTTCCCAAAGATGACTCCCTCATGTGGGATGGTGGGGTGGTCTTTGAGCTTCCACTCAAAAGGGTCGAAGGGATCTAGGTAGGTGGATATAGGGTGGGGCACCTTCTTGATCTCTAGGCGGGTGTTGCCTAAGGTCATGATTCCTATGGTGTAACCTGGGTCATGGATGAGGTGGGCTTGGCCCAACATGGTGGGTGGGGGTAGGAAAGGGTGGGTGGTGAATAAGGTGAGTGGGTTACATGGAGATCTAGGCTCCCATAGAAAAGGGTTAAAGGGATCATGGTAAGGGTCACCTTGGTAGGGGTACTCTATGCTCTCAAGGTCCTCGAATGGTGAGTCCTCCTCCTCAATAATTGGGCCAAAGTTGCTAATGGGTTGGCCGATCAAAGCACTTGGGTTCTCTATGGTTGGGGAGTGGAATAGGATATGTTCTTCCTCCATGGGAAGAAGGAGGATGATCTCACTAGTAACTTGGCCATTAGTGTAGATGGAAGTGATGGAGCCAATGGTGGGATATGCTAGGCTAATGGTGTTAGTTTCGGACAGTCTCATGGCTAGCATATTGGTCAAGTGAATTTGCCAATGTAGGTAGTTCACTAAGTCTCCCAAATCTTCCACACAATAGGAAGTTTGATAAGTGACATGTGGCTGAATGGGAATGATTTGGGATTGATATCCCATGGGTAGGTGGCATGGTTGTGAACTAGGAATGGTGAAACCTTTCTTGATCCATTGGAGTATGGACTTACCTATGGTGAGGTTGGGTGTCTCTAGAGGAGCTAGGCTAGAGGTGTGTGAGTTGTTTGGCCTTTGGATTTCCTCTATGTTGGGAGGTGGATCCGGATGGGCATCCTTCTCCACTTGGGTGGGTGTGTGGGTTGCAACTTCTATTGCTAATGGAGTAGGGGGATCTATGGGGGGTGGTTTGGTGATAGCTAGCGGACACACCTGGGGTGGTGAACAAGCATGGGCTTGGGTTGGGATAGAAAGGGGAAGTAGAGGAGGCCTAGGTTGGGGAAAGATTGGTGTAGGAAGCGGGAGGTGGGTTGGGTGAGGGATTTTGGGTTGATTTGTTTTGGAAGATGTGTCCCTTTTTGGGGATGATGGAGGGTTTGTGGTGGTGGTCAAGGGGGCTTGTGGGGTATGGGTTTGGTGAGGGGTTTTGGGTTTGGGGGTGGTGGCCATTATGGGCCTCGGTGGATGGGTGGACACGGGGTCCAATTGGGTTTGTGGACATATGGTTGTGGTGGGAGTTTGTAGGTAGGGTGCTGGTGTGGTGGTTGGGGTAGGATAGGTGGGAAGTGATGTGGAATGGGGAATTAGGGTCATGGGTTGGCTAGGTGGGGATGAAGGAGTTGAAGTGCTCCTTAGGTCTTGGTGATTTGAGTATGAGGGGGAAACATATCTAGCCCTAAGTTGCTCCTTCATGTCCTTCCAAGTGGTGATGGGAGTTTCCCTTCTAAGTACCTTTAGCCCGACAATTTGCATCCAATAAGTTTCTGCCCGTTTGGTAAGTTGCATTTTGGCAACCAATGCCTTTTCATCCTCGGACATATGATACCAAGTGAAGTATTGGTCCATTGTACCTTCCCAATCTAAATATTCTCTAGGAGAGGTTCCATCAAAGGTGGGAAGTGGGAAAGGGACCATCCTATCGTCCGTCCTTGGGGCGGGCCTATTTTCTCCAAGTTGGTTGAGTCGGCCCGATATGTTATCAAGCCGCTCATTGGTATAGGTCAAGACTTTTATGAAGTAGTTGACATGGCCAGGGAAGTTATGGGTGTTAGTGGTAGGCATCTCTTGGTGGCTTGGACTTATGGAGTGGGCCGATTGGTAAGGTCGATATGAGGTGGCCATACTAGGGGACAAGAGTGATGCACTTGAAGACTCTAAATGCATAGACATGCCCTAGGACCAACTTGATAGAGACAAGTTGTGAACTTGCTCTGATACCACTTGATGTGACACCACCTATGGACCTATTTTGCAAGCATTCAAGTTTGAGCGGCGGACTCACACTAGCGAGCTCACCCGTATGGCGCACACTAGTGCCCGATGGCGACTAGGCGATGTTGGAGAGGGTCCGAGGCGGGACCTTGAGGCTCTAATGGTTGGCTAGCTTGGGGAGAACCCCAAATGGGCCTAGGATGCCCAAATCATGGGCGTCCAACACACCAAGGGTGTGGGTTAAGTGGATGCTCTCACAACTCACCCGCGGTGGTCACTCAATTTGGGTAGCAATTTAAAATCGGACACTCTCTTACCACCGACGGAGTAACTATAGCAATACTAAGCTAAGCAAGTCCATTACAGCAATGAGAGATGTTCAGGAGCTCACCTAGCCGGCGTGAAGACGCCGACTCCGGCCGGAGACGAGGGCGAGCGGGGAGGCGAGGGTATGCACCCGCACGCCGCGTCGGTGTCGCTTCAACCTGAAATGGAAAGATTACACCACTACACCTCTCGCAAGAGGGGTGATCTTGGGGTGGGGATTAATCTTATTACATCCAATACTACCTCCATGCAGGGAGGGGCCTTCAGCCGGCCAAGCGGGGTGGGGACTTATGCTAAGGAAACCGGATTTGCCCATCCCCGCCGGTTCTGCCAACCTTCAGAATTATTGGACAGGGGGCCGGTGATGTCACTGCCACAAATTCCACAGAGCTCAGATCTTGACGAAACCTACGCCAAAAGTTTCCCAACTGACAGAGGATGATGCCTGAATTTTTTGGGAAGCTCTGGACCTCGGGGCTGATCGGACCGGCGACTGGAGCAGGACAGCAACACTCTACTTCAGACTGATGCAGAACTGATGCAGTGGATTGCAGAAGGTGCTGCGGTCGCTCCCGAACTTCAAATTGAACCAAACTTGCGGTGACGCGATCATGGTCGGAGTAGCTTCGAGCATAAGTTGACGGGGCCACAATCCAAGGTCGGCGATGAGAATGGTGGCCAGATAAATGAAGACAGGTCAAACCTAAGTCCATTGGTGGCAGACTGCACACTCTGACGAAATAATTCAGAACAAATAGCTCAGTCAGGCGATTGGCGTCGTTCTTTCTGCTACTGATGGAGGACTAGACAAAGAAGAATTTTGTAGAAGGAAGTGTGCTCGAATTCTTCGAAGATTGACCGCAGAACAGCTTCCAAGATCGCTCTGGTCTTCAGTCTGGGACAGATTGCGCAGTCGTTGAAGATGATGCTCCTCCGGACAGCTCCGAACTCGGAAGCCGGCGAGACCACCACCGTCGGAAAGCTATCTCTATGACGATTCCAGAAATATAGGCCTTGCCACCTTAATCTTTGAGAGACGGTCGTGGCTGCCTCTGAAAGTCTCTGTAACTCTGCTGCCTGAAACAGAGGCTGAATGAGAAGAAGATGAGGGGGTGGGGAAGGGGATGGCCAAGAGAGTAAGAGGTGGAGGGTGAACTTGGCTGGTATGCGGAAGGGGGGCTGCGACTTTGGGTGGTTTGGGAGGTAGGGAAATGGAATGGCACTGCCCTAGGGAGAGGGAAATTTGAATTTGGGCTTAGGGAAGAGCCCCTTCAACCTTGGGGAGAGGAAGGGGTGCTTAGGAAGTGGTGTTGGGTAGTTGGGGGTTGGGAGGTGGGGTGTGGATTGGAGGATGCCACCTTGGGTTGGGGGGGAGTTAAATGGGTGTATGGGGAAGGGGAGAGGTCTTAATGAGGGGTGAATGGGGAGGAGAGAGAAAATTCTGAAAATTGGGGTGGAGGGAGAGAGAGAGAGAGAGGGGGGGACCCCTGAGAGAGAGAGAGAGTGAGAGAGAGAGAGATCTAGTGGGATTTGGAAGTGGATTTCAATTTTCATTCAATTGTTCATTACTTCAAAATGAGGGGAATGGGGTCCTATATATAGGCAACCCACATTTCTACAAAAGTCCCTGACATTTGACTCAATGACAAATAACCGAAGGGATAGGGGTGCCCTTGGGTCAAGCCCAATGAATTGGGCCCACTAGCCTAACAAACCAACCTAATGACACAATACTTAGGAAAATAACTCACTAACCTAGGTACATGACTCAAATAAAGGAAAAATTATATGATATTGACTCAAATAAAATGTGAAGATTACATGACTAGACTCAAAAATACATGACTAACATAATGGCACTTGTCGACGAACAATCTGAGTCCGGAGAAAATGTGGAGGGGCAAGGGATGCCCTCATCATACCCCCGGGGTGGGGAAAACTCGACCCCGTCGAGTATGGGTCCACCAGGGAAGTAGTACATCGAACTGCGGCTCTGGGTGATCCACGATCTCCATACTCAACCCGCGACCATAGTCGGGGAACGGCGCTTCAGCTCGACAAAGTGGCTTGGTCATACCCTCATGCTGGCGATGGGATCTTGCTTGCCTAGTATTGCCGCTGTGTGCTCACGTCGGGCTCTCAGGCTATTTGTGGTGGCACTCCGAGGGTGTCTCTCACAAGGGTAGGTGTAAGTTCGAGGCACTCACTAGGATCCACCGCGGTGCCCTTAGAGCGGGCTGGATCCGCCACATGAGAAATGGGGAGAATCCCAAAACCCTTTTGAAAGTTCA
Organism: Amorphophallus konjac; assembly: GCA_022559845.1. NCBI lineage: Eukaryota > Viridiplantae > Streptophyta > Magnoliopsida > Alismatales > Araceae > Amorphophallus > Amorphophallus konjac. Next base: position 247,264,547 of record CM040121.1, on the reverse strand, counting down.
ACCCATAAGCTTAGTTGCCAAAGCCACTCGGAACTTGGCAAGGTCCAAGTCCTCGTGCCCTCAGATTGGAGGTGACCCTAAAGTAGAGCCACTCCAAAGCCATCATCGCCAAGTTGTCAACTTGGAACTCAAAGTGGTGCTTAGAAGTTTGTGCTCGTTTCTTGTGAATCCCACCGCTTGTTGCTTGATACTTGCTTGAATGCATATGCCATGTACTATGATGCGGTGTGAGTTGACAATGTATGGTATGCAAAGGGGGTCCAGGACAACCACATATAGACCTATCATGCATTGATGTTACGAAGACTTTGAAGGATTTGGGAGGACCAGGGCATCCATAGGTGTCCCTCTTGTGAGTGAGTGTGATGAATGTTGGAGGACCCGGACATCCATGAATGCTCCTAACATGCTTGAGATTTATGATGAATGATGGTGGACCATTACAACCAAATATTGACCACTCATGTTTTTTTCTTGACATGTGGGTGATATGGTTGAATGTACCCGACGGACTAATCATGCCAAGCGGTGTGATGTGCCACGACATATGAATTCCTTTCCCAAAGATGACTCCCTCATGTGGGATGGTGGGGTGGTCTTTGAGCTTCCACTCAAAAGGGTCGACGGGATCTAGGTAGGTGGATATAGGGTGGGGCACCTTCTTGATCTCTAGGCGGGTGTTGCCTAAGGTCATGATTCCTATGGTGTAACCTGGGTCATGGATGAGGTGGGCTTGGCCCAACATGGTGGGTGGGGGTAGGAAAGGGTGGGTGGTGAATAAGGTGAGTGGGTTACATGGTGATCTAGGCTTCCATAGAAAAGGGTTAAAGGGATCATGGTAAGGGCCACCTTGGTAGGGGTACTCTATACTCTCAAGGTCCTCGAATGGTGAGTCCTCCTCCTCAATAATTGGGCCAAAGTTGCTAATGGGTTGGCCGATCAAAGCACTTGGGATCTCTATGGTTGGGGAGTGGAATAGGATATGTTCTTCCTCCATGGGAAGAAGGAGGATGATCTCACTAGTAACTTGGCCATTAGTGTAGATGGAAGTGATGGAGCCAATGGTGGGATATGCTAGGCTAATGGTGTTAGTTTCGGACGGTCTCATGGCTAGCATATTGGTCAAGTGAATTTGCCAATGTAGGTAGTTCACTAAGTCTCCCAAATCTTCCACACAATAGGAAGTTTGATAAGTGACATGTGGTTGAATGGGAATGATTTGGGATTGATATCCCATGGGTAGGTGGCATGGTTGTGAACTAGGAATGGTGAAACCTTTCTTGATCCATTGGAGTATGGACTTACCTATGGTGAGGTTGGGTGTCTCTAGAGGAGCTAGGCTAGAGGTGTGTGAGTTGTTTGGCCTTTGGATTTCCTCTATGTTGGGAGGTGGATCCGGATGGGCATCCTTCTCCACTTGGGTGGGTGTGTGGGTTGCAACTTCTATTGCTAATGGAGTAGGGGGATCTATGGGGGGTGGTTTGGTGATAGCTAGCGTATGACACACCCGGGGTGGTGAACAAGCATGGGCTTGGGTTGGGATAGGAAGGGGAAGTAGAGGAGGCCTAGGTTGGGGAAAGATTGGTGTAGGAAGCGGGAGGTGGGTTAGGTGAGGGATTTTGGGTTGATTTGTTTTGGGAGATGTGTCCCTTTTTGGGGATGATGGTGGGTTTGTGGTGGTGGTCAAGGGGGCTTGTGGGGTATGGGTTTGGTGAGGGGTTTTGGGTTTGGGGGTGGTGGCCATTATGGGCCTCGGTGGATGGGTGGACACGGGTGTAGATCCTAATAAATCCACTTAAACAAAGAAATATTAAGTGAATGAATAAAGCATGAAATAGCACGAGGTGCTAAGAGGAGTGTGTGATCGCCAGAGACGCGAGGGCCTCGAGTGGAAAATAATAAGGGAAAGGATGATCGCGAAAATACCTCAAAGTGCGGGGATGTGAGTGCTTCCTTTCTCTTCAAATCGGCCGGCCGATGAAGAGAGTTCTTGCTTTTATTACCCTTGCAAAACAAACAAATACCAATATAAAATATGGATTAGAAATATGGTGAGTGTAGCATCAAATTCTATATGTAAAGATGAGCATAAAAATTGTGCAAGAACACACCTTGTGGGTGTTGGCCCTTAAACCCCTATGCAAAAGGGATGGGAGATGTATGATGAATGAATATGAATAAAAATATGAATAAGGGAAAGAGTGCAATAGATGCACTATGGGGAGATACTCAACGTAGTTGAGTTAAAAATATAAACACCATGATGCATGCATGAACCAATGCAATAAACAAAAGAAAACAAAGATAAATGATAGAAGGCAAAAGCCTGTTGCTTGGCTTTATATGCTCGATGGGGAGAGAGAGCTTCAAAGGATGAAGATGTGCAGTGCAGAGCCTCCTCCCTTAGCCATGGAAGCAGCAACCTGTGAAGAAAGAAAAAATAAAAAAAGAAGAACAGAAGAAGAAGAAGAACGGAGGGAAGGAAGGGATCGACAGAGGAGGAGTCCAACCTTAACAACAGAGCAGTCGGCCCTATTAAATAGAATTGGAGGAGATAAACATGGGCAAGAGTCCAATAAGGGGGAAGGATAAGAATGGGCAAGAGCCCCAATCAAGGCAGGAGTCTAACGAAGCAAGGACTCTCTGGGGAAAGGGCTGCGAAGCCAGCAGATGAAACACACCCTTGGTCAGGGCGTCAATTCAAGAATTGACGACCTACCATAGGGCGTTAATTCAAAACACGACATGGCCAAGGGCGTCAACTCCCAGATCAATTTTGGAAATAAATATTTCTTTTATTTGGAAATTTTGAAACACGCCTCCTGGAGAGGCGTTAATTGAAACACGCCCCAAAGGAGGGCGTTAATTAACATTTTTCAAAACATTTATTCTTTTTCGAAAATTGGATAATGTCGGGAATTGACGCCCTCATCTAAGGGCGTCCTTTCATCAAGAAACGCCCTAGGTCAGGTCGTGTTTTAAAACACGCCCTTCACCAGGTCACGAATTTATAAAATAGGTAAAATGGGGAGAAATAGATAAAATGGGGAGACACGCCCTGGATCAGGCCGCTTTTTTAAAAACACGCCCCTCTCCAGGGCGTTAATTTAAAAAAGAGGGAAAGGGGAGAAAATCCATGAAAAATAGAAAAAACACTCAAATAAGCTAATTTGAGGGTCAAATGGGGCATTACAAGGCAATATGAGAAATACTCATAGTAATGTCAATTTTGGCGTGTCTACAGCTGCCCCGCCTTGGCGTCTGCTTTGCAAGGGAGCGTAGCAAACTGAAAAGTAGATGCCAAGGTGTGATGAGACACGCAATCAAGATCACTTGATGAGAATCAAATCAAAAGCACGAGATGAAGTAAATCTCGGGAAATTCAATAAAATCAACAATGTTTGGATAAAAGGGGGAGTTGTGCACGCGGTGCACGAAGGAGATAAAATAAAATGATCAACTTCCAGCGCGGTGGAAGTACCCCAGGTCACAAACCTGTAGATTTCATCATTGGGGAGCGGTTACCAGCCAGTGGACGTGCTGCAGCCAAGGTGGATCAAAGGGAAATGATTAAAAATAAGATGATAAAAATCCAAACAAGGAGCTCTCGAGAAAAGTCCCAAAACAGAGATAAAACGAACTGAGGATCCAATTCGACAATGAAAATCTCATATCGAGAAAGATTAAGATCAATTCAACTCTCAACATCAGCTTATCAAAATGATTTTTCAATGTTAATTCAAAGTCCTACATGAATGCATGCTGGGCTAAAGGAAAAATTAAATCAAATGGAAATATAATATAATCAAGGATAATATTGTTAAACTGCCCAGACTGGGTCAAGAAACCAATTCTGTGAGCTGATACTAAGCCGAAGCTCGTTTATCCACGCACCAACTCGTAAAAAGGGAACCATCGTCCCCAGTCTTGGACGGCTCAACGGCCTATCCGTGTGACTAGGACTCCTCTGGAATCATCGTTATTTTTGATGAAGGGGAACTCAAATCCCAGATTTACCAAAGCCACAAGGTCCTTGATATAATCTAATAGCGTATGTAACATATAATAAGAATGCATACAGGGAGATGGTGATAGCTATAAGCATGGGGACTGAAAAATGAGGTGCAAGCCACCGTGTGGCTTCGATGATGATGCCCAGCCGGCGGGACCAAGAGCTTCTTCCTACGCTCAAAGATTCATCAGCCAAGATATAAAAGATAACAATCAATGAATAAGGCACTTGAGCATAGCAAGCATAAAAAGTAGCAATCAAAGTTTGTACTAGCATGAATAACATGATTTGAAATATTGCAAAGCATCATTGTTTGTTGTTTGTCATGAGGATTACAATCTTGGCATGTGGGCTTAAGATTGGATTGGAATCAAGCAATGCCCAATGGCAGAGTGATCAAGTGAAATCAGCAGGAGTTGATTAAAAGGATTTGGAAATGAATAATCAGAATGATATAGTAATCAGAATGATATAGGGAGATGATAATCAAAATGCCCAGTGTGGCATATCATGAGAATATCGGGAGAAATCAATAGATTGATAGCAATGAGTGGAGAGAGGACTCATCCCGTGTTCTTGGTCCTTACAAAGTGGTTCCTGCAAAACACCATCAGAAAATACAATGTAATTTTTGGATTTTAGAAATATGCAAATTTTTATGAGTTTTGGAATATGCAAATTTTTATGAGTTTTGAAAATATTTGAATTTTTATGGAGATTTTTGGAAAATATTTTGAATTTTGGTTGGGATTTTAATCGGGAAATATTCAATTTTTTTTGGATTTTGGCTTAGACATTGTTAATGCAGCGTCAAAGGGTTGTTTTGAACCACTGGCTAGGGGTCCTAGTTCCTTCCCTTTTCGCTAAAACTGCCCAAAGCTGGACGTGCATTGAAAGTGGCATCCTATAACCGACCGTCTTTGATCAACGGTGCCCCTACCAAGGCCATACCTGAGAAACATTCGGTCTTGAGGGAGAAGAGAAGAATAATTGGAGATAAGCTTGGTGCATGATGGGAGATATCGGGACTTGAATTCCTTCCAAGGTGTTCCCTTCAAAGAGGTAGTCTGTTGTGCCGGGGCTTTGTGCCTTTAATTTTTTTAGACCCTTGACATGCATACGACCAGGGTTTTCCCTGCGGGGACTTTACCACTCTTGTCATGTCATAATTCACAATCTTGCTTTTATCAAAGTTTTGACTTGATTTTCATAATAGCCCTTTTGGCTAGATGTATATCATGAAATTCATATTTAGTTTGGGTCAAGACTGCCCCTATTTGAGACTCCTCTCGTATTGGGGATTACCAAGGTTGGTCATCTCATCCGTCAACCTCTTGCCCCTGCACGTGGCCGAGTAAAGAAGAGAAAAGACTTTCAGATATACTCATGGCATGGCCAAGGTAGCAACGGTGTTTAACCAAAGGAGCCGGCTAAGGACGCCGTGAAGTGTGTGAGGTGCCTAGCTGAGGGTTGATCTTAACAAGCAGGGAGAGAATGTTGAATTCCCAGCGCGGGGTTCTTATTAACCAAGGTGCTGCATAAGCAAGTCTAAAGACTCTTTTTAACAATGATTGAATGTAACAAAAGCCTAAGATAAAGATCTAAAACACCACTCTTAATCTTGTTAGGAAGCACTTCATTTTGAAAATCATGCGTGAAGTAATGAGGTAATGATATCATATAAATGCATACTTACGTCAATATATTACCTTGCAACCTTTGTTAAAGCAGCTGCCACGAGAGGTTGATCATCGTGGGATAGTCCTCTTAGGCAGTCAAAAGGATTGGAAGCAAAGGATTTTGGGAGTGGCTTAACAAGAAGGAGTGGTGCCAAGACCAGACTCAGACGAATAAGGAAAAAAAGGAAAAGAGGCGAGGGCTAGAACTCCCTCACTAAGGCGCAGAGACCCTGATCACATGGAACAGTCTACAGAAGAAGCGGAAAATTAGAAGGAGGAATGAGGACTAAAGCCTAGGAAGCAGTGAGAGAATGGGCAGATGCCCAAGGCAGTGGATGTGGAAGAAGTTGGGTCGGACCCATGATTCGGGGGGATCAGAAGAAGAAATTGATAAATGGAAAGAGGCGGATCTGGAGGGTCCGGAGGCAGAGGAGGAGAATCATGAGCGGAAGAAGAATCAGGAGGCTCCGGAGGGACAACGAAAGAAGGGACGCGATGCCCCGGGAAGAAATAAGAAAAAAGGTGATGGAAAAGGAAGAAGAAGATGAAGGATGTGATGTCCCGGAGGAACAGAAGGACGAATCGGAGGAAAGATGGAGGGTCCGGAGGTTCCGGAGGAATGTCATTAGAAGGGTCGGAATGCCCCGACGGAAGATAGAAAGAATAAGATGGAGGATCCGGAGGTTCCGGAGGAAGAAGATAGAAAAGGGCGCGATGCCCTGGGAGAAGAGAAAGATCCGGAGGTTCCGGAGGAGGAAAATGCCATGGGACGCGATGCCCAAGGGGAAGAGAAAGATCCGGACGTTCCGGAAGAGTGAAATCAGAAGGGGCGTCATGCCCTAAGAGGAGGGATAAAACACCTGGAGGTTCCAGGGAGATAGCAGGAAAGGGGACGCGATGCCCCAGGGATAGTGGATAAAAAGATGAAGATGAATAAGATGGGAAGTGCGGAATATCCGGAGGTGCCGGAAGGCGGGGAAGATACGGGTTTGGAAACCCGGGAAGTAGGAGGTGCAAATGCATGCAATGGGATGGATGCGATGAATGCATGAAATGCAAAGAATATGAAGAATGTGAAGGGCGAGAGGATGAGATCCTCCTCCTAACCCTGGGAATGGCCCATGAAGAAAAAGTGATATAGATGGATGAATAGAAAGTGGAACAAATAAGGGATGGCCCCTTAGCATTAAGATAACTGCCCCTCCACGGCAGTGAAAGTGTATGAGAAATAGCCCCTGCCGAAGCTTCAATGGTGAATGTCAACTCCCTTGGAGAGTGCAAAGTAATGGTGTAAGGGAGTTGGAAAGTTGGGCTCGGAAGCATTATGTTGCCCAAAGATTCAAAATTTGGAAATTGGAACAAAGGGTGCCCTGCCCGGCCCTTACACAGCATCAATGCTTGGCATGTCGGCGACTTGGCTTCTTCGACCGTGCTTTGCACAATAACCTGGATTGGCATCCGGCACATGAATTCTTGAATCTTGAATGGCGCGGCCAAATCCTTGCTGCCCGGCTCTTGATCGTCCTCGGCACCTGTGCTTGTAGAAGGCCCCCCATTCCGAGTAGTAAGGGGAGGTGAAGCGGAGGCGGAAGGCTCCATGAATGGTGGAGGCATGATGGAAAGCGTTGGCAAATGGGTGAGCGTAAGCGGGGGTTCAAACACGCCGAGTTTCTCCCTTTGCTCGGAAGCAGTTGGGATTGGCTCGGGTGCAAAAAGGGGTGGATCCTGCTCAGGATTAGCCATGGGTAAGGGTAAAGGGTTAAATGATGGAATAGGCAAAGTGGGTTTTAAAGGGATAATGGAAGGCCGAGGTGGCGGTAATGGGAGGTTAATTGGGGAAGGTTCAATGGTGGGTTCGACGGAGGCTAATGGTGTGGAGGTAGATGGCTTAACGGGTGGAGGTTTAATAGTGGAAGGCTTGGGGGAGGCCAGTGTTGCGGAGGTTAATGGTGTAACTGGAGGAGGTGTAATGTATGCGGTGTCAAGGATAGGAGGAGACTTACAATGTGCCGGTGTGGGTGATTGAAGTATCGACCCATCATCGTAACACCAATTAGTCTCATAAATAGGGGTTGGATCAGGGATGGTTTCATCCTGAGCAGGAGGTTTATCAAATGATAGTGGAGGGAGCGGGAAATTAAGGAAACTCGGAAGTGGTGCCCGCGGAGCTTCATCATCATCGTATACTGCCTCGGATTCTTCGAATGCCGGCTCTTGCTCACTTGAACCGCCGACGCCGTAATCATCCCTCCTGTCTTTCCATTCTCTCTTCATCTTTGTAATCTCGTCCAAAGCGGCATGGAGAGGATTGACTGGAGTAGGAGGAGCCGTGACCCTCTTTATTTGTTCCTCCATCAAAGTAATCTTATCAAGCAGAGATTGTTGGAGGGGTGTGACTTGAACAACCGAGGGCTAGCAGGGCCTTGAAGGAGGAAGGGCCGTATAAAAAGGCCGTGGAGGGGAGTTGACGGGATGACCCGTAAATGAACCCGGACGGGCCGGATTGCAAGGAGTAAATGGGCCTCGGGGCCGTGATGGAGGAGGAATAGAAGGAGGCGGGTGTCGAACCACCCGAGGAGGAGTGTGAATAGAAGGAGATGGGTAATGGGCTACCCGATTAGGAACATGAGTGGAAGAGGGAAGTGGGTGATGGGCCACCCGTGGATGATCGTGAATAGAAGAGGGAGGTGGGTGATGGGCCACCCGATTAGGATTGGAAGGGGAAGATGAAGGAGATGCACCCTCAACAGCGGCCTTAAGGGCTTGGATCTGTTGAGGGGTGAGATGATCTAATGCATGCAAAATTTGGGAGACCTTCTCATCATTGGGACGAGGCGGTCCCGTAGGAGTAGTGGCTTGAAATTGAGTAGGGGGACCATGAGGATGGACATTGCCCATGGGCCGGGTATGACCATAAGAATGAGGACGTGGTCCCTTGAAAGTATGGTGAGAATTTTGACGAACATGTTGAATTTGAGGGGAATAAGATGTGCTAGGTTGATCACCCTCATGAATATTAATTGAATTGAACATGTTATTTTGTCTATCAAAGTAAGCCATTATGCAAGCAATTTAATATGCAAATAATTTGCAAAGAAACACACAAGTTGTGATGGTTACCTTGATTTCTATGTTTGAACCTTGGTGAATTAATGAATTTTAGCAAAGTTTGGAATGATTCACACAAGGGGGGGGGGGAAACCTAGTTTCAATATGGTTTGAACTCCAATGCCAACTAGGAACCCTCTCTCACCACGTATAGGCCAACTAACTCGGGACTTCAAAAGGGTACAACCTGCCTGGCGTCCGTGAGGGAATCCACGGGTGCGGGGACTTACGGAGGCTTGGAAAAGGGATTTCCGGTCCAAAGAGACGGAATGCTCAATGGAGGGTCGTCCCGATTCCAAGAGGGTGTGTGGAATCCTAGTGAGGAGAGTGGAGGTCTCCCAAACCAAATGCAAATGTGAATGCAGCAGGGTAAACAGGCCAACCACAATAATATGATTAATCAATAAAGATAAGCATGAAATATCATGAAAAACCACAGCCGGGAGGGTTCTGGAAACCCATAGTAAAAAAAACACGCCCTGGAAGGGGGCGCTACTAACCAAAGACACGACAGTGTAACTGTCGTGAATCAACGTGAGGGGCCCAGGGGCAGGGTAAAACGCGCCTTAGGGTGAGGCGCTATAAATAAAAGGACGCCCATGAGTGAGGGCGTCAAATCAACAAAAAGCGTCCTCATGTGAGGCGCTACGCAGTAAAAAACGCCCTGGGGGAGGGCGTGAATTCACAAGCAGCGTAATAAAACCAGGAGAAACCAGGATATATGCTGAAAGATGCCCTGCCAGAGGTCGTTACACTGGAATAAGACGCCCCGCGTTAGGGCATTAAATTAAAATGCGCCTCTGTCAGAGGTGCTAATTACCTTTCTTCCAGAAAACCTTCACGGCCGACAGTATCAAGCACTCACAGTCACAGCAGGCAATCAACAATATGGATATTAAGATAACAGCATGCTCATCAAAGATTTGGAATAAGTGGAAATTCTAAAAAAGAAAATAACAAACTGGCAAATCACTTAGGGAAGAGTGCAAAGCCAATGGAGGGTGCCTGAGGGGCACAAAAGGAGATGCACCGAGGGTGCAATAGGAGAGACGGCACACGCGGGTGCCTAAGGGGAAAGGGTAATAAACAAAGAACACAAAGGGTCCCACCGTGATCGCCAATTTGTAGATCCTAATAAATCCACTTAAACAAAGAAATATTAAGTGAATGAATAAAGCATGAAATAGCACGAGGTGCTAAGAGGAGTGTGTGATCGCCAGAGACGCGAGGGCCTCGAGTGGAAAATAATAAGGGAAAGGATGATCGCGAAAATACCTCAAAGTGCGGTGATGTGAGTGCTTCCTTTCTCTTCAAATCGGCCGGCCGATGAAGAGAGTTCTTGCTTTTATTACCCTTGCAAAACAAACAAATACCAATATAAAATATGGATTAGAAATATGGTGAGTGTAGCATCAAATTCTATATGTAAAGATGAGCATGAAAATTGTGCAAGAGCACACCTTGTGGGTGTTGGCCCTTAAACCCCTATGCAAAAGGGATGGGAGATGTATGATGAATGAATATGAATAAAAATATGAATAAGGGAAAGAGTGCAATAGATGCACTATGGGGAGATACTCAACGTAGTTGAGTTAAAAATATAAACACCATGATGCATGCATGAACCAATGCAATAAACAAAAGAAAACAAAGATAAATGATAGAAGGCAAAAGCCTGTTGCTTGGCTTTATATGCTCGATGGGGAGAGAGAGCTTCAAAGGATGAAGATGTGTAGTGCAGAGCCTCCTCCCTTAGCCATGGAAGCAGCAACCTGTGAAGAAAGAAAAAATAAAAAAAGAAGAACAGAAGAAGAAGAAGAACGGAGGGAAGGAAGGGATCGACAGAGGAGGAGTCCAACCTTAACAACAGAGCAGTCGGCCCTATTAAATAGAATTGGAGGAGATAAACATGGGCAAGAGTCCAATAAGGGGGAAGGATAAGAATGGGCAAGAGCCCCAATCAAGGCAGGAGTCTAACGAAGCAAGGACTCTCTGGGGAAAGGGCTGCGAAGCCAGCAGATGAAACACGCCCTTGGTCAGGGCGTCAATTCAAGAATTGACGACCTACCATAGGGCGTTAATTCAAAACACGACATGGCCAAGGGCGTCAACTCCCAGATCAATTTTGGAAATAAATATTTCTTTTATTTGAAAATTCTGAAACACACCTCCTGGAGAGGCGTTAATTGAAACACGCCCCAAAGGAGGGCATTAATTAACATTTTTCAAAACATTTATTCTTTTTCGAAAATTGGATAATGCCAGGAATTGACGCCCTCATCTAAGGGCGTCCTTTCATCAAGAAACGCCCTAGGTCAGGTCGTGTTTTAAAACACGCCCTTCACCAGGTCACGAATTTATAAAATAGGTAAAATAGGGAGAAATAGATAAAATGGGGAGACACGCCCTGGATCAGGCCGCTTTTTTAAAAACACGCCCCTCTCCAGGGCGTTAATTTAAAAAAGAGGGAAAGGGGAGAAAATCCATGAAAAATGGAAAAAACACTCAAATAAGCTAATTTGAGGGTCAAATGGGGCATTACAAGATAATATGAGAAATACTCAAAGTAATGTCAATTTTGGCGTGTCTACAATGGGGTCCAATTGGGTTTGTGGACATATGGTTGTGGTGGGAGTTTGTAGGTAGGGTGCTGGTGTGGTGGTTGGGGTAGGATAGGTGGGAAGTGATGTGGAATGGGGAATTAGGGTCATGGGTTGGCTAGGTGGGGATGAAGGAGTTGAAGTGCTCCTTAGGTCTTGGTGATTTGAGTATGAGGGGGAAACATATCTAGCCCTAAGTTGCTCCTTCATGTCCTTCCAAGTGGTGATGGGAGTTTCCCTTCTAAGTACCTTTAGCCCGACAATTTGCATCCAATAAGTTTCTGCCCGTTTGGTAAGTTGCATTTTGGCAACCAATGCCTTTTCATCCTCGGACATATGATACCAAGTGAAGTATTGGTCCATTGTACCTTCCCAATCTAAATATTCTCTAGGAGAGGTTCCATCAAAGGTGGGAAGTGGGAAAGGGACCATCCTATCGTCCGTCCTTGGGGTGGGCCTATTTTCTCCAAGTTGGTTGAGTCGGCCCGATATGTTATCAAGCCGCTCATTGGTATAGGTCAAGACTTTCATGAAGTAGTTGACATGGCCAGGGAAGTTATGGGTGTTAGTGGTAGGCATCTCTTGGTGGCTTGGACTTATGGAGTGGGCCGATTGGTAAGGTCGATATGAGGTGGCCATACTAGAGGACAAGAGTGATGCACTTGAAGACTCTAAATGCATAGACATGCCCTAGGACCAACTTGATAGAGACAAGTTGTGAACATGCTCTGATACCACTTGATGTGACACCACCTATGGACCTATTTTGCAAGCATTCAAGTTTGAGCGGCGGACTCACACTAGCGAGCTCACCCGTATGGCGCACACTAGTACCCGATGGCGACTAGGCGATGTTGGAGAGGGTCCGAGGTGGGACCTTGAGGCTCTAATGGTTGGCTAGCTTGGGGAAAACCCCAAATGGGCCTAGGATGCCCAAATCATGGGCGGCCAACACACCAAGGGTGTGGGTTAAGTGGATGCTCTCACAACTCACCCGCGGTGGTCACTCAATTTGGGTAGCAATTTAAAATCGGACACTCTCTTACCACCGACGGAGTAACTATAGCAATACTAAGCTAAGCAAGTACATTACAGCAATGAGAGATGTCCAGGAGCTCACCTAGCCGGCGTGAAGACGCCGACTCCGGCCGGAGACGGGGGCGAGCGGGGAGGCGAGGGTATGCACCCGCACGCCGCGTCGGTGTCACTTCAACCTGAAATGGAAAGATTACACCACTACACCTCTCGCAAGAGGGGTGATCTTGGGGTGGGGATTAATCTTATTACATCCAATACTACCTCCATGCAGGGAGGGGCCTTCAGCCAGCCAAGCGGGGTGGGGACTTATGCTAAGGAAACCCGATTTGCCGATCCCCGCCGGTTCTGCCAACCTTCAGAATTGTTAGACAGGGGGCCGGTGATGTCACTGCCACAAATTCCACAGAGCTCAGATCTTGACGAAACCTACGCCAAAAGTTTCCCAACTGACAGGGGATGAGGCCTGAATTTTTTAGGAAGATCTGGACCTCGGGGCTGATCGGACCGGCGACTGGAGCAGGACAGCAACACTCTGCTTCAGACTGATGCAGAACTGATGTAGTGGATTGCAGAAGGTTCTGCAGTCGCTCCCGAACTTCAAATTGAACGAAACTGGCGGTGACGGGATCGTGGTCAGAGTAGCTTCAAGCAGAAGTTGACGGTGCCACAATCCGAGGTCGGAGATGAGAATGGTGGCCAGATAAATGAAGACAGGTCAAACCTAAGTCCACTGGTGGCAGACTGCACACTCCGACGAAATAATTCAGAACAAATAGCTCAGTCAGGCGATTGACATCGTTCTTTCTGCTACTGATGGAGGACTAGACGAAGAAGAATTTTGTAGAAGGAAGTGTGCTCGAATTCCTCAAAGGTTGACCGAAGAACAGCTTCCAAGATCGCTCTGGTCTTCAGTCTGGGACAGATTGCGCAGTCGTTGAAGATGACGCTCCTCCGGACAGCTCCGAACTCGGAAGCGGGCGAGACCACCACCGTTGGAAAGCTATCTCGATGACGATTCCAGCAATGTAGGGCTTGCCACCTGAATCTTTAAGAGACGGTCGTGGCTGCCTCTGCAAGTCGCTGTAACTCTGCTGCCTGAAACAGAGGCTGAATGAGAAGAAGATGAGGGGGTGGGGAAGGGGATGGCCAAGAGAGTAAGAGGTGGAGGGTGAACTTGGCTGGTATGGGGAAGGGGGGCTGCGACTTTGGGTGGTTTGGGAGGTGGGGAAATGGAAAGGCACTGCCCTAGGGAGAGGGAAATTTAAATTTGGGCTTAGGGAAGAGCCCCTTCAACCTTGGGGAGAGGAAGGGGTGCTTAGGAAGTGGTGTTGGGTAGTTGGGGGTTGGGAGGTGGGGTGTGGATTGGAGGATGCCACCTTGGGTTGGGGGGGAGTTAAATGGGTGTATGGGGAAGGGGAGAGGTCTTAATGAGGGGTGAATGGGGAGGAGAGAGAAAATTCCGAAAATTGGGGTGGAGGGAGAGAGAGAGAGAGAGGGGGGGACCCCTTAAGGAGAGAGAGAGTGAGAGAGAGAGAGATCTAGTGGGATTTGGAAGTGGATTTCAATTTTCATTCAATTGTTCATTACTTCAAAATGAGGGGAATGGGGTCCTATATATAGGCAACCCACATTTCTACAAAAGTCCCTGACATTTGACTCAATGACAAATAACCGAAGGGATAGGGGTGCCCTTGGGTCAAGCCCAATGAATTGGGCCCACTAGCCTAACAAACCAACCTAATGACACAATACTTAGGAAAATAACTCACTAACCTAGGTACATGACTCAAATAAAGGAAAAATTACATGATATTGACTCAAATAAAATGTGAAGATTACATGACTAGACTCAAAAATACATGACTAACATAATGGCGCTTGTCGACGAACAATCCGAGTCCGGAGAAAATGTGGAGGGGCAAGGGATGCCCTCATCATGGACCCTTGCTGGTAGAGGGCCAGCAAGGCCAAGGGACTTCCCAAGGGTATGGAGTCCCAATTCAAAGGGGCCGACCGGGTGTCGAGGGCATGGGTCACACTCTCTCCCATGGTAGTCACTCGAAGCAAAGGAGCTTGCGGATCGGGCACTCACTCTCACGGACCAGCGAAGCTATGAACTAATATTCAAGGGCATGTCATCCAAATGAGAGCAAGGGTAGAGCACTTACTCGACCGGTTTGAAGAAATTAGTGGGGAAGCGTGGGTTCCCCACATGTCGCGCCGGTGAAGCCTCGACCTGTTCAAGATTTTACATCACTACTCCCCATGCAAGGGGGTTGAACTTGGGGAGGGGAAGCCAAAAGTACACTCAAACATTACCTCCCACAGGGAGGGGTGGTAAGCCGGCCATGCGGGGATGGGAAAATGAACTAGGAACTAAATGAACGGAAGATGCCGGTTCTGTCCACACCCTAGAGCAGGGGACATGCAGTCGGTGTCGGCGCCGCTGCGACCACTCCCGAACTCGGTTGTCAACGCGACTAGTGAAAAAATCTTCGGGATTGAATCAGGATGATGTCCAATTTTTGAGGAAATTCCTGGTTGGCGGTGCTGGTCGGGGAAGAGCTGCGAACAGGGTCCCTACTTTCTGGATCTGTCTGCTTTGGTACCACTGCAGCAGGAAGGCGGGGCCGCCACGAGCACTCCCGAGCTCTGAATCATGCGTAGTCAAAGTCGTTGGAATCATTGTTGAGTCCTCTTCGAAATGAGACCTGTGGGGACACCGGAGGAGGTTGGAGTAGGCAAGGGAATCCTGAACAGTGATCAAGTGTCTGTTTAGTCCCAGAGTTGATAGAACAGTGCACCCAAGGGAAAAAAATTCGGAACTCACTTGTCCGGGGTCCAATCGGGGAGCCGGTTCTTGGATCTGGAAGGTGACTCGTCGTAGAAGACCTCAGGCAAGCCCTGCCACCATATCATCAAGAGAATGGCCGTGGGAGCCTCTGCAAGTTGCCTCAGGTTGACTGTTAGGAAGCTGATGCGCAGTCCGGCGATGACGGCTCCCCCGGTCAGCCACGAGCTCAAAACGAAACGAGACCACCACTATTGCGTAGAGGACTTAAAGACGCTTCTGACGGTGCCTCTTGAGCACCCAGGAATGCCGGGATGAAGTCATGGTCGCCTCTGTAATTCCCTAGTGCTCTGCTGCCTGTGAACTGGAAAGTGCAGGCTGAAGATGGGAGGTTAGAAATGAGGTAAATGGCAGGGGAAAGGGGGTGGATGGGTGTGGAGGCAACCCCTGGCTGTTAGGGGGTCTGGAAGGGGGCAAACCAAGATGAGGGAGGGGGACAATGGGGGTAGGAAGGTGGTCTAGCACGTGGTGATAGAGTGAGCTATGAATTTGGGACTAGGAGGGAGGGGAAGAGGGATGATGGTTTCCCTATTTGGGGTGTTCTAGGGCTTGTGTGAGGAGAGAGTGGAGGGGAAAATATTCAAACTTCTCTTGGAAGTTGGAAGATTGCATGGGGAAGAGGGAGGATTGCGTTGGGAAGACCAAGATTCTTCTAGGGAGGGAAGACATTTGGTGGAAGTTTGTGGAGGGGTAATGAGTGCACCTAGGGAAGTGGGAGCTGGTGGAGGTTGCAGCTTAGGTGGGGGAAAAAGAGAGGGATTCTCACCCTAGGGCTTCACACCCACTAATGGATTCTCTCCACTAAGAAACTTGAATTTTGAACTCAAAGAAATGACAATTTCATTGACATAAAATGGGGGGAATGGGGTCCTATATATAGGCAACCCACATTTTACAATAAGCCCCTAACTTTTGGTACAATGACAAATAACCAAGGGGGTAGGGGGCGCCCCTGGGCCTAGCCCACTGTATTGGGCCCAATAGCTAATCTAATCAACCTAATGACACTCAAACATAGGGAAATAAATCAAAGACCTTGGGAAATGACTCAAATAAACGAGAAAATACATCAAATGACTCAAATGGAAAGCTAAAAATGGATAATTGGGCCCACATAGAGTGAAGCCCGAGCTCAAATAACTCCAGAGTGTGACGATGAACCGAGCTAGAGGGAGTCGTAGGTGATGCCTCCATCAAATCCCCTACGCTGCGAAGAGCTCGCTCCGTCGTGTAGGGGTCCATCCTGCTGTGGTACTGCTCGAGAAGATCAGGATCCTGCCGCTGGAGATCTTCCCGACTCACCCACGAATCCTCCGAAGGAGGTCGATCCTTCCACCTGACGAGATAGCGCTCGTACACCTTGCTCCTGATGGCAGTGACCTGTTCATCTAATATTCGCTCAATTTGCTCATGCTGGGCTCTCCGGGCTAGTGGACTTTTCTCACCGGTGGGTGCTCTCTCAGTGGGGGGAGTGTTAGTGTTTGTGTGCTACAGGTCAATTTAGGGTCGGGTAGACCCGATATATGTACGATCTTGTTCATTATTAATAAAGTGGTATTTGAGCGTAAATATACGATTGTGTCACTTTACGTTGTCCCTAGGATATGTGGTTGTAAAGTCAACTCGAGATGGGATCTTGATTATGAGACTGACTTTACATGAACACATACCTTAAACTATTCCTGGTTGGAGGGTAATCACTCGGGGACTTTGATTACCTATTAAACCAGTACACATGATGTGTCAGTGACCAGTCTCATGGTCATTGGTGTGGGACACAAACACATGTGTAGGTGTATGTCCTTGGAGGATGTACACTGAACTGATCCGCTATTAGATCTTCAGATGATTGATTATACCTAATGTCAACTGAAGATCCAACTGTCTCAGTAGCATCATTGGTCCTTTGACCTGAGACATTGATCGGATCTTACACGAGGACTGGAATGGTTTAATTACTTAGCTAAGTGACTTTAACCATAAGTCATGAGTTGCCGAGTCATTAACCACTCTAGAATACGTGTGAAGATCATCAATGGTCAAGAGGGGATCGCTCACTATCGGGTATATATCAGACAGTTAATGGGTCATGACATTGACGCTCCGTTAAATCCCTTGCCAGGGTCGTGTGAGTTCGTTTAGAACGGACGTCATACACTTTAAGGAGGTCATAGTCAAATGGCACAATCATGGGGTTTGACAGAAACCATACCCTCGATCGTACCAGGCTCATAGAATGAGCGATGGATTATATCGATGCGGTAACTATGGACTGACAGGTACCAGACAGACTGGTTTAAATCCGGCGTCCTCTCGGATCACGCGGATTTGCTTGACCCAACGTGATCGAAGGTTCGGAATAAATTAAACTATTATTCGGCTCTAGTAGAAGCGAAGAATACGTTTAATTTACTTCTAATTGGGAATTAGAAGTTAATGGGCCTTAAACTAGAGTGACTGTGGGCCTAGAGGATCACACACAATGGATTCTTGGGTGACGGATTATTATTATACAAATGTATGTATTATTTCCTTTTTGGTTCCTTTTGGAAAGGAGTGTAAATGGGGCTTAATACATATGTATAATATAAGATAGGATATATATACAATTTCGGTCTTTTGGAGACCTTTTCAAAATGGACCAAACTCTATATATATAGCACATACGTGAGCTCATTCGAACTTCTTCCAAGGTTAATCAAGCATTAGGCCTAAAGAAGAGGATTAGCTCCTCCCCCCTTCCTTCCTCTTGCTCTCTCTCTCTCCAGAAGGTGAAAGGGTTGGGGAAGGTCCGTGCCGGGGGGTACCGTCGCTGCGCAAGGGTCCGTGTGGATATGCTCTAGAGGCCGTACTTCTGTGTGGCTCGGTGTCCGTGAGATTCTGCATCGGGCTTAGCGGATAGCGTCGTTCCGCGCAAGGTGAAATACGCAACCCGTAGTTAGGGGTTGGGACGATTGAAACACCGATTAGAGCACAGATCTAGGATTCCATAGCACTGGGATCGGGCAAAATAAATTTTTGTTATCCGTTGCGTTGCCCGTAGGTGCTGTGCGAAACCTTACAGTGGTATCAGAGCCAGATTTAAGCTCTGGTCGGTATTTTATCGTCGTATAGAACCATGTTTTAGGCCCAATTAAAATCTTCAATTGTTATAGATAGAAGGGGATGCTGGGCATCTCCGTTCTTCCAGGATGCTGGGCATCGCTGAAGCAAAATTTTTTTTAAATAAAAATTTGGGCTCAGCTGGGCGCACTGCGCCGCAGGGCGCACTACGCCCACCGCGTGGCGCACGCCGGCGCATGCGAGCGCACCGCGTGGCGCACGCGGGCGGCGGGCGCCCGCACGCGCTCGCGGCGCGTGGTGAGCGCTAAGGAGGGCGCGCCCGCCCACGCGGGCGACCGCGGCCGCGCATTAGGTAGCCGACATTTTTTTTATTAAAAAAATTACTTTTTTGCTTTTTAATTTATATGTGCTAAGGTATATATATATATATATAAATACACAGTAAAATAAATTATATTTTATCTCATAGATTAATTGTGTTATCTCAATAGTAAATGTCAAATGTTAAATGTTATTTAACCCTTTTTGCATTTACTGAGGTGAGATAATTACTATTTACCTTGAAATAAAATGGTAATAATTGAAGTTACTTCAGTAAAATTTAATTTTTGAATTTTTAATTATTAGATAATTAGAAAATTCAAAATTTAAATTTTATTAAAGTTAAAGGTAGAAAATTCAAATATTTGATCTTTAATTATTAGATAATTGTTAAATTCAAATTTTGAATTTTAGAATATTGCTAATTGAGGATAATTACATTATTTTAAATTTACTTTCAAACAAAATTATTGGATAATTAGTTTGAATTTAAATTTAAATTATTGACATGTTTAAATTTTGAATTTAAATTTGATTATTAGATAATTAAATTTAAATTTAAACAATTATCTCAACTAAATACCCCTGTAAAAAATGATGGTTCTTTACATGATTTACTTTATTTACCTTGTATTAGCTTGCTTGTTTGTTTAATTTTAGTTAATCCTACTTCTATTTTTAAAATTAAACAAAGCTAGCCTGTTTTTATTTGCACACCCCATTTTTTAAATTCAAAAGTAAGGATTATTTTCAGAAAATAACCCTTGATTGATTTGATTTGAATGGGTTGGCAAGTGATCATGGATTTGGATTAATGTAATTAATTGGGGTTTACGAACCTCCTTTCTCTCTCTGTTAAAATTCTAATGTACTTCTATCTTCCTCCATTGTTGTACTCGCCCTAAGGGATTCTGGAATTTTATTGATATGTAATTTACATTTTTCCGGCCTGCGTGCTGTGTAAAAGTTGTAATTACTACGGCGTCGAAGTTTGAAAGCGCGGAGCACACCCGACGAGGATGATCCAGCTGCTTCAGAAGCGGGCCGGATGCCTTAGTTACATTAGGGTTTAAGTCCATGATCACTTGCATTTTAATTTTGCATTGGATGCATTTATTTTGTGTAAACTACTAGGTACGGTAAATATATTGGATATATTTATATTACCACCTAGGGTGAGATCAAGATAAAATTAAATTCCCTCGTTATTAAGTTTTAGATCTGGTAAGCGTGGCTCTAGGAGTCGTCGTGGCCCTCCATCATTATGGAGTGAATGAAGGTCTTCATTTCATAGATTTGTTGTACTTTCCACAAGGTCCATGAGTTTGGGGGCGGGATTAAACTCCAAGGCTCGGCCTCAATAGGGTGAGGAATTGAACTCGGCCTTGTTGTGCCTTCCACAAGGGTCGGGTCATGAACTCATTGCTATGTAGTAATGATGGGTAGATCTAACCGAGAATATCCTTTGTTGTGCTTTCCACAAGGGGATGATTTCTCGGGGGCCGAATATCAGATATTACATTAGATGCAAGTGCCTGTTGACTGCCCTTGAGATGGTGTATGGTTTGTTGTGCTTTCCACAAGGTCGTACATCAGTCTCGTTGGGATTCCGACCCACTAGGTTGATCTCGCTGATCTCCCATTCTATATACTAAGGGTTATATAGTTCGATCGAAAAATAGTGTGACTAACTAAGATAGAAAATCACATCTAAGTTAGAATTTGAACACATGCAATGTTGTCTTTTATTTCTTATCCAGATTACAATGTCGTCGTCCAACCCCCTCCGCGGCATCTTGGATGTAAATAGATTAACTGGACCGAACTACTCGGATTGGCTGTGTAATCTACGCATAGTCTTTACCGCCAAAAAGATAGCTTACGTGTTGGACACGGTTCATTCTGAGCCAGCTCCTGATGCCGACGAGGGTGAGTTACTGGCTTATGCCAAATGGTCTGAGGACTCCTCCCTTGCCCACTGTTACATGTTGGCCTCTATGGCTCCCGAGCGGCAGAGGCAATTTTAAAAGACTGATTGTAGAAGCATACTTCTCAATCTATGCCAGCTCTTCAGGGAGCAGGGTAGGATTGAGAGATATGATATCTCAAAAAGGCTTTTCAGGACACGGATGTCTGAGGGTTCATCAGTACAGGCCCATGTACTGAAAATGATGGAGTGGATTGAAAGACTCAATGCATTGGGGTTCAAGTTGGATCTTGAACTATGCATTGATCTTATACTCCAGTCATTGCCCGATTCCTTTTCTTCCTTCTGACAGGTTCGGTGCAAGGATTCAGAGGGGGGGTGAATGAATCCTACCCTTAAAAACTTTTCGCTCAATAAAAGACTAGAACATTATCAAATGCAAGATAGACAGTCTGAAGAACAAATTGAATTTTCTTTTAAACCAATGAGCAAATATATATAAGGCTCACCTAAATAAGCAACTAGCAGAAGCAGAAGAATACAATCAACTCTCAGCACGGATAGAAAAAAGAATGCATAAAGCAATCTGTGAAGGGGGTAGAAGATAAGGAACAAGCGCACAAGCCCAATCACACAGCACAGAAGATTTTTAGGTGGTTCGGTCACCAAGACCTACATCCACCCCTCACTCCCAACCGGAGTGAGGATTCCACTAGCAACGCTAGCACAGCAGACTCAGTCTGCAAACACTTGCTGCCAAACAGCTTGACTAGGGGAACAACCTCCCCTCTTCATCCAGACCGGAGGGACACCCCAAGTGACTCCCAGCCACTTGGAAACCAGAGACCGAAGTCTCTCTTCCTCCAGACCAGGAGGGAACCCACCAGTGACTCCCCGTCACCAGCAAACCAGAGGTCGCAGACCTCTCTTCCTCCAGACCAGGAGGGACCCCTGGACTTGCAACCCACAAGCCCAGAACCGGAGATCATATCTCCCTTCTCCTGAGTCCACAGGAGGAACCCGATCCCCAACAGGGCAATCGGAAGAACAAGGATTAACCAAATGAAAAAAGAAAAATAAGAAAGGAAAAATACACAGCGATCAGAAAGCTGTAAAGAAAGATAACATAGATGTGGCTCGCATGGAGCTGACTGGCCTGGATTTGATCCACGGTCCAGTAGACAGATCTTCAAGTAAGCTTCTCTTCCCTCTCACTTTCTTTTTCTTCTCTGCTGCACTTTTCTTCTTCTCTCGATCTCTGCTCTCCTTTTCTCTCTTTCTCTTTTTCTTCTCTTCTCTTCTTCTCGGTTGCTCTCTGTCTGTCTCTTTCTTTTCTTCACTCTTTTCTTCTTTGCTTCTTTCTTCTTTCACTCTCTACTGCTCTCTCTTCTCTTCTCTTCTCTGCAACTCTTCTCTTCTGCTGGATCACTCTAGTTTCTCAGGGAGGCTCTTTCTCGTCTGCTCTCACTCAAATTTCTTTACTGTAACCTTGGAGCTCCTCGCTCTTCGTAGATGGTGAGGCAGTGCTTTTATAAGCGATCAGGAGGGTTCATGCGAGGCGTGTGCTTCCCGCGCTCGATCCAGAACCTTCTTGCCACGTGCCCTTATAGCATTGGTTCCTTTAGTATTGGATCACGTGCAGCCCAGACACCGGGGAATATTCTTCCTCGGACCACCTTCTTCTTTTTGTTTTTCTTCTTCTCCTGCAAAGAGATTAAAACCATTAATACTCAGGGTTACAAAAAAATTAAAACTGCATGAGGTATGTGATAGCAATACGAGATGCCCTATACTGAGAATGACACGAGATACACGAGATGACTACAGCACGAAATAGAGAGAGAATGACACGAGGTCAGATGAGAACATCACGAGGTGAGAAGGAAATAACACGGAGTGAAACGATAGAAACACACGATCAGAGGAACCTTGGACGAAGATAGAAAGAAGCAACACGAAGACACAAATACAGAAACAACACGAAGACATAAAAAATGACTCGAATACAAAATCGCTCGAACTTATGAACGACTCGAAGACGAGGACGACACGGACTAAAACCAACTCGAAGATGAAAATAGAAACTGACACGAAGTGTGGTCACAAAGCAAAAAGGACACGGGGTCTAGGAAAAATAACACGAAGATAGAAGACGGGAACGGCTACAACGACACGTGATAAAATAGTGAAAGCAGGAAAACGACTCGAGTAACTACAGTAAATGACACGAAAGCACAAGAGCAAAAAATAAAAGGATGACTCGAGATGAGCAACTAAATACTGAAGAAACGACACGAGGTTCACAGGAAAATGACTCGAAGTTCATCAGAACAAATCGAGCTGCTTCAGTAAACAGCACGAAGACAATCAACAAACATAGTTGGAACAACACGACGTACAAAAGGACAACACGAAGTGTAGTGAACACAAACAACACGAAGTATGAAAGGAACAGTACGGACATACAAGGTACTACCTCATAGCAGTTTTCCTGTTAATCATGGAAATTTCAAATGCATAACATTACGCAAGATATCTAATTAAAATGACAATATTTAACATAGTGATGCTCATCATCAAAACACTAGGGAAGTCACAAACAAGAAAGCTATGAACAACAAGGCATGTTGTACAGACTTCAATCAATATGCATCAGACGACTGTGTATGGACTTTAAGACCCTTAGCCAATGTATAGACTTCAAGTGGAGACCAATGTGTAGACTTCATGTGAAAGCCCAATGTGCAGACTTGTCGAATGGCGCAGCAATGTATAGACTTGGCGAACCACAGTCCAATGTATAGACTTGAAGCCTTAAGACGCAGCATGAACGCTGGCTGAGACGGATGCTGTACATACTTGCTAAGTAAGATGCTTCGTGAGACACAGCAAGAGACGGTCAACGAGACACTGACAGAGATGGTCCACTGTACATACTTGATGCATGTGAACAGTGAGACGGATGTATAGACTTGATGCCTGTAGCAGTGTATAGACTTTGGGCTTCGCCATGCTTACACTAAGCGATGTACACACTTGCTACCTGACTAATGTACATGACAATGTATAGACTCGTTGAGCTACAACATGAACATATCAGCAGAGAAGCAATGCACAGAACAGAAATCAAGCACAAACCAATTTATCACAGCATGACTCAAGCATAAACTTGCATTCTTCACAATTCAGACATGGCACACTCATGCAATCTCCCACAGAATAGATCAGACATATTCAAGACAATGTGGTGACTCATTCATGTTGCTATCATTAAAACACCACATCATCAACAAAGCACAAGGGGCACAATAATCTCCCCCTTTTTGATGATGGCAACATAATGAGTCACACTGACTCATCAAACTATTCTCCCCCTTTGACATAATCAAAAAGAAGGGAAATGGTTTGATAGTCAAATGCAGCACATAAATGCAGAGAATGAGTCATGGTTCTTTAAAATGAAGATCTCCCTTATGACAATGAAACAGCTCTCCCCCTATCAACATGCATGATTGACTACTCTCCCCTTAGATGTAAATAAACCATAACTCCCCCTGAAGCACAGGAATGGACTCTGGTTATCCAATAAATCAATCTGAAATCAGCCATTACCAAGAATCTGAATTCTGGTGAAAATACCACAGAATCAGAACTTATTGCAGAACAAGATAGAAGATTCCAACAGTGTGGAGAGAAATACAACTCAGGAAATAATCTGAAATCCACCACCATAAGGATTCTAAAGTTCAGAAGGCTGTAAGTGAACAAGGTAATAATGGGAGTGGCACCTCACATTTGTATGGTCAGAAAAATACAGATGGAATCAGTCATCTGATAAGAGAGGAGTTGACTATACAGTTTTTGTTGATCATGCATGAATCTGATCATGAGTGATTTGAATGCATACATCACTTCAATAAGTCTTAAAAGATGTAGACTCTTCTATCATAAAGAGTTATGAAGTGGCAACTTAATCAATCTGATTTAATTTTGATGTATACCAACTTTGCCAAATTAAACTCAATACTCATATCTGAATCCAAGTTTTAATAAAAGTGAACCAAATAGACAGAAAACACTCAAAAACAATCATCTTTTATCTTACACATATGATCTCAATTTCACCTTTGAAAAATACACAGGTTAGTACTGAAGTTGAACACTTTTTCAAAAATATGAGTTGACAGATTTTTCAAGATAATTTTATTTGAAGCACATTATATTTTTCCTGAGTAATTTAAGTTGATCAACACCTTTTTACATGAGGCACAACAAGTCTTAGTTGAAGTGACCCAGTTACTCAGTGTGATAACTGGCATTGCTTCTCACTTTGAGAGCAGAGTTAGCAATATTAGTGTCTTTTTACATGAGAAGACACCTTTATCAGAGGCCAGACTCCCCAGCTACTCAACACCAATAAGCTATTGCTCTGTCAGGTTTTGTTTCACTAAATTTTTATCAGAGATAACTGTGGCACCTCATGACATGAGTTACTTTATTTCATTGATAAGGAACTCAGTTTCTCAGTGACCGAGTCATTGCTCTGATTTCACAATTTATCATTTAGTCAACTTTTTCAACTTAATGTTTAACCACAACACTCACTCTAAGTATCTCTACCAAAGTAGCCTAGATTTCAAATTTTTAGATATCAGATGAGAGACTTTAAGGATTACCTGACACAAGAGGTTAAAGTTTATTAAACCTTATCAACAAATATTTTTAATTCATTTAATTACAAAGCTGAGAATACATTAATCTTATATCAGTCTGATTCAGTGATAATTCTTAAACCCATATGATAGGAGTTTCTACCAAAATCTCAGACTGAATTGCATGACATGCAGCTTAAGTTCCTCAGATCGGAACAATGAATTTAGCTGACCAACAACTCAATAATGGAGCCAAAATAGTTACACCAGCTAAGAGGTATATGAAGGAAGAGTACTAGCTGGTGAAAGAATCAATCAGCAAGAGAGAATAAAAGTTTAAAGCCAATAGCAGAGTTGAATTTCAGTCAGACAAAATGAGACACTCCTTCTTCAACAGATTGAGGATTAGTAGCCAAATTTTCAGATTCAAGAAGGTATGAATTCAAAATAGTCAATTGATGATTTGAAAGAGTGTAGAGTGAGAATTTCAAATAGTGTCAACAATGTGATAATGCTCCCCCTTGTCTATATGCAGTGACTCACATAAGACTCAACAAGTTCCCCCTGAATTGATGCAATTTATGCAAGATGATTATTCAAACGTCAGAGCATTCTTTATTCAGAGAGCATCATGCTAGAGCAATCAACTTTTTAAGATAATTCAATTTTGCACAGACAGATTATTATGATATGCATTGATCAAAAACAGTTGGACTCCCCCTGACTATATGCATGAAATGTATTGAAATCACATCACATGATATCAAATTTAGCATTCAGATATGATTCATGCAAATTAGACAGAAGAGAGTTACTATAAGCATGATTGTTCAATTCACATTTCAGAAAACTTCAGTTTAGCACCAACATATCAACATGATATGCAATACACTGCTCTATATGACTCGACCCATGGTACTGGGCGGAGGACTTGGTCCAAGGACCACCTCACACATGGCAGTAGCATCCAGACATACTCCATCTGCCCTTCAGCACTGTTCCATCTAATATACCATGATGGTCATGCAAATCAGTGCAATACAACATGCAGGGAGTTTGACATATCATGCATCATGACATAGATATGTAATGCATTCAGAGGTAAACTACAATAATTTCTATGTGCATTTCAGATTTTCAATTAGATTCAGTTAGATGATGCACAAAAGAATTAATCATGATATGCAGGCATTTAGAGCACACAAATTCAGAAGATAGAATTTAAGCAGAGTTTTCAGAGCTAACCTGAAATATAGTCATGGGGTTTTCATTCTTGAGTGCCTTGGTTGATTAACCCCCTTTATTCATTTCTAAGGCACACCTGCAACAGTTGGATTATTTTGATCCTGCAGGAACCCAATAAGCCTTGTGTCCTGAATTAACAGTGACATTCCTAGCAGGTATGGTAGCCAACTTCTGTGCATGAAGGTCATCAATTCTCATCACATGACAATCATTCATTGAATGACCTATCTGACCACCGTAGTGGCATGATGCAGCAGTTCTGAAATTTATTTTGTGCTCATTCCTATGAGCAGGAGTTCTAAATGCATATGCATGGAAATCTTTGTTAACAGAATTGAAATTCTGTTTACTAAAACCAGTCTGGCTCTGGTATCCTGCCAGCCAACAGGTTACAGCCCTGTGACCTGACTTTCCACAGTTAAAGCATGCAATATGCTGAACTTTTGAACCAAGAATATTTTCATGAGAGGCATTGTTTACAAGGAATTTATTGAAACCAAAACCATTTCTGTTTACAGGGAATTTAATAAATTCAGAGTTAGATTTCTTTCCCTGAGCATGCCAACAATTTTCAACCATGTGGCCCAATTTGCCACAATGAAAACATTGAATGTTCTTTTTATGAGATGCATGATTTTTAGCATTGAACAGTTTATCATGCATTTTTCTAGCAGAAAGGTCATCATATTTCATTAATTTGCATTCATGCATGATATGACCTTCTTTGTGATAATAAAAATATTTTATTCTTCTCTTTTGATCATGAGAATGTTTCTTCATTTTAGAATTCCTAGCATGAATTCTATTAGATTTCAAATCATCATTTCTCATGACAAAATAATCAGCAATTTCATGACCAAACTTACCACAGTAAAAGCATTTTACACTTTTGACACCAGATTTGTTGGCCTGAACTTTCTTAGCATACTGATTATTATCATTCTTTTTCAAAACTTTTCTTTTCTCCTTCGTTTTCTTATTTTCCTGATTAGCATGCACACTTAAAGAAAAAACTGAAGTGCTAGCTAACTCAGAGTTACGCACAAATGTTGTATACAGTCTTTTTCTCTCTTCCTGCTTACTACCTCCATCAAAGACTTTCTTCTTAAAAGCATCCTTCAGATTTTCTTTATTCTTAAGAGACTCAAACAGGGAATTGTTCAGTTCAGTGATTTCATTTTTGAGAGAATAAATGAGCATTTCAGAATCTGTGATCTTTTCATTAAGTAAGACATTAATGGCTTTGTAGCTATCAATCTCTTCTATCAATGTGCTCACTCTCTCACATTCATTTTCAACTGAATTCTTCCCCTTTTCAAGCATTAAGAGTCTCTCAGACATGGCAGAATTTAGCAACCTCAATTCTTCATTTTATTTTCTTATTTGCTCATTCTGAACTAGTTCATTAGTTAAGATTTGATCATTTCCTAATGAATTCAGCTTATCTTCTAGTTCAGAAATCTTGGCAATAAGTTCATCATTTTTATTTTCCAATAAAGAGATTTGTTCCTTACTCATATTCAGATCAGCTAAGCACATATCATGAGATGTTTTTAGTCTTTGACTGTTTTCACATGAAACATTAGAGTTAATCTGTTCACATCTCTTTTTCAACCTTCTATTTTCAGATTTTAATTTCTTGGATACTTTGAACAAATCTTCATACATCAATATCAATTCATCAAAGGAATATCCATCTGATTCAGAGCTTACCTGAGATGAGATCTCATCTTCATCATCCCGGTTGGCCATCAAGTAGCTATCACCTTGCTGATTATGCGCAGAGACGACTCTGTCATATATTTCCTTTCCAGATGTGCACCTGAGAGCAAGAGGGTACATATCAGTATTGATTGCAGCTCTTAAGATGTTAAGGATTATGACATTGTCACGGTTCTTTATACTGTCCTCTTTAGACCACTTGGTCTCATCATGAGGCAGTTTGTGTGGGCCTTTAGATAGTAGCCTCCATAGTTTGGGATCTATCGAGTCTACGTACACACATAGGCCTCCTAGCCAACTATCAAAGTTAGAACCGTCATAAACCGAAGGTCGACCCATTTGAGTAAGAGGCAACCAGATTCAGCGCAGTAGACCAGATGACAGGGAATGCAGCAGAACCAGATGAGCAAAGCAATGCACAAGTCGATGAAACAAAATATCGAGCACTGAAAGCACACTCTGAAATGCACCAAGGACTAGCAGGATCCTCTGCAGATTATTAGATCTATTTAGTCAGAAACCTGCTCTGATACCAATTGATAGGTTCGGTGCAAGGATTCAGAGGGGGGGGTGAATGAATCCCACCCTTAAAAACTTTTCGCTCAATAAAAGACTAGAACATTATCAAATGCAAGATAGACAGTCTAAAGAACAAATTGAATTTTCTTTTAAACCAATGAGCAAATATATATAAGTTTCACCTAAATAAGCAACTAGCAGAAGCAGAAGAATGCAATCAACTCTCAGCACGGATAGAAACAAGAATGCATAAAGCAATCTGTGAAGGGGGTAGAAGATAAGGAACAAGAGCACAAGCCCAATCACACAGCACATAAGATTTTTAGGTGGTTCGGTCACCAAGACCTACATCCACCCCTCACTCCCAACCGGAGTGAGGATTCCACTAGCAACGCTAGCACAGCAGACTCAGTCTGCAAACACTTGCTGCCAAACAGCTTGACTAGGGGAACAGCCTCCCCTCTTCCTCCAGACCGGAGGGACACCCCAAGTGACTCCCAGCCACTTGGAAACCAGAGACCGAAGTCTCTCTTCCTCCAGACCAGGAGGGAACCCACCAGTGACTCCCCGTCACCAGCAAACCAGAGGTCGCAGACCTCTCTTCCTCCAGACCAGGAGGGACCCCTGGACTTGCAACCCACAAGCCCAGAACCGGAGATCAGATCTCCCTTCTCCTGAGTCCACAGGAGGAACCCGATCCCCAACAGGGCAATCGGAAGAACAAGGATTAACCAAATGAAAAAAGAAAAATAAGAAAGGAAAAATACACAGCGATCAAAAAGCTGTAAAGAAAGATAACATAGATGTGGCTCGCATGGAGCTGACTGGTCTGGATTTGATCCACGGTCCAGTAGACAGATCTTCAGGTAAGCTTCTCTTCCCTCTCACTTTCTTTTTCTTCTCTGCTGCACTTTTCTTCTTCTCTCGATCTCTGCTCTCCTTTTCTCTCTTTCTCTTTCTCTTCTCTTCTCTTCTTCTCGGTGGCTCTCTGTCTCTCTCTTTCTTTTCTTCACTCTTTTCTTCTTTGCTTCTTTCTTCTTTCACTCTCTGCTGCTCTCTCTTCTCTTCTCTTCTCTGCAACTCTTCTCTTCTGCTGGATCACTCTAGTTTCTAAGGGAGGCTCTTTCTCGTCTGCTCTCACTCAAATTTCTTTACTGTAACCTTGAAGCTCCTCGCTCTTCGTAGATGGTGAGGCAGTGCTTTTATAAGCGATCAGGAGGGTTCATGCATGGCGTGTGCTTCCCGCGCTCGATCCAGAACCTTCTTGCTACGTGCCCTTATAGAATTGGTTCCTTTAGTATTGGATCACGTGCAGCCCAGACACCGGGGAATATTCTTCCTCGGACCACCTTCTTCTTTTTGTTTTTCTTCTTCTCCTGCAAAGAGATTAAAACCATTAATACTCAGGGTTACAAAAAAATTAAAACTGCATGAGGTATGTGATAGCAATACGAGATGCCCTATACTGAGAACGACACGAGATACACGAGATGACTATAGCACGAAATAGAGAGAGAATGACATGAGGTCAGATGAGAACAACACGAGGTGAGAAGGAAATAACACGGAGTGAAACGATAGAAACACACGATCAGAGGAACCTTGGACGAAGATAGAAAGAAGCAACACGAAGACACAAATACAGAAACAACACGAAGACATAAAAAATGACTCGAATACAAAATCGCTCGAACTTACGAATGACTCGAAGACGAGGACGACACGGACTAAAACCAACTCGAAGATGAAAACAGAAACCGACACGAAGTGTGGTCACAAAGTAAAAAGGAAACAGGGTCTAGGAAAAACAACACGAAGACAGAAGACGGGAACGGCTACAACGACACGTGATAAAATAGTGAAAGTAGGAAAACGACTCGAGTAACTACAGTAAATGACACGAAAGCACAAGAGCAAAAAATAAAAGGATGACTCGAGATGAGCAACTAAATACTGAAGAAACGACACGAGGTTCACAGGAAAATGACTCGAAGTTCATCAGAACAAATCGAGCTGCTTCAGTAAACAGCACGAAGATAATCAACAAACATAGTTGGAACAACACGACATACAAAAGGACAACACGAAGTGTAGTGAACACAAACAACACGAAGTATGAAAGGAACATTACGGACATACAAGGTACTACCTCATAGCAGTTTTCCTGTTAATCATGCAAATTTCAAATGCATAACATTACGCAAGATATCTGATTAAAATGACAATATTTAACATAGTGATGCTCATCATCAAAACACTAGGGAAGTCACAAACAAGAAAGCTGTGAACAACAAGGCATGTTGTACAGACTTCAATCAATATGCATCAGACGACTGTGTATGGACTTTAAGACCCTTAGCCAATGTATAGACTTCAAGTGGAGACCAATGTGTAGAGTTCACGTGAAAGCCCAATGTGCAGACTTCTCGAATGGCTCAGCAATGTATAGACTTGGCGAACCACAGTCCAATGTATAGACTTGAAGCCTTAAGACGCAGCATGAGACGCTGGCTGAGACAGACGCTGTACATACTTGCTAAGTAAGATGCTTCGTGAGACACAGCAAGAGACGGTCAATGAGACACTGACAGAGATGGTCCACTGTACATACTTGATGCATGTGAACAGTGAGACGGATGTATAGACTTGATGCCTGTAGCAGTGTATAGACTTTGGGCTTCGCCATGCTTACACTAAGCGATGTACACACTTGCTGCCTGACTAATGTACATGACAATGTATAGACTCGTTGAGCTACAACATGAACATATCAGTAGAGAAGCAATGCACAGAACAGAAATCAAGCACAAACCAATTTATCACAACATGACTCAAGCATACACTTGCATTCTTCACAATTCAAACATGGCACACTCATGCAATCTCCCACAGAATAGATCAGACATATTCAAGACAATGTGGTGACTCATTCATGTTGCTATCATTAAAACACCACATCATCAACAAAGCACAAGGGGCACAACACCTTCATCATGAACTTTAACATGAACAAGATTGAAGCAACTCTCCCAGAGCTGCTCAACAGTTAAAGAGTGCTGAAGGAACCATGCAGAAAGATAAACCATCTTCGTCTGTAATGATTGTTGGCCAGGCCAACAAGAAAAGGAAGGCCACCTAAATATCCACCACAAGTAACAAAGGGAAGGGAAAGAAGAAGGCCATGGGTAAGCAACTCGCCAATGTTGACAAAGGGAAGGACAAGAAGAATGAAAAAGAAGACAAGTGTTTTCGATGTGGGGAAATAGAGCATTGGAAAAGGAATTGCAAGGTAATTCTAAATGAAGGTATTTTTATCATAGACCTTAATTTGTCATATATGGAATCCACATCATGGGTATTGGATACTAGATGTGCATCTCATATCTGCAATTCTGTGCAGGTGCTGGCAAATAGAAGGCGGCTGGGAAAAAAGGAGATTGAACTGAGGATGGGCAATGGAGCTTTAGTTTCTGCCAAAGCTGTCGGGACTGCACGTCTCAGTTTACCTTTAGGAGTCATTCTGGAGTTGAATGACTGTTATTATGTTCCTAATATAATTAAGAACATTATTTCAATCTCTGGTTTGTATAATATTGGATATACATTGGCTTTTAATAGCTCTGGGTGCTCTATAATGAATAAATGTTTGGTTATAGCCAATGGTTCATTAGTCAATGGTCTTTATGTATTAGATACACGTTCTAATGTTATACAAGTTTCCAATGCTGATGAAGTGAATTCTGCATATCTATGGCATTGCAGACTTGGTCATGTAGGTGAGAAAAGAGTCTCTCACTTACACTCAAATGGGTATTTGAATTCGTTTGAATACAAGCCATTTGATACTTGTGAGTCGTGTCTCATGGGGAAAATGACCAAGGCTCCCTTAAGTGGACATGGTGAGAGGGTTGTTGACCGTCTCGAGCTCATACACTCGGATGTGTGTGGACCCATGTCCATGGAGGCAAAAGGGGGTCACCTCTATTTCATTTCTTTTATTGATGACTTCTCTAGATATGGCTATGTGTATTTAATGAGACATAAGTCACAAGCCTTTGAGAAGTTTAAGGAATATAAGAATGAAGTAGAGAAATAAACTGGCAAAAGTATTAAGACTCTTCGATCGGATCGAGGAGGTGAATACTTGAGCCATGAATTCACTTCTTATCTTAAAGACAATGGAATAGTTTCTCAGTGGACTCTACCGTATACACCACAGCATAATGGTGTATCCGAAAGGAGAAACAGGACATTGTTAGACATGGTCCGATCCATGATGTGTATGTCAGGACTACCCTTGTCTCTCTGGAGCTATGCATTAGAGACTGCGGCTTATTTATTGAATAGGATCTCAAGTAAATCAGTTCCTTCTATACCATATGAGATATGTAAGGGCAAGAAAGTAAATTTTAATCACATTAAAATTTTGGGGTGTCCTGCTCATGTAAAGAAGAATGAGAGTGATAAGCTTGAGTCGAGAACCAATAAGTGTAGGTTTGTGGGATATCCAAAGGAGACGTTTGGATATTATTTTTCTCACCCTTATGAGCAAAGGGTCTTAGTGGCCAAGAGATCTGTATTTCTGGAAAGAGAATATCTACTCCAGAAAAATAGTGGGAGCCAGATAGAATTAGACGAGATCCAAGAATCACAACCCATAGACACAAGCTCATTAGATGAGACTGTATCGGTTGATCCTACTCAGAGTGAAACACTGACACTACGGAGATCTGGTAGACTACCGAGAGAACCTGAGAGATATGTTGGACATGTCTTAGAGGGGTCCTCTAAGGGATGTATCGATGAGGATGATGATCCTCAATCGTACCAGGATGCAATCCGTAGTGCGGACTCCGAGAAATGGCAAGAGGCGATGGATTTAGAGATCCAGTCCATGTACACCAACAAAGTATGGGACTTAGTTGATGTACCCGAAGGGAAGGTCCCTATCGACTGTAAATGGATTTTCAAAAGGAAAATAGGTGCAGATGGACAGATTGACACATACAAGGCTAGATTAATGGCGAAAGGATATTGTCAAAGGCAAGGCATTGCCTATGATGAGACTTTTTCGCCGGTAGCCATGGTTAAGTCAATCAAAATTCTCCTTACCATTGCTGCATACCTGGATTATGAGATCTGGCAAATGGATGTGAAGACAGCTTTTCTTAATGGAAATATGTCAGAAGAGGTGTACATGGTACAGCCTGAAGGATTAACCTCCAAGCTACATCCTAATAAGGTATGCAAGTTTCAAAGGTCCATTCATGGATTAAAACAGGCATCTGAAGCTGGAACTTAAGATTTGACGAGGCTGTCAAATCTTTCAACTTCATTCGGAATGAAGATGAACGCTGTGTTTACAAGAACGTCAGTGGGAGCTCTGTGACCTTCTTGGTCCTTTATGTTGATGACATCTTACTCATTGGGAATAATGTAGGGATGTTGACATTAACTAAGTATTGGTTATCCAAGACCTTCTCCATGAAGGATTTGGGAGAAGCATCCTATGTGCTGGGCATAAGGATCTATCGAGATAGATCCAAAAGGATGCTAGGATTATCCCAATCCATGTACATAGACACTATTCTCAAAAAGTTTAGGATGAAAAATTCCAAGAGAGGTCTTATTCTCATGAGACATGGAGTTTGCCTATCCAAGGGGATGAGTCCTAAAACTTCTGAAGAAGTGGCACACATGAATAAGGTACCCTATGCTTCTGCAATAGGGTCAATCATGTATGCAATGCTATGTACACGGCCTGATGTTGCCAATGCTTTAAGCATTGTCAGTAGATATCAGGCAAATCTAGGCGAAGAGCACTGGAAGGTAGTAAAGGGCATCCTTAAGTACTTGCGAAGGGCTAAGGATCTTTTTCTGCTTTATGGAGGAGAGGACCTACAGCTTTAAGCTTACACAGACTCTAGTTTCCAGTCAGATCCAGATGACTGTAAATCCATGTCTGGGTTTGTATTCATGTTGAATGGAGGGGCAGTCAATTGGAGAAGCTCCAAGCAAGATACGACTGCAGACTCGATGACTGAGGCAGAATATATTGCTGCAGCTGAAGCTGCTAAGGAAGTCTTCTGGATGAAGAAATTCATCATGGAACATGGCGTAGTTCCCGAGATATCAGTTCCCATCCCATTATTTTGTGATAATAATGGGGCCATCGCCCAGGCGAAGGAACCGAGAATCTCACCAAAGGTCGAATATATTCTTAGGCGCTTCCACCTTATTCGGGAGATTGTTGATCGTGGAGATGTGACGGTAGAGCGTGTACCATCAGAAGACAACATAGCAGATCCACTGACTTATCCTTTGACACAGACTGTATTTGAGCGCCAACAGCATAAGATGGGCCTCAAAGTTGTGGGCAATTGGCTGTAGTTCAAGTGGGAGATTGTTAGTGTTGGTGTGCTACATGCCAATTTAGGGTCGGGTAGACCCGATATATGTACGATCTTGTTCATTATTAATAAAGTGGTATTTGAGCGTAAATATACGATTGTGTCACTTTACGTTGTCTCTAGGATATGTGGTTGTAAAGTCAACTCGAGATGGGATCTCGATTATGAGATCGACTTTACATGAACACATACCTTAAACTGTTCCTGCTTGGAGGGTAATCACTCGGGGACTTTGATTACCTATTAAACCAGTACACATGATGTGTCAGTGACCAGTCTCATGGTCATTGGTGCGGGGCACCAACACATATGTGTAGGTGTATGTCCTTGAAGGATGTACACTGAACTGATCTGCTATTGGATCTTCAGATGGTTGATTATACCTAATGTCAACTGAAGATCCAACTGTCTCAGTAGCATCGCTGGTCCTTTGACCTGAGACATTGATCGGATCTTACACGAGGACTGGAATGGTTTAATTACTTAGTTAAGTGACTTTAACCATAAGTAATGAGTTGCCGAGTCATTAACCACTCCAGGATACGTGTGAAGATCATCAATGGTCAAGAGGGGATCGCTCACTGTCGGGTATATATCAGACAGTTAATGGGTCATAACATTGACGCTCCGTTGAATCCCTGGTCAGGGTCATGTGAGTTCGTTTGGAATGGACGTCATACACTTTAAGGAGGTCATAGTCAAATGGCATGATCATGGGGTTTGATAGAAACCATACCCTCGATCGTACCAGACTCATAGAAGGAGCGAGGGATTATATCGATGCGGTAACTGTGGACTGACAGGTACCAGACAGGCTGGTTTAAACTTGGCGTCCTCTAGGATCACGCGGATTTGCTTGACCCAACGTGATCGAAGGTTCGGAATAAATTAAACTATTATTCGGCTCTAGTAGAAGCGAAGAATACGTTTAATTTACTTCTAATTGGGAATTAGAAGTTAATGGACTTTAAACTAGAGTGACTATGGGCCTAGAGGATCACACACAATAGATTCTTGGGTGACAGATTATTATTATATAAATGTATGTATTATTTCCTTTTTTGTTCCTTTTGGAAAGGAGTGTAAATGGGGCTTAATACATATGTATAATATAAGATATGATATATATACAGTTTCGGTCTTTTGGAGCCCTTTTCAAAATGGACAAAACTCTATATATATAGCACCTACGTGAGCTCATTTAAACTTCTTCCATGGCTAATCAAGCATTAGGCATAAAGAAGAGGATTAGCTCCTCCCCCCTTCCTTCCTCTTGCTCTCTCTCTCCAGAAGGTGAAAGGGTCGGGGAAGGTCCGTGCCGGGGGATACTGTCGCTGCGCAAGGGTCCGTGTGGATCTGCTCTAGAGGCCGTTCTTCTGTGAGGCTCGGTGTCCGTGAGATTCTACATCGGGCTTAGCGGACAGCGTCGTTCCGCGCAAGGTGAAATATGCAACCCGTAGTTAGGGGTTGGGGCGATTGAAACACCGATTAGAGCACAGATCTAGGATTCCATAGCACTGGGATCGGGCAAAATAAATTTTTGTTATCCGCTACGTTGCCCGTAGGTGCTGTGCGAAACCTTACAGGGAGTAGGCTCAATATCCTCACTAGGTACCACCATGGGACCCTTATATGGAACTAGGTCGGACACGTTGAATGTGGGGCTCACTCCGTACTCCTCGGGAAAAATCTAACTCATAGGCATTAGTGTCAATGCGCCATAGAACCTGGAAGGGACCAGCCCCACGAGGCCTCAATTTGGAGAGGGCTCCCGAGGAGAGCCTCTCCATCCTTACTATCACAAAGTCACCCATATGGAATTCTTGGTGACGCCGATGAGAGTCATCCTGCCTTTTATAAGTCTCATTCTTCTTGCCGATGTGCTTGCGGATTTCTTCATGCAACTCTCTAATGTGTTGGGCAAATGACTCAGCCGAAATAGACACTCTAACATGCTGGGGAAGGGGAATGAGATCTGAGGGTTTCCTTGGCTTGTACCCATGCACAGCTTCAAATGGACTCATCCTTATGGACTTATTGATAGAGTTGTTATATGCAAATTCAGCCTGAGGTAGAATGAGATCCCAATTCCCTGGACGATCCTCAACAAGACACCAAAGGAGGTTCCCTACACTCCGATAGACAACTTCGGTTTGGCCATCAGTTTGAGGGTGGTAGGTCGTGGAGAATTCAAGGAGGGTACCCATCAAGTGCCAAAGGGTCTTCCAAAAATAGTTGGTGAACTTGACATCCCTATCGGAGACTATGGTCTTGGGTAACCCATGGAGGAGAACAACCTCATCAAAGAATAATCGGGCCACTCGGGAGGCATCGAAGGTTTTGGAGCATGGGATGAAGTGGGCCATCTTAGAGAATCTGTCCACTACCACAAAGATCGAATCATGTTTTCTTTGAGTCCTGGGTAGGCCTAACACAAAGTCCATGCTTAAGTCTTGCCATGGACGGTCGGGGATGGGGAGAGGGGTATAAAGGCCGATGTTTTGCTACACCTGCTTGGCCGAAGCACATGTGCAGCATTGGCCCACTATCTTGGCCACATCTCTCTTGAGCCTTGGCCAAAAGAATTGTCCCTCAACTAGAGCAATGGTCTTATGGACCCCAAAATGACCAGCTAGTCCTCCTGCATGTAACACCCAAACTAAGAAATCACAGAGTGAGGTTCGTGGTATGCAAAGCTTTGGCCCCTTGAAGAGGAACCCATCCTCCAAGATAAAACCCTCATGCTCCCGGCTAGAGTGGGTGGTCAAGGTGGAATAGATGTGCCCATATTCAGGGCAGCCAGGGTACTCATCCTTGAGCCTCTCAAACCCGGTAACCTCTACATGGATGGTAGACAACAAGGAGATCCTCCTATTGAGTGTATCCGCTGCGCGGTTCTCACTTCCTGCCTTGTGCTTGATTACAATGGTGTGGGATTGGATGTACTCAACCCAACGGGCATGCCAGGCATTCAACTATTGCTGGGAGTTGAGGTATTTTAGGGCCTCATGGTCAGAAAAGATGACAAATTCTTTGGGCAACTAGTAGTGCCTCCAATGTCGGAGGGACTTAACCACGGCATAGAACTCCTTGTCATAATTGGAGTATCTTGTCCTATCATCACATAGCTTCTCATTGAAGAAGGCCATGGGGTGCCCTTCTTGGCTAAGGATCCCTCATATTCCTATCCCGGATGCATCACATGTGACTTTGAAGACTTTGGAGAAATCGGGTAGGCATGGGACCGGGGCTTGGGTCATCCTCTCTTTTAGCTCTTGGAATGCTTTGGAGGCTGGTTTGGTCCACACAAAGGTCCCCTTTTTGAGACAATCAGTGATGGGGGCGCTGATGGTGCTGAACCCCCGGATAAACCTCCTAGAGAATGTGGCCAACCCGTGGAAGCTTCGGACCTCATGGAGGTTGTGGGGCTCCGGCCAATCAAGGATAGCTTGGACCTTCTCGGGGTCCATGGAAACGCCCTTGGTAGAAACCACAAATCCTAGGAAGGTGATGGAGGTGGTCATGAAGTGACACTTTCCTAGGTTGGCAAATAGACTCTCATGTCGCAGGACGGTGCAAATTTGCCTATGGTGGTTAAGGTGGGCCTCTTGGGACTAACTATAGATGAGAATGTCATCAAAATAAATAACTAAAAAGACCCCAATGTAAGGCCTAAGGACCTCCGTCATAAGACGCATGAAAGTACTTGGGGCATTTGAGAGCCCAAAAGACATGACTAACCATTCGTAAAGACCATCTTTGGTCTTGAAGGCCGTTTTCCACTCATCTCCGGGCCTAATTCTAACTTGGTGGTAGCCACTATTAAGGTCGATCTAGGAGAAAATAGTGGCTCCGGCTAGCATGTCAAGCATGTCATCAAACCTAGGGATGGGGGACCTATACTTGATGGTGATTTTGTTAATGGCTCGACTAGCCACACACATCCGCCATGATCCATCCTTCTTGGGGGTGAGAAGGGCCGGGACGGCACATGGACTTTTGCTAACGCGGATGAAACCCTTCCTAATGAGTTCCTCTATTTACCTCCGAAACTCGGCATGTTCCGTGGGATTGAGGCGATAATGAGGAAGGTTTGGATGGGTGGCTCCTGGCACTAGATCAATTGCGTGTTGTACATCACGCATGGGAGGGAGTTGGTCCTGGAGCTCCTCCGGGAACACATCATGAAATTCTTCTAGGAGATGCCGGACTTCTATGGGATGGGGGTTGGAGGGAGTGGGCTCTCCTAGGTAAAAGATCACCGCACATATAGGCGTCCCTTGGGGTATCTCCTCCTCAAGCTCTCTTTTTGTGATGAGATGAAGACCCTTGGTCAACCCCGAAGCCTCACCTTGGTTGGGGTTTTGGGTAAGTGATTGTGTCGGAGGGGTAGAGTTCCCCGAGGCTTGGGGTGTAGTGGGGTGATGCCCTTGAGGGAGTGTGTCCCTCTTAGGCATGGATAGTCTTTTTCTCATGCTCAAAGGTGCATGTGTTGGTCCTACCCAAAATAGTGGCATCCACATCATAAAGCCAAGGTCTCCCTAGTAGGATGCTTACTACTTCCATGGGGATAACATCACACCATATTTGGCCATGGTAGGAGGAGAAGATGAGGGGCACTAGGCAGCGAGTGTTGACCGGGATGGAGTTGTTGTTGATCCATGAGACCCGGTAGGGACTTGGGTGGGGAGTGATAGTCAGCCCAAGGAGCTTAACGGTGTCGGGAGACATGGCATTGACACAACTCCCGCTATCTAAGATCACTTTTCTCACATGACCCCCTACCTTAACAAAGGTGTGAAAGATTGAGGTTCGACGCCAGTCCTCCTCTTGGGGTTTGGTAAGGGTACACCTAATCACTCCTAGATGGGAGTCGGTAGATGTCATGGTGTGGTCTAGACCTGACTCATGGTATTGGGCCTCGTACTCCTCCTCCCAATCTAGTGAGGCTTCATGGACCTCAATCATGCTCTCAAGTTCCCCTTGGGGTGGGGGAGCTTCTTTCTCCACTAGCAAACTAAACAACCCCTTGGATGGGCATTGCCCCGCGAAGTGCCCAAATCCTTGACATCTATAGCATTGTTGGCGCCCACTTCCCTTCTTGGGTGAGGCTTTGCCACTCATCTAAGAGTATTTGGTGGTAGGTAGGGGTAGGTACTTGCTTCTATGTTGGTTCTTCATACCTTCCCAAGTGTCAATTGGCTCTTCCCGCCTAACCCTTCTTAACCCCTCTTGGTTTAGCCAATAAGTCTTGGCTAATTTTGTGAGGTGCATCTTGGCCAACCTCACTCTCATTGGGTCGGACATAGGGTACCATTCAAAGGATTGGTCCATGACGGTCTCCCATTCTAAGTAGGCACTTGGTTCATGGGAACTGTCAAAGTTTGGGGCTTCTACCTTGATCATCCTTAAGAGAGGGTCATCCGGGTCGTCCCGTGGACGCCTTTCATTATGTTGGTGGTGGCGAGGCCTCTCATAGTCATAGTAGGGGTCAGGATTCCTATCCTCCCTATCAATTTCAGCATGTGGAGGGTGGCCTCTTAGACCATTGTTCCCTGGGTGGAGCTCATGCTCTTCTAGCCGAGCGAGCCGAGTGGAAAGGGACTCTAGTTGGGCAAGGATGGTGGCAAGGGTAGCATCCACCCGGTCCATTTGGCCTTGGGGTTCCTCCCTACGGGCATCTTGGTTGAGTTGGGGATTGGGATATATCCATGGGGGGAATCGAAGAGGATGGATCGGGTTGATACATGGCTCCACTACGGGTAGACATGCAAGGGAGGGGAAAGACTTGACGGATGGTTGACTCAATGCAATGGTCCTAGGACTTAGACCTGATAGAGACAAGTCTAAACTTGCTCTAATACCAATTGATCTGACTCACCCTTGGACCTAAACATGCAAGCACAAGTCGCAAGTAGAACGGACTGATATCGGTGGCCACTCACCCGGCACTCACCTAAAACCCAGGGTAACTCGGCGATGCCGAGTCGAGGTTGTGAGGGCTGGACCCTTGCTGGTAGAGGGCCAGCAAGGCCAAAGGACTTCCCAAGGGTATGGAGGCCCAATTCAAAGGGGCCGACCGGGTGCCGAGGGCA
Organism: Amorphophallus konjac; assembly: GCA_022559845.1. Taxonomy (NCBI): domain Eukaryota; kingdom Viridiplantae; phylum Streptophyta; class Magnoliopsida; order Alismatales; family Araceae; genus Amorphophallus; species Amorphophallus konjac. The sequence continues at coordinate 247,223,305 of CM040121.1, read as the reverse complement.
CGGGTCACACTCTCTCCCACGGCGGTCACTCGAAGCAAAGGAGCTTGCGGACCGGGCACTCACTCTCATGGACGAGCGGAGCTATGAACTAATACTGAAGAGCATGTCATCCAAATGAGAGTAAGGGTAGAGCACTTACTCGACCGGTTTGAAGAAACTGATCTCGGTCGGAGACGAGGGCGAGCGGGGAAGCGTGGGTTCCCCACACGCCGCGCCGGTGAAGCCTCGACCTGTTCAAGATTTTACATCACTACTCCCCATGCAAGGGGGTTGAACTTGGGGAGGGTAAGCCAAAAGTACACTCAAACATTACCTCCCACAGGGAGGGGCGGTAAGCTGGACAGGCGGGGAGGGGAAAATGAACTAGGAACTAAATGAACGAAAGATGCAGTTCTGTCCGCACCCTGGAGCAGGGGATAGGCGGTCGGTGTCGGCACCGCTGCGACCACTCCCGAACATGGTTGTCGACGAGACCAGTGAAAAAATCTTTGGGATTGAATCTGATGATTTCCATTTTTTGGGGAAATTCCTGGTTGGTGGTGTTGGTCGGGGAAGAGCTGCGAACAGGGTCCCTACTTTCTGGATCTGTCTGCTCCCGTACCACTGCAGCGGGAAGGCAGGGCCGGCACGAGCGCTCCCGAGCTCTGAATCATGTGTGGCCAGAGTCGTTGGAATCGTTGTTGAGTCCTCTTCGAAACGAGACCCACGGGGACACCGGAGGAGGTCAGAGTAGGCAAGGGAATTTCGAACAGTGATCAAGTGTCTGTTCAGTCCTAGAGTGGAAAGAACAGTGCACCCAAGAGAAAAAAATTCGGAACTCACTTGTCCGGGGTCCAATCGGGGAGCCGCTTCTTGGATCTGGAAGGTGACTTGTCGTAGAAGATCGAAGCCAAGCCCCGCCACCATATATTCAAGAGAATGGCCGTGGGAGTCTCTGCAAGTCACCTCAGGTTGACTGTCAGGAAGCTGATATGTAGTCCGGCGATGACGGCTCCCCCGGTCAGCCACGAGCTCAGAACAGGACGAGACCACCACCGTTGCATCAAGGACTTGAAGATGCTTTCGAAGGTGCCTCTTGAGTGCCCAGGAACGCTGGGATGAAGTCGTGGTCGACACTGCAAGTCACTGGTGCTCGGCTGCCTGCGAACTGGGAAGTGCAGGCTAAAGATGGGAGGTGGGAAATGAGGTAAATGGGAGCGGAAAGGGGGTGGACGGGTGTGGAGGCAACCCCTAGCTGTTAAGGGGTCTGGAAGGGGGCAAACCAAGGTGAGGGAGGGAGAGAATGGGGGCAGGAAGGTGGTCTAGTAGGTGGTGAGAGAGTGAGCTACGAATTTGGGACTAGGAGGGAGGGGAAGAGGGATGATGGTTTCCCTATTTGGGGTGTTCTAGGGCTTGTGGGAGGAGAGAGTGGAGGGGAAAATATTCAAACTTCTCTTGGGAGTTGGAAGATTGTATGGGGAAGTGGGAGGATTGTGTTGGGAAGACCAAGATTCTCCTAGGGAGGGAAGAGATTTGGTGGAAGTTTGTGGAAGGGTAATGAGTGCACCTAGGGAAGTGGGAGTTGGTTGAGGTGGCAGCTTAGGTGGGGGAAAAAGAGAGGGATTCTCACCCTAGGGCTTCACACCCACTAATGGATTCTCTCCACTAAGAAACTTGAATTTTGAACTCAAAGAAATGGCAATTTCATTGACATAAAATGGAGGGAATGGGGTGCTATGTATAGGCAACCCACATTTTACAATAAGCCCCTAAATTTTGGTACAATGACAAACAACCAAGGGGGTAGGGGGCGCCCCTGGGCCTAGCCCACTGAATTGGGCCCAATAGCTAATCTAATCAACTTAATGACACTCAAACTTAGAGAAATAAATCAAAGACCCAGGGAAATGACTCAAATAAAAGGGAAAATACATCATATGACTCTAATAGAAAGCACAAAATGGATAATTGGGCCAACATAGAGTGAAGCCCGAGCTCAAACAACACCGGAGTGTGACGACGACCTGAGCAAGAGGGAGTCGTGGGTGATGCCTCCATCAAATCCCCTGGGCTGCGAAGAGCTCGACTCCGTCGAGTAGGGGTCCATCTTGCTGTGGTACTGCTCGAGAAGGTCTGGATCCAGCCGCTTGAGATCTTCCCGACTCACCCCTGAATCCTCCGAAGGAGGCCGATCCTTCCACCTGACGAGATAGCGCTCATACACCTTGCTCCTGGTGGTAGTGACCTGTTCATCCAATATTCGCTCAATTTGCTCACGCTGGGTTCTCCGGGCTAGTGGACTTTTCTCACGGGTGGGTGCTCACTCAATGGGGGGAGTAGGCTTAATATCCTCACTAGGTACCACCGTGGGACCCTTATATGGAACTAGGTCGGACACGTTGAATGTGGGGCTCACTCCGTACTCCTCGGGAAAAATCTAACTCATAGGCATTAGTGTCAATGAACCTTAGAACCTGAAAGGGACCAGCCCCACGAGGCCTCAATTTGGAGATGGCTCCCGAGGAGAGCCTCTCCATCCTTATCATCACAAAGTCACCCGCATGGAATTCTTGGTGACGCCGATGAGAGTCAGCATGCCTTTTATAAGTCCCATTCTTCTTGCTGATCTGCTTGCGAATTTCTTCATGCAATTCTCTAATGTGTTGGGCAAATGACTCAGCCGAAATATACACTCTAGCATGGTGGGGAAGGGGAATGAGATCTGAGGGTTTCTTTGGCTTGTACCCATGCACAGCTTCAAATGGACTCATCCCTATGGACTTATTGATAGAGTTGTTATATGCAAATTCAGCCTAAGGTAGAATGAGATCCCAATTCCCTGGACGATTTTCAACAAGACACCTAAGGAGGTTCCCTAGACTCCGATTGACAACTTCGGTTTGGCCATCAGTTTGAGGGTGGTAGGCCGTGGAGAATTTAAGGAGGGTACCTATCAAGTGCCAAAGGGTCTTCCAAAAATAGCTGGTGAACTTGACATCCCTATCGGAGACTATGGTCTTGGGTAACCCATGGAGGCGAACAACCTCATCAAAGAATAATCGGGCCACTCGGGAGGCATCAGAGGTTTTGGAGCATGGGATGAAGTGAGCCATCTTAGAGAATCTGTCCACTACCACAAAGATCGAATCATGTTTCCTTTGAGTCCTGGGTAGGCCTAACACAAAGTCCATGCTTAAGTCTTGCCATGGACGGTCGGGGATGGGGAGAGGGGTATAAAGGCCGATGTTTTGCTTCACATGCTTGGCCGAAGCACATGTGCGGCATTGTCCCACTATCTTGGCCACATCTTTCTTGAGACTTGGCCAAAAGAATTGTCCCTCAACTAGAGCAATGGTCTTATGAACTCCAAAATGACCAGCTAGTCCTCCTGCATGTAACTTCCAAACCAAGAAATCATGGAGTGAGGTTCTTGGTATGCAAAGCTTTGGCCCCTTGAAGAGGAACCGATCCTCCAAGATAAAACCCTCATGCTCCCGGCTAGAGTGGGTGGTCAAGGTGGAATAGATGTGCCCAAATTCAGGGCAGCCAGGGTACTCATCCTTTAGCCACTTTGATGTGATACGGCCTAGGGATGGCAACCACTCGGCCAATGCTCCTTGGACCTATGACCCGCAAGCATGCAACATTGATGGCGGACTCACTCGGGCGAGCTCACTCGTGTAGCGCACACAATTGCCCATAGGCCAACCGGCGATAGTGGAGAGGGTCCGAAGTGGGACCTCACTATTTCGGAGTTTGGCTAGCTTGAGATTGAACCCCTAAGGGTCTAGGTTGCCCAAACCAACGGGCTGCCAGCATGCCGAGGGCATGGGTTGTAATGACTCCCTCACGACTCACCCGCGGTAGTCACACAAATGTTAGCAATTCGGGATGGGGCGCTCAACTCACTGTCCGATGGCACTAGCTGCGATACTAAACCAGCAAAGGAAATAACAGCAAGGGGTAACCGGGGCTCACCTGATCGGTGTGAAGACACCGATCCCAATCGGAGACGCGGGCGCGCCGAGAAGCGTGGGCATACGCCCGCACGCTACGGCGATGGCGCTTGACTTGAAAACAAGTGGGTTACAACACTACTCCTCTTGCAGGAGGGGGGGGATCTCGGGGCGGGGGTTAGGAGATTTACAAACAAATACTACCTCCACACAGGGAGGGGCTGTAAGCCGGCCAGGCGGGGAGGGGAAGTGAAGCTAGAACTCGTCGTGCCGAGTTTCGCAGATACTGCCAGCTTCTGGAACCACCGGACAGACAGTTGAAGATGTCACCACCACGGTCGCCACCGAACTCCAAATGGGCTGAAACTAGTGCCGAAAGTCTTGTACTTTACCCAGGAGGACGCCTGAATTTTCTTGAATTCTCCTGACGATGTTTCTGGTCGGGGTAGGACCTGGAACAGGGCCAGACTACTCTGGTTTTGGCTGCTTCAGCACCACTGCAGTAGGAAGACAAGGTCACCCCGGGTGCTTCTGGGCTCTGATTCAGGCGTGGCCAAAGTCGTTGGATCCGTTGTCAAGTCTTCTTCGAAACGGGACCCACGGGGATGCCAGACGAAGTTGGAGTAGATTGGGAGAGCCCAAACAGTGGACAGAGGTCGGTTCAGTCCCAGAGGGGACAGAATTGCGCACCCTGGGGAGGAAATTAAGAACTCACTTGTCCGGGGTCCAATCAGGAAGCCGCTTCTTGTTACTGGAAGGCGACTCATCGTAGAAGATCTTGGCCAAGCTCCGCCTCCAAATCCTCAGATGGCTGGTCATGGGAGCTTCTGCAAGCAGCTTCAGGTTGGCAGTCTGGAGGAAGACGCGCAGTCGGGGGAGATCGGCTCCACCAGGCAACCACGAGCTCAGAACAAAACAAGACCACCGCCGTTGCGAAGAAGACAGAGAGATGCTTCCAACGGTACCTCTTGGGATTTCAGGGACGCCAGGATGACATCGTGGATGGATCTGCAAGTGACTGGTTCTCTGCAGGTCCACAGCTACGAGCAGGCCTCCGGTGTATCTCCAAGTGGACAAGAGAAGGGAGCGAAGGGATGACGCCAAATGGTGAAGGGGGTGAAGGGGGGACCAGAGGGGGATGTGTGGAGGGTGTGGAGGGGGCTAGAGTTGATGGAAAGGGGGCTGGGTTGAGTGTGAACTAGAGAGAGGGGGAATGGGGGAATTGGTGGGTTCTATCTTGGGGGTGGGGGGATGAAATTAAAATTTGAATTGGAGATAGGGAGGGGATTTAATTGGTGTCTAGGGAAGGGTAAGGATACCTTGGGAAGAGGGAGGGTTCTCTTGGGAAGTGGGAAGGGGTCTTGGGGAGTGGGAATAGAGGGAGATACAAATTCGGATTTTGAGTTGGGGATGGGGTGGGGAGTTAGTGGGTGCCTAGGGAAGGGTGGAGGAGACCTTGGGAAGAAAGAAGGGTGCCTAGGGAAGGGTGGAGGAGACCTTAGGAAGAGGGAAGGGTGCCTAGGGAAGGGTGGAGGAGACCTTAGGAAGAGGGAAAGTGTCTTGGGAAGTGAGGGTGGAGGGAGATTCAAATTTGAATTAGTCTTGGGGAAGGTGATGGGGAGTAATGATGGGCCTAGGGAAGGGTGAGGGATGTCTTGGGAAGGGAGGAAGGTGTCTTGGGAAGTGGGAGTGGAGGGAGATTCGAATTTGAATTGGTCTCGGGAGAAGTGAGTAGAGAGAGAGATAGAGAGAGAGAGAGAGAAGGAGAGTCACACTCCTAAAGGGGGGAGGGAGAATTCCCTCAAAGTGGAATTCAATTTCTCATGCATCAATTGTTACAAATGGAGGAGGGTTGGGTCCTATTTATAGGCACCCAACTCTTTACATGACCCAAATGCCCTTGGCATTCATACAAAAGACCAAAGCTATCCTAAGCAACCAATATGGGCCCAAACTAGGATGCTATGGCCCATTAATACAAAACAAGGGAAATTGGACTCAAATAAAGAGAAAATTACATAGTTTAGGACTCAAATAAAATATAAAAATTACATGATTAGACTCAGAAAAATATGACGAATACAATAGCGTAACACGAAGAACAATCTGAGCCTCAAAAAATGTGGAGGGGCAAGGGATGCCTGCATCATACCCCCGGGGTGGGGAGAACTTGACCCCGTCGAGTATGGTTCCACCGGGGAAGTGGTACACCCAAGCAGATCCAAGTGAACCACAATCTCCTGACTCGACCCCGCGCCTATAGCCGGGGGATGGCTCTTAAGCCTCTCAAGGTGGCTCGGGCTCACCCTCTTACCAGCGATGATACCTTGCTTGCCTAGTATTGCCGCCGTGTGCTCACGTCGGGCTCACAAGCTGATATGTGGTGGCTCTCCGGGGTGTCTCTCATAAAAGAAAGTACAGGCTCGAGATGCTTGCTAGGTTCCACAGCGGTGCCCATATAGGGTGCCGGGTCCGCCATGTGGGAAGTGGGGTATATCCCAGAACCCATCGGTAAGTCGAACCCATAAGCTGTGTTGCCAAAGCCACTCAGAACTTGGGGAGGTCCAAGTCCTCGTGCCCTTGATTTGGAGGTGTCCCTAGGGTAGAGCCACTCCAATATCACCATCACCACATTGTCTACTTGGCACCTTAAGTGATGCCTGTACACATGCCAAAATCGATGCTACGTTGAGTAAATCTCATGTCACCATGTGACGCCCCAAAGTGGACTTCAATATGGGCTTAAATATGAAGTTTTTATAATTTCTCCATATTTAATTATGATTTCTTGGATTTTTGCTTTAATAATTAAAATTAACGCTTGTGGGGAGGGCGTCATTTAATTGATGACCTAATTAGGGGCATTTTTCTTAAATAAACGACTATGCAAACGGTCGTCGATTCTTGGATTTTACAAATTCTAACGAAAATAAAACTCAAGGTAATTGACGTCCTATTGAGGGGCGTTGATTATTTAACGCCCGTTCAAACAGGCGTCATTTGATAATTTTAAATAAGGAAAGTCCTTTATTTCTATAATTAAATTCAAGAATTGACGACTGTGTGAATGTCGTCATTTCAATTGACGCCCCTAGCTAGGTCGTCATTTTCACTTCCGTCTCCCTTTCGCCTGCTTCTTTCCAGTAGTAATCCTTTCCCCATTTTGCACCTTGTGTTCGATTGGAAAGAGGGTTCCTTATTGAGGATTCATTGCCTTGTTTTAATCCCATTAAGGCAAGGATTTTTGTCCCTATAAATACCCCCTTGAATCCCTCACGCGCGAGAGAGAACGCAGAAGAAGAGTGTAGTAGAGGACATCGCAGAATAGAGCTAACAACTACACATAGAGAGAGCTAACAGAGTGGAGCATTTCGTTGTTTGCAGGTTGTTTTCTCCCAAGCTCTTCCTCTGGCGTACTTCTTCCACAGACGTTCTTCTTCCATGACGGTGGAGATTTCTCCTTCCGACGTGCTTCCTTCCTCCCGTAGCAGCTGAAGCTCTTGTCCTCCTCCCTTTACTGCTGCCATATAGCAGAAGGGCGACCCCTCTCTCTTATTCATTTTATTTTGCGGTTATCATATCATTACATATCATTCTCTAGTTGCTTTGCTAGAGAGGATCATATTACACTAGTTTACGTTGCATTAGCATACTCATCCATAATCCCATCCCTTGTTACTCCTCTTAGGGGTTTTAAAACCAAAACACAGAAGGTGTGTGTTCATGCCCAATTTGATTGATTTCTATACTTCTAGAGCATTGATACTACACATCTTTGGCTAATCCATATCTTTATTTTGTGTGTTTATGTAGGGGTAATCAAGCTATAAGTCCCCTTCATCGGCGGGCCGATAGAAGGAGGAAGGAAGAACCCCCAATCTCGCCCGCTCAATACAAGGTACATGCGATCACTACTTTGATATTTTGAGGTAACCCCTCTGGCGATCACTCTCCTTATTAGCACCATGTGCATGCTTAATTCTTTTATGTCTATATTTTCTTAGTGGATTTTTAATTAGATCTACAAATTGGCGATCACGGTGGGACCCTTTTTGTTTTAGTTTGATTACCCCTCCCTTGGGCGCCCTCACGTGCCCCTCCCTTTGGCGCCCTCGCGTGCCCCTCCCTTTGGCGCCCTCGCGTGCCCCTCCTTCGTGCTCCACGTAGCACACTCCCTTTGTGCACCACGTGCACACCTCCCACTGATTTAGCCAATTTGCATAGTATCCATATCATTTTTAATAGAAAAGAAATTGATTTCTATTTATCATCAGGGTTAACGGTTCTCTGGAACTGAATAACACCCTTCATACCGCCGTCATTTCCACATACAGCGACTATTTGAACAGGCGATGTTTCCATTTTTTTATTGCGAGCATTTTCATCATTTTATAATTAACGCCCCTCACAGAGGTGTCATTCCCCAATATAACGCCTCACACCAAGGCGTCATATTTCTAATTACTGCATTTTGACGCCCCTCCCAGAGGCGTCTTTTACTAGTACAGCGCCTTACTAAAAGGCGTTATTTTGATTATCATTGCGTTTATTCACATTTTAAGTTCTACTACTGCTATCTGACGCCCCTATGTACAGGCGTCATTTCCACAGACATCGCCTCACTTTAAGGCGCTATTTTATTTTGATTGCTATCTGTTTGTACTGTTTACAGTAACTAGCGACTGACACTCAGTCGTCTCTTGTTGATATAGCGACCTTATCCAGGTCGTCATTTTTTTCTGCGCCCACAGAACCCCTGTTTACTGCTTACTGTTGTTCGTTCGCTTGACTGATTCTCATATCACCTGCTTGATATTGCCTGCACTAGGCTGTATTTAGGGCATTCGGTTTGGGAGACCTCCTCTCCCCACACTTTTAGGAGTCACACCCCCCTCTTGATGAAGGAAGGACCATCCTTTGAGTATTCCGTCTCATTGGACCGGAAATTCCTAAACCAAGCCTCCGTAAGTCCCCGCACCTGTGGATTCCCTCACGGATGCTGGGCAGGTTGTACCATTGAAGTACCCGGAGTATAGTTGACCCATACGTTGGTGAGGAGAGAGAAAAACCCTAGATACCCGGAGATTATACCCAAATTTTCAACTAGGACCCACATTCAAAGGAGAGAGCTTATTATAAAATTCACCTTAATCTTTAAAGAAAACCTTAAAACTTTGGGCGCATTACAACTTGAGTGTTTATTTTGTTTGATAAGGTGATATCTCATGGGTATACTTGTTTGTTGGAAAGCTATTTCTTCTTCCTTAAGCATGAAACTCCGTTCAGGTAAAATCATCAAAATGGCCAACTACGGATATACTTATGATGGTTATGAGGAGGGTCACTCTAACCCATTTTATGAGGTTCCCTCTCAGGATCCTGTCTACCATGAGGGAAACTATATTTCTTCTCCCACTCAAGTCCACATGGTGGACACCACTTCTCTGGAGGTTGAGCCTTCTTCCCAAGCTCAACCTACCACTCAAAATACTTTAGGGGACGTTTCCCCTTCTTTCAACTTCAACGAAGTCCTCAAAGTTCTTGTTCACCTCGATGACTCCCAGCGCCAGGCGGCCCAAGCTGCTATAAAGGGAAAGTCTGTCCCGTCATCTTCTAACCCTCCCCAGGCCATGGGTGGCCACTATGCTAGTTCTCCCAATGACCAGGCGGTCGCACCTAGGGTGCCCTCGCGCCCATCAACTCCTATTATGACTACGCCTGCCCAACCGGCAAGTCACTCCATTGCTAGGCCTCAACAACCTCATGTTCCTCAAATCTTGAGAAGGCCTATGACAAACCAATACTCCTTTCATCCGGCCCCGACCGAGTCTGATAATCGCACTATACTCCTCCAAAGGATGGCTAGTATGGAGGAGCAGCTTAAGAAGGTCACTGCATCTAAAGCCGCTCCCGAAATTATGCTTCCCACTCTGCCAGTTTTTCACCTACCCCCATTTGAAATGCCGAATTTCTGGCGGTACAATGGAACGGGTAATCCGCACATCCACTTGAAAGACTTCTTATATGAGGCATCATTCTGGCAAGATAACAAGACTTCTCTGGCTTATCTCTTTAGGCGGTCTTTAGATGGCCCGGCACTAGAATGGTTTTACTCCCTGGAGCCGGCGGATGCCGGTGATTTTGATGTAGTTCAACGAAAGTTTCTGCAGAAGTACAAGGACCGTGTGGGTCCCTCTTTGTCTATTACTGATCTGGTTGTCGAAAAGATGAAGCTCGAGGAGGACTTAATTTTATTTGCTGATAGGTGGAGAGCTATGGCCGAAAAATTGAAGGATACGCTGTCGGAAACGGAGCAAGTAAAAATGATTATATCAAACTCCACTCCGCAGTTCCGTCATATCTTAGCCATGAACAAGTTGAGCACTATGAAAGAGCTAGATACATACAAACTCAGATGAAAGATTCGCCTATTATGGGCATGTTTGAGCCAAGACCAAAGGTAAGAAAGAGGAACGTTAATGTCGGCAATACTGGTGTGACCACTGAAGGCACTATTATTAATGAGCAGGTGAGCGCATTTGGCAATTCCACACCCTTCTGCCACCCTCCAAACCAAGGGCCACCACCACAATAGCCCGCCTTCCAAAACCAAGTCCACTAGCCAAATAATAACCTTCCTCAGACCCTACGGCCTCTTCCACCTCCTCAACAGCATCAACATGCACAGTACCACCAAATGCCCCCGCCAGCCATTTATGCACAGCAACAACTGCAACAACCAAGAAGACCATTGGGTCCCCGAAGAGCACAATACCCTCCCTTACCCGAAAGCCTATTAGATATTTTCAATGCCCTCATGACCGCCAACCTGCTCACCTTGACTAAAGAAAGAATGATATGGCCACAACATGTAGACACCTCCCGGTATTACGTCTTCCATCGGCAGCCGAGGCACAACATCGATCATTGTTTTCACTTCAAGTATTACATACATGATATGAATGATCAAGGTGATATTGATTGGGATGGGATGAGGAGGGTTATTGCTACTCTAAAGGCTCGAAGGCCTCCTCGGCAACCATCGGCTCAGCAGCACCGGCAACAAGGTCAGCAACAACAAGTTCCCCAGTAACAGCAGGCTCCTACACCCCAGCCAAATATGGGGATTGTCAATAATCCGCTACCGGAGCACCCGGTTCAAAATCAACAAGTGAACCTTGTCACCTCAATCCATGAAGTGGAGAGAGGGCAGGTTTGGCATAAGGAAAACGCCTTTGTCGGGGCCATTAATCAAAACTCCAGTCAACCACAACCACCACAATTGCTAAGGAGGCTTCAGCATGTACCCCCTTCCCAAATGCCACGTCCCCTTATACGTTCCAGCACTCCAGGGCCACTCAACCCTAACCCTACTCCTTCACGGCCTCTTCTTTTACGCCAACCCACGAATTCTCTTCCACCCCAAAATCCTCCACCAAATAGACCTCTCCTTATCCGCCCCTCGCCGGTAACCGTCACCCCTCCTGTTTTGCCACAATCTATACCATCCACCACCATCATGCTTCCATGGCCCCTTCTTGTCACTCGATCCCTATCGCCACCTTTCGATAATCCTCAGCCGGCGAGGCCTCTTATAAGAACCCCTTCTCCTGCTAATCCAGCACCAGCACCCAACATGCCCTACACCATTCCCTCTACCCATTCATCCACTCTAAGCCCGACAGAGGCTTCGAAAACAATGGTGCTCCATAGTGGACAGATGTTCCATCGAGTGTTTCCCCAGCAGGAGCAGGGGCCGATACAAGAACAAGGAGAACAGAAATAAGAGTCTGCACCAGGCACAGAGTATGACTTACTAAAGCATTTGGACAGAACACCGGCCCGAATTTCTATTCTGGAATTGATCAAAAGATCTACTACACATCAGCAGGCTTTGAAGCAATATCTGTCAAAAGTAATGGTAAACGAACATATCCCAGTTGAACAGGTCACTACAGTTTTAAGTCCAGCCAGCAATCAACCAGCCATCACTTTTTATGAACATGAATTGGCTCCACAGCCAGCCAGAAAATATGCACTGTGCATTACTATTGACATTAACAAGGTGGCAGTGAAACAATGTTTGGTGGATACTGGGGCATCCATTAATGTTTTGCCACCAAGTACCTTAAAAATGTGTGGCATTCCGGAGAGTCAAATCCGGCCATCTACAATCACTGTTACAGCCTATGACAACACCAAGAAGCTGCCTTTAGGAATGATCACTTTAAAAGTTGGTTTGGGTCCAGTCTCAGTCACAGTGGATTTTCATATTCTAGACATGGACCCGACATTCAATGGCATTTTGGGTCGCCCTTACATTCAAGAGCTTGATGTTGTGCCTTCAACAAATCATCAATGCATAAAATATCCGCACAAGGGGCGCATTATTAAAGTCACTAGTATGCCCATTTTGCCGACAGAAGATATACATTCCGCAACATCAATGCCTTCTATGTGGCCTTCCAATAGGCCTTTGCTCTCAGTTTTGGATGTTGCCGATCTGCGGCAAGATTTGGTAAGGCCGTCTCCTTTAACCCCTCCTACCACTCAAATGCCACCACAGCCATCCAAAGGCAAGAAGAAAAAAGGTTTGATGAACACGCCAGGATGGAACATTCTGATGAAAATGGGGTATAGAACTGGTAAAGGCCTGGGTGTTAATCTTCAGGGGAGAGTCAAGCTCGTCAGGCATCAAAAGGTGATTCCCCGAGGTGGCCTAGGGTACAAAGGGCCAAGCAAAGACAAAAATGAGCCATGGGCCGTCATGACTTCCACTCTCAAGACAGATCGGCAGCACCTTACATGGACCCTACAAACACACTTCATGAAAGGAGGCACTCATAATGATGAGCAAACCACGCTAGTCACTTCCATGATGGATTGCCAAGATGTACATGCACAACAGTTTGCTCGTCACATAGCCCCACTGGTTATATACAAAGCTCTGGAGTCCTTACGGCCAGATAAAAGAAGAAAGATGGATGACCCCGAATGTGACTGGTATAGATGGTTCGACATGAACGATATCACTATTGCTATGAGCCGACTGTTTATGCCAACCGATCCGGAATGGCCGCCACTGATTCATGAATTAATTGAAAAGCCAGCAACGATCACAGACAAGAGGCAGCTTCTAAGCAATTACACAGATATCGGGGAGCCTGATGTGCCGTTCGAAAAAGGCTTCAACGTGGATAGGCTGTGGGCCGTCCTTTTCTCTATTAAATCCATTCATCTAACGATTGTTGTCCGCTTGTTCAATCAAATGTTTTGCTCAGATGTCCCTAGACCGCCTGTGGTCTTGATAACCTTTTCTCCAAATTCACTTCAAGTTTCTCCTCCGATTCCTCCCTCGCTCCTCGAGCAATTCTCTAAACTCTCCATCACACCCCCGCGTGGGTCATCATTTACTCAATCTTTCATCAATCTGTCAACTTTAACACCACCCCCCATTCCTCCCTTGCATTGCCTTCTTCTCGAAAATAAAAACGAAAAAAAATGCCAAAATTCAAACTTTCCAATCTTTCATCTCCATTGAGGAGACCTCCTATCTTCTTCCTGAGTGTGTCCCGATCCGGGGGCCACTCTTCCAGGATTCATTAGGGGACCTTCCCTACCCCTCCGGTGAGGGGTCTTCAACTGTATCTCCTTCTGTACCTGTCTTTTCCTCACCTCCTTCATCTTTTTCGAATTCTGGTGATCAGGCTAGTTGCTCTTACTCTTCTAGTTTTAAGACTCATGGGGTAGCTTCGCATAAGAGATCCAAGGGTAAGCAGATTCTCCATAGATTCTTGATTGAATTAGCTAGAAGGTGCCGGGCATGCTTAGCTCTTCCCGAATTTCTGGAGAATCTGATTATCCTACCGGAAGTAGAATATGAGGATACTTGTGTTTTCAATGAGGGTTTTGGTGTTTATGAGATAATGAATGATGAAGACCCTATTGAAGAGGGGGATGAAGGTTATGAAGAATATGAGGACGAGGCTGATGCTTTTGCCAATGGCATGAGAAGATTCGATGAGCCATCAGCCTTAGTAGAAGAACCTACCAAAGAAATAAATCTGGGTACTGAAGAAGACCCTAGGATTGTCCTTATTAGTAAGAACTTGCCGCCCTCCGAAGAGGAGACGCTTATTTTGGTTCTTCAAGAATATAAGGACACGTTCGCATGGAGTTATGAAGATATGCCTGGACTAGACCCTGCACTCGTTGAACATCGACTTACGCTTAAGCCAGAGTCCATTCCGGTCAAACAGTAGTTGAGACGTTTCCACCCTAATATGGCATTAAAAATGAAAGAAGAGGTCAATAAGCTTCATAAGGCTAGATTCGTCTGAGTTGTCCTCTATCCCAATTGGGTGGCTAACATCGTCCCAGTCATGAAGAAAGATGGAAAGGTGCGGATTTGCATAGACTTTCGGGACCTCAACCGCGCGTGTCCTAAAGATGACTTTCCCCTCCCTCATATTGATGTCTTGATTGACAATACGGCAGGATATGAGACTCTCTTCTTTATGGATGGCTTTTCAGGTTACAATCAAATCCGCCTAGCTGAGGAGGATCAAGAGAAAACATCGTTCACTACACCATGGGGAACTTATTGCTATGTGGTCTTGCCCTTCAGACTCAAGAATGCTGGAGCCACCTATCAAAGGGCTATGATGGCAATTTTTCATGATATGATCCACATTTACATAGAGGTGTACGTTGACGACTTGGTAATAAAATCAAGAACAAGGATTGAGCATCCCGGGGTTCTAACCAAAGTCTTGCAAAGAGCACGGGAGTATCAGCTAAAGATGAATCCCAAGAAGTGCGTGTTTGGTGTTTCGTCAGGGAAGTTGCTTGGATTCATCATAAGTAAGAGGGGTATCGAGATTGATCCCAACAAGGCGAAGGCCATAAGGGAAATGCCTCCTCCCAGGAATTTGAAAGAAGTCCAAGGGTTGATCGGGAGGTTGCAATTCATTCACCGATTTATCTCCCAGCATTCATAAAGATGTAGTCCGTTCTACGAGCTTACTAAGTCAGGAGTCAAGTTTATTTGGGATGACAAATGTCAGGCAGCTTTTGACGGATTGAAGGATTATCTCTCAAATCCTCCTGTCCTGAGGCCGCCAGTTCCAGGCAAACCGCTTGTTCTCTACATTTCCATCCTGGATGACTCTATAGGCGCTGTCCTAGCCCAAGTTGATGAAGAAGGAAAAGAAAGGGCAGCCTACTACTTGTCAAAGCTTCTCAACCCCTGTGAGTAGAGGTACTCAACCATAGAAAAGACTTGTGCTGCCTTAGTCATGGTAGTTCAGAAACTCAAGCATTATTTCTTAGCTCACGAAATTCATCTCATTGCCCGTATGAATCCAATCAAGTTTCTTCTTGAATAATCTGTTCTCACCGACCGATTAGCACGATGGCAAAGCTTCCTTTCTCAATTCGATATTATCTACATTCAGCAAAAATCAATTAAAGGCTATGCCATAGCAGAACATCTTGCTCATCACCCTCTCCCTAGATTTGACACTGTTCGCTCAGAGTTTCCAGATGAGGAACTAATGTCTGTCAATCAATCCGATTCGATGTGGACGTTACATTTTGATGGAGCTTTGAATTCAAAAGAAAAAGGGATTAGCATTGTTCTTCTATCACCAGAGGGTATCACTATTCCGCTCGCCTCTCAGCTTGCATTTCTAGATACAAATAATATAGCTGAGTATGAGGCTCTTCTGGTCGGACTGGAGGCCGCTCATCAATTCGGTGTTACCCAATTGTGAATTGTAGGTGATAGTCAGCTTATTCTTTGCCAAGTGCTCACCAAGTGCCGTACGCTCAATCCTAAGCTCAAACCCTATCAGGAATTGACTTCTACTTATACCAAGCTTTTCACCAAATTAATCTTCGTTCACGTTCCTCATGAACATAACATTCTAGCTGATGCTCTCGCTTCTCTTGCATCTTCTTTGGTTTTCCTTCCCGAAAGAGATTCCCATTCTATCATTATTCACAAGCGGCTCACTCTAGCTATTAAGGATCCAGCTTTCCTTAGTGTTAAGGAGGAGGTGCTTAGGAAGGTTAAGCAAGGTGGAATCATTGAGAATAAGGAGGTCATGCTATTGGATTTAGAAGAAGAATTGGATGATGAAGAAAAGCCGTGGTATTACGAGATTGCTAAGTATTGCCAGGATCAATCCTATCCCGAGGAGGCCACGGCTAAAGAAAAGAAAGCCATTCGAAGAGTTACTCAGCGATACACCCTGATTGGAGGTATACTCTACAGAAGAGGTCTCACCGGAGTTTTATTAAGGTGCCTAGATGATGATGAATCTTGGAAGGTCGTGGAAGAGGTGCATTCAGGAGTGTGTGGTGGTCATGTCAATAGCCAGATGCTTGCTAAGAAGATCCTTAGGCTAGGTTTCTATTGGCCCACTCTAGAAGAGGATTGTTCCATCTATGTTCGAAGGTGTGTTAAGTGCCAACTACACGTCGACAAAATTCACTCTCCTGCTTCTTCACTCCATCCTATGTCCTCCCCATGGCCTTTCTGTTGTGCCCCTTGTGCTTTGTTGATGATGTGGTGTTTTAATGATAGCAACATGAATGAGTCACCACATTGTCTTGAATATGTCTGACCTTTTCTGTGGGAGATTGCATAAGTGTGCCATGTCTGAATTATGAAGAACGCATGTGTATGCTTAAGTCATGCTGTGATATATTGGCTTGTGCTTGATTTCTATTCTGTGCAATGCTTCTCTGCTGATATGTTCATGCATTGTCTTAGGCTAAGTCTGTACAGCCTACGTCTCTTGCAGCGTCAACGCTGTGAGCATTCTCAAGTCTGCAGCGTCAACGCTGTGTGTATGCACTTTGTTTCAGGTTCTTCAAGTCTATACAGACTTTAGCATCTCATTTAGCGTCTAAGGCAAAGTCTACACATTGGCTAAGTGTGTACATCGCTTACATTTTTTTTTGAGACCAAGTCCATACATCGTGAATGTCTATACACTCCTCTTGGCCTTAGCATCTATTTTGAAGTCCATACATTGGTCTTCAGTTCAAGTCTGTACAGCGTTACGTTCTCTTTGGAAAGTCTGTACAGCGTCAAGTCTGCACATTGGGGTTTTACGAGAAGTCTACACATTGGTCTCCACCTGAAGTCTATACATTGGCTAAGGGTCTTCAAGTCCATACACAGTTGTCTGATGCATATTGTTTGAAGTCTGTACAACATGCCTTGTTGTTCACAACTTTCTTGTTTGTGACTTCCCTAGTGTTTTGATGATGAGCATCACTATGTTAAGTATTCTCATTTTAATCAGATATCTTGCGTAATGTTATGCATTTGAAATTTCCATGATTAACAAGAAAACTGCTATGAGGTAGTACCTTGTATGTCCGTACTATTCCTTTCATACTTCGTGTTGTTTGTGTTTACTACACTTCGTGTTGTCCTTTTGTACATCGTGTTGTTCCAACTATGTTTGTTGATTGTCTTCGTGTTGTTTACTAAAGCAGCTCGAATTGTTCTGATGAACTTCGAGTCAATTTCCTGTGAACCTCGTGTCGTTTCCTCAGTATTTAGTTGCTCATCTCGAGTCATCCTTTATGTTTGCTCTTCTGTTTTCGTGTCACTTACTGTTGTTCCTCGAGTCATTTTTTCTTGGTTTCACTGCTTCATCACGTGTCGTGATAGCCTTGTCTGTTTTTTGTCTTCGTGTTGATTTTACTTCGTGCATTCTTCTCTAAATTCAAGCTTTAAGTGTCTCAAGTTGTGTCTGACTGTGTTGTCTCCATGTCATCCTTAGTTCTAGTCATTTCCTTGTTATTTCTATCTTCGTGTTGCTTTTCCTAGACCTCGTGTCTTTCTTGTTTTATAACCACACTTCGTGTCGGTTTCTATTTTCGTCTTCGAGTTGTTGTCAGCCCGTGTCGTCCTCGTCTTCGAGTCGTTCGTACGTTCGAGCAACTTAGTACTCGAGTTGTTTTCGTGTGTATTCAAGTCTTTTTAGTAAAGTGTCGTTTCACCTCGTGCCGTTCTCCTTGCTGTTTATTATGTCGTGTTGTTTTTGTATTCGTGTCTTCATGTTGCTTTTGTATTCGTGTCTTCGTGTTATTCTTGTGTTTATGTCCTCGTGTTGTTTCTTTCTATCTTCGTCCAAGGTTCCTTTGATAGCGTGTTTCTATCATTTTTACTCCGTGTTATTTCCTTCTCCGTACCTCGTGTCGTTCTCAGTATAGTGCACCTATTGTTGTTCCTACACACCTCGTGCAGTTTTAGTTTTTGTGACCCTGAGTTTTAATCATTTTAATTCTTTGCAGGTGAAGAAGAAAAACAAAAAGAAGAAGGTGGTCCGAGGAAGAATATTCCTCAGTGACTGGGAGGCACGTGATCCGAGGCTGGAAGGGCAGACAGGATTGTGACACGTGTGCTAAAGCTGGCTGAGAGACTGACACGTGGCCACAAGTTCTGGGCGGGAAATGAGGAAGCCACACACGCCCAGTGCTGCCCTCCTGCTGGCTGCTGCTTATAAAAGGAAGCCTTCATCCAACTGATGAAGGTGCATCGAGGAAGAAGTCTGGAGAGCAGAAAGTCCTTCGATCCAAAAAAAAAAAGGGAAGAGAATAGAGAAAAAGAGATCGAGAAAGTGAAAGAGCAGAAGAAGAAAAGAAAGAGAAGAAGAGCAGAAGGAAAAGAAGAGAAATAGAGAGTTAGAGAGCTCGTGAGGGTTAAGAGAAAAAGAAAGTGAGAGAGAAGAGAAGAGGAAGAGAAGCTTACCTGAAGATCTGTCTACTGGACCGTGGATCAAATCCAGGCCAGTCAGCTCCATGCGAGCCACATCTATGTTATCTTTCTTTACAGCTTTCTGATCGCTGTGTATTTTCCCCTTCTTATTTTTCCTTTTTCATTTGGTTAGCTTTGTACTTCCGTTCCTCTGGATTGAGGTCGGGTCCCTCCTGGTCTGGAGGAAGAGAGGTCTGCGACCTCTAGTTTGCAAGTGACTGGAAGTGACTTGTGTGTTTCCCTCTGGTTTGGAGGAAGGGAGATCTGATCTCCAGTTCTGGGCTTGTGGATTGCAAGTCCATGTGTCCCTCCTGGTCTGGAGGAAGAGAGGTCTTTGACCTCTGGTTTGTTGGTGACTGGGAGTCACTGGTGTGTTCCCTCTGGTTTGGAGGAAGAGAGACTTTGCGTCTCTGGTTTCCAAGTGACTGGGAGTCACTTGGGGTGTCCCTCCGGTTGGGAGGAATAGGGGAGTTTGTTCCCCTGGTCAAGCTGTGCGTCAGCACCTGTTTGCAGACTGAGTCTGCTTGGTTCTAGCATTGGCTAGTGAATCCTCACTCCGGTTGGGAGTGAGGGGTGGATGTAGGTCTAGAGGACCGAACCACCTAAAAATTATTTGTGCAGTGGTTTGCCTTGCGTTAGCTCCATATCTTCTACCTCCCATTCACAGGTTGTGCATGCTTGGCTAGTTGCATTATCTAGAGAGTTATTTTTGAGCATTATATTCTGCTAAGTGTGTTTGGGTTGTTTGGCTCTGCCTTCGGTTCTGGTTGATCAGGTTGCTGCATTGTTGCAGTCCAACTATTTGTTCATTTGTTGCCTTATCATTTCATCTTGGAAAGCTCATTGGTTTTTATTCCGCATATCTGAGCTTTAGAGTTTTTAATTTGGGCTATATCTTCTAGAGGGATACATTCACCCCCCCTCTGTATCCGGGCCTAGCACCCTAACAATTGGTATCAGAGCGGTGTCTGCATACAAGGTCCAGTGACCTGCAGATTCGATCTTGCAGTCTTAGGTGCTAATTTGTTTTTAGTGCATCAATACTCCTGTTGCATTAATCTGATTTGTTTTCAATGGCTCATCCACCGATTTTCAGTGGTACGCATTTTAATGCATGGTTCACTAGTCTGAAGAATTATGTTAAATCTGTGAATCCAGACCTGTGGAAATTAATTTCACACGGTCCTCATGAACTACCAAAGAAAAAGTCCAAATGGACTGACAGTCACAAGTCTAAGCATGAAGAAAATCAGATAGCTATAAATCTGATGAAGGCAGCTACTGATAGAGCTTTCCACTCATGTTTCTTTGATTGCAGTTCGGCTAAAGATATTTTGGATACACTGAAGCGAATTCAGGAGATAGATGTGGACAGCTGCATGATGGTCAACAGAAGCAATCAAAGTGGCAGCGATCAAGGCAGCAATCAAAATGAAGAAGAAGATGATGATGAGGTAAATGTCTTCGAGAATTTTTCTCTAGAAGATTGGGAGAATGCATATGCTGAATTATTTGAATCTCATGAACTGTTAAGAAAATAATACAAAAAATTGAAGAAAAGTAGTAGGTCAGACAATTTAAATGTTGATTGTAGAAGTTGTGTTGAATTGAAAAATGCGCTTGATGCTAATATGTCTGATACTCAAATGCTGAAAGAAGTTGAATGTGTTAAATCTGATCTAAACAAGCTGAAATCAGAAAATGATTCTCTTAGAAGGTTCTCCAAAGAAAATGAAGAAAAATCAGAGAAACTTACACAGGAGAACAAATTGCTGATTGAAAAACTTAATGCCATAAAGTCTGTAAACATAGAATTACAGAAAGATCTTGATAAACAGTAAAAAGATATGAAGGAAATTGAAAATGGAAGAAAGTATGAAGTCAATTCAGAAGATCAGCTTCTAATAAATGAATTGGTTCAAAATGATAAGCTTAAAGAAGAAATTGAAAAATTGAAGCTGTTAAACAGTGGCATGTCGGAAAGACTTCTTACTTTGGAAAGAGGAAAAACTGTTTGCATTGAAGATTCTGATAAACTGAGCAATCTGAAAAATGAAATTGAAAAATATAAAACTACTAACAAGGTGTTAACTGAATGTGTGAATTGTAGTGAACAAGAGATTGCCAGTTATGAGCTACATATTTCCTCTTTAGAAGATGAAATTCAGGATTTGAAAGTCTCTTTGTCTAAATTTGTTAATGGGCAGAAAAACCTAGACAAGCTACTAGGTATAAAAATCAACTCTAGGAAGGAAGGGCTGGGCTACAATAAGATAAACAAGGAGGAACTTCAGAACAAAGTTATGACATCTTTTGCAAGTGGTTCAGATGTAGCCACCACCTCTAAAGACAAACAGCCCATTGCTCAGAAACTGGTGGGAGCAAAGGATAATTTTAAGAAAGAGGGACTGGGCTATAGTCCAATCATGAGGAAGGTTGATGGATCCAATTTGAAAACTATTTTTGTTAAATCTTCTGAACATGAAAAGCCTTCTACTTCATCTTCACCTCATTATAAGGCTAAGAAAACAGAAAAATATGATAAAAATCAGAAAATGATTAGAAAACAGAAAATAAATAAAAAGGGTCCATCAGCGTTTGCTGATCACAGTCCTCACACACACTCACATGCATCTAAAAAGAAGATTATCTGTCATTACTGTCATAAAGTTGGACATCTGATGCATGAGTGTAAGTTGATGGAGAAGGATGATAAGAATGCTAGGAGATCTCATGATAAAAATCCCTCACCTCAGAAAAGGAGTATCACATGTTCTAATTGTGGCAAATTAGGACACTCAATTGCTCATTGATGGTTTGCTAATGGTAAGAAAACATTTTATTCATATCATGCTAAATTCCCTGCAAACCAACATGTTTTTTAATAAAAACAAATATGTTTCAATGAACCAGCATATCATCTGTTTTAACTGCAACAAAATGGGTCACAGGGCCTCTGAATGCTGGTCAGGCTCTTTTAAAAAAAATTCTATTTCATGCTTTGAATGTGGAAAGGATGGCCACAGGGCCATTGATTGTTGGCATGCCCAAGGAGGCTATGGCAATAATGAACTCAATTTTAAAAAGAATGCCTCTTATTGCTCTCACTGTAGAAAGCATGGCCATACAGTCAAGGACTGTTGGCATATTCAGGGTAGAAATGTGAATCTCAAACATGCTAAATTTCCTGTAAGACAATTTACAAAACCTTCATGTTATAACTGTGGAAAGCCAGGCCACAGAGCTGAAAATTATTGGCATGTTCAAAATAACCCTGCTAAACTCCATGTTGCGAAATTTACATGTCATCATTGTGGGAAGCCAGGTCACAGGGCTGTAACTTGTTGGCTGGCAGGATATCAAAACCAAACTGGTTTTGGTAAATAGAATTTTTATTCTGTGAACAGAAAATCTCATGCATATACACATGGATTTCATGCTAACAAGAATGTGCATAGATTAAATCTGAAATCTGGTGCATCTTACTATCATTATAGTAAATAGAACTCTCTCTCTGTCAATAAACTTCATGACAACAGTAATGTGCATAAGAAGAATTTGAAATCTGATAACTCATGTCATTACTGTGGTCAAATTGGTCATTCAATGAATAATTGCTACTTGACGAAATCTGATGACCATGTCGCTAGAAATGTGCTGAGAAAACCTACTAGAAATAATATTGTCATGTCAGGACCTAAGATTTCTTGGGTGCCTGTTTGTGCAAAATAAACTTTGCCTTGCAGGTGTGCCTTGGAATGGAATAAAAAGGGGTATTAATCTAAGGCACTCAAGAATGAAAAAACTCCTTCTGAACTGCTCAGGTAAATTCTCTGAATGTTCCATTTTTAAAACTCATTGCATATCTGGTTTGATGCATACTTGCATATCCTGTTCTTAGTTTCATCTAGTGCATGCATATTAAATCTGTTCTTGCATATTCATTCACCATCTGCCAGTTGCATTATATTCTAATCATGCACTCTGAAATTTCTAAAAATCTGAACTGAATGTCAATATTGTTTGAAATTTGTGTGTTGTAATAGCTCACTGAACATTCTGAATTGGATATAGGACTGCATGTTGAATTATCATGCATGACCTCATCAGTGTCTCATGATAAACATTGTATGTTGTCAGGGGGAGTCAATGCATTGCATATAGGTTGTCAAATGCATACTCATGTGAAAATTCATTGCATATCCTTTCATTGATTCTCTTTGATCAAACCTTGAGCATATTTTTGAAATCATTAAGCTTCAAAATCTCTCCTATCAATTGATAACAATTGGTATCATTTGGTATCAGAATTTCTATCAGTCATTCATGAAGATTTCAATGGGACTATCTCGATCATAAATCTGAAAATTCTTGAACTAGAAATATTCTATTATACATTTTTATGAATGTCTGAAATAACTCATGTGGTTTAAGCTTAATGTATTCATGGAGTTTAACTTTAAAATCTCTTGACATATCTGAAGCATGTGTAATAAACCTTAACCATCTGGTTCATGTTGAGTCTTGTGAAAACTTCTAAAATCTGCACTCTTGAATACATGACTTCAACTGATTAAGTACATGAAATTATTATTGACTTGAAGCAATGAATTTTTCTGAAAAGTCTAAAGGGTAATATCTGTCAGAGCAATGACCTTGGTCACTGAGAAACACATGTCCAAAGGACTGTGTCATGAGGTACCATAGTTAACTCTGATTAAGAATTCATTGAAATTCAGGCAAAGCAATGGCATGCACACTGAGAAATATAATTCACTCATCAAGAAATGATTTGCAGTGTGTCATGATGTGTATATGCTATCTCTGTTCATATAAAGCATGACAGTTAGTCACACTAAGTGCTTAGGGATATTGGCCTCTGATCAAGGTATATCCTCTAGTTACAAGGTGTGCACTGAACTAGAGTGCTCGTAAAATTTGTAGCATGAAAATTGTTGAACGAATTGAAATATCTGAATATTGATGTAAAAATCAAATTGCTACAACCCTAGATAAAATCATATGACTTCATAATTGCTTGATTTCAATACTGATGCATGTAATTCTGAAAGAAGTCAATAAATTTGATTGTGTAAGACAAAGGGAGGATAATCAAGATAAATATGAGGGCTTGGTTCATTTTTATTAAAACATAGTTTTAGATATCAATACAGAATTTTATTGATAAAATCTGCATACATCATGTTTAAACCATGTTGTTCAAAAAGCTCATTCATAAGCTCCTATAATGGAAGACTTTGAAAACTTATGTTTTGGATTTATGAGAATGACATTTCCTTGAAAATCTGACTAAATTCTTGTAGTTGAAGCCTCTTTAGAAATCTGCTAATTGAACATGTTCTTGGCTCATTGACCTGAACTTCTCCTTGTTTGCCCTTGTGGTCTCCTCTCATCTATCTCATAAGATTCCACTTATTGAGGGGGAGCTTCCATGTCATGCATCACTTGCATATCAATTGGCATCTATTCAGGGGGAGCATTCCTTGTCACACTGAATCATGTTCATATCATTTGTGACCTTGCATTCAAATCCCTCATGATCAGATTTATGCATGATCAACAAAAACTGTATAGTCAACTCCTTTGTTATCAGTTGACTGATTCCATCTGCATTTTTCTGACCATACAAATGTGAGGTGCCACTCTCATTATTACCTTGTTCACTTGCAGCCTTCTGAACCTCAGAATCTTTATGATGATGAATTTCAGATTGATTCCTGAGATGTATTTCTCTCCACACTGTTGGAATCTTCCATCGTGTTCTGCAATAAGCTCTGATTCTGTGGTATCTTCACCAGAATTCAGATTCTTTGTAATGGCTGAATTCAGATTGATTTATTGGATAACTAGAGTCCATTCCTGTGCTTCAGGGGGAGTTATGGTTTATTGTCATCTAAGGGGAGAGTAGTCAATCATGCATGTTGATAGGGGGAGAACTGTTTCATTGTCATAAGGGAGATCTTCATTTTAAAGAACCTTGACTCATTCTCTGCTTTGTTGTGCTGCATTTGACTATCAAATCATTTCCCTTCTTTTTGATTATGTCAAAGGGGGAGAATAGTTTGATGAGTCAGTATGACTCATTATGTTGCCATCATCAAAAAGGGGGAGATTATTGTGCCCCTTGTGCTTTGTTGATGATGTGATGTTTTAATGATAGCAACATGAATGAGTCACCACATTGTCTTGAATATGTCTGACCTTTTCTGTGGGAGATTGTATAAGTGTGCCATGTCTGAATTGTGAAGAACGCATGTGTATGCTTGAGTCATGCTGTGATATATTGGCTTGTGCTTGATTTCTGTTCTATGCATTGCTTCTCTGCTGATATGTTCATGCATTGTCTTAGGCTAAGTCTGTACAGCCTACGTCTCTTGCAGCGTCAACGCTGTGAGCATTCTCAAGTCTGCAGCGTCAACGCTGTGTGTATGCACTTTGTTTCAGGTTCTTCAAGTCTATACAGACTTTAGCGTCTCATTTAGCGTCTAAGGCAAAGTCTACACATTGGCTAAGTGTGTACATCGCTTACATTTTTTTTTGAGACCAAGTCCATACATCGTGAAAGTCTATACACTCCTCTTGGCCTTAGCATCTGTTTTGAAGTCCATACATTGGTCTTCAGTTGAAGTCTGTACAGCGTTACATTCTCTTTGGAAAGTCTGTACAGCGTCAAGTCTACACATTGGGGTTTTACGAGAAGTCTACACATTGGTCTCCACCTGAAGTCTATACATTGGCTAAGGGTCTTCAAGTCCATACACAGTTGTCGGATGCATATTGTTTGAAGTCTGTACAACATGCCTTGTTGTTCACAACTTTCTTGTTTGTGACTTCCCTAGTGTTTTGATGATGAGCATCACTATGTTAAGTATTCTCATTTTAATCAGATATCTTGCGTAATGTTATGCATTTGAAATTTCCATGATTAACAGGAAAACTGCTATGAGATAGTACCTTGTATGTCCGTACTATTCCTTTCATACTTCGTGTTGTTTGTGTTTACTACACTTCGTGTTGTCCTTTTGTACGTCGTGTTGTTCCAACTATGTTTGTTGATTGTCTTCGTGTTGTTTACTGAAGCAGCTCGAATTGTTCTGATGAACTTCGAGTCAATTTCCTGTGAACCTCGTGTCGTTTCCTCAGTATTTAGTTGCTCATCTCGAGTCATCCTTTATGTTTGCTCTTGTGTTTTCGTGTCACTTACTGTTGTTCCTCGAGTCATTTTTTCTTGGTTTCACTGCTTCATCACGTGTCGTGATAGCCGTGTATGTTTTCTATCTTCGTGTTGATTTTACTTCGTGCATTCTTCTCTAAATTCAAGCTTTAAGTGTCTCAAGTTGAGTCTGACTGTGTTGTCTCCATTTCGTCCTTAGTTCGAGTCGTTTTCTTGTTATTTCTGTCTTCGTGTTGCTTTTCCTAGACCTCGTGTCTTTCTTGTTTTATAACCACACTTCGTGTCGGTTTCTGTTTTCGTCTTCGAGTTGTTGTCAGCCCGTGTCGTCCTCGTCTTCGAGTCATTCGTACGTTCGAGCAACTTAGTACTCGAGTTGTTTTCGTGTGTATTCAAGTCTTTTTGATAAAGTGTCGTTTCACCTCGTGCCGTTCTCTTTGCTGTTTGATATGTCGTGTTGTTTTTGTATTCGTGTCTTCGTGTTGCTTTTGTATTCGTGTCTTCGTGTTATTCTTTTGTTTATGTCCTCGTGTTGTTTCTTTCTATCTTCGTCCAAGGTTCCTTTGATCGCGTGTTTCTATCATTTTTACTCTGTGTTATTTCCTTCTCCGTACCTCGTGTCGTTCTTAGTATAGTGCACCTATTGTTGTTCCTACACACCTCGTGCAGTTTTAGTTTTTGTGGCCCTAAGTTTTAATCGTTTTAATTCTCAGGAGAAGAAGAAAAACAAAAAGAAGAAGGTGGTCTGAGGAAGAATATTCCTCAGTGACTGGGAGGCACGTGATCCGAGGTTGGAAGGGCAGATAGGATTGTGACACGTGTGCTGAAGCTGGCTGAGAGACTGACACGTGGCCACAAGTTCTGGGCGGGAAATGAGAAAGCCACACGCACCCAGTGCGGCCCTCCTGCTGGCTGCTGCTTATAAAAGGAAGCCTTCATCCAACTGATGAAGGTGCATCGAGGAAGAAGTCTGGAGAGCAGAAAGTCCTTCGATCCAAAAAAAAAAGGGAAGAGAATAGAGAAAAAGAGATCGAGAGAGTGAAAGAGCAGAAGAAGAAAAGAAAGAGAAGAAGAGCAGAAGGAAAAGAAGAGAAATAGAGAGTTAGAGAGCTCGTGAGGGTTAAGAGAAAAAGAAAGTGAGAGAGAAGAGAAGAGGAAGAGAAGCTTACCTGAAGATCTGTCTACTGGACCGTGGATCAAATCCAGGCCAGTCAGCTCCATGCGAGCCACATCTATGTTATCTTTCTGTACAGCTTTCTGATCGCTGTGTATTTTCCCCTTCTTATTTTCCTTTTTCATTTGGTTAGCTTTGTACTTCCGTTCCTCTGGATTGAGGTCGGGTCCCTCCTGGTCTGGAGGAAGAGAGGTCTGCGACCTCTAGTTTGCAAGTGACTGGAAGTGACTTGTGTGTTTCCCTCCGGTTTGGAGGAAGGGAGATCTGATCTCCGATTCTGGGCATGTGGATTGCAAGTCCAGGTGTCCCTCCTGGTCTGGAGGAAGAGAGGTCTTCGACCTCTGGTTTGCTGGTGACTGGGAGTCACTGGTGTGTTCCCTCCGATTTGGAGGAAGAGAGACTTTGCGTCTCTGGTTTCCAAGTGACTGGGAGTCACTTGGGGTGTCCCTCCGGTTGGGAGGAATAGGGGAGTTTGTTCCCCTGGTCAAGCTGTGTGTCAGCACCTGTTTGCAGACTGAGTCTGCTTGGTTCTAGCATTGGCTAGTGAAGCCTCACTCCGGTTGGGAGTGAGGGGTGGATGTAGGTCTAGAGGACCGAACCACCTAAAAATTATTTGTGCAGTGGTTTGCCTTGCGTTAGCTCCATATCTTCTACCTCCCATTCACAGGTTGTTCATGCTTGGATAGTTGCATTATCTAGAGAGTTATTTTTGAGCATTATATTCTGCTAAGTGTGTTTGGGTTGTTTAGCTCTGCCTTCGGTTCTGGTTGATCAGGTGGCTGCATTGTTGCAGTCCAACTGTTTGTTCATTTGTTGCCTTATCATTTCATCTTGGAAAGCTCATTAGTTTTTATTCCGCATATCTGAGCTTTAGAGTTTTTAATTTGGGCTATATCTTTTAGAGGGATACATTCACCCCCCCTCTGTATCCGGGCCTAGCACCCTAACACTTTCTCCATGTGGGGTTTCGACATCATTGGACCCCTTGGTGATCCGAACCTCCTCACAAAACCAAAGTCATTTATACTCACGGCCACGGAGTACTTCCCCAAATGGGCGGAAGTGGAAGCTTGTGTGGAAATAAAAGCATCGACCATCTGTAAATTTATAATGAAGAACACCATCGCAAGGTTCGGCATCCCAAGTACCATCGTCACCGACAATGGGCCACAATTCATCTCTCAGGAGCTTCAGGACCGCTGCAACAGGTATAACATTGCATTACATCATTCATCTCCTTACTATCCGCAGGGCAATGGCCAGACAGACGCCACTAACAAAACTTTGATTAAGATTATTAAGAAAACATGTGAGGTTTTATAAATTTGCAGATTGGCCAGAAAAATTGGTTGAAGCTCTTTGGGCCTATCGCACTTCTATTCGTACCCCTACTGGGCAGACCCCTTTTGCCCTTACTTATGGAATGAAGGCGGTAGTCCCTTACGAGATTCTTATCCCTTCCCTTAGAGTACAATTGGACAAGGAGCTCCCCATTGATGAGCGTCACGAATCTCTCCTTGCTCAGTTGGAACTCCTAGATGAGAAGCATCTGGCCGCCCCCGAGCATGCGCGTATTTATCAAAACAGGCTTTCACGTTTTTACCAAAAGAAAGTAATTGAGAGAAAATTCAAAATTGGTGAAATAGTAATTAAAAGAATCTTCATAAAACTCGGAGGGCCTCGTTCAAAGCTTCAACCTAACTGGGAAGGGCCCTTCGTCATAAAAGATGTTTATCCTGACAACGCTTACAAATTAATTAATGTTGAAGGTGAAGAGCTGGCTCACCCCTGGAATGGTCTTTACTTGAAGAAATACTACCCTAAAAAAAGAAAAAAAAGTCTGAAAGAGAAGATCAAAAACAATAAAACAACAAAACAAAAATCAAAAATTTTGCAGACAGCACGGTACATAGGCCGCGAGCCCGAAAAATCAAAATCCTTAATTCATTCTTCAGTCTTGATGGTTTAACTTTGGAGTCAACTCCCGCACACACTACACACTTTGCTTTTAAACTCGAGCAGCCCGGAATTCAAGGAAAGTCAGACCCAAACTAAGAGTATACGAACCTTACCTATTCTCTCCTCTTCGGCTCACGAGAGAGAGTACGAGTCAGGGAATACTGACCAAACCTGTCTGCCGCCCTAGTAGTTAGAAGTCAGGGCCCAAAAGGGAACAGAAGCTTAAAGCCCGAGTACAATTAGGTCTCTATCTGTTTGAAGAAAAGAAAAAAGAAAGTCGAAATAAAGGAAAAGCATGTCAAGAGAGCAAAGTCCCGGTAGGGAAAACCCTGGTCGTATGTATGTATGAATAAGGGCAAAAAGAGCAACAAAATTTCTCTAAGCTAAAGACCGAATCCCAACGGGCATTAGGGCAGGGGAGGAAAGTTTCCCCGTTCTCGGAAACCTCCCGTGAGCTTCCTTAACTTATTCTTCCTTTCCCCCTCCATGGTAGGTTACAAGCTCAGAGCATGGCGAAGACCGACTAAGAAGGATGGGCCGCGAGAGAACATGAGAAAAAGCACAAGTATTTAAGCATGTTGACCCTTTATTAAATCTTTTAAGAAAGATTAATGAAATCAAGATGATGATTGTGTAAGGTTTAAGGCCCTTATACTGTGCCCAGTCCCATCAAAAGAAAAAAAAATATTTTCCTTAAAAGTAACGCCCTCTGGGTAGGCGTCATTTTCATGAGCCGCGACTCCTCTTGGGTCGTCATTTCCAAAAAAAACTAAAAAAATAACAAAAAATAAACAAAAATATAATTGATCTTTTAATTCACGCCCTTTATAGGGGCGTCATTTAATAAATTCACGGCTTTGTCGATGTCGTCATTTTTCATGAAAAAAATAATAAAAAATAAAAATAAAAAAAATAATTTTCTAAATAAGCGCCTCCCACTTCGGCGTCAATTCCACAATCAGCGCCCGTTTGCGGGGGCGTCATTTTTAAATTATAAATTAAAAAAAGAGAATAACAGAAAATCAAGCCTGCTGCTGCTCATCTCATATGCTTGATTGCATCTTTGTGTGGACATCTTTTTATTTTAAGTTGACATCTGTTTGCTTGCATGCTGCATTTCCTTATATATTTCAATTATCCACCTTTATTAATTAGAGGCTTGGCCCCTTGACCCGTCAACAAGGTCAAAGAAGAGACAACCCCTTGCTTATTGAGCAAGGGGCCAAGTTGGACAGATGGATTAATCTGTTTGTTTAAGTATGAACTACAGACACAGGGCAAGAAGGAAGACAAAAAAAAGGAAAGTGAAAGCAGAAGGCAAGTACACAAGTCCACAAGTGCTCAAAGTAACTCAGGTAACAAAAATTTCAATTTCATATATATATATATATATATATATATATATATATATATATATATATCAATGTATACTTCAGTACAGGTGTGAGGGTGGAGGGGTACAAGTAAGTCTCTCTCAACTCTCGCCTCCACCCTCCTCTCTCCTACTCTCTACCTCACTATCGTCGTCCCGATGAGGCGCTCGTGCAGGGGGCATGGACCCCCGGGAAGTAGCTGGAGCTCGAGCCTGCTCCTCTGCCTCGCTCATCTGTCAAAGAGAGGAACCCGCTACAAAGGTAGAACTGGTGAACGCGTACCCTGCAGCTCTCGCTCGGTCCCGGCCTCGCTGTAACCGCTCCTTGGTCGACCGTAGCCGCTCCAGAGTGACGGCTAGCTGGATCCTCAAGTCTGCAAGCTCCCGCTCGCGTGCTGCCTCCTACTCACGGCGCTCCTCTCACTCCCGGGCAAGCTCCCGCTCGCGTGTTGCCTCCTGCTCACGGCGCTCCTCTCGCTCCCTGGCATGCTCCCTGCGCTCCATCTCGAGGGTGACTCTCAGCTCTGCCACATCCTGAAGTAGCTCCTCTCGCCGCCTCAAGGCCCTCTCCAGCTCCGTAACTCGCTGCTCACGGATGGTCAGCTCCGTCCCAGCTAGTGCAGCCTGGGTAAGTGCTGCCTGTAACTTGGAGGTCTGCAACCAATTAAACGAATCATCAGTTACACATTTAATTCAATAATTCATGAAATAAGCAACCGAAATAAGATCTTTGTTAACTTACGCGGGAAGTCATCGCTTGCTGTCCTGCCTCGATGCAGGTAAGCGAGTCTCGGAGCTCCTCCGTCTGTAGAAACACAAATTTTCATCAATACATAATAAACATGTAATCCAATGCAAATCTAAAGTTTTAGTTTAAGTTTACCCATGTGGTGAGGTCGCGCTCTACCGCCTCGGCCCGTGCCACCACTGCAGCCAGCTACTCTGCTAGTGCAGTCGTCTCTGCACTAGGCCCCCTCGAGCTGGAGGCTCCTCCCGTCTCTCTCATCGCCGCTCCCTGCTGGGCACGCTACATTCATTGAGATTGTCAGTGGCTAATCATCAATAATTCAGGAAATCATTTTCATATAGGAAATTTAAACACTCACCAGGGTCTGTAGGTCTGCCCGTGTGGTAGCCAGCTGGGCCTCTAGGCTGTGGTGATGGGCTTGCATGTCCATCGTCGCTATGTCCCGTGCATCCTGCATTCATCATGCACATCAGTAACACAATAGATATATAACATTTGCAATTAATTAAAAAGAAAGTGCATTCATATGTACCCCTAAGACCCTCATCTGGGGTCGGTCGGCGTAAACCTCCCAGTAGCGTCGGAGGTACTCGGAGCTGTCTGTCGCCTGTGAAGTAACTCGGGTCCCGCCACGCTGCCAGTCGGCATACTGGTCAGGATACCTGACTCTCCAGTCGATCGCCTTCGTGCGACCGCGTGTCTTCTTGCCTATCCCCCGGGGCTCTCCCACCTCGACCCACTCCTGGTGTAGCCCGAGGGTCCTCATCACCAGCCTGAGCCGTAACGGCTCGATCTCATTCAGACAATGAACCCAAAGCTCATGCCCAAAGCGAGGTCGGCCCGCTACGACCCAGGGTTGGCCCTCATCGGTCATCCCCTCATAGGGTCTCAACACCACCTGCATTCATAAACATGCATCATCATATCTCATCATCATTTCATACATACTTCATAAAAACAAAAAAATTGCATCATGTTTAGCATGCATACCAGTGAGGTAGGGTAGTCACAAAACTCCCTCCGTAGAACTCGCAACTCATAGGCTAGCGGTGCTCTTGTCAGGACGGTCAGCCAACGCCGTGCTAGAGGGAAGGATCCCTCATCTCCGGGTCGAGGGTCAACATGCCCCATCGGCATGTATAGGTGGCTCCATATCTGCATCCATGCATTGCATTAGTAAAGCATTCACATACATTTAAGAGAAAGAAAAAAGAAAAAGATAAAAAAGCATAACTGAAGAAAAGGTGAAAAGTCGCTGACAGTCGTCTCTCGACCGGTCCCTGTGGACAGGTGTGCCAGCAACGCTACTCCCCAAGCGTATCTGCCGATGCCCTCTAAGTCCTCAAGAATCCCTAAGAAGCGGTAGTTGATAATGTCGCCCTTCGTGCTGAGTAATAACCTCCCGAGCATCAGGAATATAAACCTCCTCAATCTCGATCTGCTCTCTCTCTCTCTGCAGGGTCCTGGCAATAGGCGGCCCTGGCCCCATCAATCAACCTCTGTGAGAACTGCTCTAGAGACTCCCTCGACCTCTGCCTAGAGTCACCCAACCCCATAGCAATGGTAAGATCGGTGCGGTAGATGGTCCTATGCTCACTCGGCGTCTCGTAGACTGTATCTAACCCTAGCAACCTCTGTGTCAACTCGCTATAGTCAGGTAGGGTGATCCTGCTCACAGCCTCGCCATCTACCCTCAGCCCGGTGATCATAGCAACATCCTCTAGGCTAGGAACCATGTGACCCCATGGCATCAGGAATGCCCGGCTAGTCCTATCCCATCTCTCCCTAAGCACCTGGATCAGGGGTAGGTTAGGTCTCATGGGCTCTATGCGAAGGAAGGGTCCGAACCCCATGGCATCTACCCTGTCCCTCTGAAAGTCTGGAAGCCCGTAGTAAGCTGCTCGAACTTGGACCCAGGATATCCGAGTCCTCATCAACCTCTGTAAACAACAAAAAAACATTTTTTAGTTAAGTTTTATAAGTTTATCATGTGGGTATTCATCGGCTGTTTCAATTTACCTTCTGTTTGAATTGACGACCCATCCTAGGTCGTGACTTATTCAATTGACACCCCTGAGGGAGGCGTTGTTTCAGAATGTGTTTTTGGTGATTTTATGCGTAATTTGAATTGACGACCAACCCTGGGTCGTTATTTGTTTAAGTGACGCCCCTGTGGGGGGCGCTGTTTTGCAAGTAAGTTTCTGTCCTATAATATGATCGTGAAAGTTTTTTTTAATTGACGACCACCCCTTGGTCGTCGTTTAATGAATTGACACCCCGGTGGGGAGGCGTTGTTTTCTATGGGTTTTAATCTACCAGTACATGAAATAAAAATAAAACAAAAATATATATCGAAAATAAAAGAAATGGCAAGGAAATTAATAGGAAATAATGAATAAACATGATAAATTTTTAATTGACGACATGCTGTAGGGCGTGGTTTCAGGAATTAATCATTTTCAGAAAATAAAAACGA
Organism: Amorphophallus konjac; assembly: GCA_022559845.1. Classification (NCBI taxonomy): domain Eukaryota; kingdom Viridiplantae; phylum Streptophyta; class Magnoliopsida; order Alismatales; family Araceae; genus Amorphophallus; species Amorphophallus konjac. Next base: position 247,189,670 of record CM040121.1, on the reverse strand, counting down.
ATTTAATTGACGACCCAGGGAGGGTCGTTGTTTCAATTAACGGCACCCACTGGGGCGTCATTTGACTGTGTGTCACTGGTTTTCCCTTCACCGAGGGCTATGAAAATTGATGGAAATAAAAATAAAATCAAAATTTAATTAAAATAAAGGCTTTGGGTAGGGCACCTACCTTGCTTCGTTCAGGCGTTAGAAGACCTCCGCGGAGTGGCTGCCGGGGTTGCCATGGCCGCCGTGGTTGGCCGGGTCGAGGGACCACCGTTGCCGCCGGTGGCTCACCTTCTTCATCTCCTCCTTCTCCTTCTTCTTCTTCTTCTTCACCGTCGTCATCTTCCTCGTTGTATTCTTCATCCTCGCCATCGTCTTCATCTTCTTCTTCTCAATCATTTCCTCTTTCTTCCTCGTTGGCCGCTTCTTCTTATTCACCATGCTCCGTCGCCAGAGCACCCTCGGCCGCCGCTAGAGGAGCTTCCTCCACGGCGTTCTCATCGCCCAGGTCCACCACCACCGGGGCGGTGATCCTCTGCCGCTTGTGAGCGCCTCCAGCCATTGGTTCAGAGTAGAGGGAGAGTAGAGATAGAGAGAGAGAGATGGAGGAGAGACGGAGATAGAAAGGGGGGGGGGCTCGGTTAGGGTTTGAGAAAGAAAGGAAAGAAAGGATACGAAGGAAGGAGAAGAAGGAGGGAAAAAGGGTTTAACAGTCGAAAAGAATTGACGCCCTGAGGGAGGTCGTCGTTATATTAATTGACGGTCTGAGGTGAGGCGTGGTTTCATGATTTGACGACCCGAGACTAGGCGTCATTTGTGTTTGCATGGGAACTCGTAACCGTCATCAGGCGCATTAATGGGAAGGTGATTGATGTGATCGATCGTCATGATTACTGTTTAGAATTGACGACATTGTGTACAGGCGTCAGTTTGTTAAGAAACGACATGAATCAGGGCGTCATTTCTATGAAATTGAGGAATTATTGTGAAAATATTTTAAAGAATTTAAAGCAATTAATGCCTTACCTTGAGGCACGAATTAATAGACGCCTGTTTGAATAAGCGTCAATTATGGTTTTATCTATTTTTCAAAAAATTGATTAAATGAAATGGACGACATGTGGTAAGGCGCTGGTTGAGTAATTGACGCCATGCGTGGAGGCGCGTCTCAGAACAGAGAGCCCGATGCTTCATTTTATCAGACAGAATCATTGAATTGGAAGACAAGATCATATATGACATGTTATTTTGGCTCAATTAAAGGAAAAATCCTTTTATTTCATTTGATGAGAATCATTGTTACATTCACTAAGCCACCGTTGGCCTTATTTTCCTAAGTGCTATTACATAAGATTTGCATTTGTTCTCTTCTTCTTCAACATATGTTTTGGACCTATGGAGAAGTCCAACCTTCCATTGAGCCATGATTGTTTTGACTTCTTCTTGATCTCCACTTGAGCCTAGTTCCCTCTTCTTAAGTGGTGGAAGATGAGAAGGTTCTTCAAAAGTGTGCCGAGGTAATCCAAGCTGTGGGAGGCACCGATGAGCATTGTAGAGGACGAAGTCATTCCCACCAATCAATCGAAGCTCTATGCCGGAGGAGAGTCTTGAGCGAAGTTCTTGGGTCTTTAGAAATCCCGGTGTGCAAGTAAAGCCGCTCTTGGGCATGGTTTTGAAGTAGTCCCTCCATTCACTTCTTTTCTTGAGCTTTGGCACCCGATTAGTCACTCTCTCACATAGGCCTAGAGAATCCGTCATATACCGAAGAGGGCTTTTAGAGAAGATTTTTGAGGCCAATTGAGTTTCTTGGCATGGGTCAAATTTTAGGTGGAAGTCCACCCAACAAGAAAAGAGTAGCATTGACCCATAGAGAGGTCGCCCCAAGGAAGCCGATGTGAGTCCATTATATAGGTTGGCTAGTACCACCGATCCTATTCTTTTGCCTTCCCATATGCTAGCTATGGTGCTTAAGTGGCATTCTTCTAGGTGGTCTTCTATTGAAGGGAAGAGGAGGGCTCCTACCATGCATACAACAAAGCCTTTCATCAATCTCTCCAACAAGTCTTCCTCCTCTTGGGCTTTCTCCATGTTTTTGTATACCCATGAAGCTAATTTCAAAAGATTGATTCCTTCGTGGGCTTTGATTTGGTTCACTAGATTTGGGTTTGGTATGAGGCTAGTAAACATGTCATGGGCATTTATTGGTTTGATCATACTAGCCATCTTTGACTCTTCCCCTTGCTTCATCTTTCTTAATCCAAAGAGCATCTCTACTTCCTCTAAGAGAATGGTGGCTTCAAAGGTGGGAAGGAGGAAGGTATGTGTGCTTGGATGCCATAATTCTATTAGTGCTCCTATGGAGGCCCAATCTAAGTGGATATCATCATAGTGGGTAGCATGGGTTATAAGACCAAGTAGGTGCCATCTGCTAAGAAAAGACCTCATGTCTAAAGAGAGTTTAGAGAGGAGTAAGGGGAGCCACTTAATTCTTAAGAACCTTCTTGGTCCTGGTACGTTTGGGTAGTCCTGAAAAGTATAAAAAGAAGAGAAGAAGAAAAGAGGATGCAATCAGAATTTTTGAAAAAAAGAGAAGAGGAAGAAATAATTAAAAGCTTGAAATGAAGGAAATAAACTTACTTGGCCTTTGTCTATCCTCCCGCTAACATGGCTTGCAACTTCAGAGATCCTAGGAAAGCTCATCCTAGGCTTCTTTGAAGGTCCCTGCATCAGCATCCTGTCCATCTTCTTCTTCTTTCGATTGATGGAGAGGTCCCTCTGGTCTCTGTTTTGGTTTGATGTTGAAGACTCGATTGCTGCAGCGTTCAGTTGTTCTGATGATCTCTATTTAGCAGAAGGTACATCCTTTTATAATGATTCGAAGCTTTGGCTAGCCGTTTAGAACATCACAGTTTGAGTTTGAGTTCGAATCAGTCGCTGGATGTTTGATTCCGAGCAGGGAACAGAGCGCAATGACACAGTTAATTGATGACATACAGCTTGGCATCATTTCATTGATTAACGACATTCGCCGTGTCATCATTTATCCAGCGCCTCTCTTACAGGCGTCAGTTTCAGTCCGATTCCAAGTCTAATGGTAATGTTAATGAATGCCCCAATGACCGTCGTCATTTGTACTTTTGACGCCATTACATAGGGTCGTCATTTCCTGGGTTTACGTCTTTTGAATGGCTTTACTGATGTGTCCCCTGTGGTTCTGGAGTTTTGATGATGACATATATTATGCCTCATTATGTTTCCATCCTTGATGATATAATCTTGTTGCATTATGAGAAACTGTCAAAACAGGTTTAAGGATGACTCACAGGTCATGAAGTTAACCCAAGTCAAAGTCAAATCATGACAGGTAAGGTTAATGCTCAGATCAGGTAATGCTCTGTCTACTCTCAGATCTATATGCCTTGATGATGTTTAGCTGATATGCATAAATTGCTCTGTGCATGCATTTAAATCTGTACAGCACACACACACCCAAGTCTACACATCATTGTTGTATGCATGCTTAGTCCATACACTTGTTGACAGCAAGTATATACATTGTCACCTTCATGCATTACTTCAAGTATATACAGCCTGCCTTCATGGTATTACAAGTCTATACAGTGTGCTGGTTCAAAACAAGTCTGCACTTTGTCTGTCGCATGTCACTCAATCAGAGTCTATACATCAGTTAGCATAGTCTAGACAGAAGTGGGTCGACCCCCCTTCTAGATGGGTCGACCCCCCCAGTTCGCAAGTCTGTACATCGCATTTGTCGAAGGCATTGGAAGTCTATACATTGACTCACTGTTCATGCATTCATCGAACAAGTCTATACACTCATGGCATATGTGTAACGTTTGTTCTTCAAAGTCTGTACATTGGCCTTCACTTGAAGTCTATTCATTGCTCTTCACTTCAAAGTCTGCACATTGGTAAAGTCTATACATCGTTCACATTGCTTCAAGTCTATACAGCCTTAGCGAAAGCTCTGCAAGTCTATAAAGCCATTTCCAAGTCTGTACATTGGATAACCTTCCAAGTCTATACACTGTCCTGTGGCCTTCAAGGGTTTCACGTCTGTTCATTGCTACTTTGGCCAAGTCTGTACATCCGTTTGCCTGACTTCATATTCAAAGTTTGTACATCCTTCTGTTGAAATTCTAAGTCTATACATCGGTCTGTCTTGCTCAAGTCTGTACAGCCCTTTGGTTGTCAAGTCTATACATTGCTTTCGAATGAAGTCTGTACACTGGTCTTCACTTGAAGTTTGTACAGCGCCATGTTCATATTCTTCAAAGTCCATACATTGCACTGTAGATGCTCGAGGTGAAGTCTATACATCCATCAGTGAACTTCCAAGTCTACACATCGTTTGCCTGGCTTCTGCCTCAAAGTCTATACATTCGTTTCTAAGGCAAAGTCTATACATTCCCAGTCTTTACCAACGTTCAGAACTCCAAGTCTATACACTAGTAAAGTCTGCACATTGTGCCTTGAAGCTGTTCAAGTCTATACATTGTCTCGAGCATTCAAAGTCTATAAAACGTTGTTGAGTGGAAGTCTGTACAGCCGTTGGGTTGCCAAAGTCCATACATTGTGAATCTCAAAGTCTGTACGGAGCTTCCTTGCTCAAGTCTCTACATCGCCCCTTTGGCAAGACTATACATTGAAAGTCTATACACTCGATTGCCTTGCCTTGATCAAGTCTATACAGAGCTTCCTTGCTCAAGTCTGTACATCGCCCCTTTGGCAAGACTATACATTGAAAGTCTATACACTCGATTGGCTTGCCTTGATCAAGTCTGTACAGAGCTTCCTTGCTCAAGTCTGTACATCGCTCAGTTGGCAAGTCTATACATTGGAAGTATATACATTCCTTTGCCTTGCATCGCTCATCAAGTCTGTACAGCCTTTCTCTTTGCACGTCTGTACATCGTCCATGAAGTCTGAACAACGAGCAAGTATGTACATCGCTCATTTGTCTTGGCAAGTCTGCACATCGTTAAGTCTATACTTTGTCCAGTGCATTGCATTCATCAGTCGTGAAGTCTATACATTGAGTTGAAGCCTGCCTAAGTCCATACACTGGCTGCTATTCTTCAGAGTCTGTACATTGCATACTTTGAAGTCTATACATTGGCTTTGAGCTGAAGTCTATACATTGCTTCAGGCTGAGCAAGTCTATACATTGCATGCTCATTCATTCAAGTCCATACTTTGTCCTGAAGCATGTACAAGTCTGTACATTGTCTGCCTGTCGATTGAAATGTCTATACATTGCTGTTTGCATTGTAAAGTCCATACATTGAACAATGTCTGCACATTGCATTACACTTCAACAACTCTATACACTGCTTCAGCTCTGATTCATGAATTCTATACATCGCTACAGCTTTGTCTTCACATAGTCTGTACAACGCAATTGTCATGCTTCATGAAGTCTATACATTGCTTCGTCTTCACAAGTCTATACAGCGAAGTCTATACACTACAATGCATATACTTAAACTGATAATGTGATTCTCTGTCTAACAGGCACCCTTCGTGAAGCCTAGTGAAGGCTCGTGATCCGAGGTTGGCACCTGGCACGTGATTCGAGGACAAGAGGGCACAAGCCCTTCACACGACCTAGCTGCGGCTGGTATAAATACAGAGCTTCTTCCACATGAAGAAATTGATAGAGATCAGAAGAGAAGAGGGCTGATCGAGACAGTGAGTGAAGAAGAAGAGGTGCAGCAGAGAGTGAAAGGAAAAGAGAGCAGCAGAAGAAAAAGAAAAAGAGAGAGAGAGCTCGTGAGGATCGAAAGAAGAAGGGTAGACAGTGAAAGAAAGAAGCGGAGAAGAAAAAGAAGAGTAAGAAGAAGAGAGATCGAGAGATAAGAAGCCTTCATTGAAGATTCGTCTGTCTGACATTGGATCAAATCCAAACCAGCTTTGCTCCTGCGAGAGCTACTAGTGTATCTCATTTCCAGCTTTACGTCTGCTGTGTTTTTCTTTGTGCTTGCATTTTATTTTGTTCTTTCATCTATTCATCTTGTTCTTCCGATTCTCAATACTGAGGTCGGGTTCCTCCTATGGACTCAGGAGAAGGGAGATTCATCTCCGGTTCTGGGCTTGTGGGTTGCAAGTCCAGGGGTCCCTCCTGGTCTGGAGGAAGAGAGGTCTGTGACCTATGGTTTGCTGGTGACGGGGAGTCACTGGTGGTGTCCCTCTGGTCTGGAGGAAGAGGGGAGGTTGTTCCCCTGGTCAAGCTGTATGGCAGCACCTGTTGCAGACTGAGTCTGCGGTCTCTAGCTTGTGCTAGTGGAAGCCTCACTCCGGTTGGGAGTGAGGGGTGGACGTAGGTCTACGGACCGAACCACCTAAAAATCCTGCTATTCTGTGGTTTGTTTGTGGTCTGCTCTTCCATATCTCCTATCTCCTTCACAGGTTGTTTGAACAGTCTTGTTTCGATCTGCAGTGACTTTGAGCATTACATATCTTGTTAAGTGAGTCTGGTTTGCATTGTTCTGTCTTTGGCATTAGACTTCATCAGGTTCCACTGGTATAGTTAGCAGTTCATCTGGTCGATCAAATGTTTATTTGAACTCTATAGCTTTTATTCTGCAATTGTATCTAGTAGCAGGTGAATTGTTTTAATTTGGGCAATATTTTAGAAGGGGATACATTCACCCCCCCCCTCTGTATCGATCGCACCATCCCAACATTTGGTATCAGAGCAGGTTGTCTGCTTAGAAGGTCTAGCGATCTGTAGATTCGATCCTGCTGTCTTGATGCTTCATTATTCCTGTTGCATTTATCTGATCAGTTTTCATGGGAGATCCACCGGTTTTCAACGGTTCTAATTTTAATGCGTGGTTTGTCAGTCTGCGAAATTATGCAGATGCAGTTAATCCTGATCTGTGGAAATTAATTTCACAAAGTCCTCACACATTACCAAAGAAAGTGTCCAAATGGACCAACAACCACAGATCAAAGGATGAATGAAAATCAGAAAGCCTTCAATCTGATGAAAGCAGCCACTGACAGAGCCTTACACTTTTGTTTTTATGATTGCAGGTCTGCCAAGGACATCCTGGAGGAGTTGAAGCTAGCTCACAGTATAAATGAAGACAGCTGCATGATGGCTAACAGAAGTAATCAAAGTGGCAGCCAAAATGAAGAAGAGGATGATGATGAGGAGGTAAATCCCTTCGAGAATTTTTCTTTAGATGATTGGGAGAATGCATATGCTGAGTTGCTTGAATCTCATGAACAATTAAGAAAATAATACAAGAACTTGAAAAAGAAAAGTGATCGTGGTAGTTCAAGTTCACCATGTGAAAATTATTCAAATATGAAGCAATCTCATGATGCATGCTTGTCTGATATTCATATGCATAAAAATCGGAATGAAAAATTGACGAAGGAACTTGAATGTGTTCGCTCTGAACTAAGTAGGCTAAAATCTGAAAATGACTCTCTTAGAAAATCTGTTAAAGAAAATGAAGAAAAATTTGGGAAATTTGAGCAAGAAAAGAATTTGTTTGCTGAAAAATTTAATGCCATAAAATCTGTAAATATGGAATTGCAGAAAGATCTTGAAAAACAGCAAAAAGAATTGAAAGAATTTGAATGTGTTAGCTCTAAATTAGCTGTTCTGAAATCTGAAAATGAATGTCTTAAGAAACAATGTAAAAAATTCCAGGATCAAACAATATGTTCTGATAAATCTGCTTGTAATGAATGTGCATTCTTGAAGGAATTGATTGAAGACTTAGACTCTGATGATACTATACAGAAGAACTTAATCACTTCCTTGAAGGAAGAAAATGATTCATTGCTGACTCAGAAGAAGGAAACTGATAAATTACAAGATAAGCTGATTGATGAAAACATTTATCTGAAGGAACAAAACAAAAGGCTGATGGTTCTTAACATTGTTTACTCTGAAAAATGGCTGACGATTGAAAAGGGAAAATCTATCTTGAAAGAAAATGAAGTGAATATTGAATTCACATTGACACAGGAAAATGAGACTCTGAAGAGTCTGAATGAATCAAATCATTTTGTGTGAAGACTACATTGTGTCTTTGGAGAGAGAGATTGAAGATCTAAGAAACTCCCTATCAAAATTTGTTAAGGGAGGAGACAATTTGAATAAGCTCCTTGGAGCGAATGTGAATTTTCAGAAGGAGGGACTGGGTTACAATCTAGTCATGAAGAAGGCTGAGAAGGTTGTTGGAGACAAATTGAAAACTATTTTTATTAAATGTTCAGAACAAGAAAAGCCTTCTACCTCATCTTCACCTCAGTACAAAAAATAGAAAGAGACTGAAAAATAGAAAACAAATAAAAAGAATTCTTCAGTGCATATTGATCACAGTCCTCACACACACTCACATGCATCTAGTAAGAAAATGATCTGTCACTACTGTCACAAATTTGGACATCTGATGCATGAGTGTAATTTGATGGAAAAGGATGACCTAGCAGCTGCACACAACGATCAGGGTAGAAAGCATGTCTTTAGGGAAAGGAAAATTCATTGTTATAATTGTGGAAAAATAGGACATGTTGCTGCACAATGCTGGTTAGGTTCTCATAGAAAAACCTCCTCTAACTGTTCTCATTGTGGAAAACATGGCCATACAGTCAAGGACTGTTGGCATGCTCAGGGAAAAATATTTTCTCAAAATATAAAACTCCCTGCAAATAGAAATGATTTTGGAAGGAATAAATCCGTTTTTAAAGAAAAGATTCATGCATGCTTTGAATGTGGAAAACTTGGCCACCGAGCTTCGGAATGCTGGTGGGCAGGTAAAGGTAAACCAAAATTTCATGCAAGTAACAGAAATTTCCATGCCAATGCACATAAAATTCATGTTCATAATGATGTGCATAAAACAAATCTAAAATCTGTTTCTTCATGCTACTACTGTGGAATATCTGGGCACTCCATGAATCATTGTGCTTTAATGATGAATGATGATAAACAGGCCCAAAGGTTGAGGAAAGCACCAATCAGAGGTGTTACTAACAAGGTAGGACCCAAGAAGTCTTGGGTACCTAGAAACACAAAATAAGATTTGTGCTTTGCAGGTATGCCCTGGGGATGAGGAATAAAAAGGGGGTCAAATAAACCAAGGCATCCAAAGTTTGGTAAACCCCAACTCTGCTGATTAAATGCTTGTTCACCTGAATTTTTGTTTTAGCTGAACATCATGCTTAATATGTCAATTAAGATCACATGCATGCATGTCCATAACTGCATCTGCCATTTGCAATTTTTTTCTGATCATGCACTGGTGCATACATGAGATTTAAAGGTTGTCTGCATTTGATGCATACATATGACATTTGCAGTTGTTTGATATTTGTTAAAATACATAATCACTGAAAACAAATTGCATTCTAAAAAATCTGAAAAGCTGAATTGAATAAATCTGTTGCTTGGACGATGTCTCATACTTAAAAATGTTCATCTGCACATTTCACATGAACATGCATTCACAATTGCATATAAGTAGCATAATGTTAGCTTAAAATGCATGTAGAACTGCATATGCATTGATTGTCATGCATGACTCTTGGTATATAAATAATGAGATACTAAAGGGCAGATGAATTCTGTCTGGAAGTGCTTGCTATGTGTGAGGTGGTCTTTAGACCAAGTCCTCCGCCTGGTACCATAGGTCAGAGTTGCATACATTTAGGAAGGCTAGATCATGCATACATTTAGGGGGAGCATTATTCATATTCTATCAACTGAACTTCCCATCTTCAGATTGAACTGCTATCTTGCTTAAATCCCTGTGATGAATATGTAATGCAACACATTTCAGCTTCCTGCTTCAACTGTAATCAGCCATCTTCACTCATCCTATTCATTGGTATCAACTGTTGAATTGGCTGTTCCTAAAAATGTTTCGGCCTTCCCTGAAAATTCAGAAAGAATTCTCTGTGCAAATCCTGATCATAAATCTGAAAACAACTTAAAGAGGAATCTTCTATTATATAGCACTATGAATGTCTGATTCTTTCAGCCGGTTGAAGTTTCATTTATGCCTTGTGTTTCCTTATGAACATACCTTGAAAATATCTGAGTTAGTCTTAATAAACTTTAACCAACATTTTCATGTTGTGTCCTTTTAAACTCTTCTGAATTCTAAAAATTCTAAAATCATGATATTCCTTAATTGATTTGTATGAAATTAGTATTGATTTTTCAAAACATCTGAGAATATGGATTATGTCTAAGGGTAAATTCTGTTGGAGCAATGACTTTGGTCACTGAGAAACCATGTCCAAAGGACTGTGTCATGAGGTGCCATAGTTAACTCTGCTTAAAAATGATTGATAATCTGGCAGAGCAATGGCATGCACACTGAGAAATATATCTCACTCATCAATGAAATGATTTGTAGTGTGTCATGAAGTGTAAATGCAATCTCTGTTCTTATGAAGCATGACAGTTAGTCCTTCCAAGTGCTCAGGGATACTGGCGTCTAAACAACGTGTATCCTCTAGTTACAAGGGTGTACTAAACTCAAGTGCTCATGAAGAATGTTATGAAAATTACTGCTAATCAAGTGTATCATTTGAAAATGTGTGCAAAAGAAATATTCTATTGGAATCCTTGACAGAAATAAATGTTTTCTTATGTGTTCAACTTCATTACTATTGATTGCATCTCTTAAAGGAATCCTTGAAATTAAGTGAGTAAGAAAGAAGAAGGTTAAACAAGACTGTCAATATGAAAGTAAAGTTCACTTTTATTAAAACTGATTTCAGATATGAGTACAGAAAGTTTATGAACAAGCCTTGCATACATCATATTCTTATCTGACATGTCAATGAAGATCATTAATAAATCTCTATAATAAGAAAAGTCTGAAATACTTGTTTAATCAGATTTATGAAATTGATATCCCATTGAAAACCTTTCTCATTCCTTCTGAATGCCTTCTTTCTCACAATGGACTCCATTATTTTAGACCCAACTGTTGACTTCTTTATGTCTTGAGCTTCAGTCCAATCACTATCCATCTAAGGGGAAGAATTCTTGCATGTCCCTGTGGTTCAATGTTCATTCAGGAGAATATCTTGTCAGGGGGAGTCTTTGATGACTGTAACTCACAGAATTGCATAATAGCTCCTTCAACAGTCAATGACCATTTCATTCTTTTTGATGTTGTCAAAGGGGGAGAATTTTTGTGAGTCATCATTTGCATCAATCAACACTTGCATCACATGGTGTTTTACATGCTCACTTCTGACTGAGCTACTCTGTGGTGCATGTTCATGAACTCTGTCATATCTGTGGTGCATGTTATATGGTATTTCATAATCATCATGATGAATCTATTGCAATGACTCATAATATTTCCATCATCAAAAAGGGGGAGATTGATGTGTCCCCTGTGGTTCTGGAGTTTTGATGATGACAGATATTATGCCTCATTATGTTTCCATCCTTGATGATATAATCCTGTTGCATTATGAGAAACTGTCAGAACATGTTTAAGGATGACTCACAGGTCATGAAGTTAACCCAAGTCAAAGTCAAATCATGACAGGTAAGGTTAATGCTCAGATCAGGTAATGCTCTATCTACTCTCAGATCTGTATGCCTTGATGATGTTTAGCTGATACGCATAAATTGCGCTGTGCATACATTTAAATCTGTACAGCACACACACACCCAAGTCTACACATCATTGTTGTATGCATGCGTAGTCCATACACTTGTTGACAGCAAGTATATACATTGTCACCTGCATGCATTACTTCAAGTATATACAGCCTGCCTTCATGGTATTGCAAGTCTATACAGTGTGCTGGTTCAAAACAAGTCTGCACTTTGTCTGTCGCAAGTCACTCAATCAGAGTCTATACATCAGTCAGCATAGTCTAGACAAAAGTGGGTCGACCCCCCTTCCAGATGGGTCGACCCCCCCCAGTTCGCAAGTCTGTACATCGCATTTTTCGAAGGCATTGGAAGTCTATACATTGACTCACTGTTCATGCATTCATCGAACAAGTCTATACACTCATGGCATATGTGTAACGTTTGTTCTTCAAAGTCTGTACATTGGCCTTCACTTGAAGTCTATTCATTGGTCATCACTTCAAAGTCTGCACATTGGAAAAGTCTATACATCGTTCACATTGCTTCAAGTCTATACAGCCTTAGTGAATGCTCTACAAGTCTATACAGCCATTTCCAAGTCTGTACATTGGATAACCTTCCAAGTCTATACACTGTCCTGTGGCCTTCAAGCATTTCAAGTCTGTTCATTACTGTTTTGGCCAAGTCTGTACATCCATTTGCCTGACTTCATATTCAAAGTCTGTACATCCTTCTGTTGAAATTCTAAGTCTATACATCGGTCTGTCTTGCTTAAGTCTGTACAGCCCTTTGGTTGTCAAGTCTATACATTACTTTCGAATGAAGTCTGTACACTCGTCTTCACTTGAAGTCTGTACAGCGCCATGTTCATATTCTTCAAAGTCCATACATTGCACTGTAGATGCTCAAGGTGAAGTCTATACATCCATCAGTGAACTTCCAAGTCTACACATCGTTTGCCTGGCTTCTGCCTCAAAGTCTATACATTCGTTTCTAAGGCAAAGTCTATACATTCCCAGTCTTCACCTACGTTCAGAACTCCAAGTCTATACACTGGTAAAGTCTGCACATTGTGCCTTGAAGCTGTTCAAGTCTATACATTGTCTCGAGCATTCAAAGGCTATACAACACTGTTGAGTGGAAGTCTGTATAGCCGTTGGGTTGCCAAAGTCCATACATTGTGAATCTCAAAGTCTGTACAGAGCTTCCTTGCTCAAGTCTGTACATCGCCCCTTTGGCAAGACTATACATTGAAAGTCTATACACTCGATTGCCTTGCCTTGAACAAGTCTGTACAGAGCTTCCTTGCTCAAGTCTGTACATCGCTCAGTTGGCAAGTCTATACATTGGAAGTATATACATTCCTTTGCCTTGCATCGCTCATCAAGTATGTACAGCCTTTCTCTTTGCATGTCTGTACATCGTCCATGAAGTCTAAACAACGAGCAAGTATGTACATCGCTCATTTGTCTTGGCAAGTCTGCACATCGTTAAGTCTATACTTTGTCCAGTGCATTGCATTCATCAGTCGTGAAGTCTATACATTGAGTTGAAGCCTGCCTAAGTCCATACACTGGCTACTGTTCTTCAGAGTCTGTACATTGCATACTTTGAAGTCTATACATTTGCTTTGAGCTGAAGTCTATACATTGCTTTAGGCTGAGCAAGTCTATACATTGCATGCTCGTTCATTCAAGTCCATACTTTATCCTGAAACATGTACAAGTCTGTACATTGTCTGCCTGTCGATTGAAATGTCTATACATTACTGTTTGCATTGTAAAGTCCATACATTGAACAATGTCTGCACATTGTATTACACTTCAGCAACTCTATACACTGCTTCAACTCTGATTCATGAAGTCTATACATCGCTACAGCTTTGTCTTAACATAGTCTGTACAATGCAATTGTCCTGCTTCATGAAGTCTACACATTGCTTCGTCTTCACAAGTCTATACAGCGAAGTCTATACACTGCAATGCATATACTTAAACTGATAATGTGATTCTCTATCTGATAGGCACCCTTTGTGAAGCCTAGTGAAGGCACGTGATCCGAGGTTGGCACCTGGCACTTGATTTGAGGACAAGAGGGCACAAGCCCTTCACACGACCTAGCTGTGGCTGGTATAAATACAGAGCTTCTTCCACATGAAGAAATTGATAGAGATCAGATAAGAAGAGGGCTGATCGAGATAGTGAGTGAAGAAGAAGAGGTGCAGCAGAGAGTGAAAGAAGAAGAGAGCAGCAGAAGAAAAAGAAAAAGAGAGAGAGAGCTCGTGAGGATCGAAAGAAGAAGGGTAGACAGTGAGAGAAAGAAGTAGAGAAGAAAAAGAAGAGTAAGAAGAAGAGGGATCGAGAGATAAGAAGCCTTCATTGAAGATTCATCTGTCTGGCATTGGATCAAATCCAAACCAGCTTTGCTCCTGCGAGAGCTACTAGTGTATCTCATTTCCAGCTTTATGTCTGTTGTGTTTTTTTTGTGCTTGGATTTTATTTTGTTCTTCCATCTATTCATCTTGTTCTTTCGATTCTCAGTACTGAGGTCGGGTTCCTCCTGTGGACTCAGGAGAAGGGAGATTCATCTCCGGTTTTGGGCTTGTTGGTTGCAAGTCCAGGGGTCCCTCCTGGTCTGGAGGAAGAGAGGTCTGTGACCTCTGGTTTGCTGGTGACGGGGAGTCACTGGTGGTGTCCCTCTGGTCTGGACGCCAAGGCATTGGAAAGTAGACGCCAAGGCGGGGCAGCTGTAGACACGCCAAAATCGATGCTACGTTGAGTAAATCTCATGTCACCATGTGACGCCCCAAAGTGGACTTCAATATTGGCTTAAATATGAAGTTTTTCTAATTTCTCCATATTTAATTGTGATTTCTTGGCTTTTTGCTTTAATAATTAAAATTAACACATATGGGGAGGGCGTCATTTAATTGACGACCTAATTAGGGGCATTTTTCTTAAATAAACGACTGTCCAAACGGTCGTCGATTCTTGGATTTTACAAATTCTAACGAAAATAAAACTCAAGGTAATTGACGTCCTATTGAGGGGCGTTGATTATTTAACGTCTGTTCAAACAGGCGTCATTTGATAATTTTAAATAAGGAAAGTCCTTTATTTCTATAATTAAATTCAGGAATTGACGACTGTGTGAATGTCATCATTTCAATTGACGCCCCTAGCTAGGTTGTCATTTTCACTTCTGTCTCCCTTTCACCTGCTTCTTTCCAGTTGTAATCATTTCCCCATTTTGCACCTTGTGTTCGATTGGGAAGAGGGTTCCTTATTGAGGATTCATTGCCTTATTTTAATCCCATTAAGGCAAGAATTTTTGGCCCTATAAATACCCCCTTGAATCCCTCACGCGCGAGAGAGAACGCAGAAGAAGAGTGTAGTAGAGGACATCGCAGAATAGAGCTAACAACTACACACATAGAGAGCTAACAGAGAGGAGCGTTTCGTTGTTTGCAGGTTGTTTTCTCCCAAGCTCTTCCTCCGGCGTACTTCTTCCACGGACGTTCTTCTTCCACGGCGGTGGAGATTTCTCCTTCCGGCGTGCTTCCTTCCTCCCGTAGCAGCTGAAGCTCTTGTCCTCCTCCCTTTACTGCTGCGATACAGCAGAAGGGTGACCCCTCTCTCTTATTCATTTTATTTTGCTGTTATCATATCATTACATATCATTCTCTAGTTGCTTTGCTAGAGAGGATCATATTACACTAGTTTATGTTGCATTAGCATACTCATCCATAATCCCATCCCTTGTTACTCCTCTTAGGGGTTTTAAAACCAAAACACCCAAGGTGTGTGTTCATGCCCAATTTGATTGATTTCTATACTTCTAGAGCATTGATACTACACATCTTTGGCTAATCCATATCTTTATTTTGTGTGTTTATGCAAGGGTAATCAAGCTATAAACCCCCTTCATCGGCCGTCCCATAGAAGGAGGAAGGAAGATTCCCAATCTCACCCGCTCAATACAAGGTACATGCGATCACTCCGTTGATATTTTGAGGTAACCCCTCTAGCGATCACTCTCCTTATTAGCACCACGTGCATGTTTAATTATTTTATGTCTATATATTCTTAGTGGATTTTTAATTAGATCTACAATGCCCATGAGTTTTTGCTCGCCCTTTGTGAACCTTGCCACTCATTGCTAATTGCTTGCTTAAGTGCTCATGCCATGCATTATGATGCGGTGTAGGTGTGAAGACTATGGTGTGCAAGGGTGGACCAGGATAACCAAATGTGGACCTATCATGTGTTGGTTTCACAAAGACTTTGACAGATTTGGGTGGGCCGGGGCATCCATAGGTGAAACTATCATCCATGAATGTGGCAAACACTGGGGGACCAGGACACCCATAAGTGTACCCTTCATGCACAAGACTAATTGGGTGGGTGACAACGGATGGGGGAGGGCCAGCACATGCAAATGTGGATGATGTAAAACCGACCTTGGACCTATTTTGCAAGCATTCAAGTTTGAGCAACGGACTCACACTAGCGAGCTCACCCGTATGGCGCACACTAGTACCCGATGGCGACTAGGCGATGTTGGAGAGGGTCCGAGGCGGGACCTTTAGGCTCCAGTGGTTGGCTAGCTTGGTAAGAACCACAAATGGGCCTAGGATGCCCAAATCATGGGCGGCCAACACACCAAGGGTGTGAGTTAAGTGGATTCACTCTCAACTCGCCCGCGGTGGTCACTCAATTTGGTGGCAATGTAAAATCAGACACTCTCTTACCGCCGACGGAGTAACTATAGCAATACTAAGCTAAGCAAGTCCAATACAGCAATGAGGGATGTTCAGGAGCTCACCTAGCCAGCGTGAAGACGCTGACTCCGGCCGGAGACGGGGGCGAGCGGGGAGGCGAGGGTATACACCCGATCGCCGCGGCGGTGTCGCTTGACCTGAAAATGCAAAGATGTACAACACTACGCCTCACGCAGGAGGGGTGATCTTGGGGTGGGGATTAGGCCTATTACATTCAAAACTACCTCCACGCAGGGAGGGGCCTTCAGCCGGCCAAGCGGGGTGGGGGAATTAAGCGAAGGAACCCGACTTGTCGAATCCCGCCGGTTCTGCCAATCTGCAGGTTCGCCGGACAGTGGGGCGGTGTTGATGCTACCAAAAATTCCACGGAGCTTGGATCTTGATGAAACTTACGCCAAAAGTTCCCCAACAGGACAGGGATGGTGTCTGAATTTTGGCAGGAGCTCGGGAACTCAGGGCTGGTCGGACCGGCGACTAGAATAGGTCATCAATTTCCTCTTCTGGCTGGTGCAGAACAGGTACAGCGAGTTGCAGAAGGCACCACGGACGCTCCTGAACTCCAAATGAGACGAGCCTGGCGGTGACGTGATCGCCGTCGGAGTAGCTTCGAGCAAGAATTGACGGGGCCCCAATCGGAGGTCGGAGAAGAACGAGGTAGCCGGATGAGCAGGGGCAGGTCAAACCTGGACCCACAGGGGGCAGACGACATACCCCTACGAAGAAAATGGTAACTGGAAGCTTCGGAGGCCGAATGAGGTCCTTCTTCTTGGAGATGACAGTAACTTGTAATAGTTTCAACCCTCCAAAATTGGGGCTCAGATCCCTCACGAGCTGGCCGAGGTCAACAGTTGAACAGGAGCTCTGTCTCTGGTTCGGACAGGAACAGTTTCCTAGCAGCAGATTGACAGCAATGCCACGACCGCTCCCGAACTCCAAATCGAGCGCCGTCAAAGCCGTTGGTTCGGCTGTCGAGTCTTCTACGCAAAAACATTAACGGGGAAGCCAACCAATGCCAAGGTTGGCCGGTAGCCTCAGGTCACCGGTGAAGGGTCGCTGCAGACTGTGGGAGGACAGAACGTATACTTCGGGGGATAAAAATGATATCTCCCAGATTAGGATGCCAAATGGAGCTCTGCTTTCTGGGGATGAAAGAGGATTCAGAGAAGAAGAATTTTGATGAAGAAGCCGAGCTCTGATTCTTGCTAGGTTGGTCGTGGTGAAACTTCCAAATGCTCTCTGGTCTTCAGCCTGGGGCAGATTGCACAGTCGCACAAGATCTGCTCCACCGCCCAGCTCCGAGCTCGGATGGATGCGGGACCACCTCTGTTGGAAAGAGGACTCAAAGATGATTCCAACGATGTATGAAGCGCCTTCAGAAGCCTCAGGATGACGATGTGACACCTTCTACAAGTCGCTGGACTTCTGCCACCTGCAACCTGCGAACTGTAGGTGGAAGGTGGTGGGAGAAATGGGGTAAATGGAAGTGGAAATGGGGGTGAATAGGTGTGGGAGTGACCCCTAGTTGTGAGGGGGCCTAGGAGGGGGTGTTCTAAGGTGTGGGAGAGGGAGAATGGGGTCTGGAATGGGGTGTTTTCAGAGGGTGAGAGAGGAACTACGAATTTGCACTGTGAGGGAGGCACAATTGGGTGGAGGTAATGTGAGTTTGAATTTTCTTTGATGGGGAGTGATCAATGGTGGTCTTGGGGATGGGAAGAGGTGTCTTGGGAAGGTGGAGTGAGGTTTGGGGAAGGAAAATGTGTAGTTGGGGGTTGGAAGGTGGAGTGGGGATTGGGTGGAGCTCTCTTGGGACTAGGGGGTGGAATAAAGAGGGTTATGGGGAAGGGGAGAGGTTTAAATGGGGTAGGTGGGAGATGGGGTGGTTGGGAAGGTGATTGAATTAGGGGAGGGGAGTTAATGAGAGGTAAATGGGGAGGAGAGAAAAAATTCCGAAAATTGGGGTGGAGGGAGAGAGAGAGAGAGAGAGAGAGAGAGAGAGAGAGAGAGAGAGAGATAATGAGAGAGAGAGATATTGAGAGAGAAGGCTAGAGGGATTTGGAGTATATCTGGAATTCAATATTCATGCATAAGTTGTTACATATGAGGAGTGGGGTGGCCTATTTATAGGCACATGACTTTTTCACAAAGGACCCTAACAAAAGATACAATGACTAATAACCGAAGGGAAGGGGATGTCCATGGGCCTAGCCCAATGAGATGGGCCCAATAGCCTATCTAAACAACACAATGACTTAGGACATTGGGAGATAACCTACTAACCTAGGTACATGACTCAAATAAAGGGAAAATTACATGATTAAGACTCAAAGAAAAATACATGACTCGACTCACAAACACTTGAGGAACATAATGGCGCTTGCCGACGAACAATCCGAGTCCAGAGAAAATGTGGAGGGGCAAGGGATGCCCTCATCAGTGGACCAGTCATGCACCTGTCCTAATGTGTGTGTGACATTAATGGGATGACCTGACCTACTAACCATGCCGGATGATGCGATATGCCATGACACATGCATTCCTATCCCAGAGATGACTTCCATGTGTAGGGGTATGGGATGGCCTTTGAGCTTCCACTCATAGGGGTCAAAAGGGTCTAGGAAGGTGGATATCTTGGGGTGGGGCACTTCCTCATTCCCAAGGTGTGTGTTGCCCAAAGTCATGGCTCCCAATGCGTAACCCGAGTCTAGTAAGGGAGGGGCTTGGCTCAACATGGGCGGTAGGGGTAGGTTAAGGTGGGTGGTGAATAAGGTGAGTGGGTCACATGGAGATCTAGGCTCCCATAGGAAGGGGTCGAAGGGATCATGGTAAGGGTCACCTACAGAGGGGAGCTCTATGTCCTCAAGGTCCTCAAAAGGTGGTGAGTCACACTCATCCATTGGAATAGTTGTGCTGGTGTCTTCGGTGGGCTGGCCGGCCATGAGGGAAATGTTAGGCTTTCTACCTGAGATAAGAAACTCCAATTTGAAGATAAGGTCAGGCTCATCGGGTGTAGGGAGGAATAGTAGGAGATCACTAGTGTAGCAACCAACGGTGCAAACTGAGGTGATAGACCCGACACACAGGTGGAGGAGGTCAAGGCCCTGCGGTCGATCGGTCCCTGGGGTCAACATACCAGTCAGCTTAATTTGCCCTGCTAGGCCCTTAAGAAGATCCTCCAAAGTCTCCACTTGGTAGTATGATTGAATGGTGGTGCGATAGGAGTTGAAGGGCACTATGGGGAGGTGTAGCTCCATGGGAGGGTAGAAATGGGACGTGATAGGGTGAATCGATCTCTCCTTTAGCCATCTAGCCAGGGACCCACTTATGATGACTTCGCTCCTAACTAGAGAGGATGGCATAGAGTGAAGATCAAAGTGTGAGGCTTCTTCCTCGACTTGGGCATGTGTTTCCTCCATGGTCGGGATAGTGACCATGGTGTTCTCCTTTTCGAGGTGGTCGGGTGTGTGGGCCACGACACTTTCTACAAATGGGATGGGAAGGTTCTTGGTGGGTGGGGTGGTTGTAGCCGACGAATGGTGCACCCGGGGAGGTAAGCAAGGTCGGATGTGGGTTGGAATTGGGAGTGGAAGTAGTGGAGGCCTAAGTTGGGGTAGGATTGGGGTTGGAAGTGAAAGGTAGGTTGGGTGAGGAGATTTGGGTTGATTGGCTTTGGGAGGTGTGTCCCTTTTAGGGGATGAAGGAGGGGTAGTGGTGGTGGCCAAGAGGGCTTGTGGTGATTGGGCTTTAAGGATGGTCTTAGGCCGGCTGGATGGGAATGGAGGAGTGATAATGCTCCTCGGACTATGGCTATCAAGGTAGGAGGGGGAGAAATATTTAGTTCTAAGTTACTCCTTCATCTCCCCCCATGTGGTGATGGGAGCATCCCTTCTTAGCATCCTTAACCCGACAAATTTGCAACCAATGAGTTTGAGCTCGTTTAGTAAGTTGCAATTTGGCAAATCGGATCTTCTCATCCTCAGACATGGGATACCAAGTGAAGTAATGGTCTATTGAGACTTCCCAATCTAAATAGTCACTCGGATTGCTAGACCCATCAAAGGTTGGTGGGTGGGAAAGTGCATTCCTACGGGTCACCCTTGGGGTGGGCCTATTTTCTCCTAGTTGGTCGAGTCGACCCGATAGGCTATCAAGCCGCTCATTGGCATAAGTCAAGGCTCCCATGAGGAAGTTGACGTTGCCAGGGAGGTCATGAGTGTTGGTGGCAGGTTTCCCTTGGGGGTTGGGACCCAAGGAGAGGCTTAACGGGTATGATTGGTATGAGGTGACCATGTAAGTGGACAGGGGTGATGCACCAGGTGACTCTAAATGCATTATGCGCCCTAGGACCAAATTGTAGAGACAAGTTGAGAACTTGCTCTGATACCACTTGATGTGATACGGCCTAGGAATGGCAAACACTAGGCCAATCCTCCTTGGACCTATGACCCGCAAGCATGCAACATTCATGGCGGACTCACTCGGGCGAGCTCACTCGCGTAGCGCACACAATTGCCCATAGGCTAACCGGCGATAGTGGAGAGGGTCCGAAGTGGTACCTCGCTGTTTCGGAGTTTGGCTAGCTTGAGATTGAACCCCTAAGGGTCTAGGTTGCCCAAACCAAGGGGCGGCCAGCATGCCGAGGGCATGGGTTGTAATGACTCCCTCACGACTCACCCGCGGTAGTCACACAAATGTTAGCAATTCGGGATCGGGCGCTCAACTCACCGTCCTATGGCACTAGCTGCGATACTAAACCAGGAAAAGAAATAACAGCAAGGGGTAACCGGGGCTCACCTGATCGGTGTGAAGACACCGATCCTGACCGGAGACGCGGGCGCGCCAGGAAGCGTGGGCATATGCCCGCACGCAGTGGCGATGGCACTTGACCTGAAAACAAGTGGGTTACAACACTACTCCTCTGGCAGGAGGGGGGGATCTCGGAGCGGGGGTTAGAAGATTTACAAACAAATACTACCTCCACACAGGGAGGGGCTGTAAGCCGGCCAGGCGGGGAGGGGAAGTGAAGCTAGAACTCATCGTGCCGAGTTTTGCAGATACTGCCAGCTTCTGGAACCACCGGACAGACAGTTGAAGATGTCACCGCCACGGTCGCCACCGAGCTCCAAATGGGCTGAAACCAGTGCCGAAAGTCTTGTACTTTACCCAGGAGGATGCCTGAATTTTCTTGAATTCCTCTGACGATGTTGCTGGTCGGGGTAGGACCTGGAATAGGGCCTGACTACTCTAGTTCTTGATGCTTCAGCACCACTGCAGTAGAAAGACAAGGTCACCCCCGGCGCTTCTGAGCTCTGATTCAGGCGTGGCCAAAGTTGTTGGATCCATTGTCAAGTCTTCTTCGAAACAGAGCCCACGGGGACGCCAGAGGAAGTCGGAGTAGATTGGGAGAGCCCAAACAGTGGACAAGGGTTGGTTCAGTCCCAGAGGAGACAGAATTGCGCACCCTGGGGAGGAAATTAAGAACTCACTTGTCCGGGGTCCAATCAGGAAGCCGCTTCTTGTTACTGGAAGGTGACTCATCGTAGAAGATCTTGGCCAAGCTCTGCCTCCAAATCCTCAGATGGCCGATCGTGGGAGCTTCTGCAAGCAGCTTCAGGTTGGCAGTCTGGAGGAAGACGCGCAGTCGGGGGAGATCGGCTCCACCAGGCAGCCATGAGCTCAGAACAAAACAAGATTACCGTTGTTGCGAAGAAGACAGGGAGACGCTTCCAACGGTACCTCTTGGGCTTTCAGGGACGCCGGGATGACATCGTGTCTGGAGCTGCAAGTGACTGGTTCTCTACAGGTCAATAGCTACGAGCAGGCCTCAGGTGTATCTCCAAGAGGACAAGAGAAGGGAGCGAAGGGATGACGGCAAATGGTGAAGGGGGTGGAGGGGGGACCAGAGGGGGATGTGTGGAGGGTGTGGAGGGGGCTAGAGTTGCTGGAAAGGGGGCTGGGCTGAGTGTGCACTAGAGAGAGAGGGAATGGGGGAATTGGTGGGTTCTATCTTGGGGGAGGAGGGATGAAATTCAAATTTGAATTGGGGATAGGGAGGAGATTTAATTGGTGTCTAGGGAAGGGTAAGGATGCCTTGGGAATAGGGAGGGTTCTCTTGGGAAGTGGGAAGGGGTCTTGGGGAGTGGGAATAGAGGGAGATACAAATTTGAATTTTGAGTTTGGGATGGGGTGGGGAGTTAGTGGGTGCCTAGGGAAGGGTGGAGGAGGCCTTGGGAAGAGAGAAGGGTGCCTAGGGAAGGGTGGAGGAGACCTTGGGAAGAGGGAAAGTGTCTTGCGAAGTGAGAGTGGAGGGAGATTCAAATTTGAATTAGTCTTGGGGAAGGTGATGGGGAGTAAGGATGGGCCTAGGGAAGGTGAGGGATGTCTTGGGAAGGGAGAAAGGTGTCTTGGGAAGTGGGAGTAGAGAGAAATTCAAATTTGAATTGGTCTCGGGAAAAGTGAGTAGAGAGAGAGAGAGAGAGAGAGAGAGAGAGAGAGAAGAGAGAGAGAGAGAGAGAAGGAGAGTCACACTCCTGAAGGGGGGAGGGAGAATTCCGTCAAAGTGGAATTCAATTTCTCATGCATCAATTGTTACAAATGGAGGAGGGTTGGGTCCTATTTATAGGCACCCAACTTTTTACATGACCGAAATGCCCTTGGAATTCATACAAAAGACCAAAGCTATCCTAAGCAACCAATATGGGCCCAAACTAGGATGCTATGGCCCATTAATACAAAACAAGGGAAATTGGACTCAAATAAAGAGAGAATTACATAGTTTAGGACTCAAATAAAATATAAAAGTTACATGATTAGACTCAGAAAAATATGACGAATACAATAGCGCAAGACGAAGAACAATCCGAGCCTCGAAAAATGTGGAGGGGCAAGGGATGCCCCCATCACTCTCAAACCCGGTAACCTCCACATGGATGGTAGACAACAAGGAGATCCTCCTACTGAGTGCATACGCTACGCGGTTCTCACTTCCTGCCTTATGCTTGATTACAAAGGTGTATGATTGGATGTACTCAACCCAGCGGGCATGTCGGGCTTTCAACTTTTGCTGGGAGTTGAGGTATTTTAGGGCCTCATGGTCAGAAAAGATGACAAATTCTTTGGGCAACTAGTAGTGCCTCCAATGTCGGAGGGACTTAACCACGGCATAGAACTCCTTGTCATAATTAGAGTATCTTGTCCTATCATCACATAGCTTCTCACTGAAGAAGGCCACGGGGTGCCCTTCTTGGCTAAGGATCCCTCATATTCCTATCCCGGATGCATCACATGTGACTTTGAAGACTTTGGAGAAATCGGGTAGGCATAGGACCGGGGCTTGGGTCATCCTCTCTTTTAGCTCTTGGAATGCTTTGGAGGCTGGTTTGGTCCACACAAAGGTCCCCTTTCTGAGACAATCAGTGATGGGGGCGCTGATGGTGCTGAACCCCCGGATAAACCACCTATAGAATGTGGCCAACCCGTGGAAGCTTCGGACCTCATGGAGGTTGTGGGGTTTTGGCCAATCAAGGATAGCTTGGACCGTCTCGGGGTCCATGGAGACGCCCTTGGTAGAAATCACAAATCCTAGGAAGGTGATGGAGGTGTTCATGAAGTGACACTTTCCTAGGTTGGCAAATAGACTCTCATGCCGCAGGACGGTGCAAATTTGCCTAAGGTGGTCAAGGTGGGCCTCTTGGGACTGACTATAGATGAGAATGTCATCAAAATAAACCACTAGAAAGACCCCAATGTAAGGCCTAAGGACCTCCGACATAAGACGCATGAAAGTACTTGGGGTATTTGAGAGCCCAAAAGGCATGACTAACCATTCATAAAGACCATCTTTGGTCTTGAAGGCCGTTTTCCACTCATCTCCGGGCCTAATTCTAACTTGGTGGTAGCCACTCTTAAGGTCGATCTTGGAGAAAATAGTGGCACTGGCTAGCATGTCAAGCATGTCATCAAGCCTATGGATGGGCAACCTATACTTGACGGTGATTTTGTTAATGACCCGACTACCCACACACATCCGCCATGATCCATCCTTCTTAGTGGTGAGAAGGGTCGGGACGGCACATGCACTTTTGCTAACGCGGATGAAACCCTTCCTAATGAGTTCCTCTATTTGCCTCCGAAGCTCGGCATGTTTCGTGGGATTGAGACGATAATGAGGAAGGTTTGGAAGGGTGGCTCCTGGCACTAGATGAATTGCGTGTTGTACATCACGCATGGGAGGGAGTTGGTCCGGGAGCTCCTCCGGGAACACATCATCAAATTCTTCTAGAAGATGCCGGACTTCTATGGGATGGGGGTTGGAGGGAGTGGGCTCTCCTAGGCAAATGATCACCGCACATAAAGGCGTCCCTTGAGCTATCTCCTCCTCAAGCTCTCTTTTGGTGATGAGATGAAGACCCTTGGTCAACCCTGAAGCCTCAACTTGGTTGGGGTTTTGGGTAAGTGATTGTGTCGGAGGGGTGGAGTTCCCCGAGGCTTGGGGTGTAGTGGGGTGATGCCCTTGAGGGAGTGTGTCCCTCTGAGGCATGGGACGTGGTGGGAAGGGATTAAGATGGATAGTCTTTCCCTCATGCTGAAAGGTGCATGTGTTGGTCCTACCCAAAATAATGGCATCCACATCATAAAGCCAAGGTCTCCCTAGTAGGATGCTTCCTACTTCCATGGGAATAACATCACACCATATTTGGCCATGGTAGGAGGAGAAGGTGAGGGGAACTAGGCAGCGAGTGTTGACCGGGATGGAGTTGTTGTTGATCCATGAGACCCGGTAGGGACTTGGGTGGGGAGTGATAGTCAGCCCAAGGAGCTTAACGGTGTCGGGAGACATGGCATTGACCCAACTCCCGCTATCTAAGATCACTTTTCTCACATGACCCCCTACCTTAACAAAGGTGTGAAAGATTGAGGTTCGACACCAGTCCTCCTTTTGGGGTTTGGTAAGGGTACACCTAATCACTCCTAGATGGGAGTCGGTAGATGTCATGGTGTGGTCTAGACTTGACTCGTGGTATTGGGCCTCGTACTCCTCCTCCCAATCTAGTGAGGCTTCATGGACCTCAATCGTGCTCTCAAGTTCCCCTTGGGGTGTGGGAGCTTCTTCCTCCACTAGCAAACTAGACAACCCCTTGGATGGGCATTGCCCCGCGAAGTGCCCAAATCCTTGACATCTATAGCATTGTTGGCGCCCACTACCCGGGGTGGTCCCTCCTACATTTGGGCCCTTGGAACTCTCTTCCCTCCGTGGAGGAGGGTGGCTAGGGGCGGCCTTGGTTGGAGTGATGGTGGGAGGGGGATAGTAAGGCCGTAATGGGGCATTCCTACTTGGGCTAGGGGCCTTCATAGGGGGGGGGGGGGCGGAGTGGTTCGGGGCCCCATGCTTTTGGGATCGGTCGGTCGAGGAGGTGCAAACCTAAGGATTTTAGAGAATCGTTCAACATCCCGAGCTATTTGGTAGGCTTGTTCAAGGTTGTCGACATCTCTCATGAAAAGTTCCCTCTTGATGTGGTTTAGGAGCCCATTCCTAAATCGGGAAAAGGTGACAGCCGGGTCCTCATGAACTCCATACTTCAAAAGATAGGAGTCAAATTTCTCAATGTATTCAACCATGGTCTTCCCTTCTTGGGTGAGGCTTTGCCACTCATCTAAGAGTATTTGGTGGTAGGTAGGGGTAGGTACTTGCTTCTAAGTTGGTTCTTCATACCTTCCCAAGTGTCAATTGGCTCTTCCCGCCTAACCCTTCTTAACCCCTCTTGGTTTAGCCAATAAGTCTTGGCTAATTTTGTGAGGTGCATCTTGGCCAACCTCACTCTCATTGGGTCGGACATAGGGTACCATTCAAAGGATTGGTCCATGACGGTCTCCCATTCTAAGTAGGCACTTGGTTCATGGGAACTGTCAAAGTTTGGGGCTTCTACCTTGATCATCCTTAAGAGAGGGTCATCCGGGTCGTCCCGTGGACGCCTTTCATTATGTTGGTGGTGGCGAGGCCGCTCATAGTCATAGTAGGGGTCAGCATTCCTATCCTCCCTATCAATTTTAGCATGTGGAGGGTGGGCTCTTGGACCATTGTTCATTGGGTGGAGCTCATGCTCTTCTAGCCGAGCAAGCCGAGTGGAAAGGGACTCTAGTTGGGCAAGGATGGTGGAAAGGGTAGAATCCAACCGGTCCATTTGGCCTTGGGGTTCCTCCCTATGGGCATCTTGGTTGAGTTAGGGATTGGGATCCATGGGGGGAACCGAAGAGGATGGATTGGGTCGATACACCGCTACGGGTGGATATGCAAGGGAGGGGAAAGACTTGACGGATGGTTGACTCAATATAATGGTCCTAAGACTTAGACTTGATAGAGACAAGTCTAAACTTGCTCTGATACCAATTGATGTGACGCACCCTTGGACCTAAACACGCAAGCACAAGTCGCAAGTAGAACGGACCGATATCAGCGGCCACTAACCCGGCACTCACCCAAAACCCGGGGTAACTCAGCGATGCCGAGTCGAGGTTGTGAGGGCTGGACCCTTACTGGTAGAGGGCCAGCAAGGCCAAGGGACTTCCCAAGGGTATGGAGGCACAATTCAAAGGGGTGCCGAGGGCACGGGTCACACTCTCTCCAACGGCGGTCAGTTGAAGCAAAGGAGCTTGCGGACCGGGCACTCACTCTCACGGACCAGCGGAGCTATGAACTAATATTGAAGAGCGTGTCATCCAAATGAGAGCAAGGGTAGAGCACTTACTCAACCGGTTGGAAGAAACCGGTCCCAGTCGGAGATGAGGGCGAGCGGGGAAGCGTGGGTTCCCCACACGCCGTGCCGGTGAAGCCTCGACATGTTCAAGATTTAACATCACTACTCCCCATGCAAGGGGGTTGAACTTGGGGAGGGGAAGCCAAAATTACACTCAAACATTACCTCCCACAGGGAGGGGCGGTAAGCCGGTCAGGCGGGGATGGGAAAATGAACTAGGAACTAAATGAACGGAAGATGCCGGTTTTGTCCGCACCCTGGAGCAAGGGACAGGCGGTCGGTGTCGGCACTGCTGCGACCACTCCCGAACTCGGTTGTCGACGAGACCAGTGAAAAAATCTTCAGGATTGAATTAGAATGATGTTTAATTTTTGGGGAAATTCCTGGTTGGCGGTGCTAGTCGGGGAAGAGCTGCGAACAGGGTCCCTGCTTTCTGGATCTGTCCTCTCCGTTACCACTGCAGCAGGAAGGTGAAGCCGCCACGAGCGCTCTCGAGCTCTGAATCATGCGTGGCTAGATTCGTTGGAATTGTTGTTAAGTCCTCTTCGAAATGAGACCTGCGGGGACACCGGAGGAGGTCGAAGTAGGCAAGGGAATCCCAAACAGCAATCAAGTGTCTATTCAATCCCAGAGTGGACAGAACAACGCACCCAAAGGAAAAAAAATTGGAACTCACTTGTCCGGGGTCCAATCGGGGAGCCGTTTCTTGGATCTGGAAGGTGACTCGTCGTAGAAGACCTCAGCCAAGCCCCAGCACCAGATCTTCAAGAGAATGGCCATGGGAACCTCTGCAAGTTGCCTCAGGTTGACTGTAAGGAAGCTGATGCGCAGTCTGACGATGACGGCTCCCCCGGTCAGCCACGAGCTCAGAACGGGACGAGACCACTACCGTTGCGTAGAGGACTTGAAGATGCTTCCGAAGGTGCCTCTTGAGCGCCCAGGAACGCCGAGATGAAGTCGTGGTCGGCTCTGCAAGTCCCTGGTGCTCTGCTTCCTACGAACTGGGAAGTGCAGGCTGAAGATAGGAGGTGGGAAATGAGGTAAATAGGAGGGGAAAGGGGGTGGACGGGTGTGGAGGCAACCCTTGGCTGTTAGGGGGTCTGGAAGGGGGCAAACTAAGGTGAGGGAGGGTGAGAATGGTGACAGGAAGGTAGTCTAGTAGGTGGTGAGAGAGTGAGCTACAAATTTGGGACTAGGAGGGAGGGGAAGAGGGATGATGGTTTCCCTATTTGGGGTTGTCTAGGGCTTGTGGGAGGAGAGAATGGAGGGGAAAATATTCAAACTTCTCTTGGGAGTTGGAAGATTGCATGGGGAAGAGGGAGGATTGTGTTGGGAAGACCAAGATTCTCCTAGGGAGGGAAGAGATTTGGTGGAAGTTGGTGGAGGGGTAACGAGTGCACCTAGGGAAGTGGGAGGTGGTGGAGGTGGCAGCTTAGGTGGGGGAAAAAGAGAGGGATTCTCACCCTAGGTCTTCACACCCACTAATGGATTCTCTCTACTAAGAAACTTGAATTTTGAACTCAAAGAAATGGCAATTTCGTTGACATAAAATGGGGGGAATGGGGTCCTATATATAGGCAACCCACATTTTATAATAAGCCCCTAACTTTTGGTACAATGACAAATAACCAAGGGGGTAGGGGGTGCCCCTGGGCCTAGCCCACTGAATTGGGCCCAATAGCTAATCTAATCAACCTAATGACACTCAAACTTAAGGAAATAAATCAAAGACCTAGGGAAATGACTCAAATAAAGGGGAAAATACATCAAATGACTCAAATAGAAAGCTCAAAATGGATAATTGGGCACACATAGAGTGAAGCCCGAGCTCAAACAACTCCAGAGTGTGACGACGACCCGAGCTAGAGGGAGTCATGCGTGATGCCTCCATCACCCATTGGGCCAGCAACATAAGGAGAAGAAGGGGGAGGCCCATTAAGACAAAATTGACCATTAGAAATTGGGCCAGCATCATAGGAAGGAGACGGCCCATTAAGGGAAGAAGGCCCACCAAGAGAAGAAGGCCCATTAAGAGAAGAAGGCCCATTAAGGTGATTTGCAATGAGTCTTTGGGCCTGGGCTGAGTCCATTTGGTGAACAAGGCCTGATAGGTGGGCCATGAGATTGGCATGTTCCTCAGAAGGGTCAGAGGGACCACGAGAAGATGGGCCCGCGTGGGAAGAGGATTCCACATGGGAGTAGGAAGAAAATTGGGGAGGAGAAGGGTACAAGGGATTAAAACGGTGCTCCATGAGGGCAAATGGAGACTTAATACAGGGAAATCAAGGAAAATATAGTCAGGGAAGCAAGGGCGCAAAGAACTGAAGAAGGGAGGGCCACAGGGCAAGTGGCGGTCCCAGGGAGACTGCTATTAGAAGGAGGCGGCCTTTGGAGTACCGCTACCAAGCTCTGAGACAGACGGACAGACAGACTTATGGCAATGCAAATGTGCCCAAGGTAACACGAGGAGAGGACTATGCAAACAGATGGGACAAACTGGATGATGAGGAAATAACACACAAAATGTGGAGATTATGCTAAGAATGCAAAATAATATGAACACACAACAATAATATGCAAAGGGGTCTTACCAAAGTCAAACAAGTTGATATGATCGATAAATTGTTTTGGAGTTTCAATGGACCATTTAATATTTTGATTTAAGGATAATTCCCTCAAGATAGGTACCCTAAAGGGAAGGGGTCCAGACTTTGGTTTGACTAAGGTTGACTCCCTCACACGTTTTAAATGCAAGCCCTAAAGGGTGGAAAGGTACAATCGGCTCGGCGTCCGTGTAGGAATCCACGGCTCACGGAGACTTACGGAGGTCCCGGATAAGATCACTTAGTCGACTCCAAGGAATATGGAGGTGAGAGGATCACTTACCAAGGAAGGAATGCAACTACAGTATGTAATACATGACCCTATGTGCACCGGAGTGCATGCAGAATGCTAGCATAAAACTGAAGAATGAAGGCAAGATTAAATTATGAAAACACAACAATATGGATGCATATGATATATGAAAATGAAGATAATACAAAGGAGAAAAAGATAGAACCAGAAAACGGCACAAATAGACCCAAGAAGATAATTTAAATCCTCAATGAACAAGGCACTTGTGAGTCCGTGTTCAGATTTCCAGCATAAAACTCAAAAATCAAGACAACATTAAAATATGAAAATACCATAGAATTAATGTAAATAATATATGAAAATGAAGACAATATAAAGGACTACAGGATGGGATCATAAAACGGAACAATCAGACCCTAGGAAGCAATTTAAATCAGCAATGAACAGCGTACCTGAGAGTCTGCCCTGGGTCTGCCTGTAGATTTCTCGCAGAAAACTCAAAAATGAAGACAAGATTAAATTATGCAAACATGACCCAATGAATGTAAATAATATATGTAAATGAAGATAATATAAAGGTCTGCAAGATGAGACCAAAAATAAAGCGATCAGACCCTGGGAGGTGATTTAAATCGCCAAAGAAAGACGCGCCCGAGAGCCTGTGCGCAGAGTACGCTAGAAACAAAAGGAGGTCCCCAGATGACCGTTTATTCGAAGTAGCGGTCTCGGGGAGACCACTACTTTCCTGAGAGACCTGTGCCTGCAGGTGACGGCTCCCAGAGGGCCGCTATATCCAAAATCAAAAGAGCGATTGGGTTGCAAAAATAAAGGATTTTTAACCTTTTAGAAAAGTCAAAAGATTATCCTTGTCTCTGTTTATGTCTTGGATTAAGTAATGCCCTTTAATTTCACCTATTTCGGTCTATATTTACATTTACCATTTTACATTTACCATTATTTTTTATTTCCCGGAACAAGGTTCTAGCGCCATGCCAAATGTGTCCGAAAGCTCTTTTAGGACCTATTTTAACAAATGAATTGATTAAGTCCAAATTCATTTTTCCGGTGGAATTTGGAATACTGGAACGGTCGATATTCATTAACGGTCTAGGGAAGACCGCTACTGTCTCCCATAGTAGAAAAACGTGTAGAACAGTAAAAAGAAGCAAGGAAATATTACCTAAACAACCACAAACACACCAATTGTAGGAAGGCTAAAGCAACGTGATGGGCACTAGGCATCCCACCGTGATCGTCAAAAAATAGAGTTGTGGAAAGCTTATATCTACCCGCCCTAAACTAAACAAATATGTGCATAAACATGAACATGTGGTATGATGAAAGGAAAGGGGGGCGATGAAGACGAAGATACTAACCGTAATCGCCACCAAGGGTTTGACAACGCCAAAAGTATAGGAAGAAGATGCAACGGCGCCGTGTACCTTGGAAAAGAGAAGATGATCAGGCTTAAGAAGAAGGGTGCGGAAACGATGTGGAATCTGACCTCCTCACCTTCCAGCCGTCTAGAAGAAGAGGGCCTCATGTTCAATCGTGCTCTCCTGCAAAACAAAGCTCAAACACAAGAGGAAAAACCCGTTAGATCTTGCATGTAGTATCTATCCCGAAGTGCATAAAATAGCATGAAAGATTGAGGGAGAACACACCGGGGGGGTGGTTTTAACCCCTATGGAAGGGTGGAAAAGGTAGGTGTGTGTGTTGTCATAAGAATAGAACGAAAAAGAGGATTTAACACGCAGTATAACTGCGGAAAATGTGCATGCAAAAGTGCAAAAAGTGCAGAAAATTACAGATTGTGATGAAATTGAGAATTGGAGGATGAATAACTAAGAGTAGAGATGAAGAAAAGGAGCCATGTGTGATGGAATACGAAGCCAATACTTCCCTGAAGAGGTTGGGGTCGAAGAAACGAGACGGAAATGCTGCATGGCTTCAGCTCGAACCGAAGAAGCGCCCCCCCTCGTGCACTGCGAGCTGGGCATCTATTTTTAGGAGTGCAGAAACCCTAGGGTTAGAATTCAAGATAAACACCCAAAAATGGGGATTTAGATTGATAAATCGTGGGTTAATATCAAGGATAATATCCTAGGATGGATAATAGTCGAGGTGGAGGTCAATCTCCCTCGAAAATGGATCAAACAAGGACTCCAAAGAGTCCTCGGGCGAAGAAAACAGAGTTCAAATCATTCGGATTCTGCAACGAAATAGCGGTCTATCGCAAGGCCGCAACTTGAAGAAACGGTCATCCAAGGACTGCTACTTGATGAAACGATCATGGGATGACCGCCATTTGAAGGGATCGCGTCCAGGAGGCTTCCGGGTGAATTTCTGAAGAGACGGTCTTCATGAGACTGCTACTTGAAAGTGGCGGTCTCAAGACGACCGTCATTTGATAAAATAAAAATGAAATAAACATAAAAGTAAAATAAAATAAAATAAATTTTTTTACTATTCATTGAGAACGCGGTCTCCTTGGAGACCGCTGTTGACACCCATTTTTTACCTATGAGTTGAGCCATTCCCCTTACTATTATTTGTTGATGTCTCGAATTGTCCATTACTCATTGGACTATTTTCAGGCACGATTTTTGGCTTATTTTATGGGTATCTCCCTCCCTGACTGGGTTTGCGCTCGAATTCGGGCTTAATGGGCTTCGATTTCGTTTGGTTTTGGGTTAAGTGGGCTTATTTATCTCATTTTATCAATTTCAAACGTCCAGGATGTACGCGATCTAGCGACTGGCCGTTTAGTGACTGAGCGGTTTCCTCTGACCTGTTTAATTATTTATTGGGTATTTATTTGATTTCTTGAATTTCCATCGACAAGCCTTTGCACTGTCTTCATTCAACCGTTCACATTCTTTGAACGGCCAAGCATTAGACCGTCCATTTCCCAGAGTCCACAGCCTGTTGGTTTTTCAGATAATTATCTATTTATCTTATTTTTCTGGATTTACCACCGACAGGTGTACACAGCCTAGCATTGGACCGTTCTAATCACTGAGTGGTCTAGCATTAGACCGTTTTATCCTCAAGAGTCCAACGCCATGACAGCCGGTCAGTTCGGTGGATAATTGGATAATTTCACATTTTTATTTATTTATCACCGACAGTATTGGATGGTCTAGCATTGGACCGTGTAATGGTTTGGGCGGTCTATCGCGCGACCGTTTACATGCTCGAAACTTGTTGATTATATGGGTTTTCTCTCTCCATCCGTGGTTAATTCTCCACCTTCCTCCACCATTTTCTACGTGGTTTCTCAACCAAATGAGGTGCCGTTTGAACCTGGTGGAAGATAAAAGGTTTATCTACGAATTTGGTTTTATCATCTCGGATTAATATCCACTGGAAAATCCAATTTCGAGATTGGACTTTTAGGGCTCTATAAATAGTGTCCCTAGTCCAAGCTTGAAAAGGAGGAGATCCAACGTCGACGGCGAAACTCTGCCGAACTTTTGAGCGAACTGTAGCCAGGGAGGGAGGCTTTCTACATCCTTCTAAGCCTCCGGTTCAAGGGAGTAGTCATTTGATTTGAGTTTTAGTCACGATATTTAGTATTTAGTTCATTCATTGCATGCTTGTTTTCCCCATTTCTTCCCACGTTTTTGCATTATTTCACATCATTTCACACCCTCCCATTTGTTTTTGACTCCCTATAGGGATTTAAAAACCTCCTAGGTATCGCCCCTTCCAAGTCATTACGTCGATTTGCCATTTCGTTCTATAGTTACTACACGTTTTAGGGCTAATTTAGGTGTTGTTTGCTTGTCTTTCACGTTGTTTTGCAGGTCAGCATCAGCATAGCACGAGGCCCATCCCCTCTGGCCGGTCGGAAGGGGTGGAGGATTAGGTCTCACAACTTTGAAGTCTAGTGCTTTAGACGGTCGTCTTTCGCCCGTTTGCGGATAAGAACGGTCCTTTACGAGCCGTTCAGATCCTGTAGGTGGCTGTCTGAGAACCATTCTATCGTCAGATCTATCTTCGTCCCGCTTCCTTCTACATCGTTGTAGGCGGTCTGTCGAGCGACCGTGCCATTCACTGAGCGGTCCCCCTAGGACCCTGTATACTTATCAGCACTGCATCTTGGGCGAGTGCTTCCTCCCTCTTTCCAAGGTACATCTTACCATCCGGTACCCGTGTCTTGGTGGCGATCACGATCACACACACTTCTTAACTCTTTCTTTCTTCCATAGTTTGGTTTGTCTTTACACTTTGATTACTAGAAAAGGAAGGTAAGAAGGAGAAAGGTGGGAAAACATGTCAACATCCCATTTTTTGGCGATCACGGTGGGACTCCTAGTGCCCATCGTGTTATTATTCTGCTGATCTGCATTTTTCTATGCTTGGTTAGGTTTTTGTTATGTGATTTCAGGTTACTATTTCGTCCATCGGGGTTTCTGTCCTCAGAGGTGTACGCGGTTCTCCCAGGGCCGCTCAAGTCACCCCGCGGTCGGAAGATAGATCGTTCTGACCCAGTCTCAGGTGCGCTCTCTTTCCTTCCTATCACGATGTCATTGCCTGCACTGTCTGATTCTGGCCATTCCTCTGCTTCCGCGTTCGTCTTATAGGCCGTTCATTTCCATCTCACGGGTGTTTGCTTCTGTGTGAGCCTGTTAGCTTCAACGGTCCTCTCCGGACCGTGCATTTTCCTCCACGGTCTTCCAATAGACTGTGCTCTTTTGCTGGCTCAGGTACGTTACTACCTTGCATACACTTGTGGGTTTATTGATTCTCTGCGGTCTGTTTAGGGCCATTCTGTAGGTCGCACGGTCACTCGGTTGACCGTTCCGTCAGGTACACTTCTCCTCAGCCATCTTAGTTCTATGTCTTTACTGTTTTGTTGTTTATTATTACTCCCTGTCACTGCACAGTCCTTCCCAGGCCGTCTACCTCCCTGAGCGGTCTCCCATTAGACCGTGTTTTGTTGCTACAGTGCACCCGAGATCATCAATTTGATTGTTATTCCATATTATTTCATACTTGATTGGTGCTGTTCTGATCTCCCCTGTTTGTCACTTGATTTTTGCATGATCATTGTTTCATTTGTTATACTTCATTGATCATTATTTGTTAAATTTAGGTTAGATTTCACATGCACTCCAGTGTGCATAGGATTCATTCATATTTTCCATATTAGTTGCATTCCTACCTTGGTAGGGGATCCTCTCGTCTCCATATTCCTTGGAGCCGACTAGGCGACCTTACCGGGGACCTCTATAAGTCCCCGTGAGCCGTGGATTCCCACACGGACGCTGGGCCGATTGTACATTTTCCACCCCTAGGTTTGCATTTGCATATGTGTGAGGGAGTTAACCTTAGATTAACCCAAAGTTTGGCCTCTTCCCATAGGGCACCCATGTCTTGAAGGAATTATGCGTAATTAAAATCATTAAAAGGGCCCACCAAAACTTTGGAAAATAAAAATTAACGATCATATCAACTTGTTTGATCTTGGTTGAACCCTCTCACATTCATATTATTTGTTGGGTTTACCCCCAAGCCCATTTGTGGTGTTGTATGTTGTGTAGTGGACAGCGGATCTAGAGGGGAGGGGTGAATAGATCTGCCCCTCTTTTCGCAATGCAACCCTCTTTAAAGCTAGATGATGAAATAAGCAGCGGAATATAACTAGCTTGACGAAGAACACAAATGATTTGCTTGGGAAGATGATTACGCAATATAGATATTGAACCTAAGCATGCATCTAACACATATCAATCGCATAATCAAACCACAACACAAAGGATTTTAAGGTGGTTCGGACTGAATCTCCAGTCCTATGTCCACCCCTCACCAAATCCGGTGAGGCTCCACTAGTGCCACGCACTGAACCGTAAATCGGAAAGATCACCGATTGCCTTCATACTAACCACCGGTACGGACGTCAACACCACAGATTGGACAACTTCCGATTGCCTTCCTACTAACAACCGGTAGGGTCGATCTTCAGTTCCAAATATTTGAATGAAATGGAAAAGAACAAGAATTGAAAACACTCAAACAAGATATGAAAACACTCAAAGAGAAAGGATCTTGTCTGAGATTGCTGGGGCTTGAATCTTCTTTTGAAGTAGCTTGAATCACTTAGAGATTTGATGAAGAACTTCTTCCCGGAGTATTGTTTACAGCTACAGTACTCGAACTCCTCTCCCTTGAACACACCCTTGCAGCCTTCTTTGATCTCCCTTATTAGTCTTTCTTGCTTCTACTCTTCCTTGGAGGTTGCTGGATTGAGATATGAACTTGAATCACCTTGAGTTGATGGAGAGAGTGTTGGATGTAGCTTTGATCTTCCTTTTGATCCTCTTGAATTGATGAAGAGGAAGAAGGATGCAGTTTAGATCACCCTTGAGAGTCTTGATTGCTTCTTCTTCCTTGGAGGTTGAGATGGCTTCAGATTTGGACTTGAATGCCTTGGAATGGATGAAGAACTTCCTCCCGAAACACTGTTCATGGAGGTGCTACAGTACCTCGAAAATGGTCTCCCTTGATCTCCCTTGAAGTCTTGAAGTGATAGGGTTTTCAACCCCTCATGTGTTGGTTTTATAGACCTTGAATGTTCCTTGGACATCCTTCAGACCAGATCCACAATTTGTGGGTGATTAGGTGACTTTTGGATTAAAGAAATCCATGGAAAGGGGCTGGCCACGAGGTGGATTTCGAAGTCAAACATGGCTGCATCGGGGCTGGCGGTCGACCTGTGGCTTCTAGCGGTCGACGCTACTGAAACACCTGCAAACGGATGATCCCTGGGAAATCCGGTCGACCGCTACTGGCTGGCGGTCGACCTATAGCTGACAGATCTGCAGTCGGGGGGTCCCTGGCTAGGGCGGTCGACCGCCCCTGTGCTGGCGGTCGATCGCCAGCTGGGCAGACCCCGGTCCAGCCCGGGTCGGTCCGTTATCCGCTTCAACTCCGTCGTTCAACTCCATTAGCAGCCCGTGCATGTTTGTGGCATCACCCTTGATAGTCTAGAAGGTATCAATTGAGTCTTTAACCTTGGATTCTCTTCTTGTGCAGTGGCCTTGGCTATTTGAATGAAGCTTGTAGTTGTTGTATAGACTTTGTGTGTGAAGTAGCCGGCCAATGTATAGACTTGTGTTGCAGCCATCAACCAACGTACATACTTGGAGTTGTGCTAGAAGCCAATGTATAGACTTCATCTGCAACAACATATAGACTTCAAGTTGTGCTAGGCAGCCAACGTACAGACTTCATCTGCAGCAACGTATAGACTTCAAGTTGTGCTAGGCAGCCAACGTACAGACTTCATGTTTAGCAACGTACAGACTTTATCCAACGTATAGACTTCGTCCAACGTATAGACTTTGTCCAACGTATAGACTTGGTCCAACGTATAGACTTGGTCCAACGCATAGACTTTGTCCAACGTATAGACTTCGTCCAACGTATAGACTTTGAATGCAGTGCACATGCCCGCAACCTGCTCGATGAAATGACAAACTGCTTAAACAGATACACAATGACATCATATGCAAACACAATGTGACTTATAGTAGTTGCTATCATCAAAACCATAATAGTGATCATGGTGCACATGTGTTCAACATTCTCCCCCTTTTTGATGATGGCAACACTGTGAGTCATTATATGGTAGAAATAGCCAAGATGGCAAAGTGTATGATATATGTAACATATGCAGCTCAAGATCCATGATAGTAATAGCATGTGAATGTAATTATGAATGCTATGCAATTATGCAAACCCCACCACATACACATATGAGATGCAAAGTGAGCAATGGATTCTCCCCTTGGACTCTCCCCATACACCATTCACACATCCCCCATGACAACTCACAAAGCACATAAGCTCTCCCCTTTGACAATGCGATAACGTATATAGCTCTTACAAAGGACTCACACAAAGAATTCTCTCCCTTTGCCAACAGCAAAAAGGAGGGATAATAGTAAAATGTCTGTGAGACCAGAGCTGAAAGGAGTTAAGAGCAAGCCATTATATGCAAACCTAAAATAGACCGTGAGCAATATGTATGGTTCAAAGCTAATGAAATCTGAATTCATCAACATAGTTCGAAAAGCAGCTACATCCAAGATGTAATAGAAATGAACCAAAGGTGCATATCATGGCAATGTTTAACCGTCCCTTGTCTTATATATCCATATTTAGTAACTACAAAGGGAATAACACAAAAAATGAGTATTGAGGCTAAACAATCATGACTAAAGCATGGAATTTTATGAGTTCAACAAATTTAATTTTTAATATCTTTTGAATTTGAAGGCACATGACTCGTATTTTACGAGTAATCAAGTCTAGTACATATCTCCAAGCCGTAAGAATACACGTTGTTTAGACGCCAGTATTCCTAGGTATTTGGCAAGATTGACGGTTATGCTTCAGAATGAACAGAGATAGCAAAGTCACGTCATGACATATCCAAACTCATTTCATGATGAGAAGATATGTTTCTCAGCAATTATGTCATTACTCTGCCTAGAGTCCAGATGAATTAAGACAGAGATAACAGAGGCACATCATGACATATCATTCGTCACTTGATTTGATGACGTGACATATTTCTCCGTGCAACACTATCATTGCTCTGCAAATTGATTTTCAAGAATTCCAGCTCATCAAGATGTTTAGAAACAATACTAAGCTCTAGAGTATCACCAAGATTATCATGAAGTCTGGATTTTCAGATTTCAGGGTAGTCATTCAAGACATAACATGCAGTCTTTAGTGAAAGTCTAATAAAACTATAGAACATAGATGATTTCAAATAAGATATATCAGAACTACAAGTAAATCATTAAATCTGAACCATTTTCATTGAATGGACAATCATTAGGGCATGTAATAGAAAGCTCTTACACCATATGTTCATCTGTCTCATGAACTCAAACCAGACTGTAAGCCACTGAAGTGCAGTTTGCAAGAGGTTAAGAGAATCAAGAAAACTCCCCCTAAGGATATGCAATGGATGCACGAAGGAGTTATGTTTGCAATCAAGTGGAATGACAAAGGAGGTTGACCTAGTCACTCATGAAGGTCGTAGAAATGAAATGTATGACCCAACCCAAGGTTGTACACTTATTAAATGCCACAGAATGAATATGAATTATATGCATGAATGCTGTAAAAGGACAACTCCCCCGTACTATATGGCCTATATGCGACATTGACACATGGTACTTGGCGGAGGTGAAACCTCATGCATATTGAGTGTTTCGAGACAAACATAACATGCCCTTCCATACATCAACATTTGATATACCATGGCCATGCAAGAATGATGCGACACAAACCATGCAATGCATTGGGAACATAGATTCAACTTGATTATGCAACTACATGCAATGCGACACCATATGCAAAAAGACATATTGACATATAAACAATGCATGAATACCAACTTGCAAAACACACAACTAATTGAACATGATCATCATTTCAAATTCTTATTGGCCTGAGGTCGGCAAAGACCAAGCTCCCTTCTGAGTGTTGAAAACCTGTCATTACACAAGGACTTGGTGAAAATATCAGCAATTTGATTTAGAGTATCAACAAAATGCAGTTCAAAAATTTTCATACTGACCTCGTCTCTAATGAAGTGATGCCTAATCTCAATATGCTTAGTCCTAGAGTGCTGGACTTGATTTTTTGCAAGATTGATAGCACTAGTGTTATCACACAGAATCGGGACACAACCAAGATCCACCAAGTAGTATTGGAGTTGGTGTTTAATCTATAACACTTGGGTGCCACAGCTCCCCGCAGCGACATATTCTGCCTCCGCGGTTGAGAGGGCAACCGAGTGTTATTTCTTGGAGGCCCAAGAAACTAAACACCCGCCTAGAAACTGGCAATAGCCACTAATACTCTTACGATCCAGCTTGCATCCAGCGTAATCCGCATCAGAATAAGATATAAGAGATAAATCACATGATGACGGATACCACAATCCTAAATCTTGAGCGCCGGTAAGATATCGAAGGATACGTTTGACGGCAGTCAAATGAGATTCTCTAGGACTAGCTTGAAATCTAGCACAAAGGCATACACTAAACTGGATATCTGGTCGGGATGCAGTCAAATAAAGCAAAGAACCAATCATACCTCTATGGACCTTTGCATCCACCAATTTACCATTGTCATCCGAATCTAGTGAAGTTGAGGTGCTCATCGGAGTTGCAATGATTTTGCTGTTTGCCATGTCAAATCTTTTTAGCAGGTCCTTGATGTATTTGGCTTGACTTATGAAGCAACCATCTTCTCCTTGGTTGACCTACAAACCGAGAAAGAATTGAAGTTCTCCCATTAGGCTCATCTCAAATTCGCTAGTCATGAGGTTAGCAAATTCCTCACACATTTCAGATTTTGTAGAACCAAACACAATGTCATCAACATAAATTTGAACAATCAAGATGTTCTTACCTTGCTTCTTGGTGAAAAGTGTTTGATCTACATTACCTCGTGTGTACCCTTTTTCAATGAGGAACGAGCTTATTCTCTCATACTAAGCTCTTGGTGCTTGCTTAAGTCCATAAAGCGCCCTGTCTAGCTTGTATACAAAATCTGCATTGTTAGAATTCTCAAAGCCAGGGGGCTGCTCAACATAGACTTCTTCTTTGATCAAGCCATTCAAGAAAGCACTTTTGACATCCATTTGATACAGCTTTATTCTAAGGGAGCATGCAAAGGTAAGTAAAATTCTGATGGCTTCGAGTCTAGCAACTGGGGCATAAGATTCATCAAAATGTACCCCAAACTCTTGATTATACCCTTGAGCCACCAATCTAGCTTTATTTCTTATTATCTTGCCATCCTCACTTAGTTTGTTCCTAAAGACCCATTTAGTGCCTATGACAGATTGTGTTGAAGGTCTAGGAACAAGATGCCAGACTTTATTCCTTTCAAATTGGTTTAACTCGTCTCGCATTGAATTTATCTAGTTTTCATCTTTTAATGCTTCATCAATGTTTTTGGGTTCAAGCTGAGAGACAAGAGCAAGTTGATCTAGTTCTTCCACAATTCTAAAATGTGACCTTGTTCTAGGTGGGTCATTCAAGCTGCCAATGACATTTTCCAAGGGATGATCCTTAAGATTTCTAATATTTTTAGAATCGTTACCTTCCCCTGGAACTTGATCCCTTGCATTGCTTGATTCAGCTAGGTCACCATCTTCTTTTATTTCTTCTTATGGAGGATCACTCTTATCCTTCATGTTTAGAAATTCTTCATCTTCATCGTTTTTCTTGCAAGAGTTATCATTGTTAGAATCATGATATTCATCAAAGGAAACATGGGGTGATTCTTCCACAGTTTGACTTTTGATATTGTAAATTCTATAAGCCCTAGATATATCAGAATATCCAAGGAATATACCTTCATCGCTCTTGGGCTCGAATTTATCTAAGTCTCTTTTGTCATTGTTGTGGATGAAGCATTTTGACCCAAACACTTTCATATATGAGAGAGAGGGCTTTTTACCTTTCAGCAACTCATAAGGAGTCTTTTTGGTGTGTGGCCTTACCATAGAGCGGTTGATAATGTAACATGTCGAGTTTACCGCTTCGCCCCAAAACCTCCTTGGAAGTTACCGTTCAGCAAGCATGGTTCTTGCCATCTCTACAAGTGTTCGGTTTCTCCTTTCAACTACACCATTTTGCTCCGACGTTCTTGGTGAAGAGAATCCGTGTGAAATACCTTCATCCCTGTAAAGATTACAGAAATCAGTGTTTTCAAATTCACCACCGTGATCAGATTGAATCTTGGAGATCTTGAACACACCGTCCTGCATTATCTTCATGTAGAGCGCCTGAAACTCATCAAAAACATCATTTTTATGTGAGAAAGAAAACCCATATGAACCTAGAGAGGTCATCCACCAAGACATATCCATATTTTCTACCACTTAAACTAGCAGTTCTGGTTGGACCAAACAAGTCTATATGAATTAGCTCGAGTGGTTTGGATGATGTATTTTCAGATCTTCCCTTGAAAGATTTTCTTGTTTGTTTACCTAGGGCACATGCATCACACAACTTGTTTTCTTGTTTAAATGATAATTCAGGCAACCCTTTCACCATTGAATGCTTTAACAATTTATGTAAGACATTGTAGCTAGCATGTCCTAGTCTACGATGCCATAACCAAGCAATTTCAGATTTTGGTGTAGCAAGACAAAGATTTAAATGAGCAGGATCATCTAAGTCAATCATGTAAACATTGTTGACTCTCTTACCAGAAAATTTTACCTTGTCAGATTTTGGTTCAAGAATTCTGCATTCATGAGAGTCAAACAACACTTTATGACCTTTATCACACAATTGACTTATGCTAAGTAGGTTATATTTCAAACCTTCAACTAGCAACACATTTTCAATGGAGTTGGAGAGGTTCTTACCTACATTACCTGTTCCAATGATTTTTCCTTTGTTATTCCCTCCAAACGTAACGTATCCTCCTTCCTTTTCCTCCAAGAGACAAAATTTTGTTTTGTCTCCAGTCATGTGTCTTGAACAGCCGCTATCAAGATACCACTTGTTATGCATGGCTGCAAGACATTCCTGCACAAACAATTAAGCAATTGTATTTGGAACCCAACCAATTTTGGGTCCCATCAAACTCTTAAGATTTTCAAAACATGAAACCATTTCTTTTGGAATCCAAACATTTCTAACATTCATGTTTTGTTTGCTTAAAGCAGGGATTTTGTTTTTCTTTTCAGCCTTGATATTACCTTTTTGTTTAGAGGCTCTTTGTTGGATTTTGTGAAAGTTTGATGAAGTTGGCTTCTTAACCCATTGTGGCCATTGGTTATTTTTGGGTTGAAAGTGATTGTTTTGCCACCTATGGGATTGATGAACATAGAAATCACAATTGTCCCAAAGATATGGTGATGCTATCCTGTATGAGTGTGCAATCCAATTGTGGTGAAATCTGGAAGCTTTAGTATGCGATGGCCAAGGAGGTGTTGACATATGTTGTGGGGAAGGTCGACCTTTCTTTGGTTTTTGGACAGGCTTTTTGGGAATGTTGGTGACTGCCTCTTCAATCTTTTCTTTCCCTTTCTCCTTTTATTTTTGTTGATTTTGAGTGGGAGTTGTGTTTGAGGTAGAAGCTTCGGAAGATGAAACAAATGTGACAGTTTTGAGCCCAATTGGCCTTTTGTTTGTTGGTTCAAAACCCAACCCTTCCTTGTTGAAGTTCAGTCTAGTACCTAGCAATGCATCTAGGTTTTCTCTTCTATCCACAAACTTTTCGAAAGATTGTTGTTTATCCTTCAACTCTTTTTGTAGGTTTTCAATATTTTGAAGAAGTTGAATGTTGACTTGTTTGACAGCTTCATACTTTTCATTACTCAATTTACTATCTTTTTCATAGCTTTACATTTTGAGCTTCATGCTATCAATCTCATTTCTCAAATCCTCATTTTCAGTTTCCAAGTCAGCCATTTCTTTTCTTCCTTCCTCCAAATCCTCAATCATTTTCTTAAGATCTTCAATTTCAGTCTCAAGTAGAGCATTCATATCATTCATATTATGATCATGCACAAATGAGTTTTTTTTTTCAATGATTTATTCTCCTTTCTGTACATTTCATATTTTCCCATGAGTTGTATATATGCATCCTCCCAATCATCAATTGTATAATCTTCAAATGGAGAATTTACATCAGTTTCTTCATCACCTTTGTCCATAAGGCAGAAATCTTCTTTTTCTTTGTCCGAGGAGCTGGTTCCGTCATCACTTTCCTCTTCATCGCTCCATATGGACACCATGGCCTTGTTCTTCTTCTTGCCCTTCCATTTGTCAGCTTTTCTGAATCTGTCGGGACAATCATTCTTGAAATGCCCTGGTTTGTTGCAAGAATAACAAATGATTTTGTCAGATTTCTTAGAGTTTTTAGAATTAGATTTGAAACCATTTCTTACCTTTGACCTTCCTCTCATGAAGCTCTTACCTTCCTTTCTCAGGAATTTTTTGAACTTACGTATGAGCATGGCTACGTCATCCTCTTCTCGCTCACTTGCCGAATCCTCACCTTCATCAGAAGTGCCATGACCGCTGGGTCATGCTTTAAGAGCTAGGGACTTCTTCTTAGGTGCCTCAGCCTCTTTGTTCTTGAGGTTGATCTCATAGGTCATCAATGACCCAATGAGTTCATCTACCTTGGTAGTTGCGATATCTCTTGATTCTTCAACCACGGTAGCCTTTATGTGCCATGCTGGAGTTAAGGATCTGAGAAATTTCCTTACAATTTCTTGCTCTGAATATTTCTTTCCCAAATCAGTTAAACTATTAGTAAGCACAGTCAATCGAGCATACATATCTTGAATTGATTCATCAGGCTTCATGCAGAACATTTCATATTCAGAAACTAAAATGTTGGCTTTTATTTCTCGTACCTGAGAGGTTCCTTCGTAGATTACCTCTACCTTGTCCCACATTAGTTTTGCAGATACGCAGGTAGCCACTCTTGAGAATTCAACTGGATGGAGTGAGCATTGCATGATGTGTTTGACACTCCAGTTGACAGTGGATTGCCTTATCTGTTCTTTGGTCCACAAGTCCTCATTATCCGTAAGCTCATACGGACCTTTGCTGATCACTCGCCAAAGTTCGTAGTCTTGGGCGCGAATGAACACCTACATACGATG
The DNA here is from genome assembly GCA_022559845.1 of Amorphophallus konjac. Classification (NCBI taxonomy): domain Eukaryota; kingdom Viridiplantae; phylum Streptophyta; class Magnoliopsida; order Alismatales; family Araceae; genus Amorphophallus; species Amorphophallus konjac. Next base: position 247,145,016 of record CM040121.1, on the reverse strand, counting down.
TTTCCAATAGGGATAATTAGATCCAGTGAAATAAGGAGGCCTATTCACAGAATGTCCTTCAGGTAAATAACCCTTAGACGCTGATCCACCATTTCCCTCAAGGTCGTTGGACCCCATAATGAGAGATTACGCTCTGATACCACTTGTTGGGTAGAGGACAGTGGATCTAGAGGGGAAGGGTGAATAGATCTGCCCCTCTTTTCGCAATGCAACCCTCTTTAAAGCTAGATGATGAAATAAGCAGTAGAATATAACTAGCTTGACGAAGAACACAAATGATTTGCTTGGGAAGTTGATTATGTAATATAGATATTGAACCTAAGCATGCATCTAACACATATCAATCACACAATCAAACCACAACACAAAAGATTTTAAGGTGGTTCAGACTGAATCTCCAGTCCTACGTCCACCCCTCACCAAATCCGGAGAGGCTCTACTAGTGACACGCACTGAACCGCAAATCGGAAAGATCACCGATTACCTTCCTACTAACCACCGGTAGGGACGTCAAAATTGCAGATCGGACAACTTCCGATTGCCTTCCTACTAACCACCGGTAGGGTTGATCTTCAGTTCCAACTGTTTGAATGAAATAGAAAAGAACAAGATGTGAAAACACTCAAATAAGATATGAAAACACTCAAAGAGAAAGGATCTTATCTGAGATTGCTGGGGCTTGAATCTTCTTTTGAAGTAGTTTGAATCACTTGGAGATTTGATGAAGAAGTTCTTCCCGGAGTACTGTTCACAGCTACAGTACTCGAACTCCTCTCCCTTGAACACACCCTTGCAGCCTTCTTTGATATCCCTTATTAGCCTTTCTTGCTTCTACTCTTGCTTGGAGGTTGCTGGATTGAGATATGAACTTGAATCACCTTGAGTTGATGGAGAGAGTGTTGGATGTAGCTTTGATCTTTCTTTTGATCCTCTTGAATTGATGAAGAGGAAGAAGGATGCAGTTTAGATCACCCTTGAGAGTCTTGATTGCTTCTTCTTCCTTGGAGGTTGAGATGGCTTCAGATCTGGACTTGAATACCTTGGAATAGATGAAGAACTTCCTCCCTAAACACTGTTCACGGAGGTGCTACAGTACCTCAAAAATGGCCTCCCTTGAGCTCCCTTGAAGCCTTGAAGTGATAGGGTTTTCAACCCCTCATGTGTTGGTTTTATAGACCTTGAATGGTCCTTGGACATCCTTCAGACCAGATCCACAATTTGTGGGTGATTAGGTGACTTTTAGATTAAAGAAATCCATGGAAAGGGGCTTGCCACGAGGTAGATTTCGAAGTCAAACATGGCTGCATCGGGGTTGGCGGTCGACCTGTGGCTTCTGGCGGTCGACCGCTACTGAAACACCTGTAAACGGATGATGCCTGGGAAATCCGGTCGACCGCTATTGGCTGGCGGTCGACCTGTAGTTGACAGATCTGCAGTCGGGGGGTCCCTGGCTGGGGCGGTCGACCGCCCCTGTGCTGGCGGTCGACTGCCAGCTGGGCAGACCTCGGTCCAGCCCGGGTCGGTCCGTTATCCACTTCAGCTCCGTCGTTCAACTCCATTAGCAGCCCGTGCATGTTTGTGGCATCACCCTTGATAGTCTAGAAGGTATCAATTGAGTCTTTAACCTTGGATTCTCTTCTTGTGCAGTGGCCTTGGCTATTTGAATGAAGCTTGTAGTTGTTGTATAGACTTTGTGTGTAAAGTAGCCGGCCAATGTATAGACTTGTGTTGCAGCCACCAACCAACATACAGACTTGGAGTTGTGCTAGCAGCCAATGTATAGACTTCATCTGCAGCAACGTATAGACTTCAAGTTGTGCTAGGCAGCCAACGTACAGACTTCATCTGCAGCAACGTATAGACTTCAAGTTGTGCTAGGCAGCCAACGTACAGACTTCATGTTCAGCAACGTACAGACTTTGTCCAACGTATAGACTTCGTCCAACGTATAGACTTTCTCCAATGTATAGACTTGGTCCAACGTATAGACTTGGTCCAACGCATAGACTTTGTCCAACATATAGACTTCGTCCAACGTATAGACTTTGAATGCAGTGCACATGCCCGCAACCTGCTCGATGAAATGACAAACTGCTTAAACAGATACACATCGACATCATATGCAAACACAATGTGACTTATAGTAGTTGCTATCATCAAAACCATAATAGTGATCATGGTGCACATGTGTTCAACATTGTGTGTTGCATTTTCCCATTCATTTAGTCATTTGTGGTCCATTGTTCTGAGTTGCATTCGCATTTGCATATGTCCGTTCATCTCCCACCCTCTTCCCTCACATCATCTCCCCTTCCTTTTAATCTGTGAGCCCTTACTTCCCTCACTGTATTTCCCTGACTTTCCTGTATGAAGTCTCCATTTGCCCTCATGGAGCGCCATTTTTCTCCTGTATATTACTCTTCTTCTTCCCCATCTTCCTATGCCCGCGTGGATTCATCTTCCCACGCGGGCCCATCTTCTCGTGGCCCTTCCGACCCACAAACAAATCTCATGGCCCACCTATCATCTCTTGCTTGCCAAACGGCCCCGGTCCAGGCCCAAAAATTCACCGCTAATCTTGATGGGCCTTATTCTCATAACGGCCCTCCCTCTTCTACTCTTATAGGGCCCCCTTCCTTTAACGTCCCCTCTTATTCTATTAATGGGCCCCGTGTTGCTGCTGGCCCAATCAGTCCTTATTCCCACATTCATGATCCTTCCAGGCCCACATATCCTACCATTTCGGGAATGGGCTTTCATTCTTCTCAGACCGGATCTCCTTATCCAGCCCACTATCATACCCCTGGTCCAAATTCAACCTCTCTTCCTCAGGCTGGGTTGCATCCTTCTCAGCCTCTCCCCATCGAAGAGATGATTGCTCAAGCCCAACGCCAGCTTGATAAACTTTAAAGTCAAATTGATCCCAAAACTTCTTTGAGTGTCCTGTTTGCATTCCAAGGTCTTCAGCTTCCACCGCGTTCACAAATTCTCGCATATCACCGCTATGGTGGAGTCGGTGACTCCTACATGCACTTGAAGGAGTTTCTTTGTGAGTCGGCCCAATTCTGATATGACCAACGTTTGATGGCCTATCTGTTTGGTCTGTCTCTAGAAGGCCCGGCTCAGGATTGGTTCTTTTCATTGCCGCAAGATCAAGTGGTGAATTTTCAAGCCGTTCAAGAGAAGTTTATTCAGTAGTATCAAGACCAGGTTGGGCCCAGGTATTCCATAGTTGATCTGGCCCATGAGAAGATGGAGCCCGATGAAGAGTTCTCTACCTTTGCCGACCGCTGGCATCGCCTAGCCACGCGAGTCCCAGGGCATATTCCAGAGGGAGAACAAATCAAAATGATCATTTCTAATGCAACGCCCAAGTACCACTTTATCTTAGCCTTGAACGACATCACCTCATGGCAGCAGCTCTATAGCCGAGCCCGCTTCATTCGTCAACAACTCCTAGTTTCCCTTGAGCCCGAGTCCCCTCCACCTTCTATGCCCACATACGCCTCCTATCCATCACCTTCCATGAGTCAGCCATCCTCTACATATCCTTCCACAAGTTAGCCTTCCGCTCCCACACATCCATACACCTCCACATATCCTTTCACATATCAACCCTCCACGAGTCAGCCTTCCGCCTCTCCCTACCCGCATGAACCTCTGCCCCCGATCAAGGAAACACCACACCCCGAGCGGGTGGATGCCGTCTATATACCCCCTCATCTTGCTCCGCATATGCCTTCACCAAATCCTTCCCTTAGCCATGCACCATTGCCTATGCAACCTCTGCTTCCATCCCCGCAACCTTCTCCATCACCTTTTCCATATCCCTCGACATCCACCGTACCCGAAGCGGGCTCCTTCTCCGTCGTTGCCGGAGTCTCTTACAGACATTTTTAGGGCTTTGATGGCCGCTCACGCGTTGCAGCTCCCTCCGATTATGCCTTGCCGACCCGCGGCCGGGGAAGTGTTTCAATATTGCAATTTTCATCGTCAGCAGGGGCATTTGGTCGAGGATTGCCCCGAGTTTCAGGAACTTGTTTATGGCCTGGAAGATAATAAGAGGATCGATTGGGCCGCCATGCATGAAGCTATCTTAAATCTCCGCAATAAGCAGCAGCAGCAGCGGTAAGAAGTGCCGCCCAGGCAGCCGTCTCTAGTACAAGACCAGGGGAACCCCTGTGATTCTTTATCTGGCATTGCACCTTCTCCGTCACCTACTCCACCACCTGATCCCTCACATATTTCATCACCTACCCCCGCACCTTCACCATCTCCTACTCAACCTCCATCTTCTCCACAGACCCATGCCTCTGCTCAGGCAAGTGCTACCTCTCCTTCCTCCTCCATTCCCACCACCGCTTCTATTGCCGACGCCACACGAGGTGTCGTGTCGATACGTCGAAGGTGGGCGTCATGACCCTCCAATTCCTCTGCCTCACCACCACTGTTACCATCCTCACCTCCACTACCTCCATCAACCACATCACCCTCTCCACCCTCTCCACTACCCCTACCGCTATCACCATCGTCCTCACCGCTTCCTCTCCCAGCGACCCCTCTTCCATCACTTCCACCATCTCCACAGCCTTTACCCTCCCCTTCGCCATCGTTGCCCAAGCCTGAGCAGACTATACCTATACCCACATCTCCACTTTCACCTTTACCCTCTCCTACGCCTCCACCTTTGCCTTTGCCCCCACTTACGCCTTTCGAGCGGAACAACAAAAGAAAAATCATTGGAACAGGCACTCTATATGAAGATAAAGCAAGACGGGCTGAAGGCATTTCACACCGATTTTCTTCACCAAGAACCCCGGAGCAAAATTGTGTAGTTGAAAGAATAAATCGAACACTCATAGAAATGGCAAGAACTATGCTTGCCGAACGGCAACTCCCAAGGAAATTTTGGGCTGAAGCGGTAAACTTGGCATATTATATTATCAACCGCTCTATGGTAAGGCCACACACCAAAAAGACTCCTTATGAGTTACTGAAAGGTAAAAAGCCTTCTCTCACACACATGAAAGTCTTTGGATCTAAATGCTTCATTCACAATAATGATAAAAGAGACTTAGATAAATTCGAGCCCAAGAGCGATGAAGGTATATTCCTTGGATATTCTGATAGATCTAGGGCTTATAGAATTTATAATGTCAAGAGTCAAACTGTGGAAGAATCACCCCATGTTTCCTTTGATGAATATCACGATGATTCTAACAATGATAACTCTTGCAGGAAAAATGATGAAGATGGGGAATTCCTATGCATGAAGGAAAAGAATGATCCTCCACAAGAAGAAACAAGAGAAGATGGTGACCTAGCTGAATCAAGCAATGCAAGGGATCAAGCTCCAAGAGAAGGTAATGATTCTACAAATATTAGAATTCTTAAGGATCATCCTTTAGAAAATGTCATTGGTAGCTTGAATGACCCACCTAGAACAATGTCACATTTTAGAATTATGGAAGAATTAGATCAACCTGCTCTTGTCTCCCAGATTGAACCCAAGAATGTTGATGAGGCATTAAAAGATGAAAACTGGATAAATTCAATGCAAGACAAGTTAAACCAGTTTGAAAGAAACCAAGTTTGGCATCTTGTTCCTAGACCTTCATCACAATCTGTCATAGGCACTAAATGGATCTTTAGGAACAAACTCAGTGAGGATGGCAAGATAATAAGAAACAAGGTTATATTGGTGGCTCAAGGGTATAATCAAGAGTTTGGGGTAGACTTTGATGAATCTTATGCCCCAGTTGCTAGACTCAAAGCCATCAGAATCTTACTTGCCTTTGCATGCTCCCTTAGAATAAAGCTGTATCAAATGGATGTAAAAAGTGCTTTCTTGAATGGTTTGATTAAAGAAGAAGTCTATGTTGAGTAGCCCCCTGACTTTGAGACTTCTAACAATATAGATTTTGTATACAAGCTAGACATGGCACTTTATGGACTTAAGCAAGCACCAAGAGCTTGGTATGAGAGACTAAGCTCGTTCCTCATTGAAAAAGGGTACACAAGAGGTAAGATAGATCAAACACTTTTCACCAAGAAGCAAGGTAAGAACATCTTGATTGTTCAAATTTATGTTGATGATATTGTGTTTGGTTCTACTAAATCTGAAATGTGTGAGGAATTTGCTAACCTCATGACTAGCGAATTTGAGATGAGCCTAATGGGAGAACTCCAATTCTTTCTCGGTTTGCAGGTCAACCAAGGAGAAGATGGGTGCTTCATAAGTCAAGCCAAATACATCAAGGAGCTGCTGAAAAGATTTGACATGACAAACAGCAAAATAATTGCAACTCTTATGAGCACCACAACATCACTAGATTCGGATGAAAATGGTAAATTAGTAGATGCAAAGATCTATAGAGGTATGATTGGCTCTTTGCTTTACTTGACTGCATCCCGACCAGATATCCAGTTTAGTGTATGTCTTTATGCTAGATTTCAAGCTAGTCCTAGAGAATCCCACTTGACTGCCGTCAAACGTAGCCTTAGATATCTTATCGGCACTCAAGATTTGGGATTGTGGTATCCGTCATCATATGATTTATCTCTTATATCTTATTCTGATGAGGACTATGCTGGATGCAAGCTGGATCGTAAAAGTACTAGTGGCTACTGCCATTTTCTGGGCGGGTGTTTAGTTTCTTGGGCCTCCAAGAAACAACACTCGGTTGCCCTCTCAGCCGCAGAGGTAGAATATGTTACTGCGGGGAGCTGTGGCACCCAAGTGTTGTGGATTAAACACAAACTCCAAGACTACTTAGTGGATCTTGGTTGTGTCCCGATTCTGTGTGATAACACTAGTGCTATCAACCTTACAAAAAATCTAGTCCAGCGCTCTAGGACTAAGCATATTGAGATTAGGCATCACTTCATTAGAGATGAGGTCGTTAAGAAAAATTTTGAACTGCATTTTGTTGATACTCTAAATCAAATTGCTGATATTTTCACCAAGCCCTTGTGTAAGGACATGTTTTCTACACTCAGAATGGAGCTTGGTCTTTGCCGACCTCAGGCCAATAAAACTTGATATGATGATCTTATTCAACTTAATTGTGTGTTTTTTTGCTGATTGGTGTCCATGCATCATTTATATGTAAATATGTCATTTTGCATATGGTGTAGCATTGCATGTAGTCATGATGCATAATAAACTTGAATTCATGTTCACGATGCATTGCATGGTTTGTGTAGTCTCATACTTGCATGGCCATGGTATATTAAATGTTGATGTATGGAAAGGCACGCTATACTTGTCTAGAAGCACTCAATATGCGTGAGGTTTCACCTCCGCCAAGTACCATGCATCACTGTCGCATATAGGCCATATAGTAAGGGGGAGTTGTCTCTTTGCAGCATTAATGCATATATTTCATCTTCATTCTGTTAACTTTAACAAGTGTACAACCATGTGTTGGGTCATGCATTTCATTTCTGCCAACTTCATGTTCGATCAAGTCATGCCTTGCATGGTTCTAGTCAACCTCTCCTTGACAATTATCTTTTCACTTGCAAACATAACTCCTTGAGTGCATTCATTGCATATCCTTAGGGGGAGTCTTGCTGCCTTTCTTAATCTCTTGCAATCTGAACTTCACTGGCTTCCAGTTTAAAAATGAGATCATGAGACCGACAGAACTACGACGTAAGAGCTTTCTATTATATGCACTGATGATTGTCCATCCAATGAAAATGGTTCAGATTTAATGATTTCTTGAAGTTCTGAAATATCTTTTGAAATCATCTATGTTATATGGTTTTAATAGACCTTAACTAGAGATTGCATATTGTGCTTTGAATGACTATCCTGATATCTGAAAATTCAAAATTCATGACCATCTTGGTGATACTCTAGAGCTAAGTATTGTTTTTAAACATCTTGATGAGCTGAAATTCCTGAATATCAATTTGATTGAGCAATGATATTGTTACGCAGAGAAATATGTCACGTCATCAAATCAAGTGATGAAAGATATATCATGATGTCCCCCTGTTATCTCTGTCTTAATTATATTTGGACTCTAGGCAGAGCACTGGCATAATTGCTGAGAAATCTATCTTCTTATCACAGAAATGAGATTAGATATGTTATGACGTGACTTTGCTATCTCTGTTCATTCTGAAGCATAACCGTCAGTCTTGTCAAATACCTAGGGATATTGGCGTCTAAACAACATGTATTCTCACGGCTAGGAGGCATGTACTAGACTTGATTGCTCGTAAAATATGAGTAATGTGCCTTCAAATTTAAAAGATATTAAAAATCAAATTTGTTGAACTCATAAAATTCCATACTTTAGTCATGATTGTTTAGCCTCAATACTAGTTTTTGTGTTATTCCCTTTGTAGTTATTGAATATGGATATATAAGACAAGGGAAGGTTAAACACTACCATGATATGCATCTTTGGTTCATTTCTATTAAATCTTGGATGTAGCTGCTTTTCGAACTCTATTATTGATCTCAGATTTCATTAGCTTTGAACCATGTACATTGCTCACGGCGTGTTTCCGGTTTGCATATAATGGCTTACTCTCAACTCCTTTCAGCTCTGGTCTCACAGACATCCGTCACCTTCTCTACCTTATCCCTCCTTTTTGCTGCTGTCAAAGGGGGAGAAAATGTCTTGTTGTGAGTCCTTTATGAGCTAATACCTTTGTCCGTCCTTTGTGCGGCCTTTGTGAGTTGTCAAAGGGGAAGAGTGAATTGCGGACGGGAGAGAGTCCAAGGGGGAGAAAATGTCTTGTTGTGAGTCCTTTATGAGCTAATACCTTTGTCCGTCCTTTGTGCGGCCTTTGTGAGTTGTCAAAGGGGAAGAGTGAATTACGAACGGGAGAGAGTCCACGGGGGAGAGAACCTTGTGAGCTTTAAGTCTTCATATGTGATGGGGGATTGTGCATTGCATTCACATGCTTTGATCATCCATGCATATATATCTGCATTCACATGCTTTAATTATCATGGATCTTGAGTTGCATATCTTGGGCTGCATTTGTTATAAAATTTGTCATCTTGGACATTACTGCCACATAATGACTCACGATGTTGCCATCATCAAAAAGGGGGAGAATGTTGTGCCCCTGTGGTCATTTGAGTTATTTGATATTCATGGTTTTGATAATGGCTACACACTATAAGTCATTGTTGTTTTCCACTCCCATATGACTCACATATGTGATGTTTTACTCATGACAGATAAGCCAATAAATGGACAAGGAATAAAGTGAAGATGGCAAATGTGAAAGCTCAATGATTGCGCCCTCGCACACGGATCAACCTGCGCGGTTAGGTCGCGGGGATCGACCTGCCCGGTTAGGTCGCGGGGGTCAATGGGGCAGCGTCCCTTGCGGTGGTTTCCGAGGGCGGAGCCCCTGGAACGAAATTTAGAAATTCTCAAATGGTCTAATGCATAAACCAAACCCAAAAATACATGGAATTGATAAGGACATGAATATCTTGACTTATGGACATGTTTCTTTGAGCTAACACTTCATTTTTACAGATATAGGTCTTTCCGGTCGACCAACACACCTTGGCCAGTCGACCAGATTTTCCAGAGACGAAAGAACTTTAGAATTTACAGGTTCCGGTCGACCAGTGGGTAGTGGCCGGTCAACCAGTTCTTCCTGAAACGAAAAACTCCAATTTTTACAGGTTTTGGTCGACCGCCCCTAGGCGTCCAGTCGACTGGTTTTGCCAGAGATGAAAAATCAACCGACTGTAAAATTCCGGTCGACCGCCCCATGCCTTCCGGTCGACTGCTAGCCCCGAGCCATCAATTGTTGACTTTATTTTCCACTTCTAGAAGGGCCATTCTCCATGGATTTCTTTAATCCGAAGGTCACCCAATCACCCACAAAATGTGAATCTGGTCTGGGAGATGTCCAAGGACCATTCAAAGTCTATAAAATCAACACTTGAAGGGTTAGAAACCCTAATGCTTCAAGGGGATTCAAGGGAGGCTACAAGGGTGTGCTCAAGGGAGAGGAGTTTGAGTACTGTAGCGGTGAACTGTACTCCGGGAAGAAGTTCTTCATCAAATCCTCACGTGATTCAAGCTACTTCAAGAGGAGATCAAGCCCAAGCCAAGAGAAGGTAAAGCTGCATCCTTCATTATCTTCATCATCTCAAGGTGATCCAAAGAAGCTCATTCTCAAAGGAGATCAAATCTGCATCCTTCATCTTCTTCATCAACTCATAGCGATCCAAGCAAGATCTCTTCACAAGGAAGAAGATATCATTGAATCATCCGACTCAAGCTCCAATAATCTCAGACAAGAGTTTTCTTCTTGAGCATATTCTATATCTTGTTTGATGTTTGAGTGTTTTCATATTTGTTCTTTTTCATTTCATACAAACAATTGAAACTGAAGATCGTCCCTACCTGTGGTTAGTAGGAAGGCAATGGGAAGTTGTCCGATCTGCGGTGTTGACGTCCCTACCGGTGGTTAGTACGAAGGCAGTCGGTGGTTCTCCGATTTGTGATTTGGTGTGCTGCACTAGTGAAGCCTCACCGGATTTGGTGAGGGGTGAACGTAGGAATGGAGATTCAGTCCGAACCACCTTAAAATCTCGTGTGTTGTGGTTTGATTGTGTGATTGCTTTGTGTTAGATGCATGCCTAGGTTCAATCTCTATATTGTATAATCATCTCGCTAAGCAAATTATTGTGTCCTTCATTAAGCTAGTTATATTTCGCTGTTATTATCATTATCTAGCTTTAAAGAGGGTTGCATTGCGAAAAGAGGGGCAGATCTATTCACCCCTCCCCTCTAGATCCGCTATCCATTACTCAACATGGTTTTCTGATGTTCATCCTAAGGAGTTACTTGGTCAAGGATGTCGGCCTCTGATTAGCACCGGCTGTCTAGGGGCAACCACCCCGATAAAACTGCATATTCATGACCAGGCTAGGCCGTCTGCTAGGTGGGCATGCTATATGAAAAGATGTTTCAAGAAAAGAAGGCCGAAGGTCCTAGTCCGCACCAAGCAGGCCCGTGTTCAAGAGATTGCTGCTAAGAAGAGGCGACGGCGCAAGTACAAAGGCCACATGTTGTGCACTCGAGGGGCCGCTACTTCTTCTTCTCCTTTCTTCCATTCATCATTTCTTCTACTCACCTCCCACCCTTGGGTGGTGTATTTACCTTCTCCTAATCTAATTTCTGTTGTTTTCTCCTCTCTTTTCGGGTCCTCAAACCCCATTCTTCCTTCTCCCCTCATCCGGAACCTCCAGATTCTCCATCTTCTCAAGATTCTAGGCCTCGGCCTATGTCATCCTTTCATCTCACTTTTGGGGCTTCTTCTGATCCTTCTCCTTCGGTATTCTCGAGTTCTACTTCTCATTCTCTTTCCCTGACCCTGTCGGGTGACCATCATTCTTCTTCCCCGACCTTGTCGGGTGTCTATCATTTCCCTTCCCCGACCTTTTCGGATGTTTATGCTTCTTCTTCTCCGCCTCTGGCGGGTGATCGCTACTCTCCTTCTCTGACCATGTCGGATGATTCTTATTCTCCTCTTTCTTCTTACTCCTCCTCACCCTTTCAGGGTTCTTGCCCTTTTTCATGCTATTTTCGAGGCTTTAGTCCGCCTTGATCTCTGTTAATCCATGTTTATTCTGTATATGGTTGCTTATTATCACGGCTTCAGTACCTTAACGAGGGAGTTCTAGCCCTCGTCTCTCTTCCTTTTTATCCCTTCTTCATCCAGTATGATGTCTGCCACTCCTCTGTGTCGAGGAATCTAATCCTTTGCTCTCCTATCATCCTTTATCCTGGCAAGCAAGGAATACAAAGCTACTTGCGCTCCTCAAAGCTCGATGATCGAGATCGCTTCAGGATGTCGATTTCCACGCCATGGATTTGCAAAGGTATCTTTATTTTGTGCAAGAAACATGCTTTCATTTTCATTATTTCTATTGTTTCTATACATGGTTATAATGTTAATTTCTTAACATGATTGAGTGACTTTAGGAGTCTTTGTTTAATTAGATCTTAACTTTGTGTCAAACAAAAAGTTAGCTTCTGCAGCATCCTTAGGCTGGTAATAGATCCGCGCTGGGAGTCTAGTTTCTTTCCCTGATCGTTGAGGGTGACCTTTTGTAGGGTTTTTCACACACTTCACGGCAAGCCATGGTCGATTCCTCTGAGGCACATCATTGCTGCTTTGGCCATACTGTGGGTATGCACAAGGTCTTTTCTTATCTCTGCTCGACCAAGTGCAGGGGCAAGTGATTGATGGATGAGATGACCAACCTAGGCGCTCCCTAATACAAGAGAGGTCTCAAATAGGGGCAGTCTTGACCCTCAAAAGTGAACTTCCATGCTATATCTGACCAATAAGGGCTACCAAAATGAGAAAATAATTCAATGCAAAATTATGATTGGAAGGCGTGGCAAGAGTGGTAGTATAGTTCCCCGCGAGACGTCATGAGCCCGGTCGCATGCGTGCCTAATAAATATGGGTCTAAAAATCAAAAACACAAAGCCCCGGCACAACAGATTGTATCTTTGAGGGGTAGTGCCCTGGAAGGAAATCGAATCTTGATGTCTTCCATCCTGCATAAAGCTTGTCTCCAATTTTTTTTCTATTTCTCCCTCTTATGTTAGGTTGTATCCCGGGTATGGCCTTAGTAAGGGCACCGTTCTTTAGAGGCGGTTAGTTGTGGCGAGCCACCCTCATATGTACGCCCTGCTTAAGGGAAGCCTTTAATGAGAGGGGTAGGAACGATGGTCCCTAGCTAGTAGTTTGAGCCCGTCTTTAGGTGCTGCGGATTGCTATTTTAAAAATTAAAAAAAATAAAAAAGAGAAATATTACTAAAAATTCAAAAAATGAGATATTATCAAAAGTCCCAAAAAATCAAATATTTTTGAAAATTCAAAAAAAAATCAAGAAAATCAAAAAATCAAAAATATTTGTCTTTTTATTCCTTTCTATCTATTTATTTTAAGGACGGATACGTGATCTGTTGGCTAAGTGTGCAGGTTGCAGGTGTTCAAGTTTCCTTGCTCTATCTTTCGCTATGCCTCATGTTCACGACTTCTGATCTGTTCTCTCTTCTTCAATCTGGTTTCTCAATCTGTTCTAGAGCTTGTGTCCTTCTCAACTCTCACTTCATCTCATCATGTCTCTATGAGAGGGCATTGCCTCGCGATTTTGAACATGGCAAGTTCTACTTCATCCGATCTTGGGGGGGCTTTGATTAAAGAATGTGTTTGTTATCTTTTGTCTCCCGTGTTGGTTGTCACACGTGTTTATGTCTGTCATGTCTTTGTTTCATGTGTCAATGTCTCACATGTGTTGTCTTATGTCCCACGTGTCTTTGTCCCACCACGTCCGTGTCATCGCATGTGTTGTTTATGTCCCACGTGTCTTTGTCCCACCACGTCCATGTCATCACACTATTTATGTTGTCTTATGCCCCCCCGTGGTGTTGTCCCACGTGTCTTTGTCCCACCATGTCCTTATCCCACCGTGTTGTGGTGTTGTCTTGTTCCACCGTATTCTTCAATCTCTCGCATGCTTGCCATTTGTTCTTGTGATGTTTGTTATGTTGTTATGTTTTTTGTGATGTTATGATCAATTCATGTTCAGTTATGTTATGTTATCCTCATGCTTGTTCATGTGGTTGTGTCTTATTCAAACATCTAAAAAAAATGCCATTTCGCCTGCACAGGTAAGTCAGGTATGGCCTTCTATCCCTGTATCCCTTATTGCATTACTATATGGTATTATGTTATATTATCTCAAGAACCAGTTGGTTATTTGCGTGTTCCAGGATCTGATGTTCCCCTATAATAAAAATAATGATGATCCAGGTTCATGTGTTTAATCATCGGATAGGCCGTTAGGTTGGAAAATTAGGGGACGATGGTTTCATCTTGCACGCCGTGATTGCAGATAGTGTCTTGAGCCTGATTGCCCCAGTCTAGCAATATTGTTCTCGAGTATTTTCTATTTTGTGACTTTCTTTGTATTTATTTTAATAATTTCTTTTATCTTAGCCCAGAATGCATCAAACGCATCTTTTGAGCATTCATGACCCATGGTTTGTCTGAAAGTATCTTTTTTGTGATGGATGATTGTGATGGGGACATCACCTTCCATGCCCACGATCACAGCTCGTCTCCTCGCCCCGATTGTATCCGGCATGGTCTAGTTATTTAATTTTGAGTCCTATGTAATTTTTATTTGAGTCATTTGATGTATTTTCCCTTTTATTTGAGTCATGTTCCTAGGTCTTGTGTTTATTTCCCTAAGTTTGAGTGTCATTAGGTTGTCTAGTTAGCTATTGGGCCCAATTCATTGGGCTTGGCCCAAGGGCTCCCCCCTACCCCCTCGGTTATTTATCATTGAGTCAATTGTGAAGGACTTTTATAGAAATGTGGGTTTCCTATATAGGACCCCATTCCCCCCATTTCAACTTAATGAATCAATGAATGAAAAACTTGCCATTTTGAGAGTTTACACTTCTTATCCAGTGGAGAGATTCCATTTTTTGGGTGAGAAACCCTAGGGGAGAGATTCCCCACCCTTCCCTCTCTTAATCTCTCTTTTTCACTCTATTTTCTCTCTCCTCAACACCCAAATTCGAATTTTCTTCTCTCTCCTCCCTTCCCAACCACCTCCACTCCCCACCTACCCCATTTAAGCCTCTTCCCATTCCCCACAACCCTCATCAATACTCCACCCCTTCCCAAGACCCCCTCCACCAATCCTCTCCTCACCATCCAACCCCCAACTACCCCTCCCACTTTCCCAAGCACCCTTCCCACTACCCCAAGCACCCCTTCCCTTCCCCAACACAACCCCCCCATTCCCAAGACAAAAAAAATTAACCCCACCCTTAAACCTATTTTTGAATATCATTTCCCTCTCTCCATTCCAACCAAATTCGCAGCCCCCACTACCACCATCTATTGGACCTTCTTCCAGACCTTATTCTCCACCTCCCACACCTTAGAACACCCCCTCCAAGACCCCCTTACAACCAGGGGTCACTCCCACACTCATCTACCCCCTTCCCCTTCTTCTTTCTTGGTCATTGGAAGCTACTTCGAAGTTGCAGTTTGCTGTCCAGAGGTTGCAGATGAACCAGCAACTTGCAGCGGCCACCACGACATCCTCTGGACGAGTTTGAAGACCCAAAAGCTATCTTCGGAAGCGTCTACCAGTCTCCTTCACAACAGAAGTGGTTTCATCTTCTTCCGATCTCCGAGCCGTCCAGGAGGTCATTCTCCCACAACTGCGTAGTTCTGCCTCGGCTGAGGACCTAAGCCAGATTAGAAGCTCTGCCACGACGAACCCCAAAGGAATCAGTCCATGAGTTCTTCTTAAAAGTTCTTCATCGCCCAGTCTACTTCCAGAATCAAGAAATAGAACTTCATTCGGCGTTCGTGATCCAGAGTTCTCATTTTTCTCCCTCAGCTATGCAGATCTGCTACTCATAGTCTGCACCGACCAGTCTCCATTGTTCTGCATCTCCTAGTCTTCTCCGACATTGGTTGGCTTCCCCGTCAGTTTTGCTGCGAAGAAGATTTGTCCATGATTCCAACGACTCCGACGGTGCTCAATTCCGAGTTCTGGAACTGCTGGTACTTCCTCTGCAACCTTCTGTTATTGCGCCGATCTTCCCCCTGCAGAGGTTCTAAGCCGGAGAAAAAGCTTCACCACGATGAACCCAGGAGGAACCAGGCCACAAGCTCTTCTACAAAGTTTTTATCCTTCTTGTCTACTTTCGGAATCAAGAAGCAGAATCCCGTTCGGCATCAGTTAGCAGAAGTTATCAATTTTATTCCACGGTAGTGCGACTCTACTTCTCCACAGTCTGCACCGACCTCCCCTCACTCTTCTGGATCCACTGTTCTTCTCCGGCATCATTTGGTCTCCCTGTTTGTTCTGCTGCAAAGAGGACCTGTCCACGGTTCCAACGGTTTTGGCAGCACCTGATTTGGAGTTCGGGAGCAGCCGGGGCAACCTCTTCTTCTTGCTGTTAGTAACCAGTTGCTGTCAGTCCGGGAATCAGCGACCCTGTTCGAGCTCCTGCCCAGGCCAGCAGCAACCCCAGAAGAATTCGGAAAAATTCATAGGCACTCCAGTTCCAGTAACGAAGATTTTCTCACTGGTCTCACCCTCGGAAAAATTCCTGATCAAGTTCTGAAGCCACAGTACCGACTGTCTATCCACAATTGCTGAGAGACGGCAGATTCGGCATCTTCACTTCATCATCGTTTTAGCCCTAGTTTTCCCCACCCCGCTTGGCCGACTGAAGGCCCGTCCCTGCGTGGAGGTAGTTTGATTATAATCAATTAACCCTCACCCCAAGATCCCCCTCCTGCGAGAGGTGTGGTGTTGTAATTTAGTTTGATCAGGTCAAGCTACCCCGGCGCGGTGTGTGGGGAACCCACGCTTCCCCGCTCGCCCTCGTCTCCGAGCGGGACCGGTTTCTTCAAACCGGTCGAGTAAGTGCTCTATAACCTTGCTCTAATTCATGCTTGTTCTTTCAATATTATTTCATAGTTCCGCTGGCCGTGAGAGTGAGAGCTCGATCCTCAAGCCCCGTTGCTTTGAGTGATCACCGTGGGAAGAGAGAGTAACCCGGTGCCTTTGGCACTTTGTCGGCCCCATTGAATTGGGCATCCACAACCTTTGGGATTCAAATCTTGGCCTTGCTGGCCCTCTACCAGCAAGGGCCCAACCCCTCAACCTCACCTTGGCATTGCCAAGTTACCCCGGGTCTTGGTGAGCAACGGGTGAGCAGTCGTCGACATCGGTCCGTTTGATTGCGATTGTGCTTGTTTGTTTAAGTCCTAGGTTGTGTCACATCAGATTGTGCGTTCATGGTTTCGATTAAGAAGGAACTATTCCACTCAGAGTTGGAAGGTTTTCTCTGATCCATTCACCTGGTTTGATTGATTGAAGGTCCCCGTCTAGAGTTTTAGTCTGTTTCTTTACTTTTTACTGCTTATTCCGGTATCCTCATTGGTCCGAGGGATTGTGTCCCCCATGAGGTTGATCGTGTGTTTTTCTTTCGTTTAGTTAATTTCTCCAGACTGGTGTCGTTTTGGTTCGATTGTCCCTTGTGTTTTGTTCGAAGTTTTTCAGAAGAATCCTGTCGCCCGTTGGCAATGAAACAGGAGTCTTTTACCTTAACGCCCGCTATTTAGTCCGCTCCGCTTCATTTCAGCTTCATCTCCATGTTCCATTTCACTT
This sequence comes from Amorphophallus konjac, assembly GCA_022559845.1. Taxonomy (NCBI): domain Eukaryota; kingdom Viridiplantae; phylum Streptophyta; class Magnoliopsida; order Alismatales; family Araceae; genus Amorphophallus; species Amorphophallus konjac. Next base: position 247,127,795 of record CM040121.1, on the reverse strand, counting down.
TCGCTTTGCCTCCGCTCACTCCCCTACAAAGAGGACGTTAAGGAGGGACATCTGTTGACACCCATTTTTTACCTATGAGTTGAGTCATTCCCCTTACTATTATTTGTTGATGTCTCGAATTGTCCATTACTCATTGGACTTTTTTCAGGCACGATTTTGGGCTTATTTTATGGGTATCTCCCTCCCTGACTGGGTTTGCTCTCGAATTCTGGCTTAATGGGCTTCGATTTCGTTTGGTTTTGGGTTAAGTGGGCTTATTTATCTCATTTTATCAATTTCAAACGTCCAGGATGTACGTGATCTAGCGACTGGCCGTTTAGTGACTGAGCGGTTTCCTCTGACCTGTTTAATTATTTATTGGGTATTTATTTGATTTCTTGAATTTCCACCGACAAGCCTTTGCACCGTCTTCATTCAACCGTTCAGATTCTTTGAACAGCCAGGCATTAGACCGTCCATTTCCCAGAGTCCACAGCCGGTTGGTTTTTCAGATAATTATCTATTTATCATATTTTTCTGGATTTACCACCGACAGGTGTACACGGCCTAGCATTGGACCATTCTAATCACTGAGTGGTCTAGCATTAGACCGTTTTATCCTCAAGAGTCCAACGCCGTGACAGCCGGTCAGTTCTGTGGATAATTGGATAATTTCACATTTTTATTTATTTATCACCGACAGTATTGGACGGTCTAGCATTGGACCGTGTAATGGTCTGGGCGGTCTATCGCGTGACCATTTACATGCTCGAAACCTGTGGATTACGTGGGTTTTCTCTCTCTATCAGTGGTTAACTCTCCACCTTTCTCCACCATTTTCTCTGCGGTTTCTCAACCAAATGAGGTGCCGTTTGAACCTAGTGGAAGATAAAAGGTTTATCTACGAATTTGGTTTTATCATCTCGGATTAATATCCATTGGAAAATCCAATTTCAAGATTGGACTTTTAGGGCTCTATAAATAGTGTCCCTAGTCCAAGCTTGAAAAGGAGGAGATCCAACGTCGACGGTGAAGCTCTGCCGAACTTTTGAGTAAACTGTAGCCAGGGAGGGAGGTTTTCTACATCCTTCTAAGCCTCCGGTTCAAGGGAGTAGTCATTTGATTTGAGTTTTAGTCACGACATTTAGTCTTTAGTTCATTCATTGCATGCTTGTTTTCCCCATTTCTTCCCACGTTTTTGCATTATTTATCATCATTTCACACCCTCCCATTTGTTTTTGACGCCCTATAGTGATTTAAAAACCTCCTAGGTATCGCCCCTTCCAAGTCATTACGTCGATTTGCCATTTCGTTCTATAGTTACTACACGTTTTAGGGCTAATTTGGGTGTTGTTTGCTTATCTTTCGCGCTGTTTTGCAGGTCAGCATCAGCAGAGCACGAGGCCCATCCCCTCTGGCCGGTCGGAAGGGGTGGAGGATCAGGTTTCACAACTTTGAAGTCTAGTGCTTTGTACGGTCATCTTCCGTCCGTTTGCAGATAAGAACGGTCCTTTACGAGCCGTTTAGATCCTATAGGCGACTGTTTGGGAACCGTTCTATCGCCAGATCTGTATTCGTCCTGCTTCCTTCTATAGCGCTGTAGGCGATCTGTCGAGGGACCGTGTGATGGGGACATCGAAGCAAGACCGCTCATATTTTGTTTGCATTTATGTCCTTTTATATTTGTATGTATACCCTTGTGTTATATGTGTACACAATTGTGAGTCTTAGTGGGTTTTTGTGTAAAATGTCAGTAGGACCAGTAAGGGGGCCCTCACTCCTTCCTCATTGGTACAAGTGGCACCATTTGGGTCCTTGTGGGGCTGGTCAAAGTCATATGTGGCATCTAGAAGGTCAATTGACACATGGGGAGACAAGTGGTTTAAAATTTCAAAGGAGGCCACCTACCTTACCTACCTTGTCCCCTTGGTCAAGGGGGCGCCCCCCCTTTTTTGGTCCAATTTAATTTTTGAAAAAAAAATTATTAGAACTAATTAGTTCTATACCTTATATACCCCTCTCAATTCTAGATCAAGGGTCATTTTGAGGCTTTTTTCATTTATTATATATGGCTTGTATTTCCTTTTTTCATGAATTAATGAAGAAGAAAATTTTGTGTATGCCAAGAGCAATTTGCGCCCCCCTCTCTCTCCCTCTGGTTCCTCCCTCCTCCTTTAGCATTTCAGGGTATAGAACCCTTCTATCTTAGCCCCTCTATCTCCGATTTCTATCTCTGCTGCGGCCGCCGCCGTTCGTGCCGCCATCGAGCCGCCGCGAGCATCCTTCTGAAGTGTTGTCCAAGTTCTATTTTGCTAGATAGGGGTTCACTCTGAGAATTGTATCTCCAAACTCTGACATCATCTGGTGCTATGATTTTCAGGGTTGGTCCCCCTCTTGATTCCCAACCTCCCATAAAAAAATCACGTCATTTAGACTTCGTTTTATATTTTTCCATTTTCGTGCTTTCCTGTCCTATGTCACAGCCACTCTGAGTTTTGCCCTTTTGACCCCCTTCTTGATTTCTGTTTGAATCCCCAAATTTATTGGAGGTTCTGTCTACCATCCCCATTCTCCACAAATATTCTTCGAATTTCAAAAGCCCTCTACCTATTTTTAGAAATTGTGTCTTTCCCCCAAATTCAGTTCTGTTTCTGCTGTCCAGATCCGACCACCCGGTACTCGAAAATACTTTTCTCAGTCAATTCTCCACCAAACCTTTCATACAACATATCCCCGTTTTCCTCTCTTCGACCTCTACCACTTTCATGAAGAGCTCAACACCTGAATCGGAGGTCTACATCACGGTCAACACCAACTCTCAGGAAAAAGCACTTCTGTCCGGAGTTTTCAGATCCTGTGAACCAGCAGCTTGAATATTCAACAAAGGCCATCAACGGGAAAGTCAAATTTCTTTCTCTAGTCATAGATCGAAGGATTTTGAGTTAGCTTTCCATCGGTACCTCTTGTGCATCGATCTGACGTCGGGGCCGATCGCAGCATCAGTTTTCGTCGGGACGCACAGATCTGAAACAGAATTCAGATCCGTGGGTAGCAACTCCAACTCGCACTGATCGGAGCCTCCTCGCCTTCCGCGAGGTGAACCAACACAACGCCTTCCCAGGGAGCACCCCTCCGGATGTCCCCGTCACAACAGTGCCACTCCGGGTCCACACGGCCCCACTGACCAGCACGTGGGCCCCACGATCATGAGTACACGTGCCGCCGAAGCTACACAAGAAGCTGCCCGTCAACCCGAACCCGCTACTCCCAGTTCCCATTGTGTCACCCTTTACCTCCCTGCATGGAGTGGGCAGTAAAGTATTTGCTGTAATTTATATAATTTACTTTTCCGGGAGTACGAGATCGGCTGGGATCGTCGTCCCCACGCCCGGCACGTGGAGGTATTGTGTTCGCTCTATTACTCGGCATTTGCTATTCTTGTATATGCTTTTATATGCCGCTGCTAGAGAGCATGTGTTAGGGCCATTAGTTCGATATATTTATTTCACTGCTGCTGCGAGAGAGAGCGAGACCGTCCCGTGACCCGATCCGGGCACGAATTTGTGAGTTGACCAACCTAGCTCTTTGCCGATTTCTCAACTGTGCACGTCCATACGCTTCCCTCGTTAGGGGCGATCGCGAGCTTGCTTAGAGTCCAAGGGTCGCATATCCAATTGGAGTCGGGTCGCGTGTCTGTCCCGCATGAGTTTGGTATCAGAGCCCCAGTTGAGTCTAGGGTGTCTAAAAACAAAAAAAAGAGTATCATTTACGTCTCGTCATTGTCTAAGTCGGTCTAGGTTGCACTTGCATCCCATTAATCGGTATATCAAAAGGTGTTGTCCGAACGTTAGGCTACGCCTATCGGGAAGGTCGCACACTTGCGCGAGTGATCTTCGGATCGATTAACTCCGCCACGTACCGAGTCTTGGTTAAGTATAGGTGCATCATCTTTGCTTTAGCCCATGTTTGCATTAGTCGGTGTCTCCATGTGTCTTTGCATGACCACCCGTTGACGCACCCAATACTCACCCCCACCACCACCTAGGCGGATCCCCGAGCCCCTAGTCTCGATGCATCGTCGGTGGCCGTAATGTTCCAAGCCCTTATGGGGGAAATGCAAGGGTTGAATACACGCATGGATGGGTTAAGTACTCGAATGGATAGAATGGACAGGTTGAGTACGCGGATGGATGGCCTAGGCACCCGTCTGGAAGAAAGCATGAAGGCCTTTGAGGATAAGGCCATCGAGTCGGACCAGTCCGTTTAGGGCCTGGTAGAGAGAGTTGCCACATTAGAGGGAGCCCTAGCCGAGGTACCCCCGAGAGCCCCAGTTGAGACACCCCCCCACCTACACATGGTCAATAAGAACCGGTTCAGCAACCTGCTGCCCCAAGGGATCAAGGCGTAGATGTTAGGAGGCGTCAATTCCTCGAGGTGCTAGACTATGAGTCCGAAGATGAAAATAGGGGATACGGATGTGACCGTCGTGTTCAACGATGGAATTGTGACGAGGATGAGCGGGCCCTCAGGACCGTTCGTGCCGACCCTCCCACTTTTGACATGTCCTTAGACCCAAGGGTATATCTTGATTGGGAAGCCGGTATGGACCGATATTTTGAGTGGTTTTAGATGTCGGACCAACGAAAGGTCAAGTTTGCTAAGATGAAGTTGGTAGGGCAAGCTCAGACCTTTTGGAGAAACATGGAGAACCTGCTATTTCACCATCAGGAACCCCAGGTAGAGACGTGGGAAGAGATGAGGTCCAAACTTAGAAAGAAGTACCTCCCTGCCACTTACCGCCAACGTCTCATAGATAGGTGGCAGAGTCTTACCCAAGGAGATCGGTCCGTCTCTGAGTACATCGCCGAGTTTGATGAATACTACTTGCGATGTGACGCCATGGAGGAGGACTCCATTAGTGTCTCCCGATTTTATCGTGTTCTACGACCGCACCTACGGTATGAGCTTCTCCGCCTCAAGGTGGACAAGTTGGAGGATGCATACCAAGTTGCTCTCGAGATGGAGCAATTCGAGGGAGAGTTCAAGTCTATCCAACGGTTGGGCCCCGTTCCTCTCCGTAGTGCCGAGTCACGTAGCTCCTTAGGCCCATACCTGAGGGGTCCCATTACTCGACCTCACGAGCCCGCCCGTCAAGAGCACTACGCTCCTAGACCACGTCCTCCCCCACCATGGAATCTACCTCCACCCCAACCATAGGCACCCGTAGCTCGCCCCCCTGGCACCCATTGCCCATTCTCTAGCACCGGCACCCCCACCCCTATTGCCCACGGCACCTACAGCTCCACCCCTGTTGCCTACACCCCCTGCCCATCGGGAGGATAAGGGTAAGGGCCAACTTCTCGGAGAGACCAGTAGGTCACGGGTGCAGTGTTTCCACTGTCATGGGTTTGGCCATATTGCCAACCAATGTCCCACTCGTGCCACACTAGCCCTAGGGGTTGGAGAATTTTCGCCTTCTGGGCTTGTGTCCTTCAGTTACGAGGTCGATCCAGAACTCATTGATGAGTATGAAGCTCTGGAGGAGCCTACCGATGATCAGAATGCAGTCACTTAGTGGGGTTGATGTCACCACCACCTTAAGTCTAGGGTCATGCATGAGTCAGTATTGTTTCTTCTTTGTGTGGTTTGTTTGTGTGGTTTGTTTTGAGTGGCTTGTTTGTGTGGTTTGTGGTTTGTTAGGAGTCTGCATGTGTCTTGTGCTAGCTCGTTGATGTCAGTCCCTTAAGAGGCGAGTAGACTCGCTCGAGGAGTATGGGATCAGCTCTACATCTATGCCCCGAATCTAGTCACCTACAGGTACCCAGCGGTGATTCCTAGTGAGTCTTCTAGCCGCCTCCTCCCCTTGAGAGTGACCCCACCCCGGAGTGTTCCACCTCTAGCCTCTTCCCATAGCAGCATGCGCATATCGAGTATATACGGAATGAGCAGGTGACAATCACTTAGAGTGGAGTGTACCCGCGCTACTTGGTACGGTGACGGATCCGCCGGAGCTACTCGAGCAGTCACCCCCTTTACTCGACGGGGTCGAGTTCTTCCCACTCGGGGAGAATTGATGGGGACATCGAAGCAAGATTGCTCATATTTTGTTTGTATTTATGTCCTTTTATATTTGTATGTATACCCTTGTGTTATATGGGTACACAATTGTGAGTCTTAGTGGGGTTTTTGTGCAAAATGTCAGTAGGACCAGCAAGGGGGCCCTCACTCCTTCCTCATTGGTCCAAGGGGCACCATTTGGGTCCATGTGGGGCTGGTCAAAGTCCTAGGTGGCATCTAGAAGGTCAGTTGACACATGGGGAGACAAGTGGTTTAAAATTTCAAAGGAGGCCACCTACCTTACCTACCTTGTCCCCTTGGTCAAGGGGGCACCCCCTCCTTTTTGGTACAATTTATTTTTTGAAAAAAAAGTCTATTAGAACTAATTAGTTCTATACCTTGTATACCCCTCCCAATTCTTGATCTAGGGTCATTTTGAGTCTTTTTTCATTTACTATATAAGGCTTGTATTTCCTTTTTTCATGAATTAATGAAGAAGAAAATTTTGTGTATGCCAAGAGCAATTTGCGCCCCCCTCTCTCTCCCTCTGGTTCCTCCCTCCTCCTTCAGCATTTCAGGGTATAGAACCCTACTATCTTAGCCCCTCTATCTTTGATTTCTATCTCTGCTGCCGCCGCCGCCGTTCGTGCCGCCATCGAGCCGCCGCGAGCATCCTTCTGACGTGTTGTCCAAGTTTTGTTTTACTGGATAGGGTTCACTCCGAAAATTTTATCTCCCAACTCCAACATCATCTGGAGTTGAGATTTTCAGAGTTGGTTCCTCTCTTGATTCCCAACCTCCAGTAAAAAAATCATGTCATTTAGACTTCGTTTTATATTTTTTCATTTTCGTGCTTTCTAGTCCTGTGTCACAGCCACTCTGAGTTTCACCCTTTTGACCCCCTTCTTGATTTTTGTTTGAATCCCAAAATTTATTGGAGGTTCTGTCCATCATCCCCATCCTCCACAAATTTTCATCGAATTTCAAAAGCCCTCTACCTATTTTTAGAAATTGTGTCTTTCTCCCAAATTCAGTTCTGTTTCTACTGTCCAGATCCGACCACCCGATACTAGAAAATACTTTTCCCCAGTCAAATCTCCACCAAACCCTTCATAGAATATATCCCCGTTTTCCTCTCTTCGGCCTCTACCACTTTTATGAAGAACTCAACAGTTGAATCGGAGGTCTACATCACGGTCAACACCAACTCTCAGGAAAAAGCACTTCTATCCTGAGTTTGCAGATCCTGTGAACCAGCAGCTTGAATATTCAACAAAGGCCATCAACGGGAAAGTTAAATTTCTTTCTCTGGTCATAGATCGAAGGATTTTAAGTTAGCTTTCCATCGGTACCTCTTGTGAGTCGATCTGACGTCGGGGCCTATCACAGCATCAGTTTTCGTCGGGACGCACAGATCTGAAACAGAATTCAGATCCGTGGGCAGCAACTCCAACTCGCACCGATCGGAGCCTCCTCGCCTTCCGCGAGGTGAACCAGCACGCCGCCTTCCCAGGGAGCACCCCTCCGAAATTCCCCATTACAGCAGTGCCGCTCCGGGTCCATACAGCCCCACTGACCAGCATGTGGGCCCCAAGGTCGTGAGTACACGTGCCGCCGAAGCTACACAAGAAGCTGCCCTTCAACCCGAACCCTCTACTCCCGGGTCCCATTGTGTCACCCTTTACCTCCCTGCGTGGAGTGGGCAGTAAAGTCTTTGCTATAATTTATATAATTTACTATTCCGGGAGTACGAGATCGGCCAGGATCGGCGTCCCCACGCCCGGCGCGTGGAGGTATCGTGTTCGCTCCATTACTCGGCATTTGCTATTCTTGTATATGCTTTTATATGCCACTGCTAGAGAGCATGTGTTAGGGCCATTAGCTCGATATATTTATTTCACCACTGCTGCGAGAGAGAGTGAGACCATCCCGTGACCCAATCCGGGCACGAATTTGTGAGTTGAGCACCCTAGCTCTTTGCCAATTTCTCAACCGTGCACGTCCCTATGCTTCCCTCGTTAGGGGCGATCGTGAGCTTGCTTAGAGTCCAAGGGTCGCATATCCAATTGGAGTCGAGTCACGTGTCCGTCCCGCATCACCGTGCCATTCACTGAGCGGTCCCCCCATGACCGTGTATACTTGTCAGCACTGCATCTTGGGCGAGTGCTTCCTCCCTGTTTCCACGGTACGTCTTACCATCCGGTACCCGTGTCTTGGTGGTGATCACGATCACACACACTTCTTCACTCTTTCTTTCTTCCTTAGTTTTGTTTGTCTTTACACTTGGATTACTAGAAGAGGAAGGTAAGAAGGAGAAAGGTGGGAAAACATGTCAATAGCCCATTTTTTGGCGATCAAGGTGGGACTCCTAGTGCCCATCGTGTTATTGTTCTGCTGATCTGCATTTTTCTATGCTTGGTTAGGTTTTTGTTAAGTGATTTCAGGTTGCTATTTCGTCCATCTGGGTTTCTATCCTCGGAGGTGTACGCGGTTCTCCAGGGCCACTCAAGTCACCCCGCGGTCGGAGGATAGACCGTTCTGACTCAATCTCAGGTGCGCTCTCTTTCCTTCCTGTCACACTATCATTACCTGCACGGTCTAGTTATGGCCGTTCCTATGCTTCCGCGGTCATCTTATAGGCCGTTCATTTCCATCTCACGGGTGTTTGCTTCTTTGTGAACATGTTAGCTTCAGCAGTCCTCTCCGGACCGTGCATTTTCCTCCACAGTCTTCCAATAGACCGTGCTCTTCTGCCGGCTCAGGTACGTTACTACCTTGCATACACTTGTGGGTTTATTGATTGTCTGCGGTCTGTTTAGGGCCATTCTGTAGGTCGCGCGGTCGCTCGGTTGACCATTTCGTCAGGTACGCTTCTCCCCAACCATCTTAATTCTGTGTCTTTATTGTTTTGTTGTTTATTATTATTCCCTGTCACTGCACGGTCCTTCCCAGGCCATCTACCTCCCCGAGCGATCTCCCATTAGACCGTGTTTTGTTGCTACAATGCACCCGAGATCATCAATTTGATTGTTATTCCATATTATTTCGTACTTGATTGGTGCTGTTCTGATCTCCCCTGTTTGTCACTTGATTTTTGCATGATCATTGTTTCATTTGTTATACTTCATTGATCATTATTTGTTAAATTTAGGTTAGATTTCGCATGCACTCTGGTGCGCATAGGATTCATTCATATTTTCCATATTAAATGCATTCCTACCTTGGTAAGGGATCCTCTTGTCTCCATATCCCTTGGAGCCGACTAGGCGACCTTACCCGGGACCTCTGTAAGTCCCCGTGAGCCGTGAATTCCCACACGGATGTCGGGCCGATTGTACCTTTTCCACCCCCAGGTTTGCATTTGCATACGTGTGAGGGAGTTAACCTTAGATTAACCCAAAGTTTCGCCTCTTCCCATAGGGCACCCATGTCTTGAGGGAATTATGCGTAATTAAAATCATTAAAAGGGCCCACCAAAACTTTGAAAAATAAAAATTAACGATCATATCAACTTGTTTGATCTTGGTTGAACCCTCTCACATTCATATTGTTTGTTGGGTTTACCCCCAAGCCCATTTGTTGTGGTGTGTGTTGCATTTTCCCATTCATTTAGTCATTCGTGGTCCATTGTTCTGAGTTGCATTCGCATTTGCATAAGTCCATTTGTCTCTCACCCTCTTCCCTCACATCATCTCCCCCTCTCCTTTTAATCTTAGAGCCCTTACTTCCCTCACTGTATTTCCCTGACTTTCCTGTATGAAGTCTCCATTTGCCCTCATGGAGTGCCATTTTTCTCCTATATATTAGTCTTCTTCTTCCTCGTCTTCCTACGCCCGCGTGGATTCCTCTTCCCACGCGGGCCCATCCTCTCGTGGCCCTTCCGACCCGCAAGCAAATCTCATGGCCCACCTATCATCTCTTGCTTGCCAAACGGCCCCAGTCCAGGCCCAAAAATTCATCACTTATCTTGATGGGCCTTATTTTCATAACGGGCCTCCCTCTTCTACTCTTAGTGGGCCCCCTTCCTTTAACGCCCCCTCTTATTCTATTAATGGGCCCTATGTTGCTGCCGGCCCAATCAGTCCTTATTCCCACATTCATGCTCCTTCTAGGCCCACATATTCTACAATTTCAGGAAAGGCTTTCATTCTTCTCAGACTGGATCTCCTTATCCGGCCCACTATTATAACCCTGGTCCAAATTCACCCTCTTTTGCTCAGGCAAGCTTGCATTCTTCTCAGCCTCTCCCCATCGAAGAGATGATTGCTCAAGCCCAACACCAGCTTGTAGATTATGGAAAATCCACTTAAGAAAATAGGAAGAAAAATATAAAGATAAAGCACGTGGTGCTAATGGGTAGTGTGATCGCCAGAGGGGTTATCTCAAGAAGAATAAAGGTGATCGCATGTACCTTGTGTTGAGCGTGAGAGATTGTGAGCTTTTTCCTTCCTCCTTCCACTGACCGGCCGATGAAGGGGGTTCTTAGCTTGATTGCCCTTGCAAAAAACACACAAAACAAGTGAAAGAATGGATTGATTAGCTAAAAGTGTAGTACCAATGCTCTAAAATCATGAAATTGATCAAGTGAAGCATGAACACACCTTGTGTGTTTTTGTTTTAAAACCCCTTAAGAGGAGTAACAAAGGTATGGTGAATGTGAATGCAATGAAAAGCAAGATATATGTGATAGAGTAGCTAGAAGAAGGAATGCATGATGATGATATACTAGTAATGAAACAACTAAACAGAACTAAGAGGAGGGGCTCCTTTCTGCTGTGTGCAGCAGTAAAGGGAGAGAAGGCTTTAATGCAATAGCTGCAGTAGATGTAGATGAAGATCGCCCGTGGAAGGAGGAAAATCCCCAAGGAGGAAGCCTGGAGGAAGAACACCCTTTGAAGAAACACCTGCAAAAGAGAAAACTCTCTTCTCTCTGTAAACTCTCGCAGTACTCCCCAATTCTCTTGTTCGTTCGCGCGAGGGAGATCAAGGGGGGTATTTATAGGGCCAAAGATCCTTGCAAAACAAGGATTAAAACTAGGCAATAACCCTCCAATAAGAAACCCTCTTCCCAAATGAACACAAGATGCAAAATGGGGCAAGGATTATTACTGGAAAGAAGCAGGCGAAACGGAGTTGGAAGTGAAAATGACGACCTGCCAAAGGGCGTCAATTAAAAATGATGACATCACTAAAGGCGTTACTTAAAATGACGACGTGCACATGGGCGTCAATTCCTGGATTTAATTATGGCAACAAAATACTTTCCTTATTAAAAATTCTGAAATGACGCCTTCCGTTATGGGCGTTAAATAAGAGACGCCCTTCCTTGGGACGTCAATTCCTGAGTTTTTCATTTTGATTGGGATTCGTAAAATCCAGAAAATGATGCTACTATACATAGTCGTCCGTTTGTTAAGAGGCACCCTTGGCTACGCCGTAAATTAAATGACGCCCCTACTTAAGGCGTTAATCCCATTCAACAAAGAAAAATGAAAAAAAAGCACAATTAACACACAGAAAAATAGAAAAACTTTATATTAAGCTAATATTGAAGTCCACTTTGGGGCATCACATGGTGACATGAGATTTACTCAACGTAGTATCGATTTTGGCGTGTCTACAGCTGCCCCGCCTTGGCGTCTGCTTTGGAAGGGAGTGAGACGGAATGAAGTGAAAGTGAAAGTGAAACAAGCGGAATGAAGTGGAACTAACTGATAAGTAGATGCCAAGGTGTGATGTGACACGCCTTCGACACTAAGCGTTAGAAATCTTTCCAAAACTCTGAATGAAACAACTTTGGATGATTACAAGAAAGCATTAATGAGCTGGACCGGAGGGGTTAAACTAAATGAACTAAAAATGTGCGCGTGGGCATGAAAGGGAGACACCATTGGAGAGCGGTTACCAGCCAATGTGGACGTGCTACAACCAAGGTGATTTTGTAGAAAAATAAAATGAATTGGGATGAAGACCCAGCAAATGAATGATTTTCAAGGAACCAGCCTAAGTGGCTTCAAGGAGAATAAAGTACTTGATTCGGAATGGAATGTCTCATGCTAACTCAATTAAGCGTGTGACCTTCATTATTGGCGTAATATGAAGATTTTCATCATTAAGCTCAAAGTCCTACATGATACATGCTGGGCTAAAGGAAAAACTAAATCAAACTAAAAATAGAAAATAATCAAGGATAATATTCTTAAACCATCTAGATTTGGTCAAGAATCCAGATCTCTAAGTTGACACTAAGCCGAAGCTCGTTTGTCCACGCATCAACTCAGAAAGTGGAACCATCGTCCCAAACCTTGGATGACTCAACGGCCTATCCGTGTAATCAAGACTCCCCTGGAATTATCACTGTTTTTGATGAAGGGGAACTCAAATTCCAAGTTCATCAGAACCACAAGGTCCTTGATATGTTATAATAGTGTAGAATATCATATAGTAACAATGCATAGTAGAAATGCATATAGGAAGATGGTGATAACAATGAGCATGTGGGGAACTGCGATGAAGTGTAAACACCGTGGGGCTTGGATGGTGATGCCCAGTCGATGGGACCAAGAGCTTCTTATCCTGCGCTCAAAATTTCATTAGCCATAATAGACTCATCCCGTGTCCTTGGTCCTTGTAAAGGAATTATCCTTGCAAAAAAATACCATTAGAAAAATATAATACATTTTTTTTCGATTTTTATAAATTTGTAGGGGTTTGAAAAGCATTTCAAATTTTTATGGATTTTAGAAAATATTTGAAATTTCTGGGCATTTTCGGAGAAATATTCAATATTTTTTTTGGGAATTTTTGAAAATATTTAAGATTTTTATTATGAATTTTTGAAAATATTTAAGAATTTTTGAGAATTTTTGAAAATATTCAAGATTTTTTTGGGAATTTTTTTTTAAAAAAATATTTATGTACAGACTTTGCATTACTTGGACTTAGAATGGTTAGACATGGGGTGAACGTTTAGACTTAGGGAATGTATAGACTTGGGAGGAACGTATAGACTTAGGGAATGTATAGACTTATGAAATGCAAAGACTTAGGAATGTGCAGACTTAGAACGTACAGACTTAGAATGTATAGACTTAGGATGTGCAGACTTGAGATGCTTAGGCTTGTGTGCTTGGACTTTGAGATGTATAGACTTAGATGGATGGAATGTGTAGACTTAGATGGATGTATGGACTTTAGACAGGTGTATAGACTTAGATGGATGGAATGTGTAGACTTAGATGGATGCACATGCTATGGAATGGGAGAGGCTATGCTCAGACTTTGGAGATGCATGGAATGTACAGACGTTGGATGTATAGACTTATGCATTGTGTAGACTTAGGAGATGCAAAGACTTAGACTGTACAGACTTTGAACTTTGCACCTACGATGCTTAAACTTATGCAAATACTTCCAGACTTGCACAACCTGCACTTCTGCACTTCAAAGCTCATTAGTTTATCAAAATAATTATCAGCTCAGGACAGCTCACAATATGATCATAAGTGCATAATATGAATAATTCCATCAAGATATAATAGCACTTAAGTTCATGGATAATCGAAGTAATTCAAAAGCATAAGCTCAGAAACGGACGACCCTTTGCAGAGGCGTCAAAACAAGAAATGACGACTGTTATTGGGGCGTTAATTGCAATTGAGGTTTGATTTGGAATTGGACTGAAAATGACGCCCTCCAGGGAGGCGTTTACTTAAATGACGACCATGAGTGTGTCGTCAATTAAACAAATGACGCCAAATGGCGAGTCGTAAATTAACCATTTTCGTTTCCTGCTCGGAATTAAGATTCCAGCAACTCGTTTGAATCAGACACAAACCATGATATCCGTTAGTGTTCCAAAACATTATAAAAGGCAACTGTTCATCTTCTAAGCACATCAATTAATTGAGCAAACAAAGAACCGAAGCAGAATAGTAGAACTTTAGCAGAAGAACTTGCAGAGAACAACTAGCAGGAAGATGAACAAGATGATGCAGAAGCAAAGGCCTTCCAAGAAGCCAAGGATGAGTTTTCCACGGATTTCTGAAGTTCCAGGCCATATTAGTGGGAGAATTGCCAACGGCCAAGTAAATGTTTTGATGTTAAAGCTTTTATTTCTTTTATTTCTTCTTCCTTTTCAAGATTTTTGATTGCATTTTTCTCTTCTTCTTCCTTCTTTCTTTCTTTTATGTTTTCAGGATTACCCAATTGTTCCAGGTCCAAGGAGATTTCTCAAGATTAAGTGGCTTCCTTTTTTACTCTCCAAGCTCTCCTTAGACATGAAATCCTTCCTCTCAAGGTGACACCTTCTTGGCCTCATAACCCATGCTACCCATTATAATGACATTCACCTAGATTGGGCCTCCATTGGAGCTCTTATAGAGCTATGGCACCCTCATACCCACACTTTTCTCTTCCCAACCTTTGAAGCCACTATACTCCTAGAAGAAGTAGAGACACTCCTAGTCTTAAGAAAGATGAAGCAAGGAGAGGAATCAAGGATGGCTCATATGGCTAAACCAATACAAGCCTATGACATACTCACTAGCCTCATTCAAAGCCCAAATCTAGTGAACCAAATTAAAGCTCAAAAGGGAATCAACCTTTTAAAGTTAGCTTCGTGGGTGTACAAAAACATGGACAAAGCTCAAGAAGATGAAGACTTGTTGGAGAGAGTGATGAAGGGATTTGTGATATGCATAGCGGGAGCTCTATTATTCCCTTCAATGGAAGACCATCTAGAGGAACATCACTTGAGTGCTATAGCTAGCATATGGGAGGGAAAAAGAATAGGTCCGGCGGTATTAGCCAACCTATACAATGGGCTTACCTCGGCTTCCCTAGGACGGCCCCTTTATGGGTCAATGCTCCTTCTAGCTTGTTGGGTGGGCCTCCACTTCAAATTTGATCCATGCCAAGAGACTCAAGTGGCCTCAAAGATATTCTCAAAGAGCCCACTTCGATATATGACAAATTCTTTGGGCCTATGTGAGAGGGTGACCAATCGAGTACCCAAGCTCAAGAAGAGAAGTGAATGGAGGGACTACTTCAAAACAATGCCAAAGAGCGGTTTCACTTGCGCACCGGGGTTTCTCAAGACCCAAGAACTTCGCTCAAGACTCTCTTCCGGCATAGAGCTTCGGTTGCTAGGCGATACCAACTTCGTCCTTTACAATGCACACCGGTGCCTCCCACAGCTCGGGCTACCTTGGCACCTCTTTGAAGAACCTTCTCATCCGGGCTACCTTGGTCGGGACAGAGTTGACGATCCGCGAGTAGCGGGTCGTGGAGCTTGAGAGGGCCTTGAGGTGGCGAGAGGAGCTGCCCCAAGACGTGGCGAAGCTGCGAGTCACCCTCGAGATGGAGCGGAGGGAGTGTGTGCGGGAGCGCGAGGAGCACCAGGCGGACCGTGCGGAGCTTGTGGCTTTGAGGGCCCAGCTAGCCGTTTCCCAGGAGCGGCTACGAGCGTTAGAGGAGCGCCTCCAGCGAGGCCGGGAGAGAGCGCGGGCCGCAGGGTACACCTTAATCAGCTCCACCTTCGTAGCAGGTTCCTCTTTCCGGCAGAGGAGCGAGGCAGAGGGACCGGCTCGAGCTACTTCACGGGGGTCCATGCCCCCTCCACGAGCGCCTCGTCGGGAGGATGAGAGTGAGGCAAAGAGTAGGAGAGAGGAGGGTGGAGGCAAGAGCTGAGAGAGTTACTTGTACCCCTCCACCCTCACACATGTACTCAGATATTTATGATATATATATATGAGATTGAAATTTTTATTTCCTGAGCACTTGTGTAGTTGTGTACTTGTGTTTTCTTTCCTGCCTTTTACTTTTTGCCCTGCGCCTGTAGCTGTAGTCCACACTTGAACAAACAGGTTAATCCACCAGTTCGACTTGGCCCCTTGCTTAATAAGCAAGGGATGTCTTTACTTTGACCTTGATGACGGGTCAAGGGGCCAAGTCTTTAATCAATGAAGGTAAATGATAATCAAATATAAGGAAAATGCGACATGTTAAAATAAAAGATGCCCACACAAAAAATGCAACCAGGCATATGCACAATAGTGACTTAAAACTCCATTTTTTTTTTCAAAATGATGCCCTCGCAAACGGCGTTTATTGTGAAATTGACGTCACCATGACATGCGTTTATTTTTTTTTAAAATTTTTTTTTGATTGATTTAAAAATGACGACTTAATTAAAGACGTGAATTTTCAAAATGACGCCTATAAGATGAGGCGTGAATTTTTATTATTTTTAATTTTTCCTTTTTTAATTTTTCCATTTTTTATTTTAGAAAGCAAGCATAGTACAGGGCCCTAAACCTTTTGCCATCATGATCTTAAATTCATTAACCTTTCTCGAAAGACTTAACAAAGGAGTCAACGTGCTAAATGACTTATGCTTTTACTCATATTCTCTTGCAGCCCCTCCTTCTTGGGTGATCTTTGCCATTCTTTGAGTTTACGACCCACCATGGAGGGAGAATAGAAGAATAAGTTGGGGAAGCTCACGAGAAGTTTTCAAGAATGGGGAACGCTCCTCCCCTGCCCTAATGCCTGTTGGGATTCGGTCTTTGGCTTAGGGAAATTTTGTTGCTCTTTTTGCCCTTATTCATGCATGCTTACGACCAGGGTTTTCCCTGCGGGGACTTTGCCCTCTTGTCATGCTTTCTTTTATTATAGCTTCCTTTCTTTTCTTTTGAAATAGATAAAGACCTAATTGTACTTGGGCTTTAAGCATTTTGTTCCCTTTTGGGCCCTGACTTCAACCTACTAGGGCGACGGGCAGGCTTGGTTAGTAACCCTTTACTCGTACTCCCTCTCGTGAGCCGAAAAGAAGAGAATAGGTAAGGTTTTTACACTCTTAGTTTGGGTCGGACTTTCCTCGAATTCGGGCTGCTTGAGTTTAGGAGTAAAGCGTGTAGTGTGTGCGTAAATTGCCCCCAAAGTTAAATCATCGAGACTGAAGAATGAATTAAGGATGATTACTCAGGCTCGTAGCCCATGTACCATACTTGCCGGCGATTTTCAATTTTTTTGTTTTGTTTTGTTTTTGCCCCTTTTTTTTATTTTGGTGCTGACTTAGGGGTAGTATTTCTTCAAATAAAGACCATTCCAAGGGTGTGTTAACTCTTCACCTTCAGCATTAATTAATTTGTAAGCATTGCCAGGATAAACATCTTTTATAACAAAGGGACCTTCCCAGTTTGGTTGAAGTTTTGAACGTGGCCCACCCGGTTTTACAAAATTTCTTTTAATTACCATCTCACCAATTTTGAACTTTCTCTCGATCACTTTCTTTTGGTAAAAACGTGAAAGCCTGTTTTGATAAATGCGTGCATGTTCAGCGGCGGCCAGACGCTTCTCGTCTAGGAGTTCCAACTGAGCAAGGAGAGATTTGCGACGCTCATCAATGGGGAGCTCCTTGTCCAATTGTACTCGTAGAGAAGGGATAAGAATCTCGTAAGGAACTACCGCCTCCATTCCATAAGTGAGTGCGAAAGGGGTTTGCCCAATAGGGGTACGAATGGAAGTGCGATAGGCCCAAAGAGCTTCAACCAATTTTTTCGGCCAATCCACAAATTTATTAGCCTCACATGTTTTCGTGATAATTTTAATCAAAGTTTTATTAGTTGCCTCTACTTGGCCATTGCCTTGCGGATAATAAAGAGATGAATGATGCAATGCAATGTTATACCTGTTGTAGAGGTCCTGAAGCTCCTGAGAGATGAATTGCGGTCCATTGTCGGTGACGATGGTACTCGGGATGCCGAACCTTGCGATGATGTTCTTCATTATAAATTTGCAGACGGTTGACGCTTTTATCTCCGCATAAGCTTCCGCTTCCGCCCACTTGGTGAAGTACTCCGTCACCGTGAGTATAAATGACTTTAGTTTTGTGAGGAGGGTCGGATCACGAAGAGGTCCAATGATATCGAAAGCCCACATGGAGAAAGGCTATGGGGAAGATATAGGATGGAGTGAAGAAGCAGGAGAATGAATTTTGTCGGCGTGCAGTTGACACTTAACACACCTTCGAACATAGATCGAACAATCCTCTTCTAGAGTGGGCCAATAGAAACCTAGCCTAAGGATCTTCTTAGCTAGCATCTGGCTATTGACATGACCACCACACACTCCTGAATGCGCCTCTTCCACAACCTTCCAAGATTCATCATCATCAAGACATCTTAACAAAACCCCTGTAAGACCTCTCCTATATAGCACACCTCCAACTAAAGTGTACCGCTGAGCAATTCTTCGAATGACTTTATTTTCTTCAGCCGTGGCTTCTTCTGGATATGATTCATCTTGGCAATACTTAGCAATCTCATAATACCATGGCTTTTCTGCATCGTCCAATTCTTCCTCTAAGTCCAATAGCATGACTTCTTTATTCTCAATGATTCCTTCTTGCTTCACCTTCCCGAGCACCTCCTCCTTAACACTAAGGAAAGTTGGATCCTTAATAGCTGGAGTGAGCCGCTTGTGAACAATGATAGAATGGGAATCCCTTTCGGGAAGGAAAACCAAGGAAGAAGCGAGAGAAGCGAGAGCATCAGCCAAGATATTATGATCGCACGGAATATGGACGAAGATTAATTTAGTGAAAAGCTTGATATAAGCGGAAGTCAATTCCTGATAGGGTTTGAGTCTAGGATTAAGCGTGCGGCACTTGGTGAGCACTTGGCGAAGAATAAGCTGACTATCACCTACAATTCGCAAATGGGTAACACCGAATTGATGAGCGGCCTCCAGTCCGGCCAGGAGAGCCTCGTACTCAGCTATATTATTTGTAACTGGAAATGCAAGCTGAGAGGTGAGTGGAATAGTGATACCCTCTGGTGATCGAAGAACAACACCAATCCCTTTCCCTTTTGAATTCAAAGCTCCATCAAAATGTAACGTCCACATCGAATCGGTCTGATTGACGGACATTAGTTCCTCATCTGGAAACTCTGAGCAAACGGGATCAAATCTAGGGAGGGGATGGTGAGCAAGATGTTCTGCTATGGCATAGCCTTTAATCACTTTTTACTGAATGTAGATGATATCAAATTGAGAGAGGAAGCTTTGCCATCGTGCCAATCGATCGGTGAGAACAGATTTTTCAAGAAGGAACTTAATTGGATTCATACGAGCGATGAGGTGAACCTTGTGAGCAAGGAAATAATGCTTAAGTTTCTGAACTACCCAGACTAAAGCAGTACAAGTCTTCTCTATAGCCGAGTACCTCTGCTCACAGGGGTTGAGAAGTTTTGACAAGTAGTAGGCTGCCCTTTCTTTTCCTTCTTCATCAACTTGGGCTAAGACAGCGCCTACAGAGTCATCCAGGATGGAAATATAAGAAACAAGTGGTTTGCCTGGGACTGGCGGCCTCAGGACAGGAGGATTTGAGAGATAATCCTTCAGTCCGTCAACAGCTGCCTGACACTTGTCATCCCAAATAAACTTGACTCCCGACTTAGTGAGCTCGTAGAACGGCCTACATTTTTATGAATGTTGGGAGACAAAGCGGCGAATAAATTACAACCTCCCGATCAAACCTCGAACTTTTTTCAAATTCCTGGGAGGAGGCATTTCTCTTATGGCCTTTGCCTTGTTGGGATCAATCTCGATACCCCTCTTACTCACGATGAATCCAAGCAACTTCCCTGATGAAACACCAAATACGCACTTCTTAGGGTTCATCTTTAATTGATACTCCCGTGCCCTTTGCAAGACTTTGGTTAGAACCCTGGGATGCTCAATCCTTATCCTTGATTTCACTATCAGGTCATCGACATACACCTCAATATAAATGTGGATCATATCATGAAAAATAGCCATCATAGCCCTTTGATAGGTGGCTCTAGCATTCTTAAGTCCAAAAGGCATGACCACATGACAATAAGTCTCCCATGGTGTGGTGAACGATGTTTTCTCTTGATCTTCCTCAGCCAGGCGAATCTGATTATAACCTAAAAAACCATCCATAAATGAGAGAGTCTCATATCCTGCCATATTGTCAATTAAAACATCAATATGAGGGAGGGGGAAGTCGTCTTTAGGACACGCGCGGTTGAGGTCCCGAAAGTCTATACAAATTCGAACCTTTCCGTCCTTCTTCATGACCGGGATGATGTTAGCCACCCAATTGGGATAGAGGACACCTCTAACAAATCTAGCCTTATGAAGCTTATCAACCTCTTCTTTCATCTTTAATGCCATATTAGGGTGGAAACGTCTCAACCGCTGTTTGACCGGAACAGACCCTGGCTTGAGTGTAAGTCGATGTTCAACGAGCGCAGGGTCTAGTCCAGGCATATCTTCATAACTCCACGCGAATGTGTCTTTATATTATTGAAGCACCAAAATAAGCGCCTCCTCTTCGGAGGGCGGCAAGTTTTTACTGATGAGGACAATCCTAGGGTCTTCCTCAGTACCCAGATTTATTTCCTTGGTAGGCTCTTCTATTGAGGCTGATGGTTCATCAAATCTCCTCATGCCACTGGCGAAAGCATCAGCCTCGTCCTCATATTCTTCGTAACTTTCATCCCCCTCTTCAATAGGGTCTTCATCATTCATAATCTCATAAACACCAAAACCCTCATAAAAAGCACAAGTATCCTCAAATTCTATTTCCGACAGGATAATCGAATTCTCTACAAATTCTAGGATGGCTAAACAAGCATGACATCTGACAGTTAACTCTCTAAGAAATCTACGGGGAATCTGCTTACCCTTGGATTTCTTATGTGAAGCTACCCCATGAGTCTTAATATCAGAGGAATAAGGACAACTAGCTTGCTCACTAAACCTGACGAAGAAGAGAAAGGAGGGGAAAAAGTGGGTACAGAAGGGGATACAGATGAAGACCCCTCGCCAGAGGGGTAGAAAAGATCTATCAATGAATCCTGAAAGAGCGGCCCCGGGGTCGGGACACACTCAGAAAGGAGATAGGAGGTCTCCTCAACGGAGATGGAGGATTGAAAATTTTGAATTTTGGCATTTTTTTCAATTTTGTTTTTATTTTCATTTTTATTTTCATTTTCATTTTCCAAGAGGTGGCAATGCGAGGGGGGAACAGGAGGTGGAGTTGAAATTGAAAGATTGGCAAAAGATTGGATCAATGATGACCCGCACGGGGGTGTGATGGAGAGTTTGGAAAATTGCTCGAGGAGCAAGGGAGGAATTAATGGAGAAACTGGAGATGAATTTGGAGAAAAAGTTATTAAGACCGCGGGCGGTCTAGGGATATCTGAGAAAAATAGTTGATTGATCAAACGGACAATAGCCGTTGGGTGAACGGACTTGGTAAGGAAAAGGCCGGCCCACAGCCTGTCTATATTGCAGCCCTCCTCGAACGGCACATCAGGCTCTCCGATATCTGTACAATCACTTAACAGCTGCCTCTTGTCAGTGATCGCTGCCAACTTCTCAATTAGCTCATGGATTAGCGGCGGCCATTCCGGATCAGTTGGCATAAACAGTCGGCTTAGAGCAATGGCAATGTCATTCATGTCAAACCATCTATACCAGTCACATTCGGGGTAATACATCTTTCTTCTCTTATCCGGCCGCAAGGATTCCAGGGCTTTATAAGTAGCCAGTGGGGCTATGTGGCGAGCAAACTGCCGTGTATGTACATCTTGACAGTCTAGCATGGAGGTAACAAGTGTAGTTTGCTCATCATTATGAGTTCCCCCTTTTATAAAATGTGTTTGCAGGGTCCATGTAAGAGGCTACTGGTCTGTCTTAAGAGTGGAAGTCATGACGGCCCATGGCCCATCTTCATCTTTGCTTTTGCTTGGCCCTTTATACCCTAGGCCACCTTAGGGAATCATTTTTTGGTGCCGGATTGGCTTAACGCGGCCTTGGAGATTGACCCCCAGGCCCTTGCTAGTTTTGTACCCCATCTTTAACAAGATATTCCATCCAAGCGTGTTCATCATGTTCTTCTTTTTCTTTCCTTGGGGAGGCAGGGGTGTTATTAGGGGCGAAGCTGGTTTAGTGACTTGGGGCCTTAACAAATCTTGCCGTGGGTCGGCAATGTCCAAAACTGAAAGTAAAGGCCTATTGGAAGGCCACATGGAAGGCACTGAAGTTGCTGAATGTATGTCTTCTGTTGGCAGGATGGGCATGCTAGTAACTTTGATAATGCACCCTCTGTGTGGAAATTTTATGCATTGATGATTTGTGGAGGGAACAACATCAAGTTCTTGAATATAGGGGCGGCCCAAGATGCCGTTGAATGTTGGATCCATGTCTAAAATGTGGAAGTCCGCTGTAACAGTAACTGGACCCAAACCAACCTTTAAAGTGATCATTCCTAGAGGTGGCTTCTTGGTATTATCATAAGCTGTGATGGTAATTATAGATGGCCGGATCTGACTTTTGGGAATGCCACACATCTTCAAGGAGCTCGGTGGCAAAACATTAATGGATGCCCCGGTGTCGACCAAACATTGCTTTACAGCTATCTTATTGATGTCAATAGTGATACACAATGCATGTTTTCTAGCCGGCTGAGGAGCCAATTCATGTTCATAAAAGGTAATAGCCGGTTGATTGCTGGCCGGATTCAAAACTGTAGTGACTTGTTCAGCAAGAATGTCTTCATTAACCATCACTTTCTGCAAGTACTATTTTAAGGCCAGCTGATGTGTGGTTGATCTTTTAATCGATTCTAAAATAGAAATTCGTGCCGACATTCTGTCCAAATGCTTCAATAAATCATATTCTGTTCCCGGTGTAGACTCTTGCTCTCCTTGTTCTTGTGCTGGCTCTTGCTCCCGCTGGGGAAACACTCGGTAGAACATCCATCCACTACGGAGCACCATGGTTCGGGGCGCCTCTGTCAGGCCTGGAGTGGGTAAAGGGGTAGAGGAAGTAGAGGGAATAGTGGTATTGGGTGCTGAAATGACAGGAGAGAGGTTCTTGCAAGGGGCCTCGCTGGCGGTGAATTATCGGAAGGCGGAGGCGGAGGCCGGGTGACAAGGAGAGGCCTTGGAATCATGGTAGTGGTAGGTGGCGGTGGAGCAGGAGGAGTGATGGCTGCCAGCGAGCGGCGGATAAGAAGAGGCGTATTTGGTGGAGGGTTTTGGTGTGGAGGGGAGTTCAGGGTTTGGCGTAAGAGAAGAGGCTGCGAAGGGGTGGTGGAGCGTATAAGGGTACGTTGTGGCTGGGAAAGAGATACGGGTTGAGTCCTTCTTATTAGTTGTGGTTGATTGGAATTTTGACTAAGGGCCCCGACAGAGGCGTTTTCTTTATGCCAAACCTACCCCCTTTCCACTTCATGGGTCAAGGTGACAAGGTTCACTTGTTGATTCTGAACCGGGTGCTCCGGGAGCGGGTTATTAACAATCCCCATTTGGCTGGGTGCAGGAGCCTATTGTTGCTGTGGAACCTGTTGCTGACCTTGTTGTGGTTGCTGAACTGGTGGTTGCCGAGGAGGCCTTCGAGCCTTCAAAGTAGCGATGACCCTCCTCATCTCATCCCAATTAATATCACCTTGATCATTCATGTCATGTATGTAATCTTTAAAGTGAAAATAATAATCAATGGTGTGCCCCGGCTACCTATGGAAGACGCAATACCGGGAGGTGTCCACATTTTGCGGCCATACTGCCCTTTCTTTAGGTAATGTAAGCAGGTTAGCAGCCATGAGGGCGTTAAAAATGTCCGACAAACTTTCAGGTAGCGGAGGGTATTGGGCTCTTCGTGGGCCCATTGGCCTTCTCGGTTGTTGCGGTTGTTGCGGTTGATAATTAGCCGAGGGGGCACTTGGTGATATTGGTTTTGTGGAGCAAAGGGGAGTTGTTGTTGTTGTTGAGGAGGTGAAGGAGGCCTTAAGGTTTGAGGAGGGTTATTATCTAGCTGATGGACTTGATTTTGGAAGGCTTGCTGTGGCGGTGGCCTTGGGTTTGGAGGGTGGCGGAAAGGAGTGGAATTGCCAAATGCGCTCACCTGCTCATTGATGACAGTGCCTTCAGTAATTTGGCCAGTATTACCAGTATGAACATTCTTCCTTATCACCTTCGGCCTTGGCTCAAACATGCCCATAATGGGCGAATCTTTCATTTGAGTTTTTATATATCTAGCTCTTTCATAGAGCTCCTCCATAGTGCTTAATTTGTTCATGGCCAAAATATGACGGAATTGCGGAGTGGAGTTTGATATTATCATCTTTACTTGTTCTGTCTCCGACAATGTGCCCTTTAACTTCTCGGCCATAGCCCTCCACCTATCAGAAAATAAGACGAAGTCCTCCTCGGGCTTCATCTTCTCCGCAACCAAATCAGTAACAGACAAGGAGGGACCCACACGTTCCTTATATTTCTGCACGAACTTCCTTTGAACTACATCAAAGTCGCCGGCATCCGCCGGCTCCAAAGAATAAAACCATTCTAATGCTGGGCCATCCAAAGACCGCCTAAAGAGATAAGCCAATGAGTTCTTATTATCCTGCCAGAATGATGCTTCATACAAGAAGTCCTTCAAATGGATGTGCGGGTTGCCCAGGTATTTTTCAGCAGTATCAAGACCAGGTTGGGCCCAGGTATTCCATGGTTGATCTGGCCCATGAGAAGATGGAGCCTGACGAGGAGTTCTCTACCTTTGTCGACCGCTGGCGTTGCCTGGCCGCGCGAGTCCCGGGGCATATTCCAGAGGGAGAACAAATAAAAATGATCATTTCTAATGCAACGCCTGAGTACCGCTTTATCTTAGCCTTGAACGACAGCACCTCATGGCAGCAGCTTTATAGCCGAGCCCGCTTCATTCATCAACAACTCCTAGTTTCCATTGACCCCGAGTCCCCTCCACCTTCTATTCCCACATACGCCTCCTATCCATCACCTTCCATGAGTCAGCCATCCACCACATATCCTTCCACAAGTCAGCCTTCCACTCCCACACATCCATACACCTCCACATATCCTTTCACATATCAACCCCCTACGAGTCAGCCTTCCACCTCTCCCTACCCACATGAACCTCTGCCCCCGGTCAAGGAAACACCACACCCCGAGCGGGTGGATGCCGTCTATATACCCCCTCATCCTGCTCCGCATATGCCTTCACCAAATCCTTCCCTTATCCATGCGCCATTGCCTACGCAACCTCCGCTTCCATCCCCACAACCTTCTCCATCACCTTCCCATATCCCTCGGCATCCACCATGCCCGAAGCGGGCTCCTTCTACTTCGTTGTCGGAGTCTCATACAGACATTTTTAGGGCTTTGATGGCCACTCACGCGTTGCAGCTCCCTCCGATTATGCCTTGCCGACCCGCGACTGGGGAAGTGTTTCAATATTATGATTTTTATCGTCAGCAGGGGCATTTGGTCGAGGATTGCCCCGAGTTTCAGGAACTTGTTTATCGCCTGGAAGATAATAAGAGGATCGATTGGGCCGCCATGCATGAAGCTATCTTAAATCTCCGCAATAAGCAGCAGCAGTAGTGGCAAGAAGTGCCACCCAGGCAACCATCTCTACTACAAGACCAGGGGCACCCCTGTGATTCTGTATCTGGCATTGCACCCGCTCCGTCACCTACTCCACCACCCGATCCCTCACATATTTCATCACCTACCCCAGCACCTTCACCATCTCCTACTCAACCTCCATCTTCTCCACAGACCCAAGCCTCTGCTGAGGCAAGTGCTACCTCTCCTTCCTCCTCCATTCCCACCACCGCTTATATTCCTGACGCAACCCGACGTCTCGTGTCGATACGTCGAAGGTGGGCATCACGACCCTCCAATTCCTCCGCCACACCACCACTATTACCATCCTCACCTCCACTACCTCCATCAGCCACATCACCCTCTCCACCATTTCCAATACCCCTACCGCTATCACCATCGTCTTCACCGCTTCCTCTCCCAGTGACCCCTCTTCCATCACTTCCACCATCTCCACCGCCTTTACCCTCCCCTTCACCATCGTTGCCCGAGCCTGAGCAGGATATACATATACCCATATCTCCACCTTCACCTTTACCCTCTCCTACGCCTCCACCTTTGCCTTTACCCCCACTTACACCTTTCGAGCCTTTATCCACGGCTTCCAAGCCTATTACCTCTACTTCTCCATCCCTTTCCACCCCACGGAGCGGGTGCGCGCTATCTCTGGTGCCCCTCGGATCTAGTCCCCAGGGAGATAATGAGCCGAGCCAAGTTTCGATTATGCATCTCAAGATTCAAGATGTCATTTTCTGCATGCCAATCCGGGTCCTGGTCCCTGGCTATTTTGGGGATAATGAGCCTGCATTTTAAGAAATTATTGCAAAGAAGAGTTCCCTTGCATTGGTGCCAGTCTCTTCACAAGCGAGGCCGGTGGCAATCTCTTTGCTTGCCAGAGGATTCGCCCTTCATGCTATTATTTCTCCTCACTCCATTATTGTTCAGTTCACTGGCGGAGAGGGGTTCTCTACTCGGATTGTGCTAACCCATACGGCCGTCAGGAGCCTGATGGATTCCCTATACAAGGGACAATTGGCCGTATCTTCTGCACTTTCCAAGGACATTCTGCACTCATTGTGCAATCTCCCTCGGTTTATTGGTGAATCGGCCACGTCAACGCCGTGCATTACACTCCCTCAGTTTTGTCCTGCTCTTCTGGTATGGGAGTTATGCTTCATGCCCGATTGCCGAATGGAGATGCCGAATCACATGTTGCTAGTGCCGAGCGACAAGACTCCTTGGTTTTCTGTTGTTCATCCTAAGGAGTTACTTGTTCAAGGATGTCTGCCAATGGTTAGCATCGGGTGTCTAGGGGTAGCCACCCCGATAAAACTACATATTCATGACTAGGCTATGCCATCTGGTAGGTGGGCCTGTTATATCAAAAGATGTTTCAAGACAAGAAGGCCGAAGGTCCAGGTCTGCACCAAGCAGGCCCGTGTTCAAGAGATTGCTGCTAAGAAGAGGCGACGGCGCAAGTACAAAGGCCGCATGTTGTGCACTCGAGGGGCCGCTACTTCTTCTTCTCCTTTCTTCCATTCATCATTTCTTCTACTCACCTCCCACCCTTGGGTGGTGTATTTACCTTCTCCCAATCCAATTTCTGTTGTTTTCTCCTCTCTTTTCGGGTCCGCAAACCCCCATTCATCCTTCTCCCCTCATCCGGAACCTCCGGATTCTCCATCTTCTCATGATTCTAGGCCTCGGCCTTTGTCATCCTTTAATCCCACTTTCAGGGCTTCTTCTGATCCTTCTCCTCCGGCATTCTCGAGTTCTACTTCTCATTCTCTTTCCCCGACCCTGTCGGGTGACCGTCATTCTTCTTCCCCGACCTTGTCGATGTCTATCATTTCCCTTCCCCGACCTTGTCGGGTGTTTATGCTTCTTCTTCCCCGCCTCTGGCGGGTGATCGCTACTCTCATTCCCCGACCATGTCAGATGATTCTTATTCTCCTCTTTCTTCTTACTCCTCCTAACCCTTTCAGGGTTCTTGCCCTTTTTCATGCTATTTTCGAGACTTTAGCCCGCCTTGATCTCAGTTAATCCTTGTTTATTCTGTATCTGGTTCCTTATTATCAAGGCCTCAGTGCCTTAATGAGGGAGTTCTAGCTCTCGTCTCTCTTCCTTTTTATCCCTTCTTCGTCCAGTATGATGTCTACCACTCCTCTGTGTCGAGGAATCCAATCCTTTACTCTCCTATCATTCTATATCCTGGCAAGCAAGGAATACAAAGCTACTTGCGCTCCTCAAAGCTCGATGATCGAGTCGCTTCAGGATGTCGGTTTCCACGCCATGGATTTGAAAAGGTATCTTTATTTTGTGCAAGAAACATGCTTTCATTTTCATTATTTCTATTATCTCTACACATGGTTATAATGTTAATTCCTTAACATGATTGAGTGGCTTTAGGACTCTTTGTTTAATTAGATCTTAACTTTGTGTCAAACAAAAAGTTAGCTTCTACAACATCCTTAGGCTGGTGATAGCTCCGCGCTAGGAGTCTAGTTTCTTTCCCTGATCGTTAAGGGTGACCTTTTGTACGGGTTTTTCACACACTTCATGGCAAGCCATGGTCGATTCCTCTGAGGCACATCGTTGCTGCTTTGGTCATACTATGGGTATGCACAAGGTCTTTTCTTATCTCTGCTCGGCCAAGTGCAAGGGCAAGAGATTGATGGATGAGATGACCAACCTAGGCGCTTCCTAATACGAGAGATGTCTCAAATAGGGGCAATTTTGACCCTCAAAAGTGAGCTTCCATGCTATATCTGGCCAATAAGGGCTACCAAAATGAGAAAATAATTCAATGCAAAATTATGATTGGAAGGCATGGCAAGAGTGGCAGTGCAGTTCCCCGCTAGACGTCATGAGCCAGGTCGCATGCGTGCCTGATAAATATGGGTCTAAAAATCAAAGACACAAAGCCCCGGTGCAACAGACTGTATCTTTAATGGGCAGTGCCCTAGAAGGAAGTCGAATCCTGATGTCTCCCATCCTGCATAAAGCTTGTCTCTAATTTTTCTTCTATTTCTCCCTCTTAGGCAGGGTTGTATCCCGGGTATGGCCTTAGTAGGGGCACCGTTCTTTAGAGGCGGTTGGTTGTGGCGAGTCACCCTCATATGCACGCCCTGCTTAAGGGAAGCCTTTAATGAGAGGGGTAGGAACGACGGTCCCTGGCTAGTAGTTCGAGCCCATCTTTGGGTGCTGCGGATTGCTATTTCAAAAATTAAAAAAAAGAAATATTACCAAAAATCTAAAAAATGAGATATTATCAAAAGTCCCAAAAAATCAAATATTGTTCAAAAACCAAAAAAATTAAATATTTTTAAAATTTTAAAAAAAATCAAGAAAATTGAAAAATCTAAAAATCTTTATCTTTTTATTCCTTTCTATCTATTTATTTTATGGACGGATACATGATCTGTTTGCTAAGTGTGCATGTTGCAGGTGTTCAAGTTTTCTTGCTCTATCTTTTGCTCTGCCTACTGTTCACGACTTCTTATCTGTTCTCTCTTCTTCAATCTGGTTTCTCGATCTGTTCTGGAGCTTGTGTCCTTCTCAACTCTCACTTCATCTCATCATGTCTCTATGAGAGGGCATTGCCTCGCGATTTTGAACCTGGCAAGTTCTGCTTCATCCGATCTTGGGGGGGCTTTGATTGAAGAATGTGTTTGTTATCTTTTATTCCCCGTGTTGGTTGCCACACGTGTTTATGTCTGTCATGTCTTTGTTTCATGTGTCTATGTCTCACACGTGTTGTCTTATGTCCCACGTGTCTTTGTCCCACCACGTCCGTGTCATTGCATGTGTTATCTTATGTCCCACGTGTCTTTGTCCCACCACGTTCGTGTCATCACACGTGTTGTCTTATGTCCCCCGTGGTGTTGTCCCACGTGTCTTTCTCCCATCATGTCCTTGTCCCACCGTGTTGTGGTGTTGTCTTCTTCCACCGTATTCTTCAATCTCACGCATGCTTGCCATTTGTTCATGTGATGTTTGTTCTGCTATTATATTTTTTGTGATGTTATGATCAATTCATGTTCAGTTATGTTATGTTATCCTCACGCTTGTTCATGTGGTTGTGTCTTATTCAAAAATCCAAAAAAAAAATGCCATTTCGCCTGCACAGGTAAGTCAGGTATGGCATTCTATCCCTGTATCCCTTATTGCATTACTATATGGTATTATGTTATATTATCTCGAGAACTAGTTGATTATCTGCGTGTTCCAGGATCTGATTTTCCCCTATAACAAAAATAATGATGATCCAGGTTCATGTATTTAATCATCGAATAGGCCGTTAGGTTGGGAAAACTAGGGGACGACGGTTCTATCTTACATGCCGTGGTTACAGATAATATCTTGACCCTGATTGCCCAAGTCTAGCAATATTATTCTCGAGCATTTTCTATTTGGTGGCTTTCTTTGCATTTGTTTTAATGATTTCTTTTATTTTAGCCCAGCATGCATCATACGCATCTTTTGAGCATTCATGACCCATGGTTTGTCTGATGGATGATTGTGCGTTCATGGTTTCGAGTAAGAAGGAACTATTCCACTCAGAGTTGGAAGGTTTTCTCTGATCCGTTCACCTAGTTTGATTGACTGAAGGTCCCTGCCTGGAGTTTTAGTCTGTTTCTTTACTTTTTGCTGTTTATTCCGGTCTCCTCATTGGTCCGAGGGATTGTGTCCCCCATGAGGTTGATCGTGTGTTTTTCTTTCGTTTAGATTATTTCTCCAGACTGGTGTCGTTTTGGTTCGATTGTCCCTTGTGTTTGGTTCAGAGTTTTCTGGAAGATTCTTCTCGCTCGTTGGCATTGAAACCGGTGTCTTTTACCTTAACGCTCACTTTTCAGTCTGCTCCGCTTCATTTTCGCTTCATCTCCATATTCCATTTCGCTTTCGCTTCACCTCCACTCGCTCCCCTACAAAGAGGATGTTAAGGAGGGGCATCTGTTGACACCCGTTTTTGCCTATGAGTTGAGTCATTCCTCTTACTATTATTTATTGATGTCTCGAATTGTCCATTACTCATTGGGCTATTTTTAGGCACGCTTTTGGGCTTGTTTTATGGGTATCTCCCTCCCTGACTGGGTTTGCTCTCGAATTCGGGCTTAATGGGCCTCGATCTCGTTTGGTTTTGGGTTAAGTGGGCTTATTTATCTCATTTTATCAATTTCAAACGTCCAGGATGCACGTGGTCTAGCGACTGGCCATTCAGTGACTGGGCGGTTTCCTCTGACCCGTTTAATTATTTATTGGATATTTATTTGATTTTATGAATTTCCACCGACAAGCCTTTGCACAGTCATCATTCAATCGTTCACATTCTTTGAACGGCCAGGCATTACACCGTCCAGTTCCCAGAGTCCACAGTCGGTTGGTTTTTCAGATAATTTTCTATTTATCTTATTTTTCTGGATTTATCACCGACAGGTGTACACGGCCTAGCATTGGACCGTTCTAATCACTGAGTGGTCTAGCATTAGACGATTTTATCCTCAAGAGTCCAACGCCATGACAGCCGGTCAATTTGGTGGATAATTGGATAATTTCACATTTTTATTTATTTATCACCGACAGCATTGGACGATCTAGCATTGGACCGTGTAATGTTCTGGGCGGTCTATCGCACGACCGTTTACATGATCGAAACCTGTGGATTATGTGGGTTTTCTCTCTCCATCCGTGGTTAATTCTCCACCTTCCTCCACCATTTTCTCCGCGGTTTCTCAACCAAACGAGGTGCCGTTTGAACCTGGTGGAAGATAAAAGGTTTATCTACGAATTTAGTTTTATCATCTCGGATTAATATCCACTGGAAAATCCAATTTCAAGATTGGAGTTTTTGGGCTCTATAAATAGTGTCCCTAGTCCAAGCTTGAAAAGGAGGAGATCCAACGTCGATGGCGAAGCTCTGCCGAACTTTTGAGCGAACTGTAGCCAGGGAGGGAGGCTTTCTACATCCTTCCAAGCCTCTAGTTCAAGGGAGTAGTCATTTGATTTGAGTTTTAGTCACGATATTTAGTCCTTAGTTCATTCATTGCATGCCTATTTTCCCCATTTCTTCCCACATTTTTGCATTATTTCACATCATTTCACACCCTCCCATTTGTGTTTGACGCCCTATAGGGGTTTAAAAACCTCCCAGGTATCGCCTCTTCCAAGTCATTACGTCAATTTGCCATTTCGTTCTATAGTTACTACACGTTTTAAGGCTAATTTGGGTGTTGTTTGCTTGTCTTTCACGCTGTTTTGCAGGTTAGTATCAGCATAGCACGAGGCCCATCCCCTCTGGCCGGTCGAAAGGGGTGGAGGATCAGGTCTCACAACTTTGAAGTCCAGTGCTTTGGACGGTCGTCTCCCATCCATTTGCGGATAAGAACGGTCCTTTATGAGCCATTCAGATCCTGTAGGCGGGCTGTCTGAGAACCGTTCTATAGCCAGATCTGTCTTCGTCCCGCTTCCTTCTACAGCACTGTTGGAGGTCTGTCGAGCGACCGTGCCATTCACTGAGCGGTCCCCCCAGGACCATGTATACTTGTCAGCGCTGCATCTTGGGTGAGTGCTTCCTCCCTCTTTCCAAGGTACGTCTTACCATCCGGTACCCGTGTCTTGGTGGCGATCATGATCACACACACTTCTTCACTCTTTCTTTCTTTCTTAGTTTGGTTTGTCTTTACACTTTGATTACTAGAAAAGGAAGGTAAGAAGGAGAAAGGTGGGAAAACATGTCAACAACCGCGACTAGGAAGCTTGTGCGGGTTTGCGCCAGACGCCCGTTTGGCAGCCCGAAAGACCTGAAACGGTCCCCAAAGTTGGGGAATTGAAGATAAAAGCCTCTAAAGCTCAATGGGTTCGAAGAATGGTCAAGAAATGGGCTCGAAACATGGTCAAAGAAGACACCAAAACAATGGATAATTCAGAGTATTATAAAGGAGAATAGGAGAAATAACTCAACTTGCAGGCTGAAAACGGGTGTCAACACCGAGGTTGTGGTTTGAGGTGGTCGGATCAATGCCCTAATTGAGAGAGTGCTCGGGTGAGCTAAGGACTTCTTCCTAGTGAGCTATTGTTAGATGAGCTTGACTTTCTCATCTTATCTTGTAGCGTCATTTTGAGGTAAGCTTGGGAAGCACTGTCTTAGTAAGTCTTTAGTCATGTGCGTCTGCTTATGAATGGGCTACGTTGGTTCTGAAATTGATTTGCTCTTATTCGGTGGTGGCTTGGTTTTGGACACAAATTGTGGATTTGGGGGCCATTGTGCACCGTGTTCGTTGTGCCGTGCTAGGCGGCAGGCGAGATGTGAAGGTTCAGCGTTAGATTCGGGACTTGGGGATAAGCTGAGGCAGGTGCTCTTTGTGGTTCGTGCTGTGGCTCTTGGCATAATGGTCTGTGCTATGGCAGCTTATGATCGATAGTTGGCAGGATCAGTACTCGAGACGTGGTAAATTATAGTTTGATGAATTGCGATGGCGTCGAGAGGTGTGCTGAGATGCGGATGCCGAGTTGTTCGTGATGCATGCGTGCGTTGTGTCGAGTGCACAGTTGAAGCGTGGTGGGCTCATAACCCACAGGTCAAGGATCGTAGGGTTGGAAGATTTTGACCAACCGAGTCGATTGCTTCCTCGGTGTGAGATTGTCGTGGCTATGTGTGCCTTGATGTTGTTGGTTGCCATGCCATTGTTGGAGGCATTAGGGTTGTTGGCACTGGAAGGTGTGAGAATTGGGGAAATATGTCGGGGAATGTGCTGGATGAGTGCCCTTTTTCTACATCTGTTTGAAGTTGTACTCTCGGGACGTGATTGTGGTCCTAGAGATGTATTCTATGAGAGTTGTTTGAGGGTCCTTATTGGTAAGCGGCGAACAGCTAGTGCGATTAGCCGAGTGTTTAACTGTGATGATGCCTAGAAGTGACCTGGTTTGTGGTTGTGTCTCGTGGTTCTGTGTTGAGAGCAGAGCTGAGGATTTACAAGTGTCCATTATGAGCTTGTGTGGACCGAGATCTTGTCGGTTGGTTTTGTTGTACTCTCCTCAGAGGATAGAGTTGGCATGCAACTCGAATCAGATGTAATGTCTGAGTGAGGACCGACTCGATTATGTTTTTGGTCCTATAGTGTCATTGGCATTCTACGGCCCAGTTTCGATTGTTATGGCGCAGAAGTCGATGGGTTGTAGCAGTCAGCTGAGATGATTGTGTTCCTTGTAGAGAGCTAATGCTTGTGTTGCCCGCCGAGCATGAGATTTTATCGGTGGCTGTTTCGTGGCATGGGTCATGTCTCCTCGCTTTGTGAGACGGTAGTGATAATGCCATGATTAGATGTGCCAGACTTGTGTTCCTTTATGTGCCATGCTCGTTCTGTGGATCGGTGTGCTTTAAGATCTGGGGCATGATGATCTTTCCTGTGATCATAGTCTGGCAGTGTTCCTCTGAATCGTGTTTTTTGAGAATCATTTTTTTATGCTTTTATGTGTTCAGGGTTTGACTAGAGCTTTAAGAGCGTTGCCACCTGGTTGGGATATTCTTCCTTGTTCCCTGTTGGTTCCTCAAATTTTGAGGATGAAATTTCTTAAAGGAGGGGAGGATGTAACACCTTGGATCCTTCGGATCAGAATCCGAGACCTTTCGGAGCGCTTTTGCGGGTCTCGAGTAGAGTTTGGCCTTTGAATTGGTTTTCAGTCTATTTTATCTTTGGATCCCCGTGGAGGGTGAACCGTTGATATTTTAGACTCCGGAACGTTGCAGGTGTGTTGTGTTCTTCCCGAGGATCGTAGAGGTTATTTTTATAATTTTTTTGATTTTTCATAATTTTGGGCTAAAAATCAGATTATAGAACTATTTGTAATTTATTTTTTTATTTTCCTTTTTAACCCTCATCCACACCCCTTCTCTCCTCTCACCGTGCTCACTCTCTCTCCCTTCGTTCTCTCTCCTCTTTCCCCCTCTACTCCGACGGCCGACGAAGGAGGCTCGGGGATGATGTGGAGACGGCGTGAAGGCGTTGTGGAGCGTGAAGGCGTGAGGAATGGGGCGTGGTGTTGGCGCGATCCTGAGCGTGGATTCAAAGTGCTGGAGGGGTTCATATGATGTTTTCGACGTGGATTTGGCATTTTTTGCGCACGAGATCGTTGGTGGAGGTAGGGGGATGGATACTCTACCTTTGTTCTGCATTTCCTCACGATTTCGTGCCGATTAGCGTGAGTTTGAGCGGGTTTTTCTATGTTTGGATGAAAAGCATTGATGGGAATCAACACCGGGCACTAAGATTTTATTTTTACATTTGTGTCCTTTTGTTTACATTTATATCCTTGGCGAATTGGGTTTGTAATTGTAAAGCGTTATAAGCCAAAGGGTTAGTCATTAGAAATCTTTGGGTTTCTTTGCAAAAAGGTCTTTGGGTTTCTATGTAAAATGTCAGTAGGTCTAGCAGGGCCCCCACCGTCTTTCTCATTGGTCCACCTAGGATGTAGGGTCCATGTGAGGCTAGTTCAAAGTCCAAGATTGGACTTGGACCAAGGGGGGACAAGGTGGAAGAAAATTCAAATTGGACTCCCCTTAGTCAAGGGGGCGCCCCCCCTTTAATATTGTTTATTCTTCTTGTAATTTTTTTATTTTTCTTTCTTTTGACCACATGGGGGAAGAAAATGCTATCCCTTGTTTACCCCTCCCTAACCCTAGATCTAGGGGTAGTTTAGGTCTTTTTTAGCTCTCTATATAATCCATGTATTTTCCATTTTATGAGAATTAATGAAAGAAAATTGCATTTTGCCAAGAGCAATCCCAAGGGCGCCCCTCTCTCCCTCTCCCCTTACAGCTGTGAAGGTTGCCCTAATCCATGGTGTGAAGCCATCTTCTTGTAGTGATTCCAAGTTCTATCCATCCCCTTGGTGTGAAGCTCAGCCACCGCCGCCGCCGCCTCAGTTCGTGCGGCCGACGAGCCGCCACAACCATCTCTTTACCCTGCTATCCTGAACTCCGAGATCCAGAACAGCAAGCTAAAGATCATGTCAGTTCTCCCATCTCCCAGCTCTAATCAAGCTGAGATTTTGAGAGATCGTTCCTCTTTGTGTTAGCTTTCCATCCATATACATTTTTTGTCAATCTTCCACCGTTTGGTATTTTTCCCTGTATTTTAGTTCCACCCCTGACAGTCTGCCAATCAACAGATATGCGGGATAGTGTCTTCTTGTTGTATTTTTCCCACACCCTTAGCCTTCTCCAAAAATTCCCAAAAAATTCATACATGTTCCTCACATCCCCCTCTTCTACCCATAATTTTTTCAGAGTCTAGATCTATTGTTTTTGTGTCAGTCAAAATTCAGTCTCAGGTAGATCTTGTTCTATCCTGATTGTCTGTCATCCAAACCAGCAAGAAAACCGTGGGAACATTCATTTTCATTTTCAATCCATTCACTGGATGGATCTGAAATAATTATATGTTGTAGCACTTTGAGTCCTCTATCCATCAGTACCGATTTTTCCAAGAAACAACATTCTATGGCTCTCTCCACTGCAGAGGCTGAGCACGTGGCTGCAGGGAGTTGTGGTACACAAGTCATTTGGATAAAACACCAGCTTTAGGACTATCAAGTAGACCTGGGGTGCACACCCATTTGCTGTGTTAATACCAGTGCCATCAATCTAGCCAAGAATCCTATCTTGCATTCCCGCACCAAACACATAGAAATAAGGTATCATTTCATAAGAGATGAAGTTTCTAAGAACACCTTTCAGCTGATTCATGAAGGCACTACTAATCAAATTACTGATATCTTCACCAAGCCTCTAGACAATGACAACTTCCCCACATTAAGGAGATAATTAGGGTTATTTAAGTTATCTTAATTTCTAAGCTCCTAGTGTTGAAATTTCTATTTCTTTTTCTTGGCAAAAGTTTGTGCGAGAAGCCTATCCTAACAGTGAGGGGGAGTTCTAAGTGTTTGCTGATTAGTTTCCTACTGTGCATCGTTTGAGGGGGAGCTGGGCTGCTAGTGAAGTTTGACTAATTCAAAAGTTTGACCAGATGTGTGTCGTTGCTAGTTCTCATGATTGAATGAGTGCGGTTCTCACTCAGTCTGTAGAATCTCATTCATCTCTTAAGTCTATAAGTTTGTGTAACTAAAGTCCAGCTAGAATCTTTTCTCTAGTAGACTATCAGAGACTTGGATTGAGTGTTCGAAGTATATCTTCCTACATTGTCACTGATTCTGGTCCAGGAGAATACATGTATGTCTTGATATTTGTCCAGAACAACTTGAAATCTAGACTTCAAGATTCATTTCAAAGAAACAGTTCCTCTGGTATTATCTTCAAACATTTCATCTCCATAATAAAAGGGATCAACTAAGTGAACAAAGGTCTATAATTTGATCACTGAGAAACTAGGAGCTTCATCAATGAAATGAAGTCTTTCCCACGTCATGAGGTGACAAATTCAAAAAAAAAAGAAAAATCTTCTGCAAAATAACCTTACTGTTTCTGACCATCGCAGAGCAATGGTGACAAGGTGGTGAGTAACTGGGGACTCTGGCCTTTGATCAAGGTGTTTCCTCATGTAAAAAGCCATAGTTACTACCTCTGTTCTCTAAAAAGGAGAGATAATGAGGTTCTCACATTGAGTAACTCGGGATTCCGGCCTCTGATCAAGGTGTCTCCCTAATGTCAAAGATGTGATTTACCAACTTACTTATTGGTCTTCTTGGAAATCTCTATAATATCCTTTATATTTGTGCAAATTATTGGAATGCTTGTCTTCAATACCTTGAGCACACTTTCTCTCCTTATATTTCTTGTCGTCTACTTAGTATAGTTGTTTAAACAGTTATGTCTTGTCATATTTGTTCATCCCTACTCTACATCATATACCCTGTATGTGGATAAACTTCCCTCTCATTCTTATTCTCTATTGATTACCAGAGTTAAAGACTCTTCTCTTGAGTTTAGCACCTCACTTATTCTCTTGAGTCTTTCTACACTACGAAGTAACTGTACTTCTTCCTCATGTCTCCAGCAACTGCATATATCTTTCATTTTCTTTTGATGATGTCAAAGGGGGAGTGGTCATCTGAGAGGATCAGGGCATCTGAGGAAGAGATGGTATAAGAGAGAAAGAGAGGTTATCTGGGTGGTTCAGGACATCTGAGGCATTTGAGAGCGAGTGGTAGGGGAGCGGATTTGGAGTGAAGGGGTCCAGAAGATGGTGTTTCTAGGAGAGGCCTTCTGGCTTGTTAGTACGCTCTTTTTGGTTTGCTTTTGATTGTTTTTGATCTCCTTTAATGCCCTGACATTGCTTGATTAATAGTGTTGCCATCATCAAAAAGGGGGAGATTGTTACATCCCTACGGTTTTGATGATGTCTCACACTATAAATTAATTTATTTTATCACATTCTTGCTATAAAGTCCCTGCATTTACTTGTGCATATGCATTCAATAGATCAGTGCATGCATTGTCTCATTAATAAAGTGCTTGCCTCGGTGCAAGTCATTGTTCATGCACAGGTTCTGTCGTTCATTTCTTTATCTAAGTGCAAATTCAACTCCGTGCAAGCTTTGTCTTGCTTATCCCTTTGTTCTGCTCATTTCTCTCTGCCATCTCAGTGCAGCTCCTGCTTTGACTGGATATCCCGACTCAGTGCAGTCTTTCTCTGTCTGAATAACATGAAGTCGGTGCAACCCTTATTGCATTAACTTACTCGGGGCAAGGTTTGATCTGCACCTAGTAGGTGCAACTTTTGGTTAGACGTAGGTATAGGAACACAACTCGGTGCAAACACTCCATTCTGGCAAAATTAAAGTCATTGTATCTTTGGGTTCTGAGGTTTCTTGTCGGTGCACATATGTTGCACGTTTGAACTCTATGGTCCGTGCTTATGTCATCGTGAGCTTTTTCAAGTCAGTGCATCTCTCACTTTTGCTCACTTCAACTCGGTGCAACTTCTTGTTCACCGGTAGTAAGTCAGTGCAATGGTTGACTTGGAAACTCCTACTCAGTGCAGTGTATGCTTATTTACTCGCTTCATCCGTAAGACTTGTGCTAAGTATGTGACAAAGTGTTTATCCATTTCTGATAGTTTGTCTTTGCACTCACCAGGTAAATGGCATGTGATCCGAGGATGATAGAGGCCGAGAATATTCCTACACGTGCCCCAACCTTTCAGGCGGGAAACGTGGTATCCACAGGCCTAAGTTTCTGGAGCAGACATATATATATATGCTAAGGAAAAGGGTTCGACAGTGTGGATGGAATAGTGGAAAAAGAAGAGAAGCGTGAGAGCAGTGCTGTGGATCAAGAGAGAAAACCAGAGACAACCCACTCCATCCAGAGTTGAGAGAAAATTCTAAGAGAGAGAGTTGATTGTGAATCTGAAGATCTACTTATACGGAAGCTACATTGTTTTGGTTTAGAGAAAATTGTCTTTCATCGATCCTTTTTCATTTTTGAGTTTTCTTTCATTTTCATTCCAATCTGTTACCCTCCAAGCTTGCTCGGAGGAAGGGAGAAGTTCTCCAGTTTCCCTCCATTATTTTTGGAGGAAGAGAGGTTTGATCCTCTAGTTGTGTGAGTTGCTTGGGAGCAATTTCACAGGGTTCCCCTTTGCGGCGTGCAAAGGAAGGGAGATCTGTTCTCCAGTGCTTCTTCTAGTTGATCAGAAGGCTGAGGAGGGTGTTCCTCAGGACAAGCTGTTTGGCAGCGGTTGTCGCAGACTAAGTCTGCTGTGTGCGATTGATCAATTGCAAGGAAACCTTACTCTTTTGAGTGAGGGGTGGACGTAGATTGCGGGTAGCAATCGAATCACCTAAAAACTCTCTATCTCTCTTGTGGTTTTGCCTGTCTTCTTTATGCTTGCTCTCCATCTACTTGATATTTTGCTCCATCGTGTATTTCTTTCTAGATCTCTATCCATTGTCCAGATATTTCTATTACCTTTCTTTGAAGTTTTTATCACTGCTGTTTGAGGGGTTGAGTAATTGTTACTGAGCTTATCGAATTTGGGAGTGATCTATTCATCCCCCCCTTCTATCTCACTTTTCGCTATGCGTATCAATTGGTATCAGAGCAGGTTTTCACTATGTGGTCCAATGGCCAAGGTAACCCCAGATTTAATGCTCCTCGGAGCTTCATGGCTGAGGGACAATCTATCAGCCGCCCTCCGTTCTTCGATGGTAACAATTACCTTTTCTAGAAAAACAGGATGGTGGTTTTCATTAGAGCGCAGAGCCACAAACTTTGGAGGGTGATCACCACAGGGCCATATGATCTGCCACCGAACGAAGATGCGTGGACTGATGATCAAGTCAAGCTTTCGTCACTCAACTGGACGGCCCTGAACATCATCCAATGTGCAGTTCATCCAGACGAATACGCCTGCATCTCAGCATGCAAAACAGCCAAGAAAATGTGGGATGAGTTGGAGTTAATCTACGAAGGTACATCCCAAGTAAAAGAGACAAAGGTAAATCTTCTCACCTCTGAATATGAGCTGTTTAAGATGAAATCGGAGGAGACCATAACTGAGATGTGTGCCAGACTGTCATTGATTATGAACAGTCTTAAGGGGTTTGGCAAAGAGATATCTGAGGGAGATATAGTCAGGAAAATACTTAGATCTCTAACCCCTACATGGCACACTAAGGCCATTGTGATAGAGGAGTCTAGGGATCTATCGAAAATGACAGTCACCGAACTAATAGGATACCTAATGATGTATGAGATGAATTTCAAGAGGAATGGTGAAGGAAACGACAAGAAGGGCAAGAATATTGCCCTCAAGGTGTCCCGCAGTAAAGGCAGTAGCAGCAGCGGGAGTAGTAGTTGCGAGTCTGATGGGATGTCAGACCTCGACCAGGATGAGGAAGCAATGCTCACTCGTCAATTCAGGAAATTCTTGAGGACTAAGGGAAAGGCCTTCAGAAGGAAGAGGTCATATCCCTCTGGTAAGAACTTTGATTCCAGCAATGATTAGAATATGAATGCCAAGAAAATTACATGTTTTCATTGCAGGAAACCTGGACATATGAAAGGGGACTGCCCTGAACTTCAGAAGAAGGGTCCCGACTTTCAAAAGAAGAGCTCGAAGGTGCATAAGAAGAAATCACAAGCAATGGTCTGCACGTGGAGCGATGAGGAAGAAGATCCTGAAGCCAACTCCTCAGAGGAGGATGAAGAAGGATTTTTCCTGATGGCAAATAGCGATGAGGAGGTAACAAACATATTCGAGAACTTTTCTATTGATGATTGGGAAGATGCCTATGCTGAACTGTTAGATAAGTTCAATTCACTAAGGAAAGAGCATAGGGTTCTGAAAAGAAAATTCAATGCTAATATTGAAGAACAAACTCAAATCAGTGAGGAAAATCAAAAATTAAAGGAACAATTAGAAGAAAAGACTTCTCTGAAGAAGGAAAATGAAAAGCACAAATCAGAGAACCAGGAAGTTCACATACAACTCAACGAACTCAAGATAAAACTTGAAGAAAGTCTGAATGGAAATAGTGTGATCACTGAGAAATATGAAGCTATTAAGAAAGTGAACACTGAACTTCAAAAAAATTATGAGTCTGTCCAAAGAGAGTTGGAAGACAAACAAAAAGTCTTAGAAAAATTTGTTCAAGGGAAAACAAATCTTGACTCTATACTAGGAACAAGGGTAAATTTCAACAAAGAGGGTTTAGGCTATGACCCGACAAATAAGATACCCTTTCAGTTCAAGACCACTACCTTCTGCTCAGAGAAGGGAAAAGAAAAGCTGGACACACCATCCAGCTCAAACAGTAATCAACACATTCAGCATCCAAAGGAGAAAGCAACAAACCATGCTGAACTACATCTTAAAAAGAAGAAGAACCTCGCTAAGCCCATTCACCAGAACAGAAGTGGTAGCTGGACCAGGCAAATGTATCAGAATAAAAGCTGGAACTACTATAAAAGAATGGGTCCGAACAGAAGCTACTGGGGAAACAACATACACCTTAAAAAATTTGTTAATCAACATGCATACAGAAGATACCCTAAGGATGAAAGGTCTAATAACTGGAATAGATTCCATTTCTTTGGCCAGCTGGACATAATTTTGGTCGCAATTTCTATAGACCTGAAAATAAGATGCAAGAGAAAAATAAGCTGAAACAATTTTGGATTCCCAAACACTTGCTTAAAGATTTAAATGATGTATTTGGACCCAACTTATCTTAGGGTCCAAACCACCTTGCTTGATTTATTTTGTGTAGGTTTGCCTGGCAGCTGAAAACAACAAATGGTATCTTAACAGTGGCTGTTCCAGGCACATGACAGGAGACCGATCCAAGTTCAGCAAGCTAGAAATGAAGATAGGGGGATTGGTCAAATTCATTGGAAAGAACAGAGGTAAGTTCATTGGGGTTGGCATAGTTGGTAAGTCCTCCACTAACTCAATTGAGAAAGTTTTACTTGTGGAAGGTCTTCAACACAATCTGATTAGCATCAGTCAATTATGTGACAAGGGTCACAGGGTTATGTTTGATAATAACTCATGCAAAATATTTGAAATAAATTCTAATCTTGTTAAATTTGTAGCCAACAGAACCAATAATGTCTACATGGTAGACTTAGATGTTGAGTCTGAATCTAATCTCTGCTTGTCTTCTAACTCTAAAAATAATGCGTTTGATTGGCATAGACGTTTAGGCCATGCTAGTTTTTCCACTTTGAATAAATTGATCAAGCATGATTTAGTTAAAGGCATGCCTAAGATCAAGTTTAATTCAATCTCAAAAATCTGTGATGCCTGTGCTCTAGGCAAACAAACTCGCAAGTCATTTAAGCTCAGATCTGAGCCTTTATCAACCAAACCAATGGAACTCTTGCATATGGACCTTTTTGGTCCAACCAGAACTCTGAGCTTGAATGGGAAAAGGTTTGGGTTTGTCATTGTAGATGACTTCTCTAGGTTTTTATGGTTATTTTTCTTAGCAAATAAAAATGATGCATTTCAGAAGTTTGAACATTTCTTCAATAAAATCAAACAAGGAGGTTCTCACTGTATTTCAATAATTCAAACTGACCATGGAGGTGAGTTTGAAAATTCTTTATTTTTTGACTTCTGCAACAAAGAAGGACTGACTCACAAGTTTTCTTCTCCCAAGACTCCAGAGCAGAACGGAATTGTTGAGAGAAGAAATCGGATAATCATCAAAATGGCCAGAACTATGCTGGTCGAAAGTCAACTTCCTAGGAGATTTTGGGCAGAGGCAGCTAACACAGCATGCTACACAATTAACCGAGCAATGGTAAGACCTGCCCATAAGAAAACTCCCCATGAACTTCTTAAAGGTAAAAAGCCGAATGTCTCATATTTCAGAATTGTTGGGTCAAAATGCTTCATCCATAACAACAATAAAAGGGACCTAGATAAATTTGATGTTAGAAGTACTCCAGGAATCTTTCTGGGATACTCTGAAACAACTAGGGCTTACAGGGTTTTCAATGTAACAGACCAAACTATAGAAAAAACTCTTCATGTGATCATTGTTGAATCAACAGATGCTAACAATCTCGATGATGCTGACAGGTCTTCAAACCATGATGGAGAATTTCTTGAGGAGAAATTGAAGGATGAAAATGAGCAACTCGAAGGACAAAGTGATCAGAATCAAGTAAGCTCAATTGAAGCAGGTGAGCCCTCAACCAATGTTAAATTCTTAAAAGACCACCCTGAGAATAATATCATAGGAAATTTAAGAGATCCTCCTAGGACTAGGTCTCATTTCAAAAATGTTTAAAATCAAGATCTAATTGCTTTAGTCTCTC
Organism: Amorphophallus konjac; assembly: GCA_022559845.1. Classification (NCBI taxonomy): domain Eukaryota; kingdom Viridiplantae; phylum Streptophyta; class Magnoliopsida; order Alismatales; family Araceae; genus Amorphophallus; species Amorphophallus konjac. Next base: position 247,084,529 of record CM040121.1, on the reverse strand, counting down.
AAATTGAACCAAAATCAGTAGAGGAAGCCTTAAACGATGCATCTTGGGTGAATGCCATGTCTGAAGAGTTAGGTCAATTTGATAGAAACATTGTCTGGGAACTTGTTCCAAGACCTGAGAACATTAATGTGATAGGAACCAAATGGGTGTTGAAGAATAAAATGAATGAAGATGGAATTATTCCTAGAAATAAAGCCAGACTAGTAGCCAAGGGCTACTGTCAGGAGTTTGGTGTTGACTTCGATGAGTCCTACGCACCTGTCGCTAGGATGGAAGCTATAGGAATATTGTTAGTATTTGCATGCTCCAAAAATATAAAACTCCAACAAATAGATGTGAAGAGTGCGTTCTTAAATGGTGGAGAGAGGGATTTCTGTAGCCCAACTAAGAGCAGCCGAACTAGACCCATCAGGACCAAACGAGGCTCAGCTCATCCAAGTGACAGCCCCTTAGGGCCCACTTAGGCAAAAAAGCCCAATAAAGATCACTCGGGATCCCACCATTCCTCGGCGGCCCTTAGGATCAGAAGGCCCGAGCATCAGAACGGAGGAAGACCCACGCCCGAGTTATCCCTCCATCGGGATAGAGGCGAGCGCTCTGCGCCCACTCCGATCTAACTGCATCCGAGCTATGCCTATCGCCCGGACAGGGTTGGCACCTTTTATGCTTGGACCGACTGACAAGTGCTTATCCCTGCAGCCGTTGAGAGCCCTTTATGAGCAGGAGTTTATGGGGATAAAGGATCCATGATCCCTCAAGGCCATGAAGATCCCAAGATAAGGACGTAACGATCCCATGATAAGGACGTAACTCCCGCCTGAAACTCCTCAGCTTACGGGACTCATAAGGTGAGCACACTATATTAACTAGGGACTCCCTCCAGCGGAAGGTAAGGCCAATACACGCCTAAAACTCCCTGAGCAGGAACCACTTCACCATCTTGGTGTTGGGGGATCTCGTGCATCTCTTTCTACCTCCCTCAATACCTTCCACCATTGCTCTACTGACTTAAGCATCGGAGGGTTTTTCCCAGGGAACCATCCCTGGGCCTCCTGATTCGTTTCCCTTTCTCTACAGTTCACTATTCGGTGATCATCCTCCCAGCTCAGGACAAGCGCGAGATCACGTCCCTTCATCTGGCGCCATCTGTGGGAAATGACCAAAGAGCCAGTATGGTGAGAAGAAGTTCCGGGAGGAGGTCCGGCGGCGACAGGGGAAAGGCCCCGGCGGCGATGGGGGAAGTGTTGGAGTTAGATGGAAGGCTCTATCACCACAGGATGTGTATCTAGAGGGGGGGTGAATAGATCAACTGGCTATTTAAAAATTATGCCTAGAATCAAATGCGGAATTAGAAGAACAGTAGACGAACACAACCAATGCACTGAAAGAAACACACAAGAGGCACAAGGCTTTTAGGTGGTTCGGTCAATCCGACCTACGTCCACCCCACATTCAACTCGAATGTGGATTACTGCTGATACACAGCTTCAAACCGCTGGGCTTTACAGCTTGCCAACAACAGCTGGGGCTTACAGCTTATCCCGACCAGAGGAACACCCTCTGCAACAGCTGAGCGTCACAGCTTGCTCTGCTGGGCACTACAGCTTAGCCGACCAGAGGAACGCCTCTACAACCCGCTGCCTCACAGCTTGAAACCGCTGACTAACAGCTTGATCGAACAAGAGTTTTCAAAAGAAATTAACAAAGACTGAAAAGCAAACGAAACATACAATGGAATGGAAGAAAGCCAAAAATGACTGTAGCTCAAGGTTGAGCAATATCAGCTCTGGTAACTGGACCAAGAGACTGATTCACAAACTCTCACGATAACTCTCTCAACTCATCTCTCTTCTTCTTCTTCTCTCCTTTTCTTCTTCTCTGCTTTTCTTCCTCTCACAGTGGATCTCGGTGGCTGCTTGTTTCAGACTGGATGTATATACTTCGCCAACTTCGATCAGCCTCTATAGAAGATGAAGACTGATATTTATAACAGCAGCATCTGGATTAAGGGCGCGTGGCTTCCACGTTTTCCCGCCCAAAGAATTCTCCAGATTCGAGATGCTTCCATCCACGTGGCAGCATCTGGTCACCTTGTCCTCCTGGGATCACTAGCCATGTCAGCAATCTCAGTAGAGAATCCCTGTCAGACAGAGTATCGGATGATCAGGTTAAAGAACAACTCTGTATAGACTTTATATAAGTGAAAGCTATGTACAGACTTGCTGTATGAAAATGCAATGAGTAGACTTCACAAATGAAGATGCAATGTACATACTTGCAATGTGAAGGAGTTGATTGTGTAGGCTTCACGGTGTGAAGACTTATCAACAAATGACTGTACAGACTTGACCAAAAGCCTGAGACACTAACGAAGACACTGGACTGACACCAACTCGAAGACGAAAGACAACACTGACACGAAGTGTAGTTACAAAACAAGAAGGACATGAGGTCTTAGGAAAAACAACACGAAGACAGAAATATCAAAGAAGACTCAGACGCAGAGACAGCACGAAGTGAAACGAGAACGACACGAAGTGCAGTAGTGACAGAAACACACTACACAGAGAACGACACGAAGTGGCACAGAAAACAACACGAGGTGCTGCGATGTCCTGCACGTAATAGAACAAAAATGACACGAAGACGATGAAAACAACACGAGGTGAAGTCACAAAGCGACAAAGACACGAGGTGTAGGAAACACGACACGAAGACATGAAACAACACAGAGACGAAACAGTAACCGACACGAGTTGAAAACAACACGAAGACAAAAACTAAAATCGACACGGAGTGTGGTCAAACCGAGAAAGACACGAAGTCTAAAGCGAAAAACCAACACGAAGATAGAATACAAAGAAACGACTCGAAGTTAGGACAACACTAGGAGAAGACTGCACGAAGTGAAAACAACACGAAGACAGAAGATGCCACGGCTATCACGACACGTGATGAAGCAGTGGGACCAGAAAGAAACGACACGAGGAACAACAGTAAGTGACACGAAGACACAATAAAGGGAACGACACGAAGACACAACAAGGATACAACACGAAGACGTTGGATGCAACAGTACAATGTCTAGACTTGAAAATCAAAGCAAACGGCTGTACAGACTTGAAGATGTGAAGCCAATGTACAGACTTTGAAGAACATTCTGATGGACAGACTTCACGCGTTGACGCTGTACACACTTCCAATGAAGTGCGTTAACGCTGTGCACACTTAACCAATTCAGTGTATAGACTAGTGACAGTGAGAATTGCATACAGCAGTGAACTAAATGCAAAGAACATATAGTCAATCTGATAGAACAATTTCATCAAAACATAAACAGTGTTGCCAATTCATCAGAACAATGTGTTGCCATATGAAGTAGAGTTACATGTCAACACCATCAACACATAGAAGTCACAACAGGAAGGCCCCTCACAAGCCTCCCAAAACCCCCCCTCCGATGCCAGCACTCCCGCCGACGGACCGCCCCCTTGCCCTACGACCGGGCTGTCGCCCCCTCCTCCCACGGTGGTAGGGCTACCGCTCAACGGCGGTGCCGACGCCTTCCAAGCCCTCAATGTGAAACTGGACGTCCTCATGGAACTCATGAGGACCCAGGCAGCCAGGGATGGAAGGTCACGCACCCCTCCGGAGAGCCCTCCCCGCAAGAACATGTCCCAGCACACCACCGGAGGCCGCTTCACCCTCCGAGGGCAGCAGCTCATCCGCAACGAAGCAGGAGGACCCTCGCAAGCCCCCCCTCTGGAGCAAGAGGCTTCCTTCACGCCGAAGCGGGGAAGGCATGGGGCATGTCGTCCCCTCCCGGAGATCGAAGTCCCCAGGGAGCGCCAGGATAGCCTGCCTTCACGCCCCCTCAGCACTATGGGGCAGCGGCAGTCGGAGCTATCCCTCCGACTGTGACAATTCGAGAGGCGTTTTGCAGAGCAGGAGCGCGCCCTGCAATCCCTGTAGAAGACCTCTCCACTAGAAGACGAGGAGAGATCCCCATTCTCCGACCATATCTTGAAGGTAGAGGTATCTCCCAGAGCCTCCATCCCGACCTTCAAGCCCTACGACGGCCAGGGTGACCCGGTTGACCACTTCGACTGCTTCGACGCTCTGATGACCCTTCACGGAGCGTCCGACGCCATCAAGTGCCGAGCCTTTGTGACCACCTTGGTCTAAGACGCCCAAGCATGGTTCCGGGCCCTCGCCCCCGGATACATCCGCGACTTCAAGTAATTCGGGCGAGTATTCAAGGAGAGTTTCGTCGGCAGTGGCCCCCCAAGGTCGGTAGCGGGGCTTTTGGCCCTCAAACAGGCGCAAGGGGAGAAACTTCGGGCCTACATTCTCCGATTCAAATCGGAAGCCCTGAGGATCCCCCGCCTGGACGTCAGCTCAGCCATAACCTCTCTGAACGGGGGCACCCGCGACGAGAACCCCCGCCGCGAGCTTATCCTCCACCCTCCCTCGACCCTTGCTGCGCTAGTGACTCTAGCATTGCTCCACGCCGAGTGCGAAGAAGTACTCAGTGCATGCCGAGACGCAACCGGCTCAGGTCGGGAGGGGGATAAGAAGCGGGCACCCGAGCCAATCTTGGGCCAAGGAAAAAGGCGGAACCGAGACGGGGAACGCAAGGAACCGTCATGGAAGTATGAGCAGTACACTCCCCTAACCGCTCCAGTGTATGATATATATGAAGACATCAATGGCTCGGGCCTCCTTCGCTAACCTGAGCGAATGAAGTCAAAGAACCACAGCCGCAGCAAGCATTGCCTGTTCCACAGCGATCACGGGCATCATACCGACGACTGCCATCTGCTCCAGGATGAGATCGAGCATCTCGTTCGTCAAGGGCACCTCTCCTGGTTCATAGCCGGGCACCAGGAAGATCGGGGTGCCAGAGAAGAAATCGACAATGCCCCCCGAGGAGTCCACATCAACGTCATTGCCGGAGGAGCTGCATCAGGAGGAGACAGTGGCCGAGGAAGGAAGCGTCATGCTGAGCGGGCGAGCCGAGCCATCGAGCCTCCCAGGGCCCCGCCGAGTGAGCCCCAGGTCATAGTCTTCTCCGACCAAGACCTGGAAGGGCTAAGCACCCCGCATGACGACGCCCTAGTCATATCGGCAACAATAAACCATTGTAACGTAGACAGGATTCTAGTTGACAATGGAGGTGCCCCTAATGTATTATCCTATGAGTGTTTCCTCAAGATGGGGGAGGATCCGTCTAAACTCCGCCCGATCCGAACCCCCCTATGCGGGTTCAATGGCCATGCCACTTATCCCGGGGGAGCCCTAAGCCTGCCGGTTACTCTTGGCACCCCACCCAAAACCATTACGGTCATGGTGGACTTCATAGTGATCAAAGGTATGATAGCATACAACGCAATCTTCGGCCAAGGAATCATCAGCCGAACGAAAGCGGTGCCTTCTACCTATCACCAAAAGATGAAGTTCCCCACCAAAAATGGGTTGGGGGAAGTCCGAGGAAACCAGGCCATGGCCCGAAGGTGCTACAATATCTCGGTTGAAGCCACAAGGCCGGACGGGAAGAACAAGGGCCCCCGGGAAGTCGAGGAAAAATCCGCAACTGCCGAGCCTGGAGGCGAATTGCTAGCGGTTTTCCTAAACGACGACCCGACCCTAGGAGTAAAGATCGGATCCGACCTAACATCTAAGGTTCAAAAGTAATACAAAGAGTTTCTTTCCGTGTACATCCGGGTCTTTCCATGGTCTGATGATCAACTCCCCGGGATACCGGAAGAGACAGTGGTCCATAAGCTCAACCTCGACCGAACCATGAAGCCCGTGCAACAACGTAGAAGGAAGCATGCGCCAGAGAAGAAGGTGACTATCAAGGAGCAGGTCACCAAGGGGCAGAAGACTGGCCTTTTTAGACCGGTCCTGTACCCGACGTTGCTGGCTAACGTCGTCCTGGTGCCAAAAGCTTTATGAAAGTGGCGGATGTACGTGGACTTCACCGACTTGAACAAGGCTACTCCAAAGGATTGCTATCCCCTACAGAGCATCGACCAACTGGTTGATTCAACCTCGGGTAATGAGATACTCAGCTTCTTGGATGCCTATTCAGGTTACCACCATATCAGAATGCACCCCGAAGACATCGAGAAGACCGCCTTTATCACCAACTTCGGCGTACACTGCTACACCCGGATGCCTTTCGGGTTGAAGAACGCTGGAGCCACGTACCGGAGGCTGGTCAACCATATGTTCGAGGGACAGCTCAGTCGGAACGTCGAGGCCTATATTGACGACATGCTCATGAAGGCCCCCAAGGTCGAGGACCACTTCGCCGACCTAGCAGAAACTTTCGACACCCTCCTGAAGTACAACATGAAGCTCAACCCCGCCAAGTGCGCCTTCGGAGTAAGGTCCGGGAAATTCTTGGGCTTCTTAGTCACCCAGCGTGGGATCGAGGCCAACCCCGACAAGGTCCAGGCCATCCTGGACATGCGCCCACCCACCTGCATCAAAGACGTTCAACGCCTTACCGGGCGCATTACTACGCTCAGCAGATTCCTGTCCCGCGCGGCTGAACGATGCCTACCCTTCTTCAAACTATTTAGGGGGCCCAAAATGCCATCGGCTACATTCACGTGGGACGAGGAATGACAAAGAGTGTTCACGGAGCTTAAGGAGTCACTGGCTTTGCCCTGATGGGGACATCGAGGCAAGACCGTCCACATTTTGTTTGTATTTATGTCCTTTCATATTTGTATGTATACCCTTGTGTTATATGGGCACGTAATTGTAGGTCTTAGTGGGTTTATATGTAAAATTCCAGTAGGACCAAGCAAGGGGGCCCTCATCCCTTTCCCATTGGTCCATGTCACTCATGTGGGGCTGGTCACCCATCCTAGGTGGCCATCTAGAAGGGTTGAATGTCAAAATGCCACATGGGTAGACAAGTGGTTAAATTAGTCCAAGGTGGGTTACCTACCTTCACCTACCAATACCCTTGGTCAAGGGGGCGCCCCTCTCCCCTATTATTTTATGTTTTTTTTTGTGTGTTGTTCAAACCTCATCCTAGCCCTTCAATCCCCCTCCCTAGATCCAAGGGTGTACAATTGATTAGATACCTAGCATATAAAACCATGTATTTTCCTTTGAAAATTAAGGAAAAAATCAAAAAATTGTATTGAATGCTTGAAGCTTCTTGCGCCCCCAGCCCCTCTCCTGCTGTTCTTCCATCTCCAACCCCAAATTCTAGAGTGGTTCTATCTTCAATCCCCTCCCCTCTATCTCCGGTGATCATCTGTGCCGCCGCCGCCGCCGTTCGTGCCGCCTACGAGCCGCCGCGGAGCCATCTTCAAGGTTCTGTCCTGCTGGATAGAGGTGTCTTCCACGAATTCCTGCTCCCCACAACGTGAAGATCTCAAGCTGAAATTTTGAGGGTGTGTTCTTACCTTGAGTCCCCACCTCCACCTAAATTTTCACATCCAAACTGCTCCATTTAGTAATTTTCCATTTTCATTCATTTTGCATTCCCAGATCTATTTTGTCTCTATCTACAGTGACAACAGCTCTGAGTTTCCCATCTCCGACCACCTTTTTGAATTTTACAAACCCTCCCAATTTTACTGGGAGTTCTGTCTATCATCCCCTACATCCACCATTTTTCCTGATTTTTGATCTGCCCTCTATCCATTTTTTCAAAATTCGTGTTCTATCTCTGCTACAGTGCCTTTTGTCAGATTCTAGATCCGACCCACTGTTAGTGAAAATATCCTATCAATTCGTAGCCACATCCAAAATTGTCCAAGCTAGTTTTTCCGTCTTCCTAGCTCAATTTCCTACACCTTTGATGAAGACCTCAAGAGCTTAATCGGACATCTACCCTACGGTCAACGACAGTTCTCAGAGGACAGCCCTGCAGATCTGAGAGTTAAGCCATTGTACAACAACAACCTTCAAAATTCGCCAATTGGAAGTGCAGGCTTTGTTATTTTTCTGTAATCACAGAGTGTTAAATTATTTGAAGAGAGCTTTCCAACGGCGCCAGTTTCGTGTCGATCCGACATTGGGGCTGATCGCAGCATCCATTCTCGCCGGAGCGCGCGCTGAAAACCAGAAGCTGCAGATCCGTGGCCGGTTATTCCGACCGGCGCCGAACGGAGCCGCCCGGCCTCCGGCCGGCGAACCAGCATGCCGCCAGCCTGGGGAGCGCTTCCCTAAGTGTCCCCACTACTGCGGTGCCACCGGGTCCCACACGGCCCCTCCGGACAGCACGTGGGCCCCACCGTCACTAGTTCGGGTGTTGCCAAATCAACGCGAGAAGCCGCCCATCAACCCGAATTCAGTCCTCCCGGACCCCATTGTGTAGCCCTTTACCTCCCTGCATGGAGTGGGCAGCGAGTTGTATTGCTGTTGTTGTGACCCCTCTATGTTGATGATGTTGACACTTACTTTATTTCATTGGCAACACCATTATTTTAATTGATTGGCAACTGCTTTTGATTTGATGAAATTGCTCTATCAGATTGACTATGTGTTCTTTGCATTTAATACACTGATGTCTGCATTTCTCACTGTCATGGGTCGACACATCAGAGGATGGGTCGACTCCTCCTGCAGACTTGTTTAGACTGAGTCTATACACTGGAAACTCTCACATCGATTGAGTCTATACATCGTCCATTTCAGATAAAGTCCACACACTGCATTTCATTTGAATTCGTTAAGTGTGTACAGCGTCAACGCATCTTACTGGCTCATGTTACAGCATCAACGCACTTCATTGGATGTGTGTACAACGTCAACTCGCTAAGTCTGTACAGCGTCAACGCACTTCATTGGATGTGTGTACAGCGTCAACTCGCTAAGTGTGTACAACGTCAACGCATGAAGTCTGTACATCAGTCTTAACATTCTAAGTCTGTACAGCCGTTGGCTTTGAACCTCAGAGTCTGTACATCCGAATTGCCCTTGATCTGGTCAAGTGTATACACTCTTTCACTGTAGCTTTCACATATTCAAGTCTACACATCGTGAAAGTCTATACATTCATCACTTACCTTTCACTCAAGGCAAAGTCTATACACTGGGGACTTTCCCTACGTTTCTTAGGCGAAGTCTGAACATTCGGTTATGAAGCCTGAAGTCTATACACTCCAGCCTATTCCTACGTTCAAGGCTTCAGCTACACATTAAGTCTGTACATTGGCTTCGCTTCATGAAGTCTGTACATTGACTCGCCAACTTCTTTGAAGTCTATACATTGCTTCAGGAGCTTCAAGTCTACACATCACTTCGCTCCATGAAGTCTGTACATCCACAGTGATCTTTGAAGTCTGTACATTACTTCAGGAGCTTCAAGTCTACACATCGCTTCGCTCCATCAAGTCTGTACATCCACAGTGTTACTTGAAGTCTGGACATTGGTCTTCAAACTCAAAGTCTGCACACTGGTCTTCAAATCCAAAGTCTGCACATTGGTCTTCGAATTCAATGTCTATACATTGGGCTTTTAAATGAAGTCTATACATTGTTGTTTGCATTGTAAAGTCCATACATTGGTTGTTATTCTTCAATGTCTATACACTGCCTTTAGGATTTAAAGTCTATACAGCTGTTGCCTCCTTTGTTGAAGTCAACACATTGGGCAAGTCTGTACGTTGCATTCGCCTTCACAAGTCTATACAATGATGTATATACACTGCAATGTACATACTTAAATCTTATGACTTCATTCTTGTTGCTGAAGGGAACAGGGTCGACGGTGGGAGCTTAAAGCGTCCACGCATTAGTTGACGAAGCCTTCACAATATCTTCCACTGCGTCAACGCCACAAGCAAGCAGCGTCGACGCAGCAGTTAAAGAAGCAGAGACCTTCATAGGCTATTCCACTGCGTCAACGCCACAATTGAGCAGCGTCGACGCAGCAGCTAAAGAGACGAATCTAATGGCTTACTGGAATGCCTCACTGCGTTAACGCCATTGATTGACAGTGTCGACGCAGCAAGTCAGATTGCTGTCATTGAGCACGTGAACTGAGAACTCTATACATCGGACTGAAGAGGCTAATGAAGGGCACGTGATCCGAGGTACCTGGCTCGTGATCCGAGAAGGACAAGGTATCCAGATGAGGACACGTGTACTGACACTCGATTGGATGCTGCCACGTGGTCCAAATTGCTGGGCGGGAAACGTGGAGAGCACACGCCTACTGCTGTTGCTGCTATATAAACAAGCCTTCTTCCACAGAAGAAGACAGATCGAAGGAGAAGAAGAGAAAGTCTATACACTCAACAGCAGTGAGCCTTCGATCCACAGAGAGAAAAGAGAGAAGAAGAAGATACAGAGAAGAAGAAGAAAAGAAATAGAGAAGAAGAAAACGAGAGAAGAAGAGATCGAGAGAGATGAGCTGAGAGAGAGCTGATTGAGAGTGAGATTGAGAGTGAGCTTGTATCTCAGTCTCGTGGTTCAAAACCAGAGCTGAGCTTTGCTCTTAGAGCTATATTGCTTTTGAGTTTTTCTGTTTTCGTTTTGATTCTGTCTTTCATTTCCGAATACTATTTCTTCAAGCTGTGTGTCAGCGGTCTTGCAGTGGTAGTCTCCACTGGACGGGTTAAGCTGTATTTCCCCAGCAGTTGCAGAGGATCAGATCCTCTGGTCGGCAAGCTGTAGTGCCCAGCGAAGCTGTGTATCAGTGGGTTGTTTGGCCAAGCTGTAAAGCCCAACAGACGCAAGCTGTGCTGCGCAGCAGGAAGCCATACTCGGTTGAGTGTGGGGTGGTCGTAGGTCGTTGACCGAACCACCTAAAAATCGTGTGTGCATTGTGTTTGTGTGATTGCTTGTGAACTGTGTGTGCTGGTATCCTTTTCTTAGCTTCATTGATTATATCGCTCATACTTATGTCTAGCTTTCGATACAAGATATGGTGAATGGCTTTCGTGGGTCGACCCTTTGCTTAGCACTCTTCATTTAGCTTAACTGATGTTTGCCTAAATTCGGCTTTAGAACATACAGTAGTTTTAAATTAGGCAAGTTGATCTATTCACCCCCCTCTAGATCCACACTTAGTGGAGATAGACTGCGTCCATCTAACCTAACACTTGGTATCAGAGCCTAACTCTTCTGCAGGGACTCATCGCCCGAAGAGAATAGGCAGAGATGGATGCTCGAGGTATGACTGCCGAAGGTCACTCAATAACGAAGCCCCCATTCTTTGATGGATCAAACTACGCATACTGGAAGAACCGTATGCAAGTGTTCCTCAGGGCTAAGGATTATGAGATTTGGAAGATTGTCAGCAAGGGACCTTATGAGCTGTCCCCGAATGAAGATGTATGGACCAAGGAGGAGATCAGAAGGTCCACGCTGAATTGGAGTGCTATTAATGCTGTCCAGTGCACTCTGCATCCTACAGAATTCTCCCGTGTGTCTGCTTGCAAATCAGCTAAGGAGATGTGGGATGCGCTGGAAGTAATTCATGAAGGTACATCTCAAGTAAGAGAGCAGAAGGGCAATCTTCTTGTATCTGAGTATGAAGCCTTCAAGATGAAGCAGAACGAGTCCATCAGCGAAATGTACGCTCGGCTGACTGTCATAACCAATAGCCTCAGAGGTTTTGGGAAACCTCAGACAGAGTATGATGTAGTGAGGAAAATCCTGCGCTCCCTGACTCCCATTTGGCACACCAAAGCAACAGTAATGGAGGAGTCAAGGGACTTGTGTAATACTAAAGCTGATGAGCTGATTGGCTCACTAATGACATATGAGATAAACATGCCAAGGACAGATGAAGCCGAGAGGAAGAAGAAGCCGATAGCGCTGAAGGCTAGTTCCAGCAAATCAATAAAATCCAGCTCCAACAGCTCTTCATCATCAGAGGAGAGCCTAAATGAAGAAGAAGATGTGACTCGGTCTGAGATAGCCATGATGACTAGAGAGTTCAGGCGATTTCTCAGAAAGGGAGCAGGACGGTTCGGCCAGAAGAAATACAGTGGTGGCCGAAAGGATAAAAGGTATAAATCTAAACATGCAAAGAAAAATGAAGCTAATGTCTGTTATCAATGCAGGAAACCAGGGCATCTGAAAATTGACTGTCTAGACAATCAGAAACATAAGGACAGGTCAAAGAAGAAAACCAAGAAGGGAAGAGCTATGATCAGCACATGGAGTGATGAAGATGAAGGCTCTTTCAGCAGCAGCTCAGATAGTGAAGCCGAATCTGAACAGCCCATTTGCCTTATGGCAACAAGCTCCGAAGATAGAGAGAAGGACACAGATGAGGTAATCACTAGATTTAAAAACTTCACAATTACTGATTGGGTAGATGCTTATCATGACATAGCTGATAGAACTGATGATATTAGAAAAGAGAATAGGCATCTTAGAAGAAAAATCAATTCCATGCAAAATGATAAAACACTAACTGATAAAATTGCATGTTTGGAATCTGAGATTGATGAATTGAAACTCACATGCTCTGAAGAAGATGAAATCAAAAATGAGTTAAAAACTTCTAAGGAAGAGAATCTAAGGCTTGAAAATGAAATTGATGAATGGAAGCTGAAGATTCAGAAATGTGAAAGTGAAGTCAAAATTATCTCTAAAAAATATGAAGCTGTCCTCAATGTCAACAATGAACTGAAAAAATATATTGATGAACTTCAGAAAGACAATGAGGATAAAATGAAAACCATTGAGAAAATGACCCAAGGAACAGATAACTTAAATGCTTTGTTAGGGTCAAAGGTTAATTTCAGAAAAGAGGGCCTAGGATTTAATTCTAGTGCAACAAAAACATTCGGAATGAAAACAATTTCATTTGTTGCTCAAAAGGAAAAGGGACCTCTAATTAGCATGAACTCAACAAATTTAATGAACAAAAATGCTAATCTGAAAAAGACCAGTGCTGAGGAGAAGGGTAAACAAAAACTCAGTGAGCCTAGTAGAGCTAGCACATCTAAGCAGAATCCTAGGGCTCAGACTCAGGTTAGGGGTCAACCTACACAGTCCAGTAAACCCCAGGTCAAGGTAACCAAGTCTCCAACACCTCCACCTCTTAAGAAGACCCAATACAAACCTGTGTATAGGTCAGCAGGGTCCAAAGTACAGGGGAGACAGGGTGCTGCTAGGAGTCAACCTAATTATTTTTATCAACCCAGAGCTCAGACCTACTACAATGCACAGCCAACCTACTTCAATAGGTCAAATTGGTCTAGAACTCAGGGTAGGTTTACAGGTCTTGCATACCAGGGTGCTCAAAACCAAAGACCTTACAGTGGAAATTGGGTCAATGGGTATGGTTACTGGACATCTAGAAATCAATATTTTCATAGCCAGCCCAGGAACTACTATGGCCAAAATTTTGTGGACATACCCTGGCCAAAGCACTGGCACAGAAATAACAATACTGTCAATAATCATGTTGTTGCCAATGAGAAAAAGAATAATAAAAAGAAAAGGAACAACAACAGAAGAAAATCTGTAGGATCCACTGAACAAAATTCATTTAAACAAATGTGGATTCCGAAACATTTGCTTTCCTGTTTTGCTTCTAGTTCATTTACATTGGAGCCCAATCAGTCTTGGGTTCTAAACTTCTCTACCTAATTATGTATGCAGGTATGCCTGGCAGCCAAGAACAACTTGTGGTACATGGATAGCGGTTGCTCCAGGCATATGACAGGAGATAAGGCCAAGTTTTGCATACTGACTGAGAAAGTAGAAGGCCTTGTCACCTTTGGAAGCAACACAAAGGGTAGGATTATCGGATCAGGTAAGGTAGGTAAGTGTTCTACCTGCTGCATTGATGATGTTATGCTGGTTGAAGGGTTAGCCTATAATCTACTTAGCATCAGCCAGTTATGTGATAAAGGTTACAATATTTTATTTAATTCTCAATGCTGCAAGGTTTTTGAACCTGATTCTGATATTGTCAATTTTTTTAGAAAAAGAATAAATAATACTTACATGATAAATTTAGATGAAATTCAACACACTAACCTTTGCCTTACTGCCAGTAGAGAAGACATAGCATTTTTATGGCATCGTAGGTTAGGTCATGCTAACTACACTATTTTGCACAAATTAAATAAGTATGGCATGGTTAGAGGACTTCCTGAAGTCTCATTCAAGATAGAAAATAAAATCTGTGATGCATGCACTCAATCAAAGATAACTAGAAAGTCATTTAAGTCTAGAACTGAAAATATGTCTTCCAAACCCTATGAACTGATACATATGGACCTTTTTGGGCCAACTAGATCTGTCAGCCTATCAGGGAGGAGGTATGGGTTTGTCATGGTAGATGACTTTTCTAGGTATACTTGGGTTTATTTCTTATCTAATAAGAGTGATGCTTTCTCAGAATTTCAGGAGTTCTATGTTAAAACAAATCAGAAAATTAAAAATATTTTGTCTGATCATGGAGGTGAGTTTGAAAACTCACATTTTGATAAATTCTGCAGGTCAAATGGAATCAACCACAGGTATTCCTCACCAAGGACACCTGAGCAGAATGGAGTTGTGGAGAGAAGGAACAGAACCCTAGTGGAAATGGGTCGTACACTCCTTGTCGAAGGTGGTCTACAAAGGAAATTTTGGGCTGAAGCAGTGAACACTGCCTGTTATGTAATTAACAGAGCCATGGTAAGACCTTCTACCCAGCAAACACCATATGAGATATTAAAAGGTAAGAAACCTTCTATTGCTCACTTCAAGGTTTTTGGTTGTAAATGTTTCATTCACATAAATGATAAAAAGGACCTTGATAAATTTGAACCTAAAGGAGAACCAGGAATTTTTCTTGGCTATTCTGAAAACACCCGAGCATACAGAGTGTACAATCTGAACTCTAAAACTGTTGAAGAATCTCCACACATAGTTTTTGATGAATCCTTGGCAAATTCTAATGTTGGTCAATGCAGGAATGAAAACAATGGTGATATTCTGAAGGAAGGAGATCCTGCAGACAAATCCGAGGATGAAGAAGAACATAAAGAGCTTAATGAAGAGGAGCCTACAGTTCAGGGGGAAGTAAATCAAGTTCATGATAGTCCAATTGCAAATATTAGATATCTCAAGGATCATCTTGTAGATAATGCTATTGGAAATCTGCATGACCCTCCTAGGACTAGAGGCCACTTAAGAATTCAACATGAACTGAATGCTTATGCTTTTGTATCAAACATAGAGCCCAAGTCCATTGACTGTGCTCTCCAAGATGTGCATTGGATTAATGCCATGCATGAGGAGCTCAATCAGTTTGACAGGAATAAGGTGTGGCATTTGGTTCCACCTGCTGATCATGAAACAGTCATAGGGACTAAATGGGTATTTAGAAATAAAACTGATGAAGCTGGGAATGTTATTAAAAATAAAGCCAGACTTGTAGCTCAGGGGTACAATCAGGAATTTGGAATAGACTTTGAAGAGTCTTTTGCCCCTGTAGCTAGGTTAGAAGCAATAAGAATTTTATTGGCTTATGTATGTTCCCTAGGAATAAATCTTCAGTAGATGGATGTAAATCTACTTTTCTAAATGGGGAAATTAATGAGGATGTCTATGTGAGACAGCCTCCTGGGTTTAAATGTTTAGATTTCCCTAATCATGTTTACAAGCTCAATAAAGCTCTCTATGGTTTAAAGCAAGCTCCTACAGCTTCGTATGACAGATTGAGCAAATTCCTCACCGACAAGAACTTCACAAGAGGTATAGTTGATCAAACATTGTTTACCAAGGTAAGCCATCCAGATATTCTTATCATTCAGATTTATGTGGATGTTATTGTGTTTGGGTCAACTAACCCCAAATTGTGTGAGGAATTCTCTCAAATAATGACTGATGAATTTGAAATGAGCTCAATGGGTGAGCTCAAACTATTTCTTGGACTGCAGGTTACACAAATAGAAGATGGCACCTTCATCTCTCAGTCCAAGTATGTAAAGAACTTATTGAAGAAGTACAAAATGGACAACCTCAAGGAAATAGCTACTCCAATGTATACCTCAACCAGTTTGGATGAATATTCTAAAGGTAAACCTATGCACCAAAGGCTATACAGAGGTATGATCGGATCTCTTCTCTATCTTATAGCATCTAGGCCTGATATACAATTTGCTGTGTGTTTATGCTCTAGATTTCAGGCAAGTCCTAAAGAAACTCACTTTAAAGCTGTAAAAAGGATTTTTAGGTACTTACTAGGCACCCAAGAACTAGGTCTCTGGTATCCTGCTAAGTGTGAGTTAGAGCTTCTAGCCTACACTGATGTAGACTATGCTGGGTGTCGAGTAGATAGAAAAAGCACTAGTGGCTACTGTCAATTCCTTGGTGGCTGTCTAGTGTCTTAGGCATTTAAGAAGCAACACACTGTAGCATTATCCACAGCTGAAGCTGAGTATGTTGCAGCATGTAATTGTGCAGCCCGAGTACTTTAGATTAAGCACCAACTGGTTAATTATCAGATAAATCTGGGATGCATTCCACTTTTATGTGATAATACTAGTGTTATATGCCTTGCTAAAAATCCTGTTCACCATTCTAGGACTAAGCATATAGAGATAAAACATCATTTTCTTAGAGATGCTGTAAATAAAAAGGAGATTGAAATGAATTTCATAGAAACTGAAAAATAAATTGCTGATATTTTTACTAAGCCTCTTGGGAATGAAAATTTTAAGTTTCTTAAAAGAGAACTTGGCTTATTTAAATTTCAGCATGATGAATGATTGTTTAATTGTTGTGAATAAAATCTCAGATGTGGACTTGTTTTTGATTGCTTGGATAAATCATGTGGATGTGAATGTGGATGTAGAACTGTCCTGCATTGCATATATTAAGGGGGAGCTTGTCGAGTCTTTGCATATCATTCATTCATGACCTATGCATAAGCTCTCTCTCAATTAATTCTTTCCATGTTGCATGCATATAGACAGGGGGAGTATTGCTAGAAATTCAGAGTGGTTTCAACTTTTTTGAAGTCATTCAACCTTTAACTCTGAATACTTGTCTCTGACATTATGGCAATCTGTTGGAAAGTTCTGATTTCTAAGTAGTAGAAAATGGACTTCTTCATTTGTAAGAATTTGAATTGTTCAAAGACTGATGTAATGGTTTAAACCTTACAATGGTTGGAGTTTAAAGATTACAATCAGTATATAAGTAAGTTAAAAATTGATAAAACTCTCAACCTCTTTCTTATTTCATGTCAGACAAAGCTAATCATATCTGAAATCTGAAAACTCATCTGAAATCATGTTAGAGAAGTTAAGTATGTGTATTATTCTTAAACAAGTCATTCTGAAACATAAAAAAAGGACAGATAAGAAAGATATTGAAACACATTGAAAATCATTGGAAATATATATATTGGCAGAGCAATGGCTAGTAAATCACTGAGAAACTGAGTGATCTATCAAAGAAGTGGACAACACTCATGTCATGAAGTGTATCAGCTATCTCTGTTTAAAATGTTCAAAACGGCAGGCTGGTT
Source organism: Amorphophallus konjac (assembly GCA_022559845.1). Classification (NCBI taxonomy): domain Eukaryota; kingdom Viridiplantae; phylum Streptophyta; class Magnoliopsida; order Alismatales; family Araceae; genus Amorphophallus; species Amorphophallus konjac. The sequence continues at coordinate 247,067,065 of CM040121.1, read as the reverse complement.
TCACTAAGTATCTGGGGGTAACTAGCGTCTGATAAACGTGTACCCTCACATAAAAAGGTGTAACTCAGTTCTGTTGAATTTGATCATAGGCAGAATGGTCCATCTTGTTGAGTATGTAGGGGTATTGGCGTCTCATAAACGTATACCCTTACGCAGAAAGACTTATGGTGCCTGAATGCTCAAAATGATGTAATACTGATAATGCTGCTCCTTCAAAAGAAAAGTTCATGAGTGTCAATTTGTTTAGTCTCAATACATGACTTGGGTTCTCTCAATATTTTTATGAGACTATGAAAGTAAGATATTATGAAACTGAATCTTTCATGCAAATATGATTCTGGTTTATGTTTTATCATGCACAGTGAACTTATCTATTGCTTGTAGTGCATGAACTCCAAATTTTATCATTCTTAAACCAGAAATCTTTCTGATAGCAGTTTATAAATTCATATGACTGAAGACTCTATGCTTTAGAATGCTTATTCATGAACTACCTGTTCAGAATGCCAGTCAGTTCTTCTCTTGATTCCTCCATTCTATTTAATTTTCTCTCCTCTTTGTTGATGGCAAAGGGGCAGAATATTGTCTAGGGGATGTCTAGGGGGAGAATACATATCTGTCAGGGGAGAATACATATCTATCTGAATTCTGAATTTAATTCTGAATTGCATGCATTCATAGCATCTGCATGTCAATCTGCATAACACATCATGTCTTTCATCAAACATATATCTATATGACAGGATGTTGCTATTCTACTTCATATGGGGTTGCCATCATCAAAAAGAGGGAGATTGTTGACCCCTCTATGTTGATGATGTTGACACTTGCTTTATTTCATTGGTAACACCATTGTTTTGATTGATTGGCAACTGCTTTTGATTTGATGAAATTGCTCTATCAGATTGACTATGTGTTCTTTGCATTTAATACACTGTTGTCTGCATTTCTCACAGTCATGGGTCGACACATCAGAGGATGGGTCGACTCCTCCAGCAGACTTGTTTAGACTGAGTCTATACACTGGAAACTCTCACATCAATTGAGTCTATACATCATCCATTTCAGATAAAGTCCACACACTGCATTTCATTTGAATTCGTTAAGTGTGTACAGCGTCAACGCATCTTACTGGCTCATGTTACAGCGTCAACGCACTTCATTGGATGTGTGTACAGCGTCAACTCGCTAAGTGTGTACAGCGTCAACGCACTTCATTGGATGTGTGTACAGCGTCAACTCGCTAAGTGTGTACAGCGTCAACGCATGAAGTCTGTACATCAGTCTTAACATTCTAAGTCTGTACAGCCGTTGGCTTTCAACCTCAGAGTCTATACATCCGAATTGCCCTTGATCTATTCAAGTGTATACACTCTTTCACTGTATCTTTCACATATTCAAGTCTACACATCGTGAAAGTCTATACATTCATCACTTACCTTTCGCTCAAGGCAAAGTCTATACACTGGGGACTTTCCCTACGTTTCTTAGGCGAAGTCTGAACATTCGGTTCTGAATCCTGAAGTCTATACACTCCAGCCTATTCCTACGTTCAAGGCTTCAGCTACACATTAAGTCTGTACATTGGCTTCGCTTCATCAAGTCTGTACATTGACTCGCCAACTTCTTTGAAGTCTGTACATTGCTTCAGGAGCTTCAAGTCTACACATCGCTTCGCTCCATGAAGTCTGTACATCCACAGTGATCTTTGAAGTCTGTACATTACTTCAGGAGCTTCAAGTCTACACATCGCTTCGCTCCATCAAGTCTGTACATCCACAGTGTTACTTGAAGTCTGGACATTGGTCTTCAAACTCAAAGTCTGCACACTGGTCTTCAAATCTAAAGTCTGCACATTGGTCTTCGAATTCAATGTCTATACATTGGACTTTTACATGAAGTCTATACATTGTTGTTTGCATTGTAAAGTCCATACATTGGTTGTTGTTCTTCAATGTCTATACACTGCCTTTAGGATTTAAAGTCTATACAGCCGTTGCCTCCTTTATTGAAGTCAACACATTGGGCAAGTCTGTACGTTGCATTCGCCTTCACAAGTCTATACAACGAAGTATATACACTGCAATGTACATACTTAAATCTTATGACTTCATTCTTGTTGCTGAAGGGAACAGGGTCGACGCTGGGAGCTTAAAGCGTCCACGCATCAGTTGACGAAGCCTTCACGATATCTTCCACTGCGTCAACGCCACTAGCAAGCAGCGTCGATGCAGCAGTTAATGAAGCAGAGACCTTCATAGGCTATTCCACTGCGTCAATGCCACAATTGAGCAGCGTCGACGCAGCAGCTAAAGAGATGAAGCTAATGGCTTACTGGAATGCCTCACTGCGTTAACGCCATTGATTGACAGCGTCGACGCAGCAAGTCAGATTGCCGTCATTGAGCGCGTGAACTGAGAACTCTATACATCAGACTGAAGAGGCTAATGAAGGGCACGTGATCCGAGGTACCTGGCTTGTGATCCGAGAAGGACAAGGTATCCAGATGAGGACACGTGTACTGACACTCGATTGGATGCTGCCACGTGGTCCAATGTGCTGGGCGGGAAACGTGGAGAGCACACGCCTGCTGCTGTTGCTGCTATATAAACAAGCCTTCTTCCACAGAAGAAGACAGATCGAAGGAGAAGAAGAGAAAGTCTATACACTCAGTAGCAGTGAGCCTTCGAGCCACAGAGAGAAAAGAGAGAAGAAGAAGATACAGAGAAGAAGAAGAAAAGAAATAGAGAAGAAGAAAATGAGAGAAGAAGAGATCGAGAGAGATGAGGTGAGAGAGAGCTGATTGAGAGTGAGATTGAGAGTGAGCTTGTATCTCAGTCTCGTGGTTCAAAACCAGAGCTGAGTTTTGCTCTTAGAGCTATATTGCTTTTAAGTTTTTCTATTTTCGTTTTGATTCTGTCTTTCATTTCCGAATACTGTTTCTTCAAGCTGTGTGTCAGCGGTCTTGCAGTGGTAGTCTCCACTGGACGGGTTAAGCTATATTTCCCCAGTGGTTGCAGAGGATCAGATCCTCTGGTCGGCAAGCTGTAGTGCCCAGTAAAGCTGTGTATCAGCGGGTTGTTTGGCCAAGCTGTAAAGCCCAGCGGACGCAAGCTGTGCTGCGCAGCAGGAAGCCATACTCGGTTGAGTGTGGGGTGGACGTAGGTCGTTGACCGAACCACCTAAAAATCGTGTGTGCATTGTGTTTGTGTGATTGCTTGTGAACTGTGTGTGCTGGTATCCTTTGCTTAGCTTCATTCATTATATCGCTCATACTTATGTCTAGCCTTCGATACAAGATATGGTGAATGGCTTTCATGGGTCGACCCTTTGCTTAGCACTCTTCATTTAGCTTAACTGATGTTTGCCTAAATTCCGCTTTAGAACATACAGTAGTTTTAAATTAGGCAAGTTGATCTATTCACCCCCCTCTAGATCCACACTTAGTGGAGATAGACTGTGTCCATCTAACCCAACAGCTATAATACTGTGTATTATTGTTCCGGGAGTACGAGTTTCGGCCGGGTCCATCTTCCCCACACCGAGCGCGTGGAGGTATCGTTCTCGCTCCCTACACTCGGCATTTGCTCATTTTCATATATATTTGTTTATGCCGCTGCTAGAGAGCATGTGTTAGGACCTAGCTCGCTATATTTTTCATATCACCGCTACTGCGAGAGAGAGCGTGACCGTCCCGTGACCCGATCCGGGCACAAGTGAGAGCCGACCACCCTAGCTCACTGCCGGTTTCTCAACCGCGCACGTCCGACGCTTCCCTCGTTAAGGGACAGTCACGAGCTTGTCGTGTCCGTGGTCCCGCCCCGCATCAATTTGGTATCAGAGCGAGTTGAGTCTAGGGTGTCCAAAAAAAAAGAGAGTGTCATTTAAGTCTAAGTGTCTAAGTCGGTCTAGGTTACATTTGCATCCCTTTACTCGGTATATCAAAAGGTGTTGTCCGAACGTTAGGCTACGCCTATCGGGAAGGCCGCACACTTGCGCGAGTGATCTTCAGATCACTTATCTCTGCCACGTACCGAGTCTTGGTTTACGTCTAGGGTCCTTAGTGTGCATGCATTCCAAACTTGCATAGTCGATCTAGTGTCCTGTCAACGTGCGTATGCATGTACATATCCGCTACCCATGGCCGTTCTCCAAGACCACACATCCGAGTGGTCAACCTTTGTGGCCAAAGTCAATGTCCTCATGGACCGAGCCCTTGGTTTTACCCCTCTCACTATGAAAGTCGCTCTACCCAACGGGTCCACAAAGGAACTCCATTTCATCGATAAGGAGTCGGATAATTAGGTTTCTCTTGACATCGTGGAGTCTCTCTCCAAGACTGGCGAGATTGTCCGCGATGGTGATTTTGCTTGTGTTGAGTTCTATAAGAGGATCGGCTCTGTTCTCTACACCGATGGCACATGGTGTAGGATCGGCACACTTGCTGGTTCATGCATCATGTTAGGACAAACGTGGTTAGGAGAATGAAGAGCCAATCTTGACTGGGGCAAGAGGACTTGCACCTTATATCCACCTTACCTACCCGGCAAGATCACCCTTACATGTCCAGCCACCCAACCCCGGCGGTCCACTCCACATTCGGAACCATTATGCTTGGAGCCGTCTCACCCCGAGCCACCCGGGTTTCTTACGGGAACGCTATACATCGCCGAGCCGCTTTTTAGTTGGCTCAAGTATGGCTTGGTCCCACCTCCCTTCCCACCTATGGACCCCACACTACCATTGGTACCCTTCAACTCCTACCACACAACTTTTTGATCTAGTCACCATGTTGACACGTTGGATGATCTTGTCATGGGATTAGATTCACAATGGAAGTTGACGCACCTACTGGCCCAAGGCTTTGACCAACCCGCTAGTCTTAGCTTCACCCATCCGACCTTAGGGTCCATTACCTCCGTGTGCACCGTGGGGTGTGTCACCACGGAGATTCTTCTACTCCTCTCGATGCCGGCCGAGTCTGACTTCATTCCCTTTTGCCCAAGGGAGGAGTCCTATTTTCTACACATGTCCATCGTCCCACCGATCATAATGTATGGCGGTGATTATGAATTCCAAACTTGGGACCATGTCATGTTGGAACCCACCTCACAGGGTCATACCTTCTTCGACCCTTTTGACCCCCTCACTAGTGAATCTCCCGAGCCCCCATCTTCACTCCACTTCCTCCGCAGAGTTCACTATCACACCTTTTCCACTCCGGCCAAGAAACCTCCACATAGCCGCAGGTCCGAATTTTCATATGGGGGTAATGAAAACTTTGGTTTCTCCGATCCATCCAAACCACCCGCACCTCCCGAACTTCCCACATCCAAGCCCAATGTCCATGATTGGTGCATCGTAGGGTGTCTAGGAGTTCCCTATGACGTCAACCTCCGGTTACGTCAAATGCATGCATGGCACACGTTCGGGTGTCCTGGTCCGCCGTCATCTATGTACGGGTCGGACTAACATTAGGTGAGTCTAGGGTCTTAGTTGAGTCAATGTGCTTTTCTTTGTGTGGTTTGTTTGCATGGTTTGTTTGTAGTTTGTTTGTCTGCATGTGTCTTGTGTCAGCTCGTTGTCATTCTCTTATGAGTAAGAGGTGATTGGACTCCTTCGATGAGTATGGGATCGGTTCTACATCTATACCCGGATCAGTCACCTACAGGGACTCAGCGGTGATTCCTAGTGAGTCTTCGAGCTGCTTCCTTCCCTTTGAGAGTGCCCCAACCGGAGTGTCCACCTCTAGCCCATGGCAGCTTGTGCATATCGAGTATATATGGAATGAGTAGGTGCTGGTCACTTGGAGTGGAGCGTACCCGCGTTACTTGGCACGGTGACGGATCCGCCGGAGTATTCGAGCATCTATACACCTACTCGACGGGGTCGAGTTCCTCCCACCCGGGGAGAATTGATGGGGACATCGAGGCAAGACCGTCCACATTTTGTTTGCATTTATGTCCTTTCATATTTGTATGTATACCCTTGTGTTATATGGGTACGCAATTGTAGGTCTTAGTGGGTTTATATGTAAAATTCCAGTAGGACCAAGCAAGGGGGCCCTCAGCCCTTTCCCATTGGTCCATGTCACTCATGTGGGGCTTGTCAACCATTCTAGGTGGCCATCTAGAAGGGTTGAATGTCAAAATGCCACATGGGTAGACAAGTGGTTAAATTAGTCCAAGGTGGGTTACCTACCTTCACCTACCAATACCCTTGGTCAAGGGGGCGCCCCTCTCCCCTATTATTTTATATTTTTTTTGTGTGTTGTTCAAACCTCATCCTATCCCTTCAATCCCCCTCCCTAGATCTAAGGGTGTACAATTGATTAGATACCTAGCATATAAAACCATGTATTTTCCTTTGAAAATTAAGGAAAAAAAAAGAAAATTATGTTGAATGCTTGAAGCTTCTTGCGCCCCCAGCCCCTCTCCTACTGTTCTTCCATCTCCAACTCCAAATTCTAGAGTGGTTCTATCTTCAATCCCCTCCCCTCTATCTCCGGTGATCATTTGTGCCGCTGCCGCCGCCGTTCGTGCCGCCTACGAGCCGCCGCGGAGCCATCTTCAAGGTTTTGTCCTGCTAGATAGAGGTGTCTTCCACGAATTCTAGCTCTCCACAACGTGAAGATCTCAAGCTGACATTTTGAGGGTGTGTTCTTACCTTGAGTCCCCACCTCCACCTAAATTTTCACGTCAAAACTCCTCCATTTAGTAATTTTCCATTTTCATTCATTTTACATTCCCAGATCTATTTTGTCTTTGTCTACAGTGACAACAGCTCTGAGTTTCCCATCTCCGACCACCTTTTTGAATTTTCCAAACCCTCCCAATTTTACTGGGAGTTCTGTCCATCATCCCCTACATCCACCATTTTTCTTGATTTTTGATCTGCCCTCTATCTATTTTTTCAAAATTCGTGTTCTATCTCTGCTACAGTGCCTTTAGTCAGATTACAGATCCGACCCACTGTTAGTGAAAAAATCCTATCAATTCGTAGCCACATCCCAACTTGTCCAAACTAGTTTTTCCGTCTTCCTAGCTCAATTTCCTACACCTTTGATGAAGACCTCAAGAGCTTAATCAGACATCTACCCTACGGTCAATGACAGTTCTCAGAGGACAGCCCTGCAGATCTGAGAGTTAAGCCACTGTACAATAGCAACCTTCAAAATTCGCTAATTGGAAGTGCATGCTTTGTTATTTTTCTGTAATCATAGAGAGTTGAAGTATTTGAATAGAGCTTTCCAACGGCGCCAGTTTCGTGTCGATCCGACATCGGGGCTGATCGCAGCGTCCATTCTCGCCGGAGCGCGCGCTGAAAACCAGAAGCTGCAGATCCGTGGCCGGTTATTCCGACCGTCGCCGAACGGAGCCGCCCGGCCTCCGGCGGGCGAACCAGCGTGCCGCCAGCCCGGGGAGCGCTTCCCTAAGTGTGCCCACTATAGCGGTGCCACCGGGTCCCACACGGCCCCTCCGGACAGCACGTGGGCCCCACCGTCACTAGTTCGGGTGTTACCAAATCAACGCGAGAAGCCGCCCGTCAACCTGAATTCGCTCCTCCCGGACCCCATTGTGTAGCCCTTTACCTCCCTGCGTGGAGTGGGCAGCGAGTTGTATTGCTGTAATACTGTGTATTATTGTTCCAGGAGTACGAGTTTCGGCCGGGTCCGTCTTCCCCACGCCGAGCGCGTGGAGGTATCGTTCTCGCTCCCTACACTCGGCATTTGCTCATTTTCATATATATTTGTTTATGCCGCTGCTAGAGATCATGTGTTAGGATCTAGCTCGCTATATTTTTCATATCACCGCTGCTGCGAGAGAGAGCGTGACCGTCCCGTGACCCGATCCGGGCACAAGTGAGAGCCGACCACCCTAGCTCACTGCCGGTTTCTCAACCGCGCACGTCCGATGCTTCCCTCGTTAAGGGACAGTCATGAGCTTGTCATGTCCGTGGTCCCGTCCCGCATCACTCCCCCAGTGCTTTCCAAGCCCGTCCCAGGTGAAGCTTTGCATCTCTATCTCTTGGCGACTCCGTCTACGGTTAGCTCGGTCCTAGTCAGAAATGACTCGGGAATCGAGAGACCGATCTAGTACACCAGCAAGGTGCTCAATGAGGCTGAGAAAAGGTACCCTACAACCGAAAAACTTGTGCTAGCGTTGGTTACTTCGGCCAAGCGCCTTCGACCCTATTTCCAAGGGCACTCCATCATCGTGCTGACCGGCGAACCATTGAAGAGGATCCTCGCTCACCTTGAAGCCTCAGGACGCCTCGTCAAGTGGGCCATCATGCTCGGGGCCTACGATATATCGTATCAGCCTCTCTCGGCTATCAAAGGCCAGGCGCTCGCTGACTTCATCGCCAAGAGCACCATCCCGACTGAAGAAAGATCTCCGTCCGCGCTTGGGCCAACCTGGGAACTGTTCATCGATGGATCCTCCAACTCAGTCGGAAGCGGTGCCGGCATCCTCCTGAAGTCTCCCAAAGGAGCAGAGCTACAGTACACCCTGAAGGTCAACTTCCAAGCATCCAACAACGCTTCCGAGTATGAGGCCCTCATATCGGGAGCTCGCATGGCCCGGCGGTTAGGGGCTGAGCGAGTCAGGATTCACACTGACTCCCAACTGGTTGCTAGCTAGGTCAACGGCGATTATGAAGCTTGGGAAGCACCGATGATCAAATACCTCCAACTGGTCAAGACTGTGGCACAACAGTTCGAGAGTTTTGAGGTAGTCTGAATAGCTCGAGAGGAAAACTCCCGAGCACACGCCCTCTCTCGGCTGGCCTCCTCTCTTGACCCCGAGGGTACTCGATCGGTCCTTCTCGAAGAGTTAGTGTGCCCGAGCATCGATTCAGAGCTCTTAGCTGTTGACTCGACCTCCCCAAGCGACTGGCGTACCCCCTACCTGTCGTGGCTTCAAGACTCCCAGGAGCCTCCCGACCCTCGGGAAGCCCGAAGATTGAAATACCAAGATCGGCGATTCATCTCTCTAGATGGCTCACTCTATCAGATATCCTTCTCCGGCCCTCTTTTGAAGTGCCTCAGCACCGACGAAGCCAACCGAGCGATCGAAGAAGTTCACGAGGGTCTGTGCGGAGCTAATTTGGGGGGAAGGTCGCTCGCCAGGATCTTGCTACGGCAAGGTTATTGGTGGCCCACCTTACAGCGTGACTGCTTGGCCTACACACAACGTTGTGACCGCTGCCAGTGATTCGACCACTTGGTCCATCAGCCAGCAACGGAGCTTATCACCCTAGCCGAGCCTTATCCTTTCGCTCGCTGGGGAATCGACATCCTCGGGCCATTCCCCACGGCCCAGGCCCAAAAGAAGTTCATTATCGTCGCCATAGACTACTTCACTGAGTGGATCGAGGCCGAAGCCACTGCAAGGATCACCGAGACAGTCGTCTGGAATTTCATCTAGAAGTCGATCATTTGTCGCTACGGCATCCCCTAGGTGATAGTGAGCGATAATGGTAGGCAATTTGATTCTCGGTATTTCCGAGACAGATGCGCCGACCTCAACATTCATAATCACTTCACTTCGATCGCCCACCCTCAAGCTAACGGGATGGTCAAAAATGCCAATAAGACTATCTTAAAAGGCATCAAGACTAGGCTCAGCAAAACCAAGGGCAGCTGGCTCGAGGAATTGCCAAACGTACTTTGGTCGCACAGAACGACTCCCAGAACGGCAACCGGTGAAAGCCCCTTTCAGCTGGTGTATGGTACCGAGGCCGTGATCCCGTTGGAGATTGGCAACCCCTCCCTCCGAGTCATCAGCTTCTCATCCGAGGCAAACGACCAGAAACTGCTCGAAAACCTTGACCTAGCAGATGAAGTCCGAGAGATTGCCAGCATCAGAGCAACGGAATATCGACGCCGCCTCACTCGATACTACAACGCCAAAGTCCGAGACAGACACTTCCAGCCGGGAGACTTCATCCTCAGGAAAGCCGAAGCCTCTCGACCACTTGAGGCGGCGGGCAAGTTATCCCCTAATTGGGAAGGCCCCTACCGAGTGGTCGAGATGCTCGGAAAAGGAGCATACCGTCTATCCACGATGGAAGGAGAGCTCATCCCTCGGACCTGGAACGTGACTACATTACGCAAGTTCTACTTCTGAGTACTGAGTATCGTGCAAACGACATGAGATAAAGCAAAAGGCTCCTTTATTTTATTCAAACAACCCGCTTGTACATCAGGAAGGCCGAAGCCAAGGAAATACATGTCAAAAAAGCAAAAAATCAATCTGGCACCGTCGTATGAGCCCATCGCTCGCCTGACTCGGATGACCTTCCCGCATCTAGCCACTGACTCTGCCTCGTGTAGAAACTGGCTCGGATAAAGGATAGTCGACCCCGTTGGCTCGGGTAGCTCAAGACAAAGGTGACAGAGAGATTAGGAAAGAGAAGTCTACCTTCCAAGTTGAACTTGGAAGAGAAGGGGGAGAGGGAATGCATATGAAAGCATCTTCCCCGCCAAACTGCCAACTCTTTGGAAGAAAGAGGGTGCATGCACCCTCCGAAGAGTGAAAGAAAGGAGGAGCAGAGCAAAAGAGGGAAAAAGAGGCTGCGAGAACGAAAAAGAAACCAACAGAGCTGGACTAGGAGGCAGGGGAAAGCCCGGAAGGGATGGAGCTTAGTTGGCTTCCTCCTTCCCTCCGTGAAGCAAGCAGGAAGGGACAGGCGGCAGGAATGTCTGATGCCCCCATCCATCCTCCATCTCGCCCCCCTGTAAGCGTCGCCAGAACTGATAAAGGGAAGACGACATGCCTCCACACGTCGAACCCTCTTCAATTCCGTTCGACGGCCGTCGAACCCTCTTCAAATCTGAAACATCAAGAACTCTCTGCCCCCCATCGTCGGCAGCCTCATCTTCCGGAGCGTCTTCCATGCTACAGATGCAACGGCACAACGCCACGTGAAGAAGGAATGAGGAGAGACTGTCAGGGAAACCCCCAAGCGGTGGAGAGGAAGAGACGCCCTTCAGACCTTTTATAGGCAAAGGGAGGCTATTTGCCTTAAACGATTCTCCCCTCGAAAACACGCCAAAGAGATTTCTCCCTACGAACGGTCACCTCAAACTTCTCATCTTCCGCCCCAGCGGGACACACGAAGCGGCCAGGCATTCAAAGCATGAGAAAATGGAAAGACACCCTGTCAGACGCTCACCCAACCATCAGGCGAGATCCACGCAGAAAGTATCTGTTCTTTCCAACCACTGCAGATACGCTGAACAAGATACTGCAATGGCGATACGGAACAGATAAGTCTTCATCACAACGCTACTGCCTTATTTATTTCTACATAAAAAAGGAAGTTCTTTCCTCTAAAAAGGAAAAAGGCATACAAAAAAGGAAGCGAAGCAAATACATCAGGCCTCCGGCCCACCTTGAAGCTCGAAAATATAGGGCTCGAGCGGTCTGCCCCCGGCATCCTCGGTGACGGCCGACCCTGGCACTGACCCCACCGGTGTGGGAACTATCTCGATTGCGTGCCCTCCCGAGGCATCCGGAGTTGGTGACTCCTCGAATGATGAGCCCCCCTGATCCTCTTCATCCTGCGTCGAAGCAGAGGAACTGGAGGATGACAAGTCCGAGTCATAACATTGCCCGGACGGGAAGTCAACTACTCTAGATGCCTGCTCCTCGGCGTAAAAGATGGCCCGGTCGTAGCCCTGCTTGAATCCCTTGCGGATGCCCTGGTGAAGTCCTAGGTCATAGTAGGGGAGGGCAGCCTCCTTAAGGTCGACCCGGTAGGCCTCTGAGCTCTTGTACTGCTCGAGAGCCTCCGCCCCGGCCGATCCCACCCTATCAGTGATCTCGGCCTCCCTCTGCTCCACCTCGGCTGACTTCTGCTCAGCCTCATCCATCCGCTCTTCGGCCTCTACCACCTGCTTCTCCGCCTCGGCCCGATCAGCCTCGGCCTCCCGTCGAAGGCGCTCGGCCTCCTCCGCTCGGTCCACTAGCTCGGCCCGCTGGGTCTCCCACCAGCCGTCCAGCTCAACGCGTGCTAGGTGCTCCTCTTCAAGAAGCCGGTTCTTCCTCTCGAGCGATTCACGGGCCTTGGCTAGCTGCTCGGCTAGCACCCGGGTCTCCACTTGGCTCGACTGTACCAGCTCCCTGATTGAGGAAAGCTCCCGCCGAAGCCCATCCCGCTCTTCGACGAGCCGAGCCAACCTCCTGTCCGACCCACCGAGGGTCCAGGCCAAGTTCGCTCACTCCCACTCCGACCGAGTGTATGCTTTTGCCAGAGTAGCCCCCATATGGGCCAGGGCCAGGCCGTCCTCCATAACCCCGGCGAGAGCCGTGGATGGGGAGTACTGCCTACGTCCCCCCCTCACCTTCGTGGATATACCGTGCCATACCTGGTGCAGGGGGGCCGAGATACCCAGCCTCTCCAAGGCCACCGGAACGGAGAACCCCCCATCGCCCGGCGCCCCACCGTATGGCTCGGATCGAGCCCCAGCCTTGGTCGCCCCTCGCACCCCGGCCGGATTTTCCTGCGGCCTCTCAACCGGGACCGGCTCGGCACTTGCATCACCACCTGAAGCGCCAGCCTCGGCCATGGTCCCAACATCCCCCACTTTGGCCACGCCTCCCTCGGTTCCTTCCGAGGGGAGAGCCAAGTCGGCACCGCTGCCAGTTGCGAGAGCAGCCTCGGTCCCCTCGGTTTCGGCCGAAGGAAGAGCCGAGCCCGCGTCGTCGCCGCCCGCAGGGGCAGCCCCGACCTCCTCGGTCCCCCTCTAGCTCGGCTGGTGAGAGAGCCCACCCGATAGGGTCGGCCCCATCATGCTCGACGGAGGGTTGAGCTGCGGTAGGGTCACCTCCGACTGCGGGTACGACCCCGGCCTTCTTGGCCCGCTTCCTGGCCCTCGCAGCGGCCCGGATCATACCCTCCACAGGGTCCTTACGCTTGGGTCCCCGCAGTCTGGAGGATTCTCCCTGGGCCGCTCCCTTGCCCTTATCTTTGGTTCGGGAGCGACCCACGGGAGCAGCCGGTTCATCAGCAGCCGGGTCATCTCCAAGCTCGATCACCTCTGCGGCCTCATTCAGAAGTTCTCGCCTGGTGTCTGCACGAAGAAGAAGACGTGTTCAGGAAAAGAAAGATGACCCCCACATCCGAAGGAGAATCTAAGTTGTGGCACCTGAGCCCGACGGATGCAGCCGCGTGAGAAGGCACCGCTCGATATTCTCTGGCGTCACCAGCTCTTCGGTGGACTGGCGGTGCTTCAGCAAGATGGCAGCATACTTCTTCACATGAGGAGGGAACTCGTCTTGTCTGGGAGGGATGTTAGGATGGAAATTGGGGATTACTAGGCACCTCCAGGTTTCCTCCACTGAACAAATCCCCACCCAAAAGAATTGGGTCTTCCACCCCTTATGCGAAGAATCCTTCGCCGCCAAAGAGATACAACTTATATTTCGCCTCGCCTGGATGAAATAGAAGCCCTTCCCAGCCGAAGGATGTGCTTTCAACTCAAAAAAATAGTGGAAGAGGTCCATGGAAGAAGGAACTCCACACTGGCAACAGAGAATGCGGAAGGCGGAAAGGAGGAGATAAGAGTTGGCTACCAACTGAATGGGTGCCAACCGAAAAAAATCAAGAAGCTGAAGAACGAAAGTTTCGAAAGGAAGGCGGAATCCACCCTTCCACTACGGAAGAAACATACAGATGTGGCATGTACGAGAGTCCAGGCTTGTCTAGTATGGAGAAGCAGCGGCAAAACTGAACTTGTGGGGCAGGCGGTACTGGTGCTCCAGCCTCCTCACATCCACCTCCCCCAGTTCACTGCAGTTTGGGACCAGCGCCCTCGCCACCGGCTCGTCCTCCCACTCCTCAGCCTCCGAGCGCTGGTCCGCCATGGAATCAGGAGAAGACTCTGAGGAAAGGCAATCTCGAGACCCTGAAGATTCCGGAGGAGGAGGAAGCTACCGGACTACCTCCGCAGTTATCTCTGCCAACTCCTCGAACGCCACTGCAAGCCTTTGCTCCTCTGTCATGTCCTCACAGCACATCGAAGAGCCCCAAAAGCAAGAACGAAGGAGAGCCAAAACTCTAAAGACGGAGGGAGTCTGGAATGACAACAAGCGCCCAACGCCTATAAACCCACACGGGAGGCGGCGCATCATTCTGACCTCCGAGAAAAGGGGGCCCCTTCAGTTCAAATCCGTCAGGATCATCATTAACCCGGGCCCAGGTGACCACGACGCGTGGCTTCCTAACACCGCCAGATCTCCACCCACCTGAGCCACGCTGGTCCGAAACCCCAAACAGCTACTCTCCCGAGCTTACTAAAGATCGGGAGTAGGAGGGGGACAAGTGGAGAAGGGGATTTCTGTAGCCCATCTAAGAGCAGCCGAACTAGACCCATCATGACCAAACGAGGCTCAGCTCATCCAAGTGACACCCCCCTAAGGCCCACTTAGGCAAAAAAGTCCAATAAAGATTACTCAGGATCCCACCCTTCCTCAGCGGCCCTTAGGCTCGGAAGGCCCGAGCATCAGAATGGAGGAAGACCAACGCCTGAGTTATCCCTCCATCGGGATATAGATGAGCGCTCTGCGCCCACTCCGATCTGACTGCATCCGAGCTATGCCTATCACCCGGACAGGGCTAGCACCTTTTATGCTCGGACCGACTGACAAGTGCTTATCCCTGCAGCCGTTGAGAGCCCTTTATGAGCAGGAGTTTATGGGGATAAAGGATCCAGGATCCCTCAAGGCCATGAAGATCCCACGATGAGGACGTAACGATCTCATGATAAGGACGTAACTCCCGCCTGAAACTCCTCAGCTTACGGGACTCATAAGGTGAGCACACTATATAAACCAGGGACTCCCTCCAACGGAAGGTAAGGCCAATACACGCCTAAAACTCCTTGAGCAGGAAGCACTTCACCATCTTAGTGTTGGGGGGTCTCGTGCACCTCTTTCTACCTCCCTCAATACCTTCCACCTTTGCTCTACTGCCTTAAGCATCGGAGGGTTTTCCCCAGGGAACCATCCCTGGGCCTCCTGATTCGTTTCACTTTCTCTGTAGTTCACTATTCGGTGATCATCCTCCCAGCTCAAGACAAGCGCGAGATCACGCCCCTTCAAATGGTATTATCAAGGAAGAAGTTTTTGTTGAACAGCCCCCCGGTTTTTAATTCTCCACTAAACCTGACCAAGTTTTCAGATTGAATAAAGCCTTGTATGGTTTAAAGCTGGCCCCTCGAGCATGGTATGAGAGATTAACGGAATTTTTGATCAGCAAGGGCAACCAAAGAGGTAAGGTAGATCAAACTCTTTTTACAAAAGGCTTTAATGAAGATCTCATAATAGCCCAGGTATATGTAGATGACATTATCTTTGGCTCAACAAGCATTGATCTATGTGTTGAATTTTCAAAATTGATGTCAATAGAATTTGAAATGAGTTTGGTAGGCGAACTGAAGTACTTTCTTGGCTTGCAGATACAACAGTTGGAGGATGGATGCTTCATCAACCAGACCAAGTATACATTGGACATTCTCAATAGGTTTGGCATGACCAACTTGAAGCACATTACAACACCAATGGGTACAAATACCTCATTGGATGCAGATGAGATAGGTAAAGAAGTAGATGCCAAGCTCTACTGAGATATGATTGGATCTCTACTCTATTTGACAGCATCAAGACCTAATATACAGTTCAGTGTAGGAATGTGTGCAAGGTATCAATCTCGACCCACTGAATTGCATCTAGCTGCAGTAAAAAGAATTTTCAGATATCTGTCTGCTACACACACCATTGGTTTATGGTTTCCTGCATCACACACACTAGATTTAATTGCATACACAGATGCAGATTATGCCGGGTGTAAACTAGATAGAAAAAGCACTAGTAATCATTGTGAATTTCTAGGTGGGTGTTTAGTATCTTGGGGTTCCAAGAAACAACATTATGTGACTCTCTCCACTACAGAGGCTGAGTTCGTGGCTGCAAGGAGTTGTGGTACACAAGTTATTTGGATAAAACACCAGCTTCAGGACTATCAAGTAGACCTGGGGTGCACACCCATTTATTGTGTTAATACCAGTCCCATCAATCTAGCCAAGAATCATGTTTTGCATTCCCACACCAAACACATAGAAATAAGGCATCATTTCATAAGAGATGAAGTTTCTAAGAACACATTTGAGCTGATTCATGTAGGCACTACTAATCAAATTACTGATATCTTCACCAAGCCTCTAGACAATGACAAATTCACCACATTAAGGAGAGAATTAGGGTTATTTAAGTTATCTTAATTTCTAATCTTCTGGTGTTGAAATTTCTATTTCTTTTTCTTGGCAAAAGTTTGTGCGAGAAGCCTGTCCTAACAGTGAGGGGGAGTTCTAAGTGTCTGCTGATTAGTTTCCTACTGTGAATCGTTTGAGGGGGAGCTGGGCTGCTAGTGAAGTTTGACTAATTCAAAAGTTTGACCAGATGTGTGTCATTGTCGGTTCTCATGATTGAATGAGTGTGGTTCTCACTCAGTCTATAGAATCTCATTCATCTCTTAAGTCTATAAGTTTGTGTAACTAAAGTCCAGCTAGAATCTTTTTTCTAGTAGACTATCAGAGACTTGGATTGAGTGTTCGAAGTATATCTTCCTACATTGTCACTGATTCTGGTCCAGAATAAAACTTGTATGTCTTGATATTTGTCGAAAACAACTTGAAATCTAGACTTCAAGATTCATTTCAAAGAAACAGTTCCTCTGGTATTGTCTTCAAATATTTCATCTCCACAATAAAAGGGAGCGACTAAGTGAACAAAGGTCTATAATTTGATCACTGTGAAACTAGGAGCTTCATCAATGAAATGAAGTCTTTCCCACGTCATGAGGTGTCAAATTCAAAAAAAAGAAAAATCTTCTGCAAAATAACCTTAATGTTTCTGACCATCGCAGAGCAATGGTGACAAGGTGGTGAGTAACTGGGGACTCTGGCCTCTGATCAAGGTGTTTCCTCACGTAAAAAGCCATAGTTACTACCTCTGTTCTCTAAAAAAGGAGAGGTAATGAGGTTCTCACATTGAGTAACTGGGGATTCCGGCCTTTCATCAAGGTGTCTCTCTAATGTCAAAGATGTGATTTATCAACTTACTTATTGGTCTTCTTGGAAATCTCTATAATATCCTTTATATTTGTGCAAATTATTGGAATGCTTGTCTTCAATACCTTGAGCACACTTTCTCTACTTGTATTTCTTGTCGTCTACTTAGTATAGTTGTTTAAACAGTTATGTGTTGCCATACTTGTTCATCCCTGCTCTACATCATATACACTGTATGTGGATAAACATCCCTCTCATTCTTATTCTCTATTGATTACCAGAGTTAAAGACTCTTCTCTTGAGTTTAGCACCTCACTTACTCTCTTGAGTCTTTCTACACTACGAAGTAACTGTACTTCTTCCTCATGTCTCCAGCAACTGCATATATCTTTCATTTTCTTTTGATGATGTCAAAGGGGGAGAGGTCATCTGAGAGGATCAGGGCATCTGAGGAAGAGGTGGTATAAGAGAGAAAGAGAGGTTATCTGGGTGGTTCAGGGCATCTGAGGCTTTTGAGAGCGAGTTGTAGGGGAGCGGATTTGGAGTGAAGGGGTCCAGAAGATGGTGTTTCTAGGAGAGGGCTTCTGGCTTGTTAGTATGCTCTTTTTGGTTTGCTCTTGATTGTTTTCGATCTCTTTTAATGCCCTGACATTGCTTGATTCATAGTGTTGCCATCATCAAAACGGGGGAGATTGTTGCATCCCTACGGTTTTGATGATGTCTCACACTATAAATCAATTTGTTTTATCACATTCTTGCTATAAAGGTCCATGCATTTACCTGTTCATATGCATTCAATAGATCAGTGCATGCATTATCTCAATAATAAAGTGCTTGCCTCGGTGCAAGTCATTGTTCATGCACAGGTTCTGTCGTTCATTTCTTCATATATGTGCAAATTCAACTCCGTGCAAGCTTTGTCTTGCTTATCCCTTTGTTCTGCTCATTTCTCTCTGCCATCTCGGTGCAGCTCCTGCTTTGACTGGATATCCCGAATCAGTGCAGTCTTTCTCCGGCTGAATGACATGATGTCGGTGGAACCCTTATTGCATTAACTTACTCGGGGCAAGGTTTGATCTGCACCTAGTAGGTGCAACTTTTGGTTAGACGTAGGTATAGGAACACAACTCGGTGAAAACTCTCCATTCTGGCAAAATTAAAGTCAGTGTATCTTTGGGTTCTGAGGTTTCTTGTCGGTGCACATCTGTTGCACGTTTGAAATCTATGGTCCGTACTTATGTCGTCGTGAGCTTTTTCAAGTCAGTGCATCTCTCGCTTTGCTCACTTCAACTCGGTGCAACTTCTTGTTCACATGTAGTAAGTCAGTGCAATGGCAGACTTGGAAACTCCTACTCAGTGCAATTTATGCTTATTTATTCACTTCATCCGTAAGACTTGTGCTAAGTATGTGACAAAGTGTTTATCCCATTCTGACAGTTTGTTTGCGCACTCACCAGGTAAATGGCACGTGATTCGAGGATGATAGAGGCCGAGAATATTCCTACACGTGCCCTAACCTTTCAGGCGGGAAACGTGGTATCCACACGCCTAAGTTTCTGGAGCAGACATATATATATATATATATATATATGCTAAGGAAAAGGGTTCGACAGTGTGGATGGAACAGTGGAAAAAGAAGAGAAGCGTGAGAGCAGTGTTGTGGATCAAGAGAGAAAACCAGAGACAACCCACTCCATCCAGAGCTGAGAGAAAATTCTGAGAGAGAGAGTTGATTGTGAATCTGAAGATCTGCTTCTATGGAAGTTACATTATTTTGGTTTAGAGAAAATTATCTTTCATCGATCCTTTTTCATTTTCAAGTTTTCTTTCATTTTCATTCCATTCTATTACCCTCCAAGCTTGCTCGGAGGAAGGGAGAAGTTCTCTAGTTTCCCTCCATTGTTTTTGGAGGAAGAGAGGTTTGATCCTCTAGTCGTGTAAGTTTCTTGGGAGCAATTTCACAGGGTTCCCCTTTTCTGTGTGCAAAGGAAGGGAGATCTGTTCTCCAGTGCTTCTTCTGGTTGATCGGAAGGCTAAGGAGGGTGTTCATCAGGGCCAGCTGTTTGCAGCGGTTGTCGCAGACTGAGTCTGTTGTGTGCGATTGATCAATTGCAAGGAAACCTTACTCTTCTGAGTGAGGGGTGGACGTAGATTGAGGGTAGCAATCGAACATCCTAAAAACTCTCTATCTCTCTTGTGGTTTTGCCTGTCTTCTTTGTGCTTGCTCTCCATCTACTTGATATTTTGCTCCATCGTGTATTTCTTTCTAGATCCCTATCCATTGTCCAGATATTTCTATTACCTTTCTTCGAAGTTTTTAGCACTGCTGTTTGAGGGGTTGAGTAATTGTTACTGAGCTTATCGAATTTGGGAGTGATATATTCATCCCCCCTTCTATCTCACTTTCCGCTGTGCGTATCAAACCATTCGGAGGATGCCTCACCCTGGCCTATTCTAGTGAGTTATGAGGCTGACCAAGAGTTGGCAGAGGAGTACCTCGCTAATGTTTTGGGGTTAGGGTGCGATCCAATAGAGGGCCAGGGTCTGTTAGCCACCCCAATCCCACCGGTCGTCCTGGAGCTATCTGTCCCACTCACTTTGCCCTCGGTGGATATGCCATCGGCCGACCCTATACGGTCAGCCATCCCGCTCTTACCTGTCTCTCCTACGGTAGCACAGCCACTAGTGACTACCGTACCACTGTCGACACCCTATGTTGACACGGTATGGTCTGGTTTCTGTCACGCGTACGAGCGACAGTCTCCGAAGTTCCCATTTTCCATGCTACGCACCAGATGTCCGGATTACATTCTCGTCACCCGCCCCCTCATCCTCTCGCACTTCCATACCCGCGAGCGAGTCTTCTCGAACCGGAGATGGTTGACGAGGGATGAGACTCACGGCATCAAGCTGTGGGTCAGTCTTTCTTTACACTTAGTGTATGTAGATGGTGTCCATCATTCTCACCGAGTCATCCCTTGTGTTTGTATCCCTTTGTCGTTAGTCATAGTATTACTATGAGTGTCTAGGTTTGCCTAGGGTCATGTGTGAGTGTTTGTTTCGTACAGTCTGTAAGAGTCTGCATACGAGTCAGTCTCATGTCAGCTCGCGATGTCAGTCCCTTTCGAGTGTGAGGCAAGTTGGGTCTAATGCGTACGTTGTAGACTTGCCAGAATTTGGGATCGGCTCTACTTCAATGTCTCGGATCTAGTCACATATAGGGACTCCACGGTGATTCCTAGTGAGTCATTGAGCCGTCTCCTTCCATTGAGAGTGACCCCACCCCGAAGTGTCCACCTGTAGCCTCATTCCCACAGCAGCATGTGCATATCGAATATATACTGGATGAGCAGGTGATGATTACTTGGAGTGGAGCGTACTCCGCGCTACCTGGTCGGTGACAGATCCGCCAGAGCCACACGAGGAACCGCACCCCTTACTCGACGGGGTCGAGTTCTTCCCACCCGGGGAGAATTGATGGGAATAAACACCGGGCACTAACATTTTGTTTTTACATTTGTGTCTTTTTATTTATATTTATATCCTTGGCTAATTGGGTTTGCAATTGTAAGGCATTATAAGCCAAAGGGTTAGTCATTAGAAATCTTTAGGTTTCTTTGCAAAAAGGCCTTTGGGTTTCTATGTAAAATGTCAGTAGGTCCAGCAGGGCCCCCACTCTCTTTCCCATTGGTCCACCAAGGATCTAGGGCCCATGTGGGGCTAGTTCAAAGTCCAAGATTGGACTTGGACCAAGGGGGGACAAGGTAGAAGAAAATTCAAATTCGACTCCCCTTAGCCAAGGCCCCCCTTTAATATAGTTTATTCTTCTTGTAATTTTTTTATTTTTCTTTCTTTTGACCACATGGGGGAAGAAAATGCTATCCTCTGTTTACCCCTCCCTAACCCTAGATCTAGGGGTAGTTTAGGTCTTTTGTACCTCTCTATATAATCCATGTATTTTCCATTTTATGAGAATTAATGAAAGAAAATTACATTTTACCAAGAGCAAGCCCAAGAGCGCCCCTCTCTCCCTCTCCCCTTACAGCTGTGAAGGTTGCCCTAATCCATGGTGTGAAGCCATCTTCTTGTAGTGATTCCAAGTTCTATCCCTCCCCATGGGTGTGAAGCTCAGCCACCGCCGTCGCCGCCTCCGTTCGTGCTGCCGACGAGCCGCCACAATCATCTCTTTACCCTGCTATCCTAAACTACGAGATCCAGAACAGCAAGCTAAAGATCATGTCGGTTCTCCCATCTCCCAGCTCTGATCGAGTTGAGATTTTGAGAGATCGTTCCTCTTTGTGTTAGATTTCCATCTATTTAACTTTTGTGTCAATCTGCCACCGTTTGGTATTTTTTCCTGTATTTTAGTTCCACCCCTGACAGTCTGCCAACCAGCAGATCTGCAGGATAGTGTCTTGTTGTTGTATTTTCCCGCACCCTTAGCCTTCTCCAAAAATTCCAAAAAAATTCATACGTGTTCTTCACATCCCCTTCTTCCACCCATAATTTTCCCAGAGTCTAGATCTATTGTTTTTATGTCAGTCAAAATTCAGGCTCAGGCAGATCATATTCTGTTCTAATTATCTGTCATCCGAACCAACAAGAAAACCGTGGGAATAGTCATTTTCATTTTCAATCCATTCACTGGATGGATCTGAAATAATCATATGTTGTAGCCCTTTGAGTCCTCTATCCATCGGTACCATTTTTACCTCGATCCGGCACCGAATCTGGGCACAAGGATTTTTTTCGTGGAGGCGCGCATTTCTGATCCGAGAACAGGCCAGCAAAGCAGCCACCGGATAATTCCTGCGGAAATACGCCGGGATAGCTTCGGCCACCGCCACTCCAGGAGATTGATCGGCATCCCCCCTGCAGCATCCCAGCAAGCCACCGCAGCAAGGAGATGCCCGGGCACCGCTATCCCAGCAGTCGGACCCTCCTGCTATCCCGCGGGCCCCGTAGAATCGAGCCAGACCAGCAGCCCGTTCCAAATTGTTGTCCATCAACCTGAGTTTGCTACTCCCGGATCGCCATTGTAGCCCTTTACCTCCCTGCATGGAGTGGGTAGTAATATTCATTACTGTAATTTAATTATTTACTGTACCAGGAGTACGCAGTTCGGCCGGGGTCATCTTCCCCACGCCCGGAGCGTGGAGGTATCGTGTCCGCTCCCACTTTGGCATTTGCTTTCCTCGTATATATTCGTTTGTCGCTGCTAGAGTGATAGGATAACTAGCTCTTCAAATTTTTATCACCGTTGTGAGAGAGAGCAAGTGTGACCTGTCCCGTGACTCAATCCGAGTACGCGGAAAAGCCGATACCCTCGACTCATTGCCGGTTTCTCAACAGCACACGTCCGCACGTTTCCCTCGCTTAGGGAGGTCCGCGAGCTAGAGTCCCAGGTTCGCGTCCCGTCCCGCATCAAGCATGTTTCGGGGGTGTGAGGTGAAATCGCCTCTAGTTTAATTGGTAAATCTTGAACCCCTAGAATGTCGAGATTCGATTCTCATCAGTTTAAGTTCCATTTGCTCTTGATTTGGGGCAGGTATGAGGCCGGGTACCTATGTGTGTCGTTTTGGGTTGATTTGAGGAAATCTCCCATTTTGATGCCATTTTGTGGTTTATTTGGCCCTTCCAGCTTATGGAAGGTTGGCATCGTTGTAGACACGCTATTCCTGACGTCCCCTGAGAAAATCTCATATTACCACGCGACACCCCGCAGCGGCTTTCGCATTTTGAATCACTTGAGTGTTTCCTATCTTTGAGTCTTCTCTCGTCTTCTGGGCGAGTAGCGTAACGCTCCTTCGGCATACGGAAACCGCCTCGTTGTGGAAATCATGCGGCATTCGAACGACATCAACATCAATCGCATGCATCAGAAGTTGTCGGGACCAGGAAAATGCCTAAAGGACGACTGCCCACGCCCTTTTCAGGGGAATCCGGGGGTCATCATGGAGGCGTCTAGGCCCCTGGACGCCTCCATCAATACAAAATAATGACAAATATATATATATATATAAGATTGAATAAAAAAAATATATATACTTTCATGAAGGCGTCCACGCCCCTGGATGCCTCCAACAACCAGCTCACAGGTGACCCCCGGCCACCGACTGACCGTTGCTTAGTTTGTTGTTTGTAGAAAATCCAAGTAATGGAGGCGTCCAGGC
Organism: Amorphophallus konjac; assembly: GCA_022559845.1. Classification (NCBI taxonomy): domain Eukaryota; kingdom Viridiplantae; phylum Streptophyta; class Magnoliopsida; order Alismatales; family Araceae; genus Amorphophallus; species Amorphophallus konjac. The sequence goes on along the minus strand of CM040121.1, from coordinate 247,043,818 downwards.
CCTAGGACGCCTCCATCAACCGGCTCACGGGTGACCTCCGGCCACCGATTGACAGTTGCTCAGTCTGTCGTTTGAAGAAAATCCAAGTTATGGAGGCGTCCAGGCCCCTGGACGCCTCCATGACACAGCTCACGGGCGACCCCCGGCCATCGACTGACCATTGCTCAGTCTCTCGTTTGAAGAAAATCCAAGTAATGGAGGCATCTAGGCCCCTGGACGCCTTCATGAAATAGCTCACGGGCGACCCCCCGCCATCGACTGACCGTTGCTCAGTCTGTCATTTGAAGAAAATCCAAGTTATGGAGGTGTCCAGGCCCCTGGACGCCTCCATCAACCAGCTCACGGGCGACCCCCGGCCATCGACTGACCATTGCTCAGTCTGTCGTTTGAAGAAAAATCCAAGTTATGGAGGCGTCCAGGCCCCTGGACGCCTCCATCAAACAGCTCACGGGCGACCCTTGGCCATTGACTGACCGTCGCTCAATCTGTCGTTTGAAGAAAATCCAAGTTATGGAGGCGTCCAGGCCTTTGGACGCCCCCATCCTCCCGACCTCTATAAATAGAGGCCTACCCCCCTCAATCGCCAGGTCAAAAAAGAGCGCCGAGAGGCTGCCGGATTCTGTTCCTAACCCGTGGGTGTTTTGTAGGGGAGGTCCTGTCAGATCCTCGGGTGCCCGTGCTCGCAGGAGAGAGGCCACCTTCGACCGCCGCGCTACCTCGTCGTCCCTACGCTGCCGAAGCTCCGCCGGATCTCATCATCGACCATCCAATAAGCCATTCTCTCCTCTTCTTTCCTAGTTATCTTGCATTCATCATATCATATCTTCTACCCCCCCCCCTTTTTATGAGGGAGTCTCTTCCCGTTTCTACGTCGGAATAATCGCCATTCATCATAAGCATTTTCCTCCTACTCGTGTCCAAGAGGGGTTTAAAAGACAACACCAACCAGGTGTGTGTCTTGCCATCATTTCGTTACTTGCGTCGTTAGAATTTGAATACTGCATCTTCATCTTTTTGATCCACTCGTTACTTGTTTGTCGTTGTTTTACAAGGGTACCTGAGGAAAGCCCTCTCCGTCGGCCGGTCGAAGGGGGAGGAAGAAGCAACCTGCCATTTCCCGCTCTCGAGGATTCACAATCTCCGCGCTCAATACAAGGTACACGCGATCGTTTCATTTCTTTGAGGTAACCCCTCTGGCGATCACATCCCTTTAGCATCCTATGTATGCTCTTTCCTCATATTGGCACGTTTCATAATCCTTCTTAATTCTTAGTCACTTGATAGTATGTAGTTTAGTTCATTTTCTTCTCCCTGAGTGGATCCCTTGGCTTCCACAGATTGGCGATCACGGTGGGACCTTCCTTTTGCTTTTTTGGGTTACCCTTGAACTCTCGGCACCCACGTGTGCCTCCCTTCTTTCGACACCCGCGTGTGCCCCTCCCTATTGCGCCCACGTGCGCTACATCATTTCCCTCGTGCACCACGTGCACTCCCCTGGTCCTTTGTGATTACTTCGAGGTCTGCGATATCTCGGCACTCACGTGTACTCCTCCACTCGGCACCCACGTGTGCTCCCTCCACTTGGCACCCTCGTGTGTCCCCCTTCTTATTGCACCCGTGTGCGCTGTGTCATCCCCTTCATGCACCACGTGCACGCCCCTTAGTCCCCTCTTTTGTCACTTTTAAGTCTGTGTTGTCTTGGAAAGTAGAACGGCTATATCTTCCTCTATCTGTTTATTGTCGTTATATTCTTGTTATATCACTGCTATACATCTGTTATATTTGTGTGCTTATCTCTGCTCCATCTGTGTGTTACATATCTTTTATCCAGCACCGCATTTCATGCATTTACCCCCTTTTCTTTCTTTTTTTTTTACTTTTTTCTAAGGATCACCCTCTCTCGGTGAAGGAAGGACTCTCCGTTCGGGAATTCCTCTCGACGGACTAGAATCTCCTCCACTGGGACCTCCGTAAGTCCCCGACATCGAAGAATCTCCTCTTCGTTCACTGGGCCGGTTGTACCATTGAAGTTCCCCGGAGTTAGTCGACCCATTCGTGGTGAGACGAAAGCCCCTAGCTGACACGGTGGTGAAAACAAAAACAAACTAGGGTCCCTATTTTGTCTGAATTTCGGATCTGGTAAAAAACACACACAAAAAAAAATCATCAAAATCAAAACACAGAAAAAAGGGCGTAAAGGCATCCACTTGTTTGATAATCTCTGCTATTTGCTTGCTAGTGTATGTTTTTGTGTTCCGGGAAAACTGTGAGCATGGCTCACTAGTCTTTTGAGGAGAACCACCCCGGTCGTCGTGAGCCAGTCGAGCCGTGAGTCCATGCTATGGACGCGGGTCCTTCCCATGAGCCCTCACGTGAGGTGCAGGTTACCACAGGGGACACATCCCCGCCATAAGACATCTCCTCTTTGCTAGGTGTCCTCGCCAACACGGAGCTTACCTCTAAGCAGCTCCGGGCCTTCCAGGCCATTCTGAAGGGGAAATCTGTTTCCCCTGCTCCCCAGGAATCAACTCCGGCCATCGCACCTCTCCAAGAATCGGTGCGGGCCATTCCATCTCCTTCACTGGCACAAGCCATCCAATCTCCCTCGCTTCAAGGGCAAGAGAGCCAACAACCACCCACGTTCCAGTTCCCTTCGCAATCTCAATCCCCTGTTGTTCCCTACATACCGCTTCAGCCGGGGCCAACTATCGGCGGCCCGACAGCTCCCTCTCATTCAGGGTTTCCCCCTCAAGTCTCCGGGAGACATTTTCCTCCCCAGTGGCAAGTGCCACCTTCACCGCCCGAGGAGCTCGCCCAATCGCTCCTCAATAGGTTCAATAGGATGGACGAACAGTTTCAGAATTTGAAGAAAATGGTGGACGTGAAATCCACCCCGGAGGTTGCTTTGCCAATCCTTCCGGTCATCCATCTTCCTCCCTCCGAAATGCCCACGTATCGCAGGTACAATGGCACTGGCAACCCCTTCATTCACCTCAAGGATTTCATGTATGAGTCCTCCTATTGACAAAACGACCAGAGATCCCTGGCATACCTCTTTCGGAGGTCATTGGACAGTCCTACGCTAGAGTGGTTCTATTCTTTGGAGCCCCGCGAGGCCGAGAATTTTGAAACAGTCTAGAGAAGGTTCTTGCAAAAGTATCGGGATAGGGTCGGTCCCTCTCTCTCCATTACCGACCTAGCGGCCGAAAAGATGAAGTCTGATGAGGATTTTGTCCGCTATGCTGATAGATGGAGGTCTCTGGCAGAAAGAATAAGAGATACCCTCTCGGAACCTGAACAAGTAAAGATGATCGTATCCAATGCGACCCCACAGTTCAGGCATGTCTTGGCCATGAATAAGCTCACCACCATGGAAGAGCTCTATGAAAGAGCCTGGTACATCCAAACCGAGTTAAAAGACTCCCCCATTATGAACATGTTTGAGCCGCCAAAGCCCAAGGTGGTCAGAAAGACAGGCGCTGGTATCCCAGGCGGAGCAACAGAAGGGGTCGTAACAAATGAGCAAGTGAGTGCGGTCAACAATGCCAACTATGCAGCCAACCCAAGGCTTCCACAAATGCCCCGACTTCCCCTCCAACCAGGTCCCTTCCCCTCTCGTCCTCCACCCCAAAACGATCCACCCCAGAACAACATGCCTCAACTACTTCAACCCCAGCAACAACCTCGACCCCAGCAACAACAACCACCACTTCAGTACAACCAAGTTCCACCCCCAGGAAATTATGGTCCCCCACAGCAACAAAGGAGGCCGATTGGTCCCAAGAGAGCCTATTACCCACCATTGCCAGAAACTCTGGCGGATATTTTCAACGCCCTCATGGCCTCAAACACACTCATCCTACCCAGGGAAAGGCCCGTGTGGTCCCCGAATGTTGATACCTCCAGATACTACGTCTATCATAGGCAGCCAGGACACACAGTGGACAACTGCTTTCAGTTTAAAGATTACATCCACGATACGAATGATAAAGGCGGGATTGACTTGGATGAAATGAGGCGATACGTCGCCACTCTCAAGGCTAGGAGACCTCCTCCTAGGCCACAGTTCCAGCAACAGCAGCAGCAGTTACAACAGCAGCCACAGCAACAACCACAACAACAACAACAGCCTCAGCAGGCCCAACCACAACAGCCCAACATGGGCATAATCCAGAATCCATTACCGGAGCACCAACAGCCCAATCATCACGTCAACCCCATCTCCTCCTTCCCGAAAGTCGGGAGAGAGCAAATGTGGCATCCAGAAAGTACCTCTATTCTTTCTACCGCCAACCCTATCATCATGCAACCCCCTCGCCTTGCCCAGGTAGCACCTCTCTCTCATCAACCCGCGTTAATACCGCCTTCACCATTCCCACTGCCATCACGCCCTCTCATTCACACCCCACTGACCTATCAGCCAACACCCTTCATTACACCCTCACACCCTCTCATTTTCTCTCACTCCCCCACTTTACCATCCACCTCTACTGCATTTGCCCCTATGCCTTCTAAGCCCCTTATCACCTGTCCGCCGTACGTAACCCCGCCTGTCTCCACCATACGACCGCCAATGCCTTCAAAACCACTCCTCATCCACCATCCATCTCAACACCATTACCCGCTCCAAACCTTACCCACTTCCACTTTGCCTCCACCTCCACCTTCCAGACCCCTTATCCTTCATAACCCGTGCGATATCCCCTCTACCTCCACCTAACAAACCCCTCATCAGAATCCCTGCTCCCATCATCACCCCTGCTTCATCAACCATCCCTCCACCACTACCCCTCAAATCTCTGTTAAAACCCACTGCTACCCCTATAGAGGTACAAAAGCCACAGGCAATGGTGCTCCAGAGTGGAAGTATTTTCCACAGGGTTTTCCCCCAGAACAGTCAGAATCCCGAGCAGTCCTAGCCAGAGAGGGACGATGGAGAACAACCGGAAAGATCTATCCCTAGAACACAGTATGATTTGTTGAAACACTTGGACAAGATGCCTACTCGGATCTCCATCTTGGAGCTGCTTCAGAGATCCACATCCCATCAGGCAGCCTTAATGGAGTATCTTCAAAAGGTCATGGTGAATGAGGACCTCCCTGTAGAAAAGATTTCTGCCGTCCTGACCCCAACGGACACGCAACCGGCCATCATGTTCCACAACTACGAGCTCGCTCCCAAGAAAGCACGGAAATATGCATTGTGTGATTCAATAAAAATTAATGGGGTTTCCATAAAACCATGCCTTGTAGACACGGGTGCGTCCATAAATGTGATCTCCATGAGCACCCTTCAGTTGTGTGGGGTCGAACAGGAACAGATAAGACCTTCTTCAATCACAGTCACGGCTTATGACAATAGTAAGAGGCCGCCGCAAGGGAAGATTATTCTAAGGGCAGAGCTCGGTCCTATGTCAGTCCCCACGGAATTCCATGTCCTCGACATGGACCCCACATTCAAGGCCATACTGGGTCACCCTTACATTGAAGCCATAGATGCTGTGCCTTCCACCAACCATCAGTGCTTGAAGTTTCCTTACAATGGAAGAATTATTAAAGTAGTCAGCACACCTGTCCTTCACAAGGTGGATGCTATCAACACCTCTCTGTCCTCTGTTTGGCCGTCTCATCGGCCCATATTGTCATTGCTGGACGTGTGCAATTCATCTCACATTCCGCTAGCACCAAAGAAGCCGATCAAGGCAACACCACCATATCTCCCTTTTCACTCCAAAGGTTGGGAGATTATGAGAAACATCGGGTATCAACAGGGCAAAGGTCTGGGTGCACAGCTACAAGGTAGGTTGAAACCACCAAAGGAGATTAGGCCGAACCGCAGGTTTGGCCTAGGCTTCAAAGGACCATTCAAGGCAGATTGGAAGCCCCTCACATGGACCCTATCAAACCTCTTCAACAAAGGGCCCGTTATTCAGATGGGGGATTATCCGCAGGAAGCACATGGGGGGTCGCATGTTGTGTATTCAGCCGAAAAATGTCCGAGGGTCACCAAAAGAGGCAAGATCAAAGACCCGGAATGCGAATGGGACAAATGGTTTGATATACGGGACGTTTCATTTGCACTGGAAAGGATGTTCTCGTCTCCCCAGCTTGAAGGACCGCCATTGATCTCTGGAATGCCAGAAAATATCATTACTATTGCCAAGGTCCCAAACTATCCTCGTCCTCGCCAGAAGGACCCTGTCACCAGCGGATCTTCATCCGCCATCACCATCACCACCGACGACTCATTAGCCGTCATCTTCTCCATTCACTCATCGCAACCTTTGTTGCTGTCATCTTCCTGGGCCAGACGGTTGTCTGATGATCTTCCCAGATCCCCCTCTCTACTTACATACATGCGCAGGTTTCTCAACCTGCGCCAGGTCTTCAATCATGATCTGCTCTACGAGCCTCCCAATCCTCTAGCCATAACCACTTTTTTCTCTCCCCCGATCTCTTTCCACTGTTTTGTCATCAAAAATGAAAACGAAAAAAAAACATCAATTTCTAAACTCCTCAACAACACATCTTCGTTGAGGAAACTTCCTACATCTCCCACGGGTGCGTCCCGCCATGATGACCACCCGTCCAAGGTCCGAAGAGCGACCTTTTCTACCCCTCCTCTAAGGGGTCTTCCCCTGTACATTCTTCACCATCCTCTTCATTTTTTTCTTCTTCTGTAAATAATGTCAGTCAATCTAGGAATAATAAGTCAAAGGTAGCACCTAGGAAGAAATCCAAGGGTAGGCAGATCTCTCGTCGATTCCTTCTAGATTTAGCCACCAGGTGTCAGGCCCTTCTTGCCGTCCCCCAGTTGCTAGAAAATCCCATCCAGCTACTGGAAATAGAATGTGAGGGCAACTGCACAATTAATGAGGGGTATGTAGTCTACGAGATCATAGATGAAGAATACCCTACTGAAGATGAGGGTGAAGAATATGAGGATGTGGCTGGCGCGTATGCTAGTGGAATAAGGAGATTCGACGAGCCGTCAACCACCGTAGAAGAGTCCACCAAAGAAGTCAACTTGGGAATTGAGGAAGACCCTAGGATCATCCTCATAAGTGATAATCTACCACCCTCTGAAGAAGAGACATTAATTGAAGTTCTCAAGGAATATAAGGACATGTTTACATGGAGCTACGAGGATATGCCGGGTCTGGATTCAACCCTGGTCGAACACCGTTTAACCCTAAAACCAGGGTCCGTCTCGGTAAAACAAAGGTTAAGGCGTTTCCACCCTCAAATGGCTTTGAAAATGAAAGAAGAAGTCGACAAGCTCCATAAAGCCAGGTTTATTAGAGTCGTCCTTTATCCTCAATGGGTGGCAAACATTATCTCGGTCATGAAGAAAGATGGGAAAGTCTAGATTTGCATCGACTTCTGAGACCTTAACCGTGCGTGTCCAAAGGATGATTTTCCCTTGCCTTACATTGATGTGTTGATCGACAACACAGCGGGGTATGAGACCCTCTCATTCATGGATGGATTTTCAGGATATAATCAAATTCGTTTGGCAGAAGAGGATCAAGAGAAGACATCATTCACTACACCTTGGGAAACATATTGTTACGTGGTCATGCCGTTTGGGTTAAAGAATGCTGGAGCTACTTACCAAAGAGCTATGATGGCCATATTTCATGACATGATGCACATATATCTGGAGGTGTATGTGGATGATCTATTGGTGAAATCAAGGACCATGATGGAACATCCAAGGGTTTTGGCTAAGGTCTTGCAGAGATCAAGGGAGTTCCAATTGAAAATGAATCCGAAGAAGTGTGTGTTTGGTGTATCATCGGGTAAATTACTAGGCTTCATTATGAGTAAAAGAGGGATCGAGATAGATCCCGAAAAAGCTAAGGCCATCAGGGATATGCCACCTCCCAAGAATTTGAGGGAAGTCCGAGGCTTAATCGGGAGGTTGCAGTTTATTCGTCGATTTGTGTCTCAGCATTCACAAAGGTGTAGACCTTTCTATGAGTTGACCAAGTCAGGAGTGAAATTCCACTGGGATTCTAAATGCCAAAAAGCTTTTGAAGGGTTAAAGGAATATCTGGCTAGTCCACCTGTTCTCATTCCACCCAAACCAGAAAAATCTCTGATCCTCTACATCTCCGTCTTGGATGACTCCGTGGGAGCTGTCCTCGTACAAGTTGATGAAGAAGGCAAGGAACGGGTAACCTATTACTTGTCCAAACTTCTCAATCCCTGTGAGCAGAAGTACACAGTCATGGAGAAAACCTGTGCTGCCCTCGTTTGGGTGGTGCAGAAATTGAAGCACTACTTCTTGGCTCATGAGGTCCACTTGATTGCTCGCATGAACCCTATCAAGTTTCTTCTGAAGAAATCCATCCTTACTGATAGGCTAGCACGCTGGCAAAGTTTTCTTTCCCAGTTCGACATCACCTACATCCAGCAAAAGGTAATTAAAGGCTATGCCATAGCCGAGCATCTCGCCCACCATCCTCTCCCCAAGTTTGACCCTGTCCAATCAGAGTTTTCAGATGAGGAACTAATGTCCATCGCCCAATCCGACAAGCCAATGTGGACATTATATTTTGATGGAGCTCTAAATTCCCAAGGGAAGGGTATCGGCATTGTCCTTCTAACGCCTGAAGGCGTTACCAAGGCATTTCAGCTTGCGTTCCCAGTCACCAACAACATCGCTGAATACGAGGCTCTTCGAGCTGGCCTAGAACTAGCCCGTTCTTTCTATATCACTGAGTTGCGAGTCGTGGGTGATAGTCAACTCGTTCTCCGCCAGGTGCTTACCAAATATCGCACCCTCAATCCCAAGCTCAAACCCTATCAGGAGCTGGTCTCCGCCTATGCCAAATTGTTCACCAAGTTGATCTTTGTCCATGTTCCTCGCGAACAGAACATTCTGGCCAATGCCCTCGCCTCCTTGGCGTCATCCTTCAATTTTCCTTTAGGTGCATGGTTTAGATCCATCATTCTCTACAAGCGTCTTGTCCCTGCCGTTCAGTACCCTTACCTCTTAAAGATCAAGGAACGAGTCCTACAGAAGATCCAGAAGGGAGAAATTCTTGAGAAGAGGGAGATCATGCTGGCAGAAGTCGAAGAAGAGCTGGCTGACGATGAGAAACCATGGTTCTATGAAATTGTCAAATATTGTAAAGATCAGTCTTATCCTGAAAGAGCCACCACAGAAGATAAGGAAGCCATAAGAAGTGTGGCTCAGAAATACACATTGGTTGGAGGTCTACTCTATAGGAGGAGCCTTACTGGCGTTCTGTTAAGGTGTCTTGACGACAATGAGGTTTGGAAATGCGTAGAAGAAGCACACTCGGGTGTGTGCGGTGGCCACGTGAATAGCTAGATGCTCGCCAAGAGGATCATTAGGCAAGGCTTTTATTGGCCCACTATGGAAGAGGATTGTGTCATCTATGTCCGTAGGTGTGTCAAGTGTCAACTTCACGCCGATAAAATCCATTCACCATCTTCCTCACTTCATCCAATATCCTCCCCATGGCCTTTCTCCATGTGGGCATTCGACATCATCGGTCCCTTAGGTGATCCCAATTCCCTCACCAAACAAAAATCTTTCATCCTTACTGCGACGGAATACTTCACCAAATGGGCCGAAGCCGAAGCTTATGCGGAAATCAAGGTGTCAACAGTCTGCAAGTTCATCATGAAGAACATCCTCGCCAGGTTCGGCGTCCCAAGCACAATCGTCACTGACAATGGGCCACAGTTCATTTCTCAGGACCTTCAGGACCTCTGCAAAAGGTACGCAATTGCATTGCATCATTCAGCACCTTATTACCCACAAGGTAATGGCCAAGCGGAGGCCACCAATAAAACATTGATCAAAATCATCAAAAAGACCTGCGAGTCCAGTAAGTTTTCAGACTGGCCATAAAAGCTTATTGAAGCTCTATGGGCCTATCGCACTTCAATCCGTACCCCCACCGGGTAGACTCCGTTTGCCCTTACTTATGGTATGGAAGTGGTAATCCCGTACGAGACTCTGATCCCTTCTCTCAGGGTACAATTGGACGAGAAATTTCCCCTCGACGACCGTCGTAATTCACTCCTCGCCCAGTTGGAATTCTTGGATGTGAAGCGGCTGGCCGCTGCCGAGCATGCGCGTGTGTATCAAAATAGACTTGCTCGCTTTTACCAAAAGAAAGTCGTTGAGAGAAAATTCAAAGTCGGTGAGATGGTCGTAAAACGAATTTTTGTCAAATCTGGAGGGCCGCGTTCTAAGCTCCAACCCAATTGGGAAGGACCATTTGTAATTCAAGCTGTGTACCCTGGCAACGCCTACAAGCTAGTCAACGCCGAAGGGACCGAGTTATCCCACCCTTGGAATGGGCTTTATCTTAAAAGTACTACCCTTAGCTTAGTGTCAAAAAAAAATAAAAAAAATGATGAAAAGAAAGAAAACATCAAAAACAAAAAATATTGAAAATCACTAAAAATATGGAAAACTCAAAATGTCGATGCCTGGTGGTCACCATATAGTTAAGTCCCTGCATCCAACCTTCGTGTTAGGATAGGGCCCATTAAGGCTTGGTAGGCACCGGGTCTTGGTTTGCCAAAACCGTGGAGATCCTTGTCCGGCCACGTCGGCCTATGCTTGCTCAAAGGAATCCAACATGTACTCACTTACGTATTTTATCCAAAAAAGTTGGTAGCATCACCTACGGTGGGGCCTCATCCGGAAGATCTCCAGAAGTTGTAATCTTTATTCTTTTCTCTTCGACCAAATGAGACAGTCGGCGCCCTTAAAACGCTGAGCATGAGAAACCAAAACTCAAACCCCTTAAGACAAGAGTAGGATCCACTTCTTCGAGCATCGATCAGAGTATGAGAAGAGGGCAGTGTCCCCACAAGCATACAAAAGGGAGCCCACAACGTCAAACGACTATATCTCCCTCGCAAAAGGAACACAAAATCAAAATCAAGAGAAAATCCTGGTCGTGACCGTGCCTGATGCGATAAATAGAACCCCTCAAAGCAAAAGTCTCAATCCACAAAAGGGGCCATGGAATGTAAATGCTCGAGATTTGGTCCGAAATTGTATGAAAGGAGAGAGTTAATGGGCCCTTATTGGCTCCCCGGGTTAACGGTTTTGCCGGTCCTCTCAGGAGGTTTACCCCCTACACTCTTCCATCCTCCTCTAAAGATGAAAGCTCGATGGAGTTTCTGAAGGGTGAAACCCACCAGGGTTTGCGACCTTATTTTCATATACGCATACGGTTGTCTACTTTAAAAAGCAAAGACTATCGCTGTGAAGGAGTCTCTGTGTTTCTGGCCGGTCAAGACCCCTGTCTACCAACTTGATGTCTCCTTATCTAACCTTGGGCTTAGGCCAATGCAAGTGCGTCACCTCTGGGTGCGACGGCGTCTGATTCCGGGTCAGTGTCACGCGGTTGGTCGTTAGGGTTCTAGGGTGTTCCATCATATACCATCTAGAGTTGTGAGGAAACAGACCCGGGTCGGGCAAATCATTTACCTCGAACACCTTTTGGGTGAATCCCTGTGGTCGGAAGCAACTGGGAGCCTAAGCATGACATGGCGGTATTGTCATCATGGTAAGTCTTAGTCGGCGGGATTATCATTCGAGGGGTCTAGAGGCCCAAATCAACCTAGATGTGCACTTAGGATACCTGGGAGGTTAGTAAGAAACCTCTGTTCTCATGAAGGTTAGGTGCCATATGGGTGCTCATCAGGCATTAGCGACAAAAAATGATAAAAAAAAGAGAAAACGTAGATATTTGGAAAACAAAAAAAAATTAGAATGATAACAAAGACAACAAAAGAAAAAAATGCCCGAAAAAAAATCATTTCGCATGATTGCATTTGTATGCAGCATTTAACTTTTAAATTCCGCTTGCATTAGTGTGCTTGTCTGTCACATTCATCATTATCGCATCTTTCCCTTGCCTTCGTTAATAAAGGCTTGGCCCCTTGACCCATTATCAAGGATAGTTGAAGTGAACACCTGCTTATTGAGCAAGGGGCCAAGACAGAACAGAGATAATGACCTGTTTGTTTCAGTGATGCGTGCAGGGATTCAAGATAGCAAGAGTGAGATGAAAATCAAACAAAATCATACCTTTTATTCCATTCTTAAATAAGGAATTGTACATTAAGTTACACCTTCTCTCTCTACCTTACTTGTCCCGCCACTCTCCGGGTAAAATGCCCTCAAGGGTGCTACCCAACTACGAAAAGCGGTACTTCTACCGCTCTGTACACCTCTTCCCATTCCCACACCCCGGCGCTGATCCGTGGGAGCAGCAAAGGAGCTACTGACACGAAAGCCACGCTCTCGTGCTCTTCGGTAGCGCTCCTCACCATCTCTCAGCCATTGTTCAGCGAGCCCAAGGCTGGTTCGGAGTTTGAACAACTGGGCCTCCATGCCCTTCGCTCCTCCCTTTCAACCAATATGTCGGCTCTTTCTCTCTCTGTGTCTCTTTCTCTCTCTGCCCGTTCTCTCTCACGGTCTTCTCTCTCCAACTGGAGAGTGATCCTCAGCTCCATGGCATCCCTAGAAGAGTCGTCATCTGGACGGTGCCACAGTTCCTCCTCCAGCTCTACTATTCTGGCCTCCCTCTACGCAGCATGGGCAAGAGACTCCTGCGTCTCCTTTTCCTACCAGATGTACCATCTCAGATATACGGCAAGACGTAAACAAGGAGAATTCAACACTGAGACTCTTACCTGTATTCCTTCTGCCTCTGCGGCACATTGTGTGGCACGAGCGAGTTGCTCATGAAGCAAATCAAGTTCTGAGGTAGGGATCCATAAGCTAGAGACACCATCCACTCCCATCGCTGAGGAAGCCGCGTCAATCTGGGCGCGCTATGATCACACATGTGATAGTTAGCGGTTGAACGCCATCAATCTAGAGTTTTAATTAGGAGTGCGCATTGTGCATACACCTGCCGAAGCGCTCAAGGCTCCACAGGTGTCACCCAATTGTTGCTATGTTTCTGCCAGGCATGATCGAAAGTCCGCTATCATGGTATCACGGACATCCTGCAACCATAGGAGTCAGCATCCACAGAGAGGAGAGGAGGAAAGGAGAAAAGAGGAAAAAGGAGACCCACCTCCACAAGTCCCCGGGGTTGGAGCCGCTCTGCGTACATTGTCTTATACAGACGCAGATAGTCTTCACTATCCTGCGCATGTGATTCCACGATTGTGCCACCTCGTTGCTAGTCTTCATACTGTTCGGGGAACCACACATGCCAATCAACGCAAGTTGCCTGTCCCCGTGTCTTTCTTCCAACGCGAGGTGGCGCAGTCGTATCCACCCATTCTTGGGCCAGCCCTAGGGTCCTCATAACCAATCGTAGCCGAAGCGGCTCGATTTCATTTAGGCAGTGTATCCATAATTCCCATCCGAACCGGGCACGACTTGTTAAAACCCATGGTTGATCGGCATCGACCATGCCGGAGTAGGCCCTCCAGTTTACCTAGGTGAGGTTGTACATACCCGTTTAGCTGGTTAGGACAAAAAATATATATAACAAAATAAAAGTAAAAAAAAAAATCCCACCATCGCTGCAGGGAATTCCTGTAGCTCGCGCCTTAGCACCATCAGTTGGTAGGTTACAGGCGCTGCACCCATGATCAATTGCCACCGCCTGGCTAACGGCACCATCGCTGGTCGCCAATGACGAGCTCTCCCCATCGGGAGGTAATAATAGCTCCACAGCTACATCATCATATGCCGTCAATGCCTCAAGTGGACTATTACAAATAAACACAAAAATATATAATAAAAATAAACAAAAAAAATACCTGGATAAGTGGTGTGAACCCACTCACAGTCATCTCACGATCTGCCTCTTGGGACAGGCCCGTAAACAAGTGCGCTAGCATGGCAGCGCCCCAGGTGTACTGTCCTACTCTTTCGAGGTCAGATAGCAGCCCTAGGAAACGACAATGGATCCCATCTCCTTTCGAGCTCAGTATCAATCTTCCCAGGAAAAAGAGGAGAAATCTCCTCAAATCCATATTAGATCTCTCCCAATTGTCGAAATCTATGCAATACACAGCACGACATCCCCTTTCCATGCTCTCCATAAATTCTTCCGAGGACTCGTCGTCCCGTCGATGAGTATCAGTGAGCCCTAATGCCCCCATGATAGATGCCCTAGCTACTGATCTATGCTTCCGACTGTCTAAGTCCAACCCCAGTAGCTTCTGGGAGCCTTCTCGGTAATCCGCATAGGTGACGCCGGTCACTGCCTCACCATCCACTTTGAGGCTCGTGATTCGGACCACATCTTCTAGACTGGGCACCATGTGCCCCTAGGGCATCAAGAATGCCCGACTCACTGAGTCCCATCTTTCACGCAAGGCTTGGATGAGGACCGGGTCGGGCTTGATCGGCTCAATCCGAAGAAAGGTGCCAAATCCCATCACGTCTAGCCTGGACTTCTGAAAATCCGGGAGACCCCTGTATGCTGCCATTACTAATTCCCATGAAATATGCGATTTCATCACGCTCTGCGCATGCACGAGGAATGGAGAAGGTTTTGTCAAAGGAAAGGAAGAAGGAAAGAAAGAAAGAAAGGAAGAATTGGAAAAGGGGGGGGGGGGTAGGAAAGCTCAGCTTACGAGTTGCGACTGGGTCCACTCACTGAACTACCCTTCGAGGTCCGAGAGTTTCCTGGAACTGCTACCGCTGGATCTGCTTCTCTTCGAGGAGTGGGAAGATTCGCCCTCCATCTGGAATTCTGAGTTCCTCCTAGTACCCTTCAAGTTGGCCCTCGATGCCCCTGGAAGAACAAAAGAGGAAGGTATATATAGAAATGGGAGAAGTGTGGGCCAAGATTGCCTCCAACGATAGCCCTCACAATAGGGCACCTCCTCTGCGGTCCCATGAGTCACTTCACCACCCGCACAAGGTGATGGATCGGACGGTGTAATATGATGACCTGCTCCCTGTGGCGCCCTATCATAACGTGGAGGCCATCCGCAAAGTTTGAAAAATCATCCGACAGAAGAGGCCTAAGCTATCATCATTGACCTTGACGATAGATTCCCGTGAAAGAATAGTCGCAGCAAAATGCCATCCTCCGTCTAGGGCAGGATGTCGGCAGACACATCACATGAGAACAGTACAAAGAAGCGTAGGGAAGAAGGGACGCGCAAGAAAATAAACAAACAATAGAAAATCAAATCACTCATAAGTCTACATAAGCTATCACAAACATCACAATCATAGAGAGGAGGCGGGTCCATTGACTCGCCAACTGTCGACATCATCTTCATGCTCATCCCTCTAGGCGTCCCACTCCTCTCCCCCGAGGTGAGGATCCCTCGGAAGCCTCCTGGACCCCCGTGCAGCGCTCGCCTCGCCTCGTGGCGCCTGCTCCACAGCAGGGGCTCGCTGCTCCTCCTCTGGCGTGGCGAGGAAGCCGCCAGCAGAAAAGCGTCCGGACCGGCGAAGTAGCGCCCCTAACTCTCACGCTCTCTCGTAGCGCGTCTCCATCGGTCCTAACCTCTGCGCCATAACTTGAAGGCCTAGCTGGAGCTCCCTCACTTGGGCCTCCAAGGCCTTCTTCTCGGCCTGGTCTCGTTGTCGCTCGGCCCTTCTCTCCTCTCTCTCTCTCTCTCTGCCTCCCTCCTCGTCACCTGGAGAAGGACCCTCAACTCCAGAATGTCGGAAGAGGGCCTCCCCTCACCTCGATGCTGCAGCTCTGCCACAGCTGCGGCCCAGGCATCACGCTCCTCTTCAGCACGAACCGCGCGGGCCACCGCACTGGCAAGTTGCTCCTGGAGGGAGGCGATCTCTAGAAAAAGAGCCTGAGGATTGGAGGATGATCCGCCAGCCATCCCTACCATCGTTTCCTGCTGAGTACATTAAAAATAGATAGACAACGGCTGTTGGATAAATTCTGGAATTTCATGGCAAAAAAAATTAAAAATTTTGAGGCCCTATTGTCACCTCCGTCCGTCTCCCAAGCTGAGGAGCCCCCGCTCGGTCCCCCCTCCGCTGCTGCAGGTGGCCGCCACTGCCCTGCACCGGTGCGCTCCCTTGTTGTCCAGGGGAATGTACGCGCCGGTCCTCGAGCTCCAGCTGGAGAAAAGGTGCGAAGCCGCTGACTGTCGTCTCCCTCTCTGAAGTCTGGGAGAGATCGGCGATCAAATGGGCAAGCAGAGCCGCTCCCCACGCATAGTTCCCCACTCTGTCCAGATCCGCCAGGATCCCGAGGAAGCGGCAGTGGATGCCGTCAACCTTCGTCCCCAGCAGGAGGCGGCCTAGGAAGAAGAAGAGGAACCTCCGGAGGTCTAGATCCACCAGCTCCCGCTTGCTCGAGTCCTGGGTGAAAGCTGCACGAGCATCTCCCTCCAGTCGTGCCAGAAACTCCGCTCCAGTCTCACTGACCCACTGGCGCGGGTCACCAAATCCGAGCGCCTCCATAATCTCCACTCGGCCGACTACCCTGCTGTCTCTGTCAGTCGCGCTCGTCTCTAGCCACTGCAGGTCCAAGGCACTCTCTCGGTAATCGGGGTAAGTGACCCCACTGACTGCCTCTCCGTCAACTCGTAGCCCGGTGATCCGAGCTACATCCTCCAGTGTCGGCACCATGTGCCCCCAGGGCATCAGAAACACCCGGCTCGGTGCGTGCCACCGCTCCCTCAACGACTGGATGACAGGAAGGTCAAGCCGAAAGGGCTCAATCCTCAGGAAAGCTCCGAAACCCATGGCATCCACACGCGCCCTCTAAAAGTCCGGCAGCCCACGATACGCTGTCACCACCAGGGACTAGCTGATACGGCTCTTTATCACGCCCTGCACACCACAAAAATAAACAAAAAATAAACACATCAGCCTCATGGATAATAATAAACAACAACACTGCACATAATATTTACTTTTTAGTTATTTTAAAAATAATATATATATATATATTTGAAGGCGTCCAACCACTTGGACGCCTTCTTCTTTTTTATTATTTTATTTTAACAAAACCCAAACAAACAAACAAACAAACAAACAAAAATCAAAATAAAAAAAATATTATCATGAAGGCGTCCACACATGTGGACGCCTCCTTCTTTTTAATTTTTTTAATTACGTAATAACCCAATAAAAAATAGTAAAAATAAAACAAAATAAAAAAAAAGAAAGGATGGAGGCGTCCAGGCCCCTGGACGCCTCCTTCCCCTCACACCCCGGCCTTCTCCACTCCATCTCTCGACCGCCTATTTAGCCTAATAAACCAACATGATGGAAGTCTAAGGGGCTTACCGCGTCATGCTCATCCTCTCCCGCGTCGCCAGCACCCGCTGGACCCTCCACGGCCAAAGGAGGTGCCTCCTCTTCCTCGGCAATCTCCTCTCCCGCGGCAATCTCCTCCCCCACGGCAGCCTCCTCTGCATGATCCCTCGACCTCCTCGGACGACGAGCCCATCGTTTCCGCTTCTCTCCACCCTGGCTCGGGCCTCCTGGCTCCATCAGAACTGAGAGTGAGTCATTCAGGGGAAGAATAGGTCGTCAGAATGAACGGGAATGAGAAAAGGGGGGGTGCGGCCCCTTTATATAGAAAGTGGGCCCTTTTGGGGCCGTCTAGGCGCCTGGACGCCCCCACTTTTTATTTTTATTTTTTTTTAAAAAAAAAGATGTGTAGGGGCGTCCAGGCGCCTGGACGCCCCCACATCAAACAAAATAAAAAAATAAAAAAGAAAAGATAGGGGCGTCCAGGCCCCTGGACGCCCCGACATCAAACAAAATAAAAAAATATAAAAAAATAAAAAAGAAAAGATAGGGGCGTCCAGGCCCCTGGACGCCCCCACAAATAGAACAAAAATTTTTCAAAAATTTTTCAAAAAAATTAGGGGCGTCTAGACCCCTGGACGCCCCCATATAAAAATGTATCTATATATGTATATATACATATATATATATATATATATATATATATATATATATATATATATATATATATGACAATAATATGAATAAACCAGAACAAAAAAGAAAAAACAAAAAAATGCAAAAGACATAAAAATCATAACCAAGGGAACAGTAGTCCGAATGTCATATGCCAGATTTTATTCCATCAAAAAGCAGAGCGGGCTACATCAAGGGCTTAGGCGCTTTAGGCCTTAACTTCTCCAGTTCGGTTACGTAAGCCCTCCACAGCTCGCATTCTTCCGCTGCATGCGCTAAGGCCTTTCCCGCAACACTTGTCTTCCAGGGTGCTTTAATGGCCTTCGCTTCCTTCGCGTCCGCTTCCGTGCGCAACTCCCTCTTCTTCAAAGGGACAATGCCGGTCAACAGTGGGAATGAGTGGCGTGGAATGCCGATCTGGAGGCAGCACCGATGCACGTTATAAAGGATAAACTCAGTCGCGCCGATCAGTTGGAGTTCGCTTCGGGAGAAGACCTCATGAGGAGTTCAAGTGAGAATAGACATGCCGGTGCGCAAGTGAAGAAGCTTTGTGTCATTGTTCGAAAGTGAGACCGCCAGTCTTCCCGTTTCTTCAGCCACGGAACACGGTTCGCCACAGTGCCACCGAAGCCTAACACATCGGCTATGTGATAAAGGGGGCTTTGTTGGAAAAGCTTTGAAGCAGTCGGCATCCCCTCACGGTGGTCGAATTTGAAGTGCAAATCGACCCAACAACTCAGAACAAGTGCGCAACCAAAAGGAGGCCTACCCATGCTCGAGGCGGTAAGACCGCTGTAAAGGTAGGCAAGGACGGCGGGTCCCACCCTCTTTCCACTCCAGATCCCGTAGATAGCACTCAGTTGGGTTTCTTCCACTATGTTCTCGGTATGAGGGAACAAGAGAGCACCCGCCAGATAGATGGTGAACCCTTTCATAATTCCTTCCAAATGTTCATCATCTGGTGACCCTTTCAAGGCATCCATAACCCATACCGCGAGCCTTTGCAAGTCAATTCCCTTTTGAGTGCGGACCTCTCTGACTGCGTCGGACGGCATGAAGCTTCCAAGGACGCTCTCGGAAGTCGCCCTTGTCAACATCCGCATAGGCTTCGTCTTCCCGTCACTCTTGAATTTCTTCAGTCCAAGCAGAAGCTCCACCTCCTCGAGGAGAATGGTCACCTCGAACGTCGGGAAGATGAAAGTGTGGGTCTGGGGATGCCAGATCTCCACTAATGCGCCCATAGCCGCCCAGTCCATGCGGATTCTCTCGTAGTGTTTGGCGTGAATAAGGAACCCCTGAAGATGCCACTTCGAGAGTATAGCCCTCATGCCAATGGAGATGTTGGAAGTTAGCTCTGAAAGCCATGGCAGTTTGGAAAACTTCCTCGGGCCCGGAAGAGTGGATACGGCTGGAAAGAAGAAGAGAAAGGAAGGAAAGTGAGAAGAGAGTTCATGCAATAAATTTGAAATAAATCAACTTACCATATGCGACTGGATCGTCCCACTCAGATGACCCTCGAGGTCGGAAAGTCGCCTGATCTCACTGCTAGGCCTGCCCCTCTTCATAACACAGGAAGACTCTCCTTCCATCCTGAAATCCCTAGACCCTCCTCTTCTCCTCCTCCTGAACTTTTAAAACTCCCCTTGGTACATTTGAATAAACTAGCCTAAGGGAGGTACTTATAGGAAAGGAGAGGTGCTACGGGACGGGACGTGTCACATGAGTGGTCAAGTCGTCAGTATTTTATCCATGTACTGTGGCACAATTCTGTTATATTTCTGCTGCTTTCTAATGGATTTAATCTATGATGGTCTGTGCAGGTTTTACCAACGGACGTTTTTTGCCCTATCTTGTATACCATCCTTCAGTGTTCGGTCCCCCGTGTCATGCATTATACTATATGATATTTACGCTATTAGAACACGTTAAGGACCTTACGACCCGAATGAATCTATGATTTGAGTTTCCCTTCAACAAAAACAGCGATGATTCCAGAAGAATTTGGGTTGTACGGATAGGCCGTTAACTGGTGATAGCGTGGGAATGACGGTTCCATTCAGTGAGTCGGTGCGGGGATAAACGGGCCCCAGCTCAGTATCAGCTCACTGGATCGGTATCCTGACCCATTCTTAATGAGTTGACAATATTATCCTTGGATATTTTCTATTCTAGTTTGTTTTAAATTTTTCTTTAAACCCAGTATGCATTCATATAGGACTTTGAGTCTATTGCGGAAGATCATTCAAGTTATTCGATTGCGAAAGCCGTTGTGCTTCAATTCTTACAAATATGAGATATTCCATTCTGAATGAAATACTGAGTTTCCTTGAAACGGCCCTACGCTGCCCTTCCAAACGAGACCCTTGTTTGGACAGACCCTCAGATATTCCTTTGCTTTTTACCTTGTTTGACCCACCTTGGCCACAGCACTTCCACATTGGCTGGTAACCGCTCCCCAAAGGTGAAACTTACAGGTTTATGACCCAGGTACTTCCACACCGAGAAGTTGGTCTCCTTTATTTTCATGCCTGAGCGCACATCTCACCCTCCCTTATTTGATTTCCATCCAAACAATCGTCAAATTTGAAAGACCTTCTTCAAGGTCGCCTCATTGAAACTACAGGAAAGATTCCAAACAGTCATGTCAAAAGCGTGTCTCATCACACCTTGGCATCAACTTATCAGTCCATTCCCACTCCATTTCACTCCACTTGGATACCATTCCATTACGTGTCACTCCCTTGCAAAGCAGATGCCAAGGCGGGGCAGCTGTAGACACGCTATTCCTGACGTCCCCTGAGAAAATCTCATATTACCACGCGACGCCTCGCAGCGGCTTTCACATTTTGAATCACTTGAGTGTTTCCTATCTTTGAGTCTTCTCTCGTCCTCTGGGCGAGTAGCGTAACGCTCCTTCGACATCCAAAAATCGCCTCATTGTGGAAATCATGCGGCATTCGAACGGCATCAACATCAATCGCATGCATCAGAAGTTGCCGGGACCAGGAAAATGCCTAACGGACGACTGCCGACGCCCTTTTCGGGGGAATCCGGGGGTCATCATGGAGGCGTCCAGGCCCCTGGATGCCTCCATCAATACAAAATAATGACAAAACATATATATATATAAGATTGAACAAATATATATATATATATAATTTCATGGAGGCGTCCACACCCCTGGACGCCTCCAACAACTAGCTCACGGGCGACCCCCGGCCACCGACTGACCGTTGCTCAGTCTGTTGTTTGAAGAAAATCCAAGTAATGGAGGCGTCCAGGCCCCTGGACGCCTCCATCAACCGGCTCAAGGGCGACCTCCGGCCACCGACTGACCGTTGCTTAGTCTGTCGTTTGAAGAAAATCCAAGTTATGGAGGCGTCCAGGCCCCTAGACGCCTCCATGAAATAGCTCACGGGTGACCCCCGGCCATCGATTGACTGTTGCTCAGTCTGTCGTTTGAAGAAAATCCAAGTAATGGAGGCGTCCAGGCCCCTAGACGCCTCCATGAAACAACTCACGGGCTACCCCCGGCCATCGACTGATCATTGCTCAGTCTGTCGTTTAAAGAAAATCCAAGTTATGGAGGCATCCAGGCCCTTGGACGCCTCCATCAACCAGCTCACGGGCGACCCTCGGCCATCAAATGACCGTTGCTCAGTCTGTCGTTTGAAGAAAATCCAAGTTATGGAGGCGTCCAGGCCCCTGGACGCCTCCATCAAACAACTCACGGGCGACCCTCGGCCATCGACTGACCGTCGCTCAGTCTGTCGTTGGAAGAAAATCCAAGTTATGGAGGCGTCCAGGCCTCTGGACGCCCCCATCCTCCCGACCTCTATAAATAGAGGCCTACCCCCCTCAATCGCCAGGTCGAAAAAGAGCACCGAGAGGCTGCCAGATTCTATTCCTAACCCGTGGGTGTTTTGTAGGGGAGGTCCTGCCGGATCCTCGGGTGCCCGTGCTCGTAGGAGAGAGGTCGCCTTCGCCCGCCGCGCTACCTCGTCATCCCTACGCTGCCGAAGCTCTGCCGGATCTCGCCATCGACCATCCAATAAGCCATTATCTTCTCTTCCTTCCTAGTTATCTTGCATTAATCATATCATATCTTCTACCCCCCCCCCTTTTTATGAGGGAGTCTCTTCCCGTTTCTACGTCGGAATAATCGCCATTCATCATAAGCATTTTCCTCCTACTCGTGTCCGAGAGGGGTTTAAAAGACAACACCAACCAGGTGTGTGTCTTGCCATCATTTCGTTACTTGCGTCGTTAGAATTTGAATACTGCATCTTCATCTTTCTAATCCACTCGTTACTTGTTTGTCGTTGTTTTGCAAGGGTACCTGAGGAAAGCCCTCTCCGTCGGCCGGCCGAAGGGGGAGGAAGAAGTAACCTGCCATTTCCCGCTCTCGAGGATTCACAATCTTCGTGCTCAATACAAGGTACACACGATCATTTCGTTTCTTTGAGGTAACCCCTCTGGCGATCACATCCCTTTAGCATCCTACGTATGCTCTTTCCTCATATTGGCACGTTTCATAATCCTTCTTAATTCTTAGTCGCTTGATAGTCTGTAGTTTAGTTCATTTTCTTCTCCCTGAGTGGATCCCTCGGCTTCCACAATCGTGTTTGTGGATGTATTCCCCTTCACTAGGATGTGTTTGGGGCGTGGAATGGAGGTCCCTGCGCGGGTTCGTGAAATCCGGCTGGGGTTGAGGTAGCGGTCATACCAGAGACCGCCTCCTGCCTCCAGGTGCCAAGGCGGCCCTCTGGTGACCGCTATTTGGGCTTTTTATTTTTGGTTCCAGGATGTGGTCTTGCGACCAACCGCAACTTGGTGTAGGAAGCCCTTGGGAGATCGTCATTTGTCTTTTTAGTCGGTTCTGAGTCGGTTGTAAGTAGCGGTCAGGGGGAGACCACCACTTGGTGGAGTCATCCAGCGTTTTCAGGGGCAAACTAAAGACGGCGGCCTGGCCATGACCGTCACCTGCAAGTTGCGGCCCCAGATGACTGCCTTCTCCCTATTCATTCCCATAGTTGGCGGCCGTGTTGAGATCGCCTCCTGCTTGGGTTGTCAGGTAGCGGCCATGGAATGACCGCCACCTACCCAGAGTGTTCCTTTTATGTTGGTTTGGCTTCTGGTTGATTCGGGTTGGACCCCTTGGTTAGCCCTTGGTCTTGTGGATATCTTGGATGTCCCGTAAGGGCTATGACCATGTTTTTGGGTGACCAATAATGCCGGTGTCCCAAATAATGTGATCGTGTGGCTTTGAGAGTCTTCTTGAGAGTTGTTATGGTCTTCAGTCATCCCGGTTGTGGCCCAGTGGTTGACATGCGACCCTGTGAGTGTCTCGGTTGTCCCGTGAAGATCAAGACTATGTTTTTGGATGCTTGGTGGTATTGTGTTACCTTGATTTATGTGTCCCTGTGTTCGAGGGCTTGGGTGACCCCTCATGTTTCGTACTTTCTCGTTATGCGGAATGGTGAGTCCAATGAGCGGCTAAGAGGCGGATGACTTTTCATTAATGAGTGGATCCGGCTTCTGTGTGCTGATTCCATATTGTTTTGCCGTGGTTTTTGACCCAGGGACTAGGCTGATTTGTCGGCATGTCACCGCTTTGTGCAACGATCTTGACCCGAGTCGTATGACTCATGGATCGTCGTTTTAGCAGGTCTAGTTGACTGTCCTAAGTCTGGTGGCGCGGTGCTGCCTTGTGTTTCGAGTGTCCATGACATGTGCGTGCTTAGGCTATTCGCACTTCAGTGTTTTATTTTGGAGAGTCTATGTGTCTAGTGAGCCTCCACTAGTCGTAGCCTGACGACACTTAGTGTCGGCCCACCTGGGAGTGGTGGCGGGCGGTCCCAATAGAGACGGTTTGTCAGCTGGTTACCGTGGGCCCCTTTGCCTTGCCGTTAGAGTCCAATGGAAGGGGAAAACCAGCTAGAGGCCTGGCTCAAGGCATTGAGCTTGTGTGTGCACACGTTGTCACCTCCCTATGGGGAATATCGAGACGCGACGAGTCGAAACATTCAAGTCGATCAAGAGCATACTTATAAGGGGTCCAACCATAATGGAGAAAAGATACTATTATTTCATCAAATATGATTTTACAACACCCCTAAGCCTCAAGAGGCATAATTACATCTTTCAAATACGCTTAATTCTGGCAAGAGCAATAATCAAATCTAGGGAATTTAATTTAATTTGGTCTTTCTCTTCACTTTTGCCCTTCCCCGTTTGTTTGGGGTTCCTCATTAGAACTACCTGAAATATTAACCGAAAACGTAGTGTGAGCAAAGGGCTCAGTAGGACTTATATCTCTATATCAAGCAGCTTTAAGTAATTAAACATTTTTAGACAAGGAAAAAGTGCTATGACGATAATTGTGATTAAAACATGAAACAAGAGCATGAGAGAGAGTAAAGTAATGCTGGTATATATGATCACAAGTAAGCAAGTTGACAAGAGTAAGATTTCAAGAACAAATATGTAGCATGTATAATAATTGAATTGGCCATTTCACGTAAGCATGTACGAGTATTTCATATAAATCAAGCAAGTCAAGTATTTCACAAATGAGTGGAATGTCATAAACGAATCTAGCATGCAAGTACTCGGTGCAATGCCACACCAGGTCAATATAGCTCCCATGGGCACAAGTACTTTCGGGTGCTCCCCCAGGACTATATTGGGTCCCCATTAATGTTAGGCATTGGTTATTATGGATCATTGATCCCAAGTATTTATTTAGACATCCACGTAAGGTACATGGCCAAATAATTTTTAAGAAAAGCTTAAGAAGCGTAGTATAGCGCACAACTAGTCATTTAGTTATGGAGGACTCTAGAGGTGGCCCCTATAGACTCAAGAGGTGGCTCCCATCATGTAGCACTTTGCGCCATTCTGGCCTCAAGAGGTGGCTCCCATAACGTAGCACTTTGTCCCGCATGGCACTTAGCTCCTACACTCCCAAATGGTAGTTTATGGCTAAAGTATAGATTTTCATTTCCATTTCCAAGGACATGAAGAGTAATTGAAGTTTACAAGAGAATTTGAAGGATGATTGAGGGCATAATTTTTAACGAAGGTAAGGTAATGAGGAAAAGAGTTGTCGATCAAGGCACGATCAACTCTTCCAGCAATTCGTGTAAGGTATCTTTAGATCGAGTCTTTCCTTAATCGATGTTTAGCGAGAACACTAAGAATTCACGGCCAGGTAAGAGATGGGATAGTGGGAGGCTCCCCTTGTGTTTGCAAGGACCTAATTAAATTACCACCTATCCACTTAAAGCGTTTGCCCGTGGATCTCTTTCCTTAGACACCAGTCTTTCTTGATAATCTTGCTAGCTACACGACATTGTCGGAAACCCGAAACACTTAATTTATTTTAAGAAGAATCCAGGGTATGAAAGAGTTCAAGGTGTTGGGTCCCATGATCAATGACACCCAAGAGGGGGGTGAATTAGGTGATTACAAATTTTAAGGAAACTCTTTCCCTTTTAACAAGTGTAAAGAAACAACAATTAAAACATCAAATATGTTGAACATGCAAGATAGATTGCATCCTACACTAACCCCCACACTAAACGATAAGACGAAAGCTGCGTGGTCGAGTAAACTCCTTACAATATGATTAAGGAAGTTCATTATGCCAAGAAAAAGATTCTCTCAATCTCACCGATCCCACACGATCATATAAAAGGATTCAACAATCACACCAAGCCAACGCACAAAGCAAACCACAATGCACAGGGATTTTAAGGTGGTTCGGGACCTCGACGGGCTCCCTACGTCCACCCCTCACCAAACTAGGTGAGGCTTCACTCGGGGATAAACCCCAAATGGAGACGACGCTCCAACCACACACGCAGGACGACACCTACACACACACACGGGAACGTGCCCCAATACACACACATGCACGGAGATGGAGTCTCCAACACGATCCAACAAGCTGATCAACAAAACGCACACACGCTGCGACAAGTGTAGCAAACCTCACACACACATAGATCTAGGAAGACCTACGCACACACATGAATCCAATACGACACACACAAATGACCACGGATCAACAACGATCCACACACACACAAGTATGCTGCTTAAGAGATACAAATCTGAACTTTAAAACACAATAAGACTCAGTTTAGAAAAACTCCTGATTTGGCTCCCCTTTGAATGTAGGTTGTTGATCTTGAATGTGGCTTCAATCTCCACTTGATCAGAGCTTTAATCTGGGATTACTTGGTTCTTCCTTTCCTTGGACAGCACCCTCTTAATCTCCCTTGGATCTCTCTTGACTGCCCTTAGATTGTTCTTGAAGGATGATGAAGGATTCTTCCACAAATGAAGTTGTAGCTTGATTCTCTATGCAACTTCTGGTTGGAAATCGATTGGAAACTTGGTTGCTGCTTCTTCCCTTCACATTCACGTTCAAAACATTGAGGAAGGGGCCCTAGAGCAGCTACCTATGACCTGCACACACAAGGATAGAGAGAAATTCAAAATTTCAGATCTGGCAAGCCTCTCCTTAGGGTTTACAACCCAATAAGATGTATATATGTGTTTAGGACGGTCAAGAGACAGCCTAGGGACCAGATCCACACTTTGTGGAGTGATATGTGGAAGTTGGACTCGGATTGGAGGACTTTTGGAGCAAGAAAACGGCGGTCAAAAATTGCGGCTGGCTGTCCGACCGGAATGGTTCGACCCTTGGGGTCGACCCTCAGGCAAACAGAAGCCAAACAGAACAACTTTGTGTTCTATTTTATAGGGGTCGACCCCAGGGGTCGACCCTCGGGCTTCTAGAAACCAAACAGAACATGTTTTGTGTTCTGTTTTACAGGGGTCAACCCCAGGGGTTGACCCTCGCATTCCCAGAACCCAAACAGCTGGTTCTGGGTTACATGGGTCGACCCTTGGGGTCGACCCTTGCATGGGTCGACCCCAGGGGTTGACCCTTCAGGCAGATTACACAAAAAATAACTCTGCGCGCTTCGGCGACAGGAATTAATTCTCCTAGCTCCGAACTCCGATCGAAGCAAGACTGGAGGCGTTGGAAAGAGGACTCCCAGAGCTACAACATATAATTTTTAAAGGGGAGATCCAATGGTTGGATTGAAAATGGTGGAGACTGTAAGACAGTTTGAGTTTGAAAAACAACTAAAACCTCCATCAAACCAAAGGGAAACAATTGATTAAATGTTACAATAATCCCATGAAGATCAACAATGATTTTGCATCCTGAAAAATATGATAAATCAAGAGGTTAGATCAAGATCAAAATATATGGGTCATGCATTAATATATGATGCTAGTTTTGAGACCAAGACCCAAATGACATGAAATATGATTACGAAAGCATTAGCATGAGGCATATAAGAATCCACACGAAAGATCTGTATGAAAGCACTTGAGAACCCATTTTTCCAACTCAAGATTATTAGAGTATCACCATGGATTCCAATATAAATTCTTACATTGAATCCATCACAATGTGGAAACATTAACCTGCACTTTTTGGGAATTTAGAGGCAAGTTAATATTAAACCAATGAATCTGAAGATCCCGACTTCAACCCAATTCTCCCACATACCATTTCAAAGCATTTAAGCCATATGATTAGAATGACTAGGAGCCATCACTCAAGCATTCACCATATACAAGAACCAGAGGAAATCCTCAACAGAGCATGTAATGAAATGACTATGCATTTACACAACACAATGCCATGCAATCAATTTCATATCCATAAGGACTCAACCATTTCACTGAGAAGCATAGTCTTCACATGAAACCTCCAAAGACTAATGTGCAGCATGCATGATTCAATCATCAACTTACTTAGTAAAGCAACCTGCAAGATAAGATAGCCACATGTGAGTTCATTTATCATGAAGATATTTTCCACTAATCAAGCACACAATATGTCACATAGTTTAGTTATCATCAAAGCCATAGCTCACAATCTCCATCACACATAAAGTTTAGTTATCATCAAAACCATAGCTCAACAATCTCCCACTTTTTGATGATGATAAACTTAGTGATGAATGATGACAATCTTGAATGATGATAATCTAAGTGAAGATGACAAACGAGTGGCATGTTGTTCTCCCCCAATCATGAATCCAGCAAGCATGAATCACATGAAATAGTTCTCCCCCTTTGACATTATCAAAAAGCGGGGTAATGCCAATCATACTCCCTCATGAAGAAGAAACAGAGGAGATGCACATTGTAGCATGATAAATGTGCAAGGAACAGTAACCCACATTTGAAATTTTGATGAAGCAGGAGTAAGTTATAAAAAAGTGGGTTCATGGAAACTATGGGATACACCAATTGTGGACTAGAGAACCAATTGTTGGGTAGAGAGGATACCAAATGTTGATTACTTGGTTGTGCCCAATCTTTCTCCCCATTTGCCAAGCAAACACAAGAATTTATTGAGCAAGTAAATAGCATGGTAAGTTCACTCAATTTTTAGTTTTCAGTATTTTCCAGATTTTTAATTTTTGATTTGTGGTTTGAAATACATGAGATGCAACTTATGCATGTGATGGCATGTGAGATGCATACACAAGCAAACAAATAGATATATATATATATATACATGCAACACTGCTCCCCCGTACTTATTTAAGAAGGGAAGGGTATAGGAAAGATGCAAGAGAGTCATGGCAATCAGAATACACATGTGTAGCATATGGGAGATTTTTCAATCATATAGGAGACTAATGCAATTGCTAATGCAGTCAATCAACTTTCTGAATACATATTAAATCAAATTCTCAAATGTGTAAGTGAGTAACATGAAAAGTGATAGTTTCAATATGGATATTCAGATTTTCAGATCAATATAGGGAGACATTTTACAGACTGCACTTCAATTTGAGAGCAGCGTATTGGAGGCTTCGCTCTACCACAATGAGTTTTCACCATCATTTTTTCAACTCAACTAATATCACATGATAGTCAGAATTTTTCAAGAGTGATCAGGTTCAAAATGATCCCTTTTTACGCGAGTAGACGCATGGAGCTCATGCCAGAATCCCCGATTACTCAGAATACTGAACCATTTCACCTCATTTTGAACAGAGGTACTAGTCCACACCTTTCAGATATGAACATGATGTGACACGACCTTGGACTTAAGCAAGCAAGCACATTCGCAATCTAAATAGGCCAATTTGGGCCACCGCTCTCTCGTCGCTCACCCAAGCCCGGGGTAACTTGGCAATGCCAAGGTGAGGTTGAGGGGTTGGGCCCTTGCTGGTAGAGGGCCAGCAAGGCCTAGACTTGATTCCCAATGGATGTGGAAGCCCAAGACAATGGGGCCGACCAAGTGCCAAAGGCACCGGTTTCTCTCTTTTCCCACGGTGATCACTTATAGCACAAGAGCTTAAGGATCGGGCTCTCATTCACGGCCAGCGGAGTTTATGAACTAATATTGAAAGAACAAGCACAAATTAGAGCAAAGTTTGGAGCACTTACTTGACCGGTTTGAAAAAACCGGTCCCGCTCGGAGACGAGGGCGAGCGGGGAAGCGTGGGTTCCCCACACGTCGCGCCGGGGTAGCTTGACATGTTTAAGCTATTACAACACTACACCCCATGCAAGGGGGGGATCGTGGGGAAGGGAAGATGATAGTTACAATCAAAACTACCTCCACGCAGGGAGGGGCCTTCAGCCGGCCAAGCAGGGTGGGGAAAACTAGGGCTAAAATGATGATGAAGTGAATATGCTGAATCTGCCTTCTCTCGGCAATTGTGGACAGATAGTCGGTACTGTGGCTGCAGAACGTGATCAGGAATTTTGCCGAGGGCGAGACCAGTGGGAAAATCTTTGTTACTGGAACTGGAGTGCCTTTGAATTTTTCTGAATTCTTCTGGGGTTGCTGCTGGCCTGGGCAGGAGCTTGAACAGGGATGCTGATTCTCAGACTGACAGCAACTGGTTACTAACAGCAAGAAGAAGAGGTTGCCTCAGCAGCTCCCGAACTCCGAATCAGGTGCTGCCAGAGCCGCTGGAACCGTGGACAAGTCTTGTTTACAACAGAACTGACGGAGAAGCCAAAAGATGCTGGAGAAGAATAGGGGACCCAGAACAGTGAGTGGGGGTCGGTGCAGACTGTGGGAAGCAGAGTCGCACGCCTGAGGAAGAAAATTCGTAACTTCTTCTGCCGGATGACGAATGGAGTTCTGCTTCTTGGTTCTGAAAGTAGAAGGGAGAGGAAGAACTTTTTAGAAGATCTCGTGACCTGATTCCTCCGTGGTTTGTCATGGTGAAGCTTTCTCTCCGGATCAGGATCTCTGCAGAGCTAGCTCCTGGTTTCCAACAGTAGGTTGCAGAGGATGCCCCAACAGTTCCTGAACTCAGAATTAAGCACCGTCAGAGTCTTTGGAACCATGGACAAGTCCTCTTCGTAGTAAAACTAACAGGGAAGCCAACCGATGTGGGAGAAGACTAAGGGATGCAGATCAATGGCAACTAGTCGGTGTAGACTATGAGTAGTAGATCTGCGTAGCTGAGGGAGAAAAATGAGAACTCTGGATCACGAATGCCGAATGAAGTTCTGTTTCTTGATTCTGGAAGTAGACTGGGCGATGAAGAACTTTGAAGAAGAACTCGTGGACCGATTTCTTCGGGGTTCGTCGTGGCAGAGCTTCTAATCTGGCTCAGGTCCTCAGCCGAGGTAGAACTGCGTAGTTGTGGGAGAATGGTCCTCCTGGAAGGCTCGGAGATCGGAAGAAAATGAAACCACTTCTGTTGCGAAGGATACCGGTAGACGCTTCCGACGATGGCTCTTGGGTCTTCAAACTCGTCCGGAGGAAGTCGTGGTGGCCGCTGCAAGTTGCTGGTTCATCTGCAACCACTAGACAGCAAACTGCAACTTCGAAGTAGCTTCCAATGACCAAGAAAGAAGAAGGGAAAGGGGGTAGATGAGTGTGGGAGTGACCCCTAGTTGTAAGGGGGTCTTGGAGGGGGTGTTCTAAGGTGTGGGAGGTGCAGAATAAGGTCTGGAAGAGGGTTCAATAGATGGTGGTAGTGGGGGCTACGAATTTGGTTGGAATGGAGAGAGGAAAAGGATATTCGAAAATAGGTTTAAGGGTGGGGTTAATTTTTTGTCTTGGGAATGGGGGGGGGTTGTGTTGGGGAAGGGAAGGGGTGCTTGGGGTAGTGGGAAGGGTGCTTGGGAAAGTGGGAGGGGTAGTTGGGGGTTGGATGGTGAGGAGATGATTGGTGGAGGGGGTCTTGGGAAGGGGTGGAGTATTGATGAGGGTTGTGGGGAATGGGAAGAGGCTTAAATGGGGTAGGTGGGGAGTGGAGGTGGTTGGGAAGGGAGGAGAGAGAATAAAATTTGAATTTGGGTGTTGAGGAGAGAGAAAGTGGAGTGAAAAAGAGAGATTAAGAGAGGGAAGGGTGGGGAATCTCTCCCCTAGGATTTCTCACCCAAAAAATGGAATCTCTCCACTAGATAAGAAGTGTAAACTCTCAAAGTGGTAAGTTTTTTCATTCATTGATTCATTAAGTTGGAATGGGGGGAATGGGGTCCTATATATAGGAAACCTACATTTCTACAAAAGTCCCTGATAATTGACTCAATGACAAATAACCGAGGGGGTAGGGGAGAGCCCTTGGGCCAAGCCCAATGAATTGGGCCCAATAGCTAACTAGACAACCTGATGACACTCAAACTTACGGAAATGAACACAAGACCTAGGAACATGACTCAAATAAAAGGAAAAATACATCAAATGACTCAAATAAAAATTACATAGGACTCAAAATTAAATGACTAGAACATTTCGGATGCAACCGGGGCGAGGAGACGAGCTGTGAACGTGGGCATGGGAGGTGATGTCCCCATCATACTCTCGAGCTGCGGAGAACTCGACTCCGTCGAGTAAGTGTCCTTCCCTCCTCGGAGGGTGTAGAAGTGGTACTTCCCTCAAATCTTCCGGACGAGACCGATCTATCCACCTGCCGAGATATCGCTCGTATACCTTGCTCCTGGTGGTAGTGACCTGTTCATCCATTATTCGTTCAATGCGCTCACGCTGGGCTCTCCAGGATGGTGGACTCTCCTCACGGGTGGGTGCTCTCTCAATGGAGGGAATAGGCTCAATATCCTCACTAGGTACCACCGTGGGTCCCTTGTATGGCACTAGGTCGGCGACACTGAATGTGGGACTTA
The DNA here is from genome assembly GCA_022559845.1 of Amorphophallus konjac. Lineage (NCBI taxonomy): Eukaryota > Viridiplantae > Streptophyta > Magnoliopsida > Alismatales > Araceae > Amorphophallus > Amorphophallus konjac. The sequence goes on along the minus strand of CM040121.1, from coordinate 247,011,729 downwards.
CCCCATATTCCTCAGGGAGATCTATCTCATAGGCATTTCCACCAATGCGCCTCAGGACCTCGAAGGGACCAGTCCCACGTGGCCTCAATTTGGAGATGGCTCCCGGGGAGAGCCTCTCCGTCCTTACCATCACAAAGTCACCCTTATGGAATTCTTGGTGACGTCGATGAGAGTCGGCTTGCCATTTATAAGTCACATTCTTCTTGCTAATGTGCTTGCGGATCTCTTTATGCAATGTTGTGTATGCAGACATTCTGGAGGTGATGGGTGGACCTGGGCAAACAAAAGTAGACCTATCGTGTAATGATGCAGTGTAGACTTTGATTAGCCTAGGTGGGCCGGGGCACCCGTAGGTGGTCCTATCATGCGAATTGGTGATAAATATTGGGGGACCCGGACATCCGTAGATGCCTTTGACATGCTTAAGACCCATGATGAATGAAGGTGGACCATGACATACGAATATGGACCACTCATACTTTCTACTTGATATGTGGGTGATATGAGTGAATGGACCCAACATAGTGTTCATGCCAAGGGGTATGGTAAGCCTAGACACATGCATACTTTTCCCAAAGGTGACTTCCATGTGTATAGGTGTGGGACAACCTTTGAACTCCTATTGGAAAGGATCGAATGGATCTAAGAAGGTGGTCATCATGGGGTGGGGCACAACCTTATTACCTAGGGATATGTGGCCCAAGGTCATGGCTCCCAAGGTGTAACCCGGGTCTAGGATGGGGTGGATTGGATCAAACATGGTGGGTTGGGATAGGGAAAGGTGGGTGGTGGATAAGGTGGTTGGGTCCCATGGGTTCTTTGACCCCCTTTGGAAGGGATCAAAGGGATCATAAAAAGGGTTATCGAGGGGGAGGGGCCCTATGTCCTCAAGATCCTCAAGTGGTGGTGGGTCATCCTCCTCTAATGAGACAATTAGGCCGAAGTTCTTTGTGAGTGGGTCGACCATGAGGGAAGGGCTTGACTTTCCACCCGATATAAGAAGCTCCAAATTGAGGAGAAGGTCGGGCTCCTCGGGTGTGGGGAGAAATAGAAGGAGGTCACTAGTGTAGCATCCAATGGTGCAAACCGAGGTGATAGACCCGACACAAAGGTGTAGGAGGTCAACGCTCCTAGATTGGTGGGCCATGGGGGTCAACAAGCCGGTCAACTCATATTGCCAAGCTAAGCCCTTGAGAAGGTCCTCTAAGGTTTCCACTTGGTAGGATGTTTGGATTATGGTGTGATAGGAGGAGATGTGCACTATGGGAGGGTTTTCCTTTATGGGAAGGTAATCGTGGGCCGTGATCTCTCTTATTGGGCTCTTCTTTAGCCAACTAATAAGGGGTTCCTCTAAGATGAGTTTGGCCCTAACTAGAGAGGGTGGTGTAACGTGAAGGTCACCATGTGATGCTTCTTCTTCTTCTTCTTGGTCATGGGTTTCCTCCAAGGTAGGGAGTGGATTTGGGGTGTTCACCACTATTAGATCGGGTATGGGTTCTTCTTCCAAGGAGGTGAGAGGGGCTTTTGAGGGTGTGGTGATGATTGGGGCATGGTGTATCCGGGGTGGTAGGTAGTGGGAAACTTGGGTTAGGATAGGTACGGGTAGTAGTGGAGGCTTTGGTGGGAGTTGGATTGGGGTAGGGAGAGGAAGATGGGTGGGTTGAAGGGGTTTGGGTTGATTGGTTTTGGGAGGAGTGTCCCCTTTTGAGGGTGATGGAGAGGTAGTGGTGAGGGTTACCATGGGCCTAGGTGGAGAGTTGGTCATGGGGCCCAATTGGGTATGGTGACCTATGGTTGTGGTGTGGACTTGGAGGTGGGGTGTAAATGTAGTGGTTGGGGTAGGAGAGATGGGAAGTGGCGTGGAATGGGTGATTGGGGTCTTGGATTGACTGGGTGGGGATGATGGAGTTGAAGTGATCCTTGGACTTTGGTGATTTGAGTAGGAGGGAGAGGGTTGGAGAGTGTAGGTTTTTCTAAGCCCGGTCTTCATCTCATCCCAAGTGCTAATTGGAGCCTCCCTACGGATCTTTCTCAAACCTTCCACAACTAACCAATGAGTTTTAGCTTGTTTGGAGAGGTGTGCCTTGGCTAGCCTCATTCTCCTTCCTTCGTTCAAGGGGCAACCTTTAAAGAATTGGTCTAGGGAAATCTCCCAATCTAGGTAAAGGCTTGGGCTGTTGGATCCATCAAAGACGGGGGTTTTGATTTTCAAGTGTTCTAAAAATATGGTTTCTAGATTTCCCCAAAGGTCACTCTCATTCACTCTTGGTACACGGCTATTTCCTTCAAGTCGGTCGAGTCGAGACATGATATCTTCAAGCCGATTAAGGACATTAGGTAGGGCTTCTATGATAGAGGTGTTGCTACCCACTTTGTTGGCAATGGAGCTTCCATGAGGATTTGGGCTTATTGAGAAAGTTGATGGGGATGGATATGACGGGTATGAAGTGGCCATTCTAGTGGACATGGGAGATGCAACCGAGGATTCTAAATACATAAACATGTCCTAGGACCAACTTGTGGAGAGACAAGTTGTGAACTTGCTCTGATACCAATTGATGTGACACGACCTTGGACTTAAGCAAGCAAGCACATTCGCAATCTAAATAGGCCAATTTGGGCCGCCGCTCTCTCGTCGCTCACCCAAGCCCGGGGTAACTTGGCAATGCCAAGGTGAGGTTGAGGGGTTGGGCCCTTGCTGGTAGAGGGCTAGCAAGGCCAAAACTTGATTCCCAATGGATGTGGAAGCCCAAGATAATGGGGCCGACCAAGTGCCAAAGGCACCGGTTTCTCTCTTTTCCCACGGTGATCACTTATAGCACAAGAGCTTAAGGATCGGGCTCTCATTCACGGCCAGCGGAGTTTATGAACTAATATTGAAAGAACAAGCACAAATTAGAGCAAAGTTTGGAGAACTTACTCGACCGGTTTGAAGAAACCGGTCCCGCTCGGAGACGAGGGCGAGCGGGGAAGCGTGGGTTCCCCACACGCCGCGCCGAGATAGCTTGACCTGTTTAAGCTATTACAACACTACACCCCATGCAAGGGGGGGATCGTGGGGAAGGGAAGATGATAGTTACAATCAAAACTACCTCCACGCAGGGAGGGGCCTTCAGTCGGCCAAGCGGGGTGGGGAAAACTAGGGCTAAAATGATGATGAAGTGAATATGCTGAATCTGCCTTCTCTCAGTAATTGTGGACAGATAGTCGGTACTGTGGCTACAGAACGTGATCAAGAATTTTTACCGAGGGTGAGACCAGTGGGAAAATCTTTGTTACTGGAACTGGAGTGCCTCTGAATTTTGCCGAATTCTTCTGGGGTTGCTGCTGGTCTGGGCAGGAGCTCGAACAAGGATGCTGATTCTCGGACTGACAGCAACTGGTTACTAATAGCAGGAAGAAGAGGTTGCCTCGGCCGCTCCCGAACTCCGAATCCGGTGCCGCCAGAGCTGCTGGAACCGTGGACAAGTGTTCTTTGCAACAGAACTAATGGGGAAGCCGAAAGATGCTGGAGAAGATCAGGGGACCCAGAACAGTGAGTGGGGGTCGGTGCTGACTGTGGGAAGCAGAGTCGCATGCCTGAGGAAGAAAATTCGTAACTTCTGCTGCTGGATGCCGAACGGAGTTCTGCTTGTTGGTTCTGAAAGTAGACAGGGAGAGGAAGAACGTTTCAGAAGAGCTCGTGGCCTGATTCCTCCGGGGTTTGTCTTGGTGAAGCTTTCTCTCCGGATCAGGATCTCTGCAGAGCTAGCTCCTAGTTTCCAACAGTAGGTTGCAGAGGATGCCCCGATAGCTCCCAAACTTGGAATCGAGCACCGTCATAGTCTTTGGAACCGTGGACGAGTCCTCTTCACAGTAAAACTAACGGGAAAGCCAACCGATGTCGGAGAAGACTAGGGGATGCAGAACAATGGCGACGGGTCGGTGCAGACTATGAGTAGCAGATCTGCGTAGCTGAGAGAGAAAAATGAGAACTCTGGATCACGAATGCCAAATGAAGTTCTATTTCTTGATTCTGGAAGTAGACTGGGCGATGAAGAACTTTCAAGAAGAACTCATGGATTGATTCCTTCGGGGTTCATCGTGGTAGAGCTTCTAATCTGGCTCAGGTCCTCAGCCGAGGCAGAACTGCGCAGTTGTGGGAGAATGGACCTCCTGGACGGCTCGGAGATCGAAAGAAAATGAAACCACTTCTGTTGCGAAGGAGACTGGTAGACCCTTCCGACGATGGCTCTTGGGTCTTCAAACTCATCCGGAGGAAGTCGTGGGGGCCGCTGCAAGTTGCTGGTTCATCTGTAACCTCTGGACAGCAAACTGCAACTTCGAAGTAGCTTCCAATGACCAAGAAAGAAGAAGGGAAAGGGGGTAGATGAGTGTGGGAGTGACCCCTGGTTGTAAGGGGGTCTTGGAGGGGGTGTTCTAAGGTGTGGGAGGTGGAGAATAAGGTCTGAAAGAGGGTCCAATAGATGGTGGTAGTGGGGGCTGCGAATTTGGTTGGAATGGAGAGAGGGAAATGATATTCGAAAATAGGTTTAAAGGTGGGGTTAATTTTTTGTCTTGGGAATGGGGGGGTTGTGTTGAGGAAGGGAAGGGGTGCTTGAGGTAGTGGGAAGGGTGCTTGGGAAAGTGGGAGGGGTAGTTGGGGGTTGGATGGTGAGGAGAGGATTGGTGGAGGGGGTCTTGGGAAGGGGTGGAGTATTGATGAGGGTTGTGGGGAATGGGAAGAGGCTTAAATGGGGTAGGTGGGGAGTGGAGGTGGTTGGGAAGGGAGGAGAGAGAAGAAAATTCGAATTTGGGTGTTGAGGAGAGAGAAAGTGGAGTGAAAAAGAGAGATTAAGAGAGGGAAGGGTGGGGAATCTCTCCCCTAGGGTTTCTCACCCAAAAAATGAAATCTCTCCACTAGATAAGAAGTGTAAACTCTCAAAATGGTAAGTTTTTTCATTCATTGATTCATTAAGTTGGAATGGGGTCCTATATATAGGAAACCTACATTTCTACAAAAGTCCCTGACAATTGACTCAATGACAAATAACCGAGGGGGTAGGGGAGAGCCCTTGGGCCAAGCCCAATGAATTAGGCCCAATAGCTAACTAGACAACCTGATGACACTCAAACTTAGGGAAATGAACACAAGACCTAGGAACATGACTCAAATAAAAGGGAAAATACATCAAATGACTCAAATAAAAATTACATAGGACTCAAAATTAAATGACTAGAACATTTCGGATGCAACCGGGGCGAGGAGACGAGCTGTGAACGTGGGCATGGGAGGTGATGTCCCCATCAAAACCACATCACGTCTCAGGTGACATGTGCCCAGTTTACTCAGTGAGACCAAGCATTGCTCTACTGTTCATTTTCATTGCATATTTCTTAACAAAGATAGGTAGGCAGCTTTTTCCTCTACTGTCTCTTCAACATACATGCAGCAAGTTTAACATCTCGAGAGTGTTGGAAAGAAATTCATATATCCTTATCTTTAACACTCATTTTCATATTTTATGTATGAAATGTGCGAATTTGATTCAGCATGTATACCGAAAATATCATGAATACATAACAATACAACTCCCCCTAAATAGATGCACTTTTACTCCCCCCCAAAGTGTACAACATGAAGCACACTGATAATGACTTCAAATGCAACATTATTTATCAAGAAAGTATAAGGTCATAGAAATTTCAAGGATGGGGGTGAATAGCATATAATAACACACAAGCACACATTTGGAGTTTATGCAAATGCACTATGACATGCATGTGAGCAATGTGATGTCAATTTGATACCAATTGAATGGATGCCAACAGAATGAACTAAGTGCAACTAATGCATGAGTTCTAATGCAATGCAGAAATTAACATGGGTGCAAAGTGTGTGTATTTGATTTTCCATTTAAGTGAACTAAATGCACCTAATGCATTGGATTCTGATGCATGCAGCCTATAGCTGTATGAGAATGAAAGATAGGATGCATAAAGAAGATGAGAGCTTTCATTTCTAAGACAGTGTGACAGAAATCTTATTGAGTTCATCCACATTCAATCCATGAATCAGCAAACATTGTTTATGACAAGACCTTTATGAATGAGGGTGCATAAATGATCAAAAGTAAGCAGTGCAACCCAAATTTCAGAATTGTTCAAAAATAGATTTTGAAAGGTCTTTCACAAGTTTTGAAATGAGAGTTCATCCAAAAGTCAAATGTATGAATCATATAATCACAAACATATTTTCAAGTCACATAACTCATCTCAAGGATTCATTCAACAATTAATCAATCACAAACCAATCAAGATCTGGTACGAGGCGGAGATTTTAGTCCAAAGACCTAACTCAACGCATAGGGAATGCTTCCAAGTGGATATAATCCACTCTTTCACAAACACCATTTGATAAACCAGACATGCAATTCAATTCAAGTGTCATACAGTAACCAACCACTTCAAGCACAACTCTCAAGATTTTCATTTGGTTAAATCAATTAAGTATGATCATCACATCAAACTAGATTCAACCAATTTGTCACAGCATGCTAGTGGATGGCCACTCAAGTTTTTAAAATTAATATTTTTCATCTAAAGGTATCACGAAGTGGCAACAAGACCATTGCATGATTTAATAAGGTTGAATTACTTTGATTCAGGAGACAAGATTGGAAGCCTTCAATCACTGAAATTGCCAACCTCACGGAGGTTGATATTTAAGATTTTGCTTTCTTACCTTTGCCTTGAGAATCCTTTTTCTTCCAAGTCTTTCACCTATTGAACCATCCTTTCTTAATTGAGATGCGCACTTTTCATACCATGTCTTGGGTACTATCAAGATCACTTCCTATCTCCTGGTGGTGGATTGGGAAAATTTTTATCATTTTCATCCTTGCAAGGTATTCCTCATTTGATTCAAACTTGGTCATGGCCAGCCCATCAGCATTTAGATTTTGGGAGTGTAATCTGCATCCAAGAACAACAAGAATTGATTTGTCAATTTTAATTCAAATTTATTAACTATGGCATCACAAATTATTTTAACAACCAACATCCCCTAGATAGCTCAAGATGCAATGCATGACTCATGTGTGAACTTAAACAATAAGCTCATATGATGAATGTGGTTGCTCCCCCTTAGTGTGTGCATGAATGCAAGATGTTCAGTAACAATCCAATGCCATATGCAGTCTTTTGAGTAAATGACTCATAGTACTAGGCGGAGAACTTAGATCCAAGGATCACCTCACACGTAGTGATAATTTTCAGACAGGCATAACCTGCCCTTCCACTTGTCACCATTTGATATACTATGTAGTCAAGGATGATGAAGGCAGGAGGATTACTATGCTTTATGACATAAATTCACAATGTTTAACTTATGCAAGACAGTACGTGAAAGGGTGCATGCAAACATGAGGGTGTATGCAAGCACAACAAATGTAGTGAATTTTATTGGTGGTTTCAAAGCACCACTTCAACAAGATGCTATATGAGGATGATATGCACAAGTGTATGCAACTATCTACGGATGGAATGCATGAACAAACATGTGCATTAACACAAGACAATTCAGCACAATATGAATCAAACAATGACATAATTATTGAAGAGAGTGAGAGGGATATCACCTGAATTTCTAAATTTCAGTTTTGATTTTTCTTCCAACCTAACTTATGCCACTTGACCCATGTGCCTTACCTTATTGATGAGAACAGATTTCATGCTTTACATTCCCAGGGCACACCTGCAAAACAGATTTCTCATTTGTCATTCTTAGGTACCCAAATCATCTTGGGTCCTTGTGGGTTAGCAGCATCTTTGGCACGTGGCTTCCATTTCTTAACAACATTCAGATCATCAATTTTCTTCATAAAACAATCATGCACCGTATGTCCAAATTTACCACAATTGTTGCAACATGACTTTGAGTTCTTAAAAGCACGAGGATTCTTTGAAGCATGTGACGTCACATTCACTCTTCTCATTTGGTTTACCATTTTGTACATTTGAGCATGATGTGTTGAATGAAAACTCTTTTTCTTTGTTAGTAGCTAGCAGTGTGAAATTGTATGACCTTTTTTACCACAGTGATTACAATGCATGAGAGATTTTGTGGTGAATGCTTTCTTTACATTTTTCAAACCAGCCTGATTTCTACAAACTCTCAAATCATCATTCTTCATAATGAAACAATCATGTATCATGTGTCCAAGTTTTCCACAGTAAAGACAAGACATGTTTCTTTTGTTGGATGCATGGGATTTTATATGAATGTTTCTAGCATGCACATTCTGGACATTCACACCCTTTTTCAGATTTGATTGAGTTCTCGACATGGTGTGTTCATGCGAGTGAGATGTGGAGGTGCTGGGTGCACGAGTGGTATGAACAAAAGAAGTGTGTAGCTTACTCTCAAATTTCTTTTTGTTCACAGGATTAAAACGCAGCCCTTCCCTTTGAAAGTTCACTCTCATGCCCAGCAATTTATCCAAGTTTTCTTGGCCATTCACAAATTTAGACAATGAAGCATTCAAGTCAGAAATTTCTTTTTCAAGAGATGAAATGTGTAATTCAGAATTGACAAGTTCTTCTTCACAAGTGGAAAGACTGACATTTAACACGACATTGGTTTTCCTAAGACATTCAACTTCTTGCCTTATTTCATTCACATCTTCACACTCTTCCAAAGCCACATATTTTCCTTTTTCTAAAAATAACAATCTTTCAGACATGGCATTGTTCAACTGTTTCAATTCATCATTTTCTTTTTCAAGTCTCTTATCATGAGCAAATTCAATTTGGCCAATGTCCATAAGACTAACTCTCTCTCTCTCAGCTCTTTGTTTTCATTTTTCAAGGTAGAGATTTGATCTTTGTAAATTTCAATGTCAAACATGTAACCATCAATCAATTCCTTAAGGTGTGAGCATTCTTTGCAAGAGGAATCACTTCTATTTTGACCAACATTCTTTTTCAATTTTTTGTTTTCAGATTTTAACTTATTGTATTTTTCAGCAAGCTCTTCATAAGCATTCAACAATTCTTCGTAGTTAAAATCATCTTCACAATCAGAGTCAGAATTTACCTTTGAGCTTGATCCACTTTGCTGATCACTCCCTTGTTCACTCGTGCCTGCTACAAGACATCTGTCTTTAAGCTCCTCCTTGAGGTCTGTTAATCCAACCAATATTTCCTTCGCGGATCTGCAATGGGAGACAAAAGGAAAATAGTTAGAATCAACTGCACTATTAAGCAACTTCAAAACCAAGCAATTTTGATCATGTATGTGCTTTTGATTTTCAGTCCAGACACTTTTGTCTTTAGGCAATTCATGAGGACCATGTGAAATAAGCTTCCATAGCTTAGGGTCGTATGAATTAACTAGACTACACATCCTTCCTAACCATAAATCAAAATTACAGCCATCAAACACGGGTGGAGAGTTCAAGGTGTACATCATGGTGGTCATTGATCTGGATCACTCTAGATCGTTAGATCTATGAAATTAGAGCCTTAGCTCTGATACCAATTGTTGGGTCCCATGATCAATGACACCCAAGAGGGGGTGAATTGGGTGATTACAAATTTTAAGGAAACTCTTTTCCTTTTAACAAGTGTAAAGAAACAACAATTAAAACATCAAATATGTTGAACATGCAAGATAGATTGTAACCTACACTAACCCCCACACTAGACGATAAGACGAAAGCTGCGTGGTGGAGTAAACTCCTTACAACAAGATTAAGGAAGTTGATTATGCCAAGAAATAGATTCTCTCAATCTCACCGATCTGACACGATCATATAAAAGGATTCAACAATCACACCAAGCCAACACACAAAGCAAACCACAATGCACATGGATTTTAAGGTGATTCGGGACCTCAACGGGCTCCCTACGTCCACCCCTCACCAAACTAGGTGAGGCTTCACTCGGGGATAAACCCCAAATGGAGACGACGCTCCAACCACACACGCAGGACGACGCTTGCAAACACACACGGGAACGTGCCCCAATACACACACACACACACACACACACACACACACACACACACACACACACACACGCACGGATACGAAGTGTCCAACACGATCCAACAAGCTGATCAACAAAACGCACACACGCTGCGACAAGTGCAGTAAACCTCACACACACATAGATCTAGGAAGACCTACGCACAAACATGAATCTAATACGACACACACAAATGACCACGGATCAACAATGATCCACACACAAACAAGTATGCAGTTTAAGAGATACAAATCTAAACTTTAAAACACAATAAGACTCACTTTAGAAAAACTCCTGATTTGGCTCCCCTTTGAATGTAGGTTGTTGATCTTGAATGTGGCTTCAATCTCCACTTGATCAGAGCTTTAATCTGGGCTTACTTGGTTCTTCCTTTCCTTGGACAGCACCCTCTTGATCTCCCTTGGATATCTCTTGACTCCCCTTAGATTGTTCTTGAAGGATGATGAAGGATTCTTCCACAAATGTAGTTGTAGCTTGATTCTCTACGCAACTTCTGGTTGGAAATCGATTGGAAACTTGGTTGCTGCTTCTTCCCTTCACATTCACGTTCAAAACATTGAGGAAGAGGCCCTGGAGCAGCTACCTATTGTGAGCGACGTCACGCGATTCGGGGAAGCGGATAGGACGCGGAGCGCGCGGGCTCCTCTTTTGTTTGCTGCAACACAGAAATAAGAGAAGAGAGAAGGGGCCACCACGGGAGATTGCTCCGGCGGGGCGAGCAGGACAAATGTAATATAGCAAGATATGGGGGTTAAACGGCCATAGCGGGAAGTGACTCGCCGCGACCTCGGGGGGACGAGAATGGTGCAGAAATTAAATAGCAAGAATTGAAACGGCCATTAGGGAAGTGACTCGCCGCGGCCTCGAGAATATGAGCAGATAAGAATATAACAAAATATATAAGGAGAATATAAAGAGCGGGAATTTAAACGGCCATTGGGGAAGTGACTCGCCGCGGCCTCGAGAACATGAATAGATAAGAATATAATATATAAGAACGGGAATTTAAACGGCCATTGGGGAAGTGACTCGCCGCGGCCTCAAGAATATGAATAGATAAGAATATAACATATAAGAACGAAATATGAATAGATAAGAATATAACATATAAGAATGGGAATTTAAACGGCCATTGGGGAAGTGACTCGCCGCGGCCTCGAGAATATGAGCAGAATATAACAGAATATAAAGAAAATATAAGAACGGGAATTTAAACGGCCATTGGGGAAGTGACTCGCCGTGGCCTCGAGAACAAGATGTGATCACCAGGGGCCAAAAGACCCCAAAGTAAAGAAAGTGATCGTGCCTACCTCAAGAGCGGGAGATGGCGGGTTGCTTCTTCCTCCCCCTTCGGCTGACCGACGGAGAGGGCTTTCCTTGGGTACCCTTGCAAAACAGTAGACAATAAATGAACGGAATTAGAAAATGGCAGTGTAGTAACAATTCTTTGCAATAAAAGTAACGAGATCGTGACCTGACACACACCTGGTTGGTGTGGTTTTAAACCCCTCTCGGACTCGAGTAGGAGGAAATTGCGATGATGAATGCAAGAAGTATGCGAGAGACGGCGCCCTTATGTAGAGAGATAAAGGATGCAGTATGATGAATGTAAAGAACTATGGAGAAAAAAGGGGAAGAAAAGGCTTATTGGAGGAGCCGAGGGCGAGATCCGGCAGAGCTCCGACACGTAGGGACGACGTGGAAGTGCGGTGGATGAAGACGACCTTCCTCTCGCGAGCGTGGGCACCCGAGAAGCCGGCAGAACCTCCACCTACAAAAGACCCCACGGGTTAGAAATGACTCCGGTAGCCTCTCGGCTCCGGCAGCCTATCGGATCTCTTAGAAGCTCCTCCATAACTGAGGGGGTGGGCCTCTATTTATAGGGCTCCGGAGGGTGGAGGCGTCTAGGACCCTGGACACCTCCATCAGGGCCGAACTAATATTTTATTCTATTTTTATTTATTTTTTCAGAATATTTTTATGGAGGCGTCCAGAGGCCAGGACGCCTCCAACAGGTCCACCGAACCCCACCGACGGCCGCACGCGGTTTGACACAACGCGTGGTCTTGTGAGCGGCGCCTCGTGATTCAGAAATGGGCGCGTCCAGTTGGCTGGACGTCTCCATAATTTGGATTTTTTCACACACGGCAAACGGTCGTTCGGTGGGCGGCGCCCGTGAGGGAGTTGATGGAGGCGTCTAGGGGCCTGGACGCCTCCAAGAAAATATATTATTTTTATTTGATTTTTGTTTTGTCTTCTTATGCCAACTGGCATATATATTTTTTATATTTTGTTTTTTATGGAGGCGTCCAGGGGCCTGGACGCCTCCATTAACATATTATTTTTTATTTTGTTTTGTCTTTTTATGCCAACTGGCATATATATATTTTTTTATATTTGTTTTTATGGAGGCGTCCAGGGTCTTGGACGCCTCCATTAATATATTATTTATTTATTTTGCTTTGGGCTTTAAAAAATAAATTAAAAGAATGGGGGCGTCCAGGGGCCTGGACGCCCCCATAAAGACCCATCCGGGTCCTCATTTCAGGCGTTGGCGGCCGCCCGACAGACACCCTTCCTGGTTCCGGAACCTCCTGATGCGTCTGACTGGTGTTGATGCCGTCCGAATGCCGTGACGAGACGATTCCGGATGCCGAAAAGGGCGGAAGAAGACTCAAGAAAAGGAAGCACTCAAGTGATTCAAAACGCGTAAGCCGTTGCGGGGCGTTGTATAGTAATATGAGACTTTCTCAGGAGACGTCAGGAATGGCGTGTCTACAGCTGCCCCGCCTTGGCGTCTGCTTTGCAAGGGAGCGACACGTAGTGGAATGGTATCGAAGTGGAGTGAAATGAAGTGGGAGCGGACTGATAAGTTGATGCCAAGGTGTGATGAGACACGCTTTTGACGTTGCTGTCTGGAATTTTTCCTGGAGTTTCAGTGAGGCAACCTTTGAAGAAGGTCTTTCAAATCTTAACGATTGCTTGGATGGAGATCAAATAAGGGAGGGTGAGATGTGCACTCTGGCACGAAAAAGAGACCAACTTCTCGGTGTGGAAGTACCTGGGTCATAAATCGGAGGTTTCACCTTTGGGGAGCGGTTACCAGCCAATGTGGAAGTGCTGCGGCCAAGGTGGGTCAAACAAGGTAAAATGTAAAGAAATATCTGAGGGTCTGTCCAAACAAGGGTCTCCTTTGGAAGAGCAGCGTAAGGCCGTTTCAAGGAAATTCAGTATTTTATTCGGAGTGGAATATCTCATATTTGTAAGAATTGAAGCACAGCGGCTTTCGCAATCGAATCACTTGAATGATCTTCTGCAATAAATCAAAGTCCTATATGAATGCATGCTGGGCTTAAAGAAAAATTTAAAACAAACTAAAATAGAAAATAGCCAAGGATAATATTGTCAACTTGTTAAGAATGGGTCAGGATACCGATCCGGTGAGTCGACACTGGGCTGGGGCCCGTTTATCCGCGCACCAACTCACTGAATGGAACCGTCGTCCCCATGCTACCACAAATTAATGGCCTATCTGTACAACCCAAATTCTTCTGGGATCGTCACTGTTTTTGTTGAAGGGGAACCCAAATCCCAGATTTGTTCGGGCCGCAAGGTCGTTGACATGTTCTAGTAGCGTAGGTATCATATACTATGATGCATGACATGGTGGGACCAACCATTGAAAGGTGGGACAGGAGATAGGACAAAGACGTCCGTTAGCAAAACCTGCACAGGCCAGCATGGATTAATAACATCAGAAAGTAACAGAATCGTAACTGAATCACACCACAATGGAAAGGAGATCTAGCCAAAATCCTGACATTGACCATTGATGTGACATGTTTTGTCATGTAGCGCCCTACCCTTCCTATAAGAACTCCCCTTGGGCTAGTTCATTCAAATGCACCAAGGTGGGTTTTGGAAGCTCAGGAGAGGAAGGAGAGGATAATCTAGAGATTTCAGGATGGAAGGAGAGTCTTCCCGCGTTATGAAGAGGAGCAGGCCTAGCGGCGAGATCAGGCGACTCTCCGACCTCGAGGGTCATCTGAGTGGGACGATCATGTCGCATATGGTAAGCTGATTCTTTTCAAATTTTTCCACGTGAGCCTTCTTCTTACTTCCTTCATTTCTTCTTCTTTCTTTTCTCTTCCAGCCATATCCACTCTTCCCAGGCTCGAGGAAGTTTTCCAAACTGCCATGGCTTTCAAAGCTAACTTCCAACATCTCCATCGACATGAGGGCCATACTCTCGAAGTGGCATCTGCAGGGGCTCCTTATTCACGCCAAACACTACGAGAAGATTCGTATGGACTGGGCGGCTATGGGCGCACTAGTGGAGATCTGGCATCCCCAGACCCACACTTTTATCTTCCCGACCTTCTAGGTGACCATCCTCCTCGAGGAGGTGGAACTTCTGCTCGGATTGAAGAAATTCAAGAGTGACGGGAAGGTGAAGGCTATGCGGATGCTGACACGGAGGACTTCTGAAAGCGTCCTTGGAAGCTTCATGCCGCCCGACGCAGCCCGAAAGGTCCGTACTCAAAAGGGGATCGATCTCCAAAAGCTCGCGGAGTGAGTCATGGACGCCCTGAGAGGGTCACCAGATGATGACTATTTGGAGGGAATCATGAATGGGTTCACCATTTGTCTGGCGGGTGCTCTCTTGTTTCCTTATACCGACAACATGGTGGAGGAAGACCAACTGAGTGCTATCTGCGGGATCTGGCATGGAAAGAGGGTGGGACCCACTGTCCTTGCCTACCTATATAGTGGCCTTACTGCCTCGAGCATGGGTAAGCCTTCTTTTGGTTGCGCACTTGTCTTGAATTGCTGGCTTGATTTGCACTTCAAGTTTGATCACCGCGAGGGAATGCCAACTGCTTCGAAGCTCTTCCAACAAAGCCCTCTTCATCACATAGCCGACGTGTTAGGCTTCGGTGGTACTGTAGTGAACCGCGTTCTGTGGCTGAAGAAACGTGAAGACTGGCGGTCTCACTTCCGCACCGTGACACAAGACTTCTTCACTTGCGCACCGGCATGTTTGCTTTCGCTTGATCTCCTCATGAGGCCTTCTCCCGAAGTTGATCTTCAACTGATCGGCGCGACCGAGTTTATCCTTTATAACACGCATCGATGCTGCCTCCAGGTCGGCATTCCACGCCATTCGTTCCCACTATCGACTGGCATCGTTCCTTTGAAGAAGAGAGAGTTGGGTACTGAAGCGGATGCGAAGGAAGCGAAGGCCGTCAAAGCACCCTGGAAGACAAGTGTTGCGGGAAAGGCCTTAGCGCATGTGGGGGAAGAATGCGAGCTGTGGAGAGTTTATGTGACCGAACTGGGGAAGTTAAGCCCTAAGGCGCCTAAACCCCTGATGTAGCCTATTCTGCTTTTCTGATGGAATAAAATCTGGCATTGATGTTTTGGACCCCCGTTCTCTTAATTATTATTATCTTTTTTGTGGTTTTTCTTCTTCTTTGTGTTTTTTCTTTTGTTTGGATTATATACATACTCTTATTTTTTTTTCTTTTATTATATATTTTTTTTTGAAATTTTTATTATGGAGGCGTCCAGGGGCCTGGACGCCCCTAATTTTTTATTTATAATTTTTTTCAATTTTTTGTTTTGGGGGCGTCCAGGGTCTTGGACGCCCCTATTTTTTATTTTTTTTATTTTTGGTTTTTTGTTTTGGGGGCGTCCAGGCGCCTGGACGCCCCTACATTTTGGAATTTTTTAAAAAAAATAAAAAAAGGTGGGGGCGTCCAGGCGCCTGGACGCCCCAAAGAAAGTGGGTTCTATATATATGGGGGGGCCTCCCCCCCTTTGCTCATTTACTGTTTATTCAAACGATCCAGTCAATCCAGACGACCCATTCTTCGTCCCAATGGAGTAAGGAGGCCCGAGCCAGGGTGGAGAGAAGCGCAAACGACAGGCTCGTCGTTCGAGGAGGCTGAGGGACGATGTCGGGGAGGCTGCTGCGGCGGAGGAGATTGCCGCGGAGGAGGAGGCTCCTCTTTTGGCCGTGGAGGCTGCAATGGATGCTGGCGACGCGGTAGAGGACGATCACGACCCGGTAAGCTCTTTAGACTTCCATTCTATTCGTTCACTGGGCTAAAAGGGCAGACGAGAGGCTGTGTGGAGAATGCCGGGGGTGAGGGAAGGAGGCGTCCAGGGGCCTGGACGCCTCCATATTTTCTTTTTTTTCTTTTTTTATTTATTTATTTACGTAAATAATAAAAATAGAATTAAAAATAAGGAGGCGTCTAGAGCGTTGGACGCCTCCATGATAAAATATATATTTTTTATTTATTTTTGTTTTGGTTTTTGGTTTTTTCTAAAATAAAATAAAGAAAATGTAAATGAGGCGTCCAAGGTGTTGGACTCCCCCAAAAAAACATAAATATTTTAAAAAAATAAAAATAAAATAAAATAAATAAGTAGTATATATAGTGTTATAGTTTATTACTATTTATGATGCTGATGTGTTCTTTGTTGGTTTTGTGGTGTGCAGGACGTGATGAAGGGCCGGATCAGCTGGTCCCTAGTGGTGGCAGCATACCGTGGGCTGCCAGACTTTCAGAGGGCGTGTGTGGACGCCATGGGCTTTGGAGCTTTCCTTAGGATCGAGTCCTTTCGGCTCGACCTTCCTCTTATCCAGGCATTGAGGGAGCGGTGGCACGCGCCGAGCCGGGCGTTTCTGATGCCCTGGGGGCACATGGTGCCGTCACTGGAGGACGTGACTCGGATCACCGGGCTACGGGTGGACGGAGAGGCGGTGAGTGGGGTCACCTACCCCGACTACCGAGAGAGTGCCCTGGACCTGCTGTGGTTAGAGACGAGCGTGACTGATAGAGACAGCAGGGTAGTTGGCCGAGTGGAGATTATGGAGGCCCTCGGATTCGTCGACCCGCGCCAGCGGGTTAGCGAGACTAGAGCGGAGTTTCTGGCACGACTGGAGGGAGATGCCCGTGCAGCTTTCACCCAGGACCCGAGCGAGCGGGAGCTGGTGGACCTAGACCTCCGGAGGTTTCTTTTCTTCTTCTTGGGCCGCCTTCTGCTGGGGACGAAGGGGGATGTCATCCACTGCCGCTTCCTCGAGATCCTGGCGGACCTTGACAGAGTGGGGCACTACGCGTGGGGAGCGGCTCTGCTTGCCCATTTGATTGCTGATCTCTCCCAGACTTCAGAGAGGGAGACGACAGTCAGCGGCTTCGCACCTTTTATCCAGGTACATAATTTATTTATGCATTTTACCGTAGTTAAATATGCAACTACTCGTGCTAATGATGTATGATGGATGCAGGTGTGGAGTTATTACTACTTCCCGATGGGGAGGGCCAGGCAGGGGAACAGGAGAGCCGTTCCTCTAGCGCGACAGTGGAGGCCGGTCGTGGTAGCGGCACCACACAGCTACCAGCTGGCGTCAATTCGTCGTGAGCTGAGCGAGTATCCCGAGGCCATGGTGTGATGCGTATGATTTTTTTGTGTTTATGCATGTGACTAAATGGTAACTAACATGATGTATGTATGGTGACGCAGGTGGTGTGGAGACCCTACCTGGGCATGGGCGACGCTGGCCATCCTTGGGTTGTAGCGGGTCTTCCTCGTTTCAGGCGGGACGTGTGGGTCCATTGCCTGAACGAGATCGAGCCGCTTTGGCTGAGGCTGGTTATGAGGACATTGGGGCTAGCCCAAGAGTGGGTTGATGTAGATGAGCCGGCCCGCATCGGGAGGAAGACCAAGGGGAAGGCGAAGATTGTTGACTGGCGTACGCGCTTCCCAGCACAGTACTAGGACTGGCAGCAGGTCGGGGTCCAAGTGGTGTCCCATGTACAAGACAGTACTGATTACCTGAGACAGTACCGGGCTACGTACGGGGACCGCCTCTTCCTTGGTGGTATGGCAGGGGTAAGTGAAATGAAAATGCTTCACCCTTCTATATGTATATGCATGTGGCACTAACTCATGTGCAATGCAGGATGCTCGTGACAACATGATCGCCGACCTGCGGGCCCAGCTGGCAGACGCCAGGCGGCAGTTAGTGGCCATCCGACAGGAGTTGGAGATCCTGGTGAGTTTATGCGATATATTTTTTGTGACCTAGATTTTTGATACTTGGCCTCTAACTGTCGTTCGCTCTGTGTTTCAGCAGGCCCACCAGACAGCGGCAGCCGGGATGGCTGGTGGAGCGGGTTCCAGTTCGCGGGGCCCTCCTCCGGAGGTTTCTACCCTCCAGGAGCAGCTGGCGCATGCGGTGGCTCGGGCTGAGGAGGCCGAGTGTGACCGCGAGGCTCGAGTGAGTGCTTGCTCGGCCCTGACTCTCCTTCTGGCTGCTCTCCTTTTATCACTGTTCTCTTACGGTGGATGAGTTCTTTGACAGGTGGCCGAGGTCCGAGAGGCCCTGGCGCGTGCTGTTCGTGCCGAGCAGGAGCGCGACGCTCGGGTGGCAGAGCGTGACGCCCGGATTGTGGAGCTGGAGGAGGAGCATCGACGGGAGGCTGAGGAGCTCCCTCGTGATGTGTTGGATCTGCGGATCACCCTCGAGCTGTCGAGGAGGGAGGCGGTGAGAGAGAGAGAGGAGAGGGAGAGGGAGAGGGAGGAGCGACAGCTGGATCAGACCGAGAGGAGGGCTCTGGAGGCCCAGCTGCTGGAGCTCCGATTGAGTCTCAGCACGGTGGAGGGGAGGCTTCGGGAGAGCGAGGAGCGGTACCAGAGGACGAAGGAACGCGGGGCATGACTTCGTCAGTCTGGTTCTTTTTCCATGGGCAGCTATCTGGTTTCTTCGGCCGAGGAGCGTCGTCGCGCCTTCGAGGCTGGAGTGCCACCGCAGGGCGAGGCGAGCACGGCTTCTCAGGGTTCGCAGAGGCCCCCTAGGGATCCCCGGTAGAGGAGGGAGGAGAGAGATGACCAGGAGAGTGGTAGCGAGAGTTAGAGAGTTGCTTGTACACGTCACCCTTCACACTGTATGATGTACTTTGACTATTATATGAAATGGATTTCGTTTGGCGTGCCCTTTTCTTTGCCGCACTTTCTTTTGCACCACGTTGTTTACGCTTCACGAGACTTTTACCCTGGACAGAAGGGAACTACTTTGCACGGTGGGATTATGTTCCTTTCTCCCTTTTTGGGCACGTCAAGGCGCGAGGACGCGTCTTAATACTTGGATTCAAATTTAAAGCGTCGGGTGGCCTTTCTTCTCCCGTGCCTTACCCGCAAATGAGCCCGCCTTCCGCCGAAACTCGCTTGCCCCCTTTTTCATCTTCCTCCTCTTTTGATCGATGGAGTTCGGTGGGCCCAACCATGGTGAAGGTGGAGAGGGATGTGGGACCCCTCGCCCAAGGAGGGACGCGCCAGAGCACGGAACGGCGTCTATGGAGGAGGAAGGGCCGCTTCAGGCCCCCGAGGGACCCGAGGGGCCCGATGTCGCGGAGGGAGGTGAACACGGTCTGGTAGGTCCTCCGATCTCTTCCTCTTTTGATCCATTTTGAGTTTTGAAGCGAGCCGCGCGAGGGGGGAAAGGGTTCGGCGAGTGTTGCACTCAAATGATGGACGCGTCCTAGACAGGGGACGCATTCTTTGTTATGATGCGAGGCCCTTCTTTCTTGGTGCAGGACATGGCGAGGACCCTGGGCCTGGGCGATGAGTGGGCGAGTGCAGACGAGACGAGCCGCGTCAGGAGGGAGAGTCACGGCAAGGCAAGGCTCGAGGACTGGCATGTACGTCTCCCTGGACAGCAAGGGAGTGTATTGGTGCAGGACAGCGCCGACTTCCTGCGGCGGCAGGGAGAGAGTTATGCGGGGCTTCCCCAAGCTGGGGACACGCGTGGCATCGGCGGCTCGCGCGCCCAACTGTCAAAGGCTAGGCGGCAGCTGGCCGTCGCTCAACATGAGCTGTCGCTCCTGGTAAGTTACGTGCCGCACTTTTATCTTCAGATTTTGGAGTTTCACTGACGGCCGTTGTTTATTTTGTTCCAGCGTGCCCAGCAGACAGCGACGGCGGGGATGATTGGTGGCGCATCTTCCAGTTCCTCGGCCCCTTTTCTCGAGATTGCTTCCCTCCGGGAACAACTTGCCGGTGCGGTGGCCCGCGCGACCCGGGCGGAAGAGGAGCGTGATGCCTGGGTGGCGACTGTAGCGGAGCTGCGGCATCGTGGTGAGGAGAGGCCTTCTCCAGACATCCTGGAGTTAAGGGTTCTTCTACAGATGATGAGGAGAGAGTCAGAGAGAGAGAAAGCTGAGAGAAGGCCCGAGCGACAACGGGATCAGACTGAGAGGAGGGCCTTGGAGGCCCAAGTGAGGGAGCTCCAGCTGGGCCTTCAGGCCGTCGTGCAGAGGCTAGGAGGGATGGAGACGCACTACGAGAGAGCGCGAGAGTTCGGGGAGCGACTCCGCCAGTCCGGTCGCTTTGCCGCTAGTGTACTACCAGAAAAAGCGGGATTTCAGACGGAATTTTCAGACGGAAATTTCAGACGGAAATTTCCGTCTGAAATTTGTGACGGATTTTTTTCCGTCACAAATTCCGTCTGAAATATGCAATTACACACCGAATTTCAGACGGAATTTGTGACGGAAAATATTCCGTCACAAATTTCAGACGGAATTTGGGACGGAAAATTTAATATGTCAGAAATTTATGACCAAGAATTTGTGACGGCCACATTTGTGACGGATCCGTCTGAAAATCCGTCACAAATGTGTCTTCTCACGGATTTTCAGACGGAAATTAATCCGTCACAAAATTTTTCCGCCCCCAATCCATCGCAAAGGCACATTTGCGACGGATTGGGGGCGCAAAAATTTTGTGACTGATTAATTTCCGTCTGAAAATCCGTGAGAAGTCACATTTGTGACGGATTTTCAGACGGATCCGTCACAAATGTGGCCGTCATAAATTCTTGGTCATAAATTTCTGACATATTAAATTTTCCGTCCCAAATTCCGTCTGAAATTTGTGACGGAATATTTTCCGTCACAAATTCCGTCTGAAATTCGGTGTGTAATTGCATATTTCAGACGGAATTTGTGACGGAAAAAAATCCGTCACAAATTTCAGACGGAAATTTCCGTCTGAAATTTTCGTCTGAAAATTCCGTCTGAAATCCCGCTTTTTCTGGTAGTGGTGGCTTCTTCGCCACGCCAGGGGAGGAGCAGCAAGTCACTGCTGCGGAGCAGGCGCCAAGAGGCGAGGCAGGTGCTGCTGCACGAGGATCCCAGAGGCTTCTGAGGGACCCGCACCTCAGGGGAGAGGAGGGGAGCGCCCAGAGAGATGAGTGATGGTGAGGATCGGCGAGCTGGTGGACTCGCCTCCTCCTTATGTTTATGATGTTTTTGACAGCTCATGTAGAATTATGAAGGGAGTGATTTGGTTTTCTGCTGCTTGTTTGTTCTCTTGTGCATTCCTTCTTCCCTACACTTCTCCTCTTTTGCACTGTTCCCATGTGATGGGTGTCACGCCCCGTACTCTATACCATCGAGGTATTGTCCGCTTTGACCTATCGGCCTCACGGTTTTATCCCTTTCTAATAGTGATCAGCTCCAGAATGGGGGACTTCCCGAGCAGGTCACCCATCCCGGTACTGCTCCCCATTAAGCTTGCTTAACTTCAGAGTTCTTTACAAGAACTGAGCCGATACTTGAAAAGGCGCCTCGGTGATATAGAGTACAACTTAGCTATATTTGAGGGTATTACAATCTACCCCTCTTATATAGGCGACGTCCTCGTCGCTGGGCACATATAGCACACAATCAAACCCCCAGACAGGTAGGATTCTAGAGGTGGCCCCTACAGGCTCAAGAGGTGGCTCCCACTATGTAGCACTTTGTCCCATTGCGGGTTCAAGAGGTGGCTCCCATAGTGTAGCACTTTGCCCTGCATGGCACTTAGTTCCCACACTTCCGGCTAGGGTATGGCTCTGATACCATTCTGTCACGCCCCGTACTCTATACCATCGAGGTATTGTCCGCTTTGACCTATCGGCCTCACGGTTTTATCCCTTTCTAATAGTGATCAGCTCCAGAATGGGGGACTTCCCGAGCAGGTCACCCATCCCGGTACTGCTCCCCATTAAGCTTGCTTAACTTCGGAGTTCTTTACAAGAACTGAGCCGATACTTGAAAAGGCGCCTCGGTGATATAGAGTACAACTTAGCTATATTTGAGGGTATTACAATCTACCCCTCTTATATAGGCGACGTCCTCGTCGCTGGGCACATATAGCACACAATCAAAACCCCAGGCAGGTAGGATTCTAGAGGTGGCCCCTACAGGCTCAAGAGGTGGCTCCCACTATGTAGCACTTTGTCCCATTGCGGGTTCAAGAGGTGGCTCCCATAGTGTAGCACTTTGCCCTGCATGGCACTTAGTTCCCACACTTCCGACTAGGGTATGACTCTGATACCATTCTGTCACGCCTCGTACTCTATACCATCGAGGTATTGTCCGCTTTGACCTATCGGCCTCACGGTTTTATCCCTTTCTAATAGTGATCAGCTCCAGAATGGGGGACTTCCCGAGCAGGTCACCCATCCCGGTACTGCTCCCCATTAAGCTTGCTTAACTTCGGAGTTCTTTACAAGAACTGAGCCGATACTTGAAAAGGCGCTGTCAGAAAGGGACAAAACCGTGAGGCCGGTAGGCCAAAGCGGACAATACCTCGACGGTATAGAGTACGGGGCGTGACAGAATGGTATCAGAGCCATACCCTAGCCGGAAGTGTGGGAACTAAGTGCCATGCAGGGCAAAGTGCTACGCTATGGGAGCCACCTCTTGAGTCCGTAATGGAGCAAAGTGCTACATAGTGGGAGCCACCTCTTGAGCCTGTAGGGGCCACCTCTAGAGTCCTACCTGCCTGGGGGCTTGATTGCATGATTGCGTGCTATATGTGCCCAGCGACGAGGACGTCGCCTATATAAGAGGGGTAGATTGTAACACCCCCAAATATAGCAAAGTTGTACTCTATATCACCGAGGCGCCTTTTAAAGTATCGGCTCAGTTCTTGAAAAGAACTCTGAAGTTAAGCGTGCTTAATGGGGAGTAGTACTGGGATGGGTGAGCTGCCCGGGAAGTTCCTCATTCTGGAGCCGATCACTATTAAAAAGGGATAAAACCGTGAGGCCGATAGGCCAAAGCGGACAATACCTCGATGGTATAGAGTACGGGGCGTGACAATGGGTCTGCCGAGACTCCACCCCAAGCGGAGAATCGCGTCTTGTTGTGACCATTTTCCACAGGAATCTGCCGTCGAAGTCAATAATGACGGCCCTAGTCCCCTTTCTCGGATGTTGTGTCAAATTTTGCGGGCGTCATCCAAAACATGATAGGGTATCCCTAGACAACATAGGGTGCTAGTCGTCATATTCTTCGTCCAATCAATAACCCTGTGCGAGCGGTGAAGTGATACACGAGATCGCATGGCAGGTGCCTCATCGTGAGGGCTATCATTAACAGGTGATGGAGGTAATCTTGACCTGCACTCCTTCCATTTCTATAAATTCGTGTCCCTTTTATCCTCCCAGGTATATCAAGAGCTAACTCGAGGAGCACAAGTTCTCACGGGAGAGGAGGAGTTCAAAATTCTGAGAGTTGGATGGAGGGCGAATCTTCCCACTCCTCGAAGAGAAGCAGATCCAGTGGTAGTAGTTCCAGGAGGCTTTCGGACCTCGAAGGGCACTTCAGCGAAAGGGCCCAATCACAACTCGTAAGACAAGTTTTCCTGCCCCTTTTTTTCATTCTTCTTTTTTTCTTCCTTTCTTTCTGACCAAACCTTTCTCCATTTCTTGTATGTGTAGAGTGTGATGAAATCACAGATCTCATGGGAGTTGGTAGTGGCAGCATACCGAGGTCTCCCATATTTTCAGAAGGCCAGGCTAGACGTGATGGGTTTTGGCACCTTTCTTCGGATCGAGCCGATCCAGTTCGACCTGGTCCTGATCCAAGCCTTGTGTGAGAGATGGGACCCAGTGAGTCGGGTATTCCTGATGCCCTGGGGGCACATGGTGCTTAGCCTGGAAGATGTGGTCCGAATTACGAGTCTCAAGGTGGATGGCGAGGTAGTGACCGGAGTCACTTACGCGGACTACCGAGAAGGTGCCCAGAAGTTTCTGGGTTTGGACCTAGATGGTCGAAAAAATAGGTCGGTAGCTAGGGCGTCCCTCATGGATGCATTAGGGCTCACCGACACTCATCGGCGAGATGACAAATCCTCAGAAGAGTTCATGGAAAGGATGGAAATAGGATGCCGTGCCGTTCATGGAAAGATGCAACATAGATTTGAGAAGATTTCTCCTCTTCTTTTTGGGGAGATTGGTACTGAGCTCGAAAGGGGATGGTATCCAATGTCGCTTCCTGGAGCTGCTTCAGACCTTGAAAGAGTAGGATACTATGCCTGGGGAGCCGCCATGCTGGCACACTTGTTTGCAGGCCTGTTCCAAGAAGCGGATCGTGAGATGACTGTGAGTGGTTTCACACCATTCATCCAGGTATTTTTGGTTTTGCTTGTTTTGTATTTTTGTTTTGTTTTTGTTTTTGTAAGATATTGACGACATGTGCCAAAGCAGTTGTGGAGCTATTATTACCTCCCCATGGGGAGAGCTTGACATTGGCGACCCGCGATGGTGCCGTTAGCCAGGCGGTGGGAACCCATCATGAGTGCGGCACCCCTAACCTACCAACTGATGGTGCTAAGGCGGGAGCTACAGGAGTTCCCTGTAGTGATGGTAAACTAGAGACCCTACTCAGACATGGTCGATGCCGACCAGCCGTGGGTTCTAGCAAGTCGTGCCCGGTTCAGACGGGAATTGTGGATGCACTGCCTGAATGAAATCGAGCCGCTTCGGCTACGATTGGTTATGAGGTCCTTGGGACTGGCTCAAGAATGGGTGGATTCAGCTGCGCCACTTCGCGTTGGGAGAGAGACGCGAGGACCGGCGACCTGCATTGACTGCCGCGTGCGATTCCCCGAACAGTACGAAGACTGGCAACGGGGTGGCACGATTGTAGAATCGCAGGCGCGGGATAGCGAGGACTACTTGCGTCTATATAGGACAAAGTACGCAGAGCGGTTCCAACCCCGGGGACTTGTGGAGGTAGGTTTCCTCTTTTTCTCTTTTCTTCTTTCTCCCTTTTTGGTTTTCTGGTGGAAATGCTGACTCGTATGGCTGCAGGATATCCGTGATACCATGATAGCGAATTTACGAACTCGCTTGGCAGAGATGGAGCAACGGTTGGGCGATACCCGCAGAGCTACGAGCGCCTTGGTAGGTGTATAGTGCGTTCCTAATTAAAACCCCAGATTCCAGATGTTGGCTGCTAATTTACGCGGTCGTAGCATGCCCAGATTGGCTCAGCTTCCCCATCGATGGGAGTAGGTGGTGCCACTTCCAGCTTGTGGATTCCCACCTCAGAACTTGACTTGCTTCATGAGCAACTTGCTCATGCCACGCAGCGTGCTGCGGAGGCAGAAGGGATGCTCCGTATACAGGTAAAAGTTTCAGTGTTGAGTTCTCTTTGTTTACGCCTTATTGCGTATCTGAGATGGTACACTCGGCAGGAAAAGGAGACGGAAGAAGCGCTTGCCCAAGCTGCGCAGAAGGAGGCTAGGACAGCAGAACTGGAGAGGGAACTACGACGTCATCCTGATGACGACTCTTCCAGGGATGCTATGGAACTGAGGATCACTCTCCAGTTGGAGAGGAAAGACCGTGAGAGAGAGCGGGCAGAGAGAGAAAGAGACACAGAGAGAGAAAGAGCCAACAGATTGACTGAACGGGAGGAACGAAGGGCCATGGAGGCCCAACTATTCGAACTCCGAATCAGCCTTGGTCTTGCTGATCAATGGCTGAGAGATGGTGAGGAGCGCTACCGAAGAGCACGAGAGCGCGGCTTTCATGTTGGTAGCTTCTCTGCTGCTTCCGTGGATCAATGCCGGGGAGTGGGAATAGGAAGGGGAGTACAAAGCGGTAGGAGTACCGCTTTTCGTAGTTGGGTAGCACCTTTGAGAGCGTTTTGCCCGGAGAGTAGTGGGACGAGTAATGCGGAGAGAGAGGGCGGAACTTGATGTATTTTTTTTTATTTTTGGAATAAAATACAAGGTTCGGTTTGTTTGGTTTTCACCTTTGCTTCTGTTGCCTGAATCCCTGCATACATCACTGAAACAAACAAATCAGAATTTCTGTTCTGACTTGGCCCCTTGCTCAATAAGCAAATAGTCACTGTGACTGTCCTTGATAACTGGTCAAGGGGACAAACCTTTATCAACGAAGGTGAGGGAAAGATGTGGTGATGATAAATGCGACAGGCAAGCACACGAATGCAAGCGATATTAAAAACGAGATGCTGCACGCAAATGCAATCATGCAAAATTGATTTGTTGTTTTTTCTTTTTTATATTTGGCATTTTTTTTGTTTTATCATAAAAAAGATTTTTTTTTGTTTGCAAATATGTACATTTTCTCTTTTTCATTTTTTGTTATTTTTATCATTTCAATTTTTTTTCTTGCTAACGCCTGGCAAGCACCCAAATGGCACCTAACTTACGTGAGACAGGGGTTTCTTACTAACCTCCCAGGTATCCTAAGTGCACATCTAGGTTGATTTGGGCCTCTAGACCCCTCGAATGATGATCCCGCCGGCTAAGACTTATCCTGATGACAATACCATCATGCCGTGCTTAGGCTCCCAATCGCTTCCGACCACAGGGATTCTCCCAAAAGGTGTTTGAGGTAAAAGATTTGCCCGACCCGGGTCTGTTTCCTCACAACTCTAGATGATATATGATGGAACACCCTGGAACCCTAACGACCAACCGCGCGACGCTGACCCGGAATCAGACGCCGTCGCACCCATAGGTGACGCGCTTGCATTTTCCTAAGCCCGAGGTTAAACAAGAAGACATCAAGGCAGTAAACAGGGGTCTTGACCAGCCAGAAATACGGAGACTCCTTCGCAGCGATAGCTTTTACTTTTCAAAGTAGGCAACCATATGTGTATATTAAAATAAGGTCGCAGACCCTGGGCAGTTTTCACCCTTCAGAAACTCCATCGAACCTTCATCTTTAGAGGAAGAAGGAAGAGCGTGGGGGATAAACCTCCTGAGAGGATCGGCAAAACCATTAACCCGGCGAGCGAATAAGGGCCCATTAACTCTTTCCTTTCGGACAACTTCGGACCAAATCTCGAGCATTTACATTCCACGGCCCCATTTGTGGATTCAGACTTTTGCTTTGAGGGGTTCCATTTATCGCAACAGGCACGGTCACGACCAGGCTTTTCTCTTGATTTTGATTTTGTATTTCTTTTTGTGAGGGAGATATAGTCGTTTGACGTTTGTGGGCTCCCTTTTTATATGCCTGCGGGGACACTGCCCTCTTCTCGTGCTCTGATCGATGCTCGAGGAAATGGATCCTACTCTTGCCTTTGGAGTTTGAGTTTCGGTTTCTCATGCTCAGCGTTTTAAGGGCGCCGACTGTCTCATTTGGTCGAAGAGAAAGGAATAAAGATTACAGCTTCCGGAGATCTTTTGGGTGGGGCCCCACCGTAGGTGATGCTACTGACTTTTTTTAATAAAATACATAAGTGAGCACATGTTAGCTTCCTTCGAGCGAGCATAGGCCGACGTGGCCGGACAGGGATCTCCACGGTTCTAGCAAACCAAGACCCGGTGCCTACCAAGCCTTAATGGGCCCTATCCTAACATGAAGGTTAGATGAAGGGACTTAACTACATGGTGACTGCCAGGCATCGGTATTTTGAATTTTCCATATTTTTAGTGGTTTTTGGTATTTCTTTGTTTTTGATGTTTTTTTATCTTTTCATCATTTTTTTTGTTTTGTGCTAAGGGTAGTATTTCTTAAGATAAAGCCCATTCCAAGGGTGGGATAACTCGGTCCCTTCGTCGTTGACTAGCTTGTAGGCGTTGCCAGGGTACACGGCTTGAATTAAAAATGGTCCTTCCCAATTGGGTTGGAGCTTAGAACGCGGACCTCCAGGTTTGATAAAAATTCTTTTTACGACCATCTCACCGACTTTGAATTTTCTCTCAACGACTTTCTTTTGGTAAAAGCGAGTGAGTCTATTTTGATACACACGCGCGTGTTCGGCAGCGGCCAGCCGCTTCTCATCCAAGAGTTCCAACTGGGCGAGGAGTGAATTACGACGATCGTCGAGGGGAAATTCCTCGTCCAATTGTACCCTGAGAGAAGGGATCAGAGTCTCATACAGGACTACCGCTTCCATACCATAAGTAAGGGCAAATGGAGTCTGCCCGGTGGGGGTACGGATTGAAGTGCGATAGGCCCATAGGGCTTCGATAAGTTTTTCTGACCAGTCTGAAAACTTACTAGACTCGCAGGTTTTTTTGATGATTTTGAGCAATGTTTTATTGGTAGCCTCCGCTTGGCCGTTACCTTGTGGGTAATAAGGCGATGAATGATGCAATGCGATTGCGTACCTTCTGCAGAGGTCCTGTAGGTCCTGAGAAATGAACTGTGGCCCATTGTCGGTGACGATTGTGCTTGGGACGCCGAATCTGGCGAGGATGTTCTTCATGATGAACTTGCAGACTGTTGACGCCTTGATTTCCGCGTAAGCTTCGGCTTCGGCCCATTTGGTGAAGTATTCCGTCGCAGTAAAGATGAAAGATTTCTTCTTGGTGAGGGAATTGGGATCACCTAGGGGACCAATGATGTCGAATGCCCACATGGAGAAAGGCCACGGGGAAGATATTGGATGAAGTGTACGGACATAGATAGCACAATCCTCTTCCATAGTGGGCCAGTAAAAGCCTTGCCGAATGATCTTTTTGGCGAGCATCTGACTATTCACGTGGCCACCGCACACACTAGAGTGCGTCTCCTCTACACATTTCCAAACCTCATCGTCGCCAAGACATCTTAACAGAATACCAGTAAGGCTCCTCCTATAGAGTAGACCTCCAACCAATGTGTATTTCTGAGCCACCCTTCTTATGGCTTTCTTGTCCTCTGTGGTGGCCCCTTCAGGATAAGACTGATCTTGGCAGTATTTGACGATTTTATAGAACCATGGTTTCTCTTCATCAGCCAGTTCTTCTTCGGCCTCTGCCAACATGATTTCCCTCTTCTCAAGGATATCTTCCTGCAGGATCTTCCTTGCTATCCTGTCTTTGATGTTTGCGTAGGAAGCATCATCGATTGCAGGGGCGTGAAGTTTGTGGATGGAAATGGACTCAAACCATCTTCCTAGAGGGAACCTTATGGATGATGCCAATGAGGCGGGGGCATCGGCGAGAATATTCTGATGACGAGGGACATGAACAAAGATCAGTTTGGTGAACAGTTTGGCAAAGGCAGCAGTGAGTTCTTGGTATGGCTTGAGTTTGGGATCGCGAGTGCGATATTTAGTGAGCACCTGGCGAAGGATGAGTTGACTATCACCTACGACTCGCAACTCAGTGATACGAAAAGAATGGGCGAGTTCTAGACCAGCTAGAAGAGCTTCATATTCGGCTATATTGTTGGTAACTGGAAATTTGAGCTGGTATGCCAATGGGAATGTGAGGCCTTCGGGCGACAGGAGGGCCACGCCGATTCCTCTCCCTTGAGAATTCAGAGCTCCATCAAAATATAGCGTCCACATTGGCTCATCTGATTAGTTGACGGACATTAGTTCCTCATCTGGAAACTCTGATTGGACGGGATCGAACTTGGGAAGAGGATGGTGAGCGAGATGCTCGGCTATGGCATAGCCTTTAATCACCTTTTGCTAGATGTAGGTGATGTCGAACTCAGAGAGAAAACTTTGCCAGCGTGCTAGCCTATCCGTAAGGACGGATTTCTCTAGAAGGAATTTGATAGGATTCATTCGAGCAATCAAGTGGATCTCATGAGCCAAGAAGTAGTGCTTCAATTTCTGCACTACCCAAACGAGGGTAGCACAGGTTTTCTCCATGACGGTGTACTTCTGCTCACAGGGATTGAGAAGTTTGGACAAGTAATAGGTTGCCCGTTCCTTGCCTTCTTCATCAGCTTGTGCGAGGATGGCTCTCACGGAGTCATCCAAGACTGAGACGTAAAGGATCAGAGGTTTTTCAGGTTTGGGTGGAATGAGAACGGGTGGACTAGCCAGATATTCTTTCAACCCTTCAAAAGCTTTCTGACATTTAGAATTCCAGTGGAATTCTACTCCTGGCTTGGTCAACTCGTAGAGAGGTCTACACCTTTGTGAATGTTGGGACACAAACCGACGAATAAATTGCAACATCCTGATTAAACCTCGGACTTCCCTCAAATTCTTGAGAGGCGGCATATCCCTGATTGCCTTGGCTTTGTCGGGATCTATCTCGATCCCTCTTTTACTCACAATGAAACCCAGCAATTTACCCGACGACACACCAAACACACACTTCTTCGGGTTCATTTTCAATTGGAACTCCCTTGACCTCTGCAAGACCCTAGCCAAAACTTCTAGATGTTCCATCCTGGTCCTTGATTTCATCAATAAGTCATCCACATACACTTCCAGATATACGTGCATCATGTCATGAAATATGGCCATCATAGCTCTTTGGTAAGTAGCTCCAGCATTCTTTAACCCAAACGGCATGACCACATAACAATATGTTCCCCAAGGGGTAGTGAATGACGTCTTTTCTTGATCCTCTTCTGCCAAACGAATTTGATTGTATCCCGAAAATCCATCCATGAATGAGAGGGTCTCATAACCTGCCGTGTTATGGATCAACACATCAATGTGAGGTAAGGGAAAATCATCCTTTGGACACGCGCGGTTAAGGTCCCGGAAGTCGATACAAATCCAGACTTTCCCATCTTTTTTCATGACCGGGACAATGTTCGCCACCCATTGAGGATAAAGAATGACTCTAATGAACCTGGCTTTGTGGAGCTTATCGACCTCTTCTTTCATTTTCAAAGCCATCTGTGGGTGGAAACACCTTAACCTTTGTTTTACCGAGACGGACCGTGATTTTAGGGTTAAACGGTGTTCGACCAAGGTTGAATGCAGACCCGGCATATCCTCGTAGCTCCATGCGAACGTGTCCTTATATTCCTTGAGAACTTTAATTAATGCCTCTTCTTCAGAGGGTGGTAGGTTGTCACTTATGAGGATGATCCTAGGGTCTTCCTCAGTTCCCAAGTTGACTTCTTTGGTGGATTCTTCTACGGCGGTTGACGGCTCGTCGAATCTCCTCATTCCACTAGCGTATGCGCCCGCCGCATCCTCATATTCTTCACCCTCATCTTCACTGGGGCATTCTTCATCCGTGATCTCGTAGACTCCATACCCTTCATCAAATGCACAGTCGCCCTCACATTCTATTTCCGGTAGCTGGATGGGATTTTCTAACAACTGGGGGATGGCAAGAAGGGCCTGACACCTGGCGGCTAAATCCAGAAGGAATCGACGAGGGATCTGCCTACCCTTGGATTTCTTCCTAGGTACTACCCTTGGCCCACCATTCCTAGATTGACTGACAATATTTACAGAAGAAGAGGAAGATGAAGGGGATGGTGTAGAATGTACATGAGAAGACCCCTCAGAGGAGGGTTAGAAAAGGTCACTCATCGGACCTTGGACGGGTGGTCCGCAAGGGGGGACGCACCCGTAGGAGATGTAAGAGGTTTCCTCAACGAAGATGTGTTGTTGGTGAGTTTAAAAATTGACGTTTTTTTTCGTTTTCATTTTTAATGACAAAGCAGTGAAAAGAGATTGGAGGAGAAAGAAAAGTGGTTATGGCTAGAGAATTGGGAGGCTCGTAAAGTAGATCATGATTGAAAGCCTGGCGCGGGTTGAGAAGCCCGCGTAGGTATGTAAGTAGAGAAGGGGACCTGGGAAGATCATCAGACAATTGTCTGGTACAGGAAGAAGATATCAGCAAAGGCTGAGACGAGTGGATGGAGAAGATGGTGGCTAATGAGCCGTCGACGGCAATGTTGAGGACGGATGAAGATCCGTCGATGACAGGGTCCTTCTGGCGAGGACGAGGATAGTTTGGAACCTTGGCAAGAGTGGTAATATTCTCTGGTATTCCGGAGATCTATGGTGGTCCTTCAAGCTGTGGAGACGAGAACATCCTTTCCAGTGCAACGGAAATGTCCCGTATGTCGAACCATTTGTTCCATTCGCATTCCGGATCTTTGATCTTGCCTCTTTTGGTGATCCTCGGACATTTTTCAGCCAAATATACAACATGTGATCCCCCATATGCTTCTCGTGGGTAATCTCCCATCTGAACAACGGGCCCTCTGTTGAAGTGGTTTGATAGAGTCCATGTGAGGGGCTTCCAATCCGCCTTGAACGGTCCTTTGAAGCCTAGGCCAAACCTACGGTTCGGCCTAATTTCCTTTGGCGGTTTGTGCATACCCTGTAATTGTGCGCCCAGACCTTTACCCTGTTGATAGCCGATGTTCCTCATAATCTCCCAACCTTTGGAGTGAAAAGGGAGACATGATGTTGCGGTTGTCCTGACCGGCTCCTTTGGTGCTAGTGGAACGTGAGATAGATCACGCACGTCCAGAAATGACAATATGGGCCGATGAGATGGCCACACAGAGGGCAGAGAGGTGTTGATAGCATCCACTGTGTGAAGGACAGGTGTACTGACCACTTTAATAATCCTCCCATTGTAAGGAAACTTCAGGCATTGATGGTTGGTGGAAGGCACAGCGTCCATGGCTTCGATGTAAGGGCGACCCAGTATAGCCTTGAATGTGGGGTCCATGTCGAGGACATGAAATTCCGTGGGAATTGACATGGGGCCTAGTTCTGCCTTTAGAATAATCATCCCCTGTCGCGGTCTTTTGCTATTGTCATAAGCCGTGACCGTGATCGAGGAAGGTCTTATTTGTTTCTCGTTGACCCCACACAACTGAAGGGTGTCCATGGAGATCACATTTATGGACGCACCCATGTCCACAAGACACGGGTTTATGGATACCCCATTAAATTTTATTGAAATGCACAATGCATATTTTTGAGCTTCCTTGGGAGCGAGCTCGTAGTTGTGGAACATGATGGCCGGTTGTGTGTCTGTTGGGGTCAGGACGGTCGAAATCTTCTCCACGGGGAGGTCCTCATTAACCATGACTTTTTGAAGGTATTCCATCAAGGCCGCCTGGTGGGATGTGGATCTTTGAAGTAGCTCCAGGATGGAGATCCGAGCAGGTGTCTTGTTCAAGTGTTTCAATAGATCATACTGTGTTCCAGGGATAGCTCTTTCTGGTAGTTCTCCATCATCCTTCTCTGACTGAGATTGCTCAGGATTCTGACTGTTGTGGGGGAAAACCCTGTGGAAAATCCTTCCACTCCGGAGCACCATTGCCTGCGGCTTTTGTACCTCTGTGGGGGTAGCAGTGGGTTTTAACAGGGATTTGAGGGGTAGCGGTGGAGGGATGGTTGATGAAGCAGGGGTGATGACGGGAGCAGGGATTCTGATGAGGGGTTTGTTAGGTGGAGGCATGGTGGAGGTAGAGGAAATATCGTGCGGATTATGAAGGATAAGGGGTCTGGAAGGCGGAGGTGGAGACGAAGTAGAAGTGGGTAGGGCTTGAAGTGGGCAATGATTTTGAGGTGGGTGATGGGTAATGAGTGGTTTTGAAGGCATTAGTGGTGATACGGTGGAGAAAGACGGGGTTATGTATGGTTGACGGATGATAAGGGGTTTAGAAGGCGTAGGGGTAAATGTGGTAGAGGTGGATGGTAAAGTGGGGGAGTGGGAGAAGATGAGAGGGTGTGAAGGCGTAGTGGAGAGTGTCAGTTGATAGGGGATCGGGGTACGGATGAGAGGGCGTAATGGTAGCGGAAATGGTGAAGGCGATACTGACGTGGGTTGATGAGAGAGAGGTGCTACCCGGGCAAGGCAAGGGTGTTGCGTGATGATAGGATTGGCGGTAGAAAGAATGGAGGTACTTTCCTGGTGCCACACCTGCTCTCTCCCGACTTCCGGGAAGGAGGAGATGGGGTTAACCTGATGATTGGGCTGTTGGTGCTCTGGTAATGGATTCTGGATTATGCCCATGTCGGGCTGTTGTTGTGGGGCCTGCTGAGGCTATTGTTGTTGTTGTGGTTGTTGCTGCTGCTGCTGTTGTAACTGATGCGATGGCCTATGAGGAGGTCTCTTAGCCTTAAGAGCGGCGACGTATCGTCTCATTTCATCCCAATCTATTTGATGTTCATCATTCATATCGTGGATCTAATCTTTGAAATGGAAGCAGTAATGTACTGTGTGTCCTGGCTGCCTGTGGTAGACGCAGTATTTGGAGGTATCAACATTTGGGGGCCACACGGGCCTTTCTCTGGGTAGGGCGAGTTGGTTTGATGCCATGAGGGCATTAAAAATGTCTGCTAAGGTTTCTGGCAATGGTGGATAGTAGGCTCTCTTGGGACCGAGCGGCCTCCTTTGTTGCTGTTGGGTGTAGATTCTAAGAAATCCACTTAGAACAATTAAAAGAGAAAAAGAAAAAATGAATAGAAGAAGAATGGGAAAAGAGGGAGAAAAGGGGAGCATGCGAGGATGCTAAGGGGAATGTGATCGCCAGAGACGCGAGGGCCTCAAAGGATATAACAAATAATCAATGGAGGGATCGCGATATAAATACCTTAAATGTGGGGGAGATTGTGAGTGCACCTTCTCTTTCTATCGGCCGGCCGATGAAGAGAGTTTTCCTTGATTGATTACCCTTGCAAAATTAACAAACACCAATAAACAAACATGGATTAGAAACCAAGATGTGTAGCATCAAATCCAAATGTAAATATGGACAT
This sequence comes from Amorphophallus konjac, assembly GCA_022559845.1. Classification (NCBI taxonomy): domain Eukaryota; kingdom Viridiplantae; phylum Streptophyta; class Magnoliopsida; order Alismatales; family Araceae; genus Amorphophallus; species Amorphophallus konjac. The sequence goes on along the minus strand of CM040121.1, from coordinate 246,976,948 downwards.
AGAAAGCATGGATATGAACACACCTTATTGGTGTTTGGCCTTTAAACCTCTATGCAAAAGGGTATGGGAGATATGATGAATGATATGTAAATAGGGAGGTGTGCAAGTGTTGCACTAAGGAGATCTCAACATGGAGATAAAAAGAAATAAAAGGAAGAGATGGAATAATGATGCATGCAATTAACTAAAGAAAAATAAGAGATAGGAGGGGGAAAGCTTAGTGGTTTCTCCAATTGGCTTCAAGATCTTCAATAGAGGAAGAAGAGGATGTAGAATTCCATGGATGTAGAGGCTCCAAATCTTCAATAGAGGAAGAAGAACTCCATGGATGAAGCTTTTAGGTGCATGGGAGTCTTCCTCCTTGAGCCTTTAGTCCGACAGCACCTCCCCTTGAATTGATCTTGATCTCTTAACACAAGGGAGAGAGGAGTCCTATTTATAGGGTTGAAATTCCAAATTAATTCCAAGGGAAATTAGGAAAACATGTTTTAGTGGGATTTGGAATGAGATAAACATTAGGCAAGTGTCCCTTCAACCTTGGAAAGTCATAAGAACCCTTTCCTAAGTGGAAAAAGAGATTAAATGAGGAAAGGAAGTGAAATTCGGAATTAAATCAAGAGAAAATAAGAAAACATGTTTTAGTTGGAATTTGGAAGAGATAAACATTAGGCAAGTGTCCCTTCAACCTTGGAAAGTCATAGGAACCCTTTCCCAAGTGGAAAAAGAGATTAAATGAGGAAAGGAAGTGAAATTCGGAATTAAATCCAAGAGAAAATAAGAAAACATGTTTTAGTTGGATTTGGAAGAGATAAACCTTGGGCAAGTGTCCCTTCAACCTTAGAAAGTCATAGGAACCCTTTCCCAAGTGGAAAAAGAGATTAAATGAGGAAAGAAGGGAAATTCGGAATTAATTCCATAAAAAATTAGAAAACTTAGTTTTGGTAGGATGGAAAGGGGGATCCTTCCTCCAAGAGTCCTTTCAATATTAAGAAGCCATAGGAACTCTTTCCCAAGTGAAAAAGGAGTGTAAGTGAGGAAAGGAAGGGGTGCTTCTGGAGTTCGGAATTGAACAAGAATTGACGACCGAACAGACGGTCGCTAATTAAAGAAATGACGCCCCCTGACGGGGCGTTACTTAAATGACGCCCGGGTCCCTTCCCCCATTTGATTTAAGGCCCGAAAAAATGGAGAAATGGCTCAGAAAAATCTGGAGAAAAATGGAAAAACATGTGGAAAGCTTGGGGAAGTTGGATATTCAATAAAAAGGAGGAAAATCACTCAAATAAGTCGATTTGAGGGTCAAATGGGGCATCACAGTGCGATAGGAGATATGCTCAAAATAATGTCAATTTTAGTGTGTCTACAGCTGCCCCGCCTTGGCATCTGCTTTGCAAGGGAGTGACATGGAATGAAATAGAATAGAATGAAGTGAAGCAACATGGAATGGAATGGAATGGAATGGAATGGAATGAAGTGAGAGCGAACTGAAAAGTAGATGTCAAGGTGTGATGAGACACGCAATCAACATCACTTGATGAGAATGAAATCAAAAGCTCGAGATGAAGTAAATCTCGGGAAATCCAACGAAATCAACAATGTTTGGATAAAAGGGGAGATGTGCACGCGGTGCACGAAGGAGATAAAATAAAATGATCAACTTCCAGTGTGGTGGAAGTACCCCAGGTCACAAACCTGTAGATTTCACCATTGGGGAGCGGTTACCAGCCAATGTGGACGTGCTGCAGCCAAGGTGGATCAAGGGGAATGATTGAAAAAATAAGATGATAAAAATCCAAGCAAGGAGTTCTCGAGAAAAGACCCAAAACAGCGATAAAACGAACTGAGGATCCAATTCGGCAATGAAAATCTCATATCGAGAAAGATTAAGATCAATTCAACTCTCAATATCAGCTTATCAGAATGATTTTCCAACGTTAATTCAAAGTCCTACATGAATGCATGCTGGGCTAAAGGGAAAATAACAAATGAAAATATAATATAATCAAGGATAATATTATTAAACTGCCCAGACTGGGTCAAGAAACCAATTCTGCGAGCTGATACTAAGCCGAAGCCCGTTTATCCACGCACCAACTCGTAAAAAAGGAACCATCGTCCCCAGTATTGGACGGCTCAACGGCCTATCCGTGTGACTAAGACTTCTCTGGAATCATCATTGTTTTTGATGAAGGGGAACTCAAATCCCAGATTTACCAAAGCCACAAGGTCCTTGATATAATCTAGTAACATATGTAACATATAGTAGAATGCATACAGGGAGATGGTGATATCAATAAGCATGGGAACTGAGAAATGAGCTGCAAGCACCGTGGGACTTTGATGATGATGCCCAGTCGGCGGGACCAAGAGCTTCTTATCCTGCGCTCAAAAATTCATTAGCCAAGATATAAAAGATAACAAATAATGAAGAAGGCATTTAAGCATAGCAATCATCAAAGCATCAATTATAGCATGTATATGGCATGAATAGCATAAGTCAAATCATAGCATTGTTTGTTGTTTTATCATGAGGAGACAATCTGGCTAATCAAGATTTGGAGATGAATGATCAAGATCTGATATAATGCCCATCGGCGGAGTGATCAGATGAAATTAGCAGGAGTTGATTAAAAAAGATTTGGAGATTAATAATCATGAGATATGATAATCAGAATGATATAGGGAGATGATAATCAAAAAAAAAAATGCCCCTGGTGGCATGTCATGAAAATATCGAGAAAGAATCAATAGATTGATAGCAATAAGTAGAGAGAGGACCCATCCCGTGCTTTTGGTCTCTGCAAAGCTGTTCCTGCAAAACACCATCAGAAAATACAATGCAAATTTTTGGATTTTGGAAATATGCAAATTTTTATGAGTTTTGAAAAATATATGAATTTTTATGTGGATTTTGAAAATATTTTGATTTTTTATGAATTTTTGAAAATATTCAATTTTTGTTGGATTTTGATCAGGAAATATTCAATTTTTATTTGATTTTGGCTTAGACATTGTTAATGCAGCATCAAAGGGTGTTTTGAACCACTGGCTAGGGGTCCTTGTTCCTTCCCTTTTCGCTAAAAACTGCCCAAAGCTGGACGTGCATTGAAAGTGGCATCCTATAACCGACCGTCTTTGATCAACGGTGCCCCTACCAAGGCCATACCCGAGAAACATTCGGTCTTGGAGGGAGAAGAGAAGAATAATTGAGGATAAACTTTGTGCAGGATGGGAGATATCGGGACTTGAATTCCTTCCAAGGTGTTCCCTTCAAAGAGGTAGTCTGTTGTGCCGGGGCTTTGTGCCTTTAATTTTTAGACCCTTGACATGCATACGACCAGGGTTTTCCCTGCGGGGACTTTGCCACTCTTGACATGCCATAATTCATACTTTTGCTTTTATCGAAATTTTGACTTGATTTTCATAATAGCCCTTTTGGAGAAATATATATCATGAAAACTCATTTAATTTGGGTCAAGACTGCCCCTATTTGAGACTCCTCTCGTATTGGGGATTATCAAGGTTGGTCATCTCATCCGTCAACCTCTTGCCCCTGCATGCGGCCGAGTAAAGAAGAGAAAAGACTTTCAGATATACTCATGGCATGGTCAAGGTAGCAACGGTGTTTAACCAAAGGAGCCGGCTAAGGACGTCGTGAAGTGTGTGGAATGCCCAGCTAAGGGTTACTCTTAACAAGCGGGGAAAGAATGTTGAATTCCCAGCACGGGTTTTTATTAACCAGAGGTGCTGCAAAAAAAATAAGCCTAAAGGACTCTTTTGAGAATGATTTCAATTAAACAAAAGCTTAAGATAAAGGTTTAAAACACCACTCTTAATCTCGTTAAGAAGCACTTGATTTTGAAAATCATGCGTGAAGTAATGAGAAAATGATATCATTAAAATGCGTACTTACGCCAATATGTTACCTTGCAACCTTTGTAGAAGCAGCTGTCAGAGGCGAGGTTGATCATCATGTGATTTGTTCTCTTTGGCAGTCAAAAGGATTGGAAGCAAAAGATTTTGGGAGTGGCTTAACAAGAATGAGTGGTGCTCAAACCAGACTCAGACGAATAAGGAGAAAAGGAAAAGAGGCGAGGGCTAGAACTCCCTCACTAAGGCGCGGAGACCCTGATCACATGGAACAGTCTACAGAAGAAGCGGAAAATCAAGAAGAGGGGTGAGGACTAAAGCCTCGGAAGCAATGGGAGAAAGGGCAGATGCCCAAGGCAGTGGATGTGGAAGAAGTTGGGTCAGACCCAGAATTAGGAGGAATCAGAAGAAGAAATTGGTAGATGGAAAGAGGTGGATCCGGAGGGTCCGGAGGCAGAGGAGGAGAATCATGATAGGAGGAATCCGGAGGCTCCGGAGGAATATTGAAAGAAGGGATGCGATGCCCTGGGGAGAAATAGGGAAAAAGATGATGGAAAAGGAAGAAGAAAATAAAGGATGTGATGTCCCGGAGGAGTAGAAAGATGAATCGGAAGAAAGATGGAGGGTCCGGAGGTTCCGGGGGAATGAAATCAGGAGGGTCACGATGCCCTGGAAGATGATAGAGAGAATAAGACGGAGAATTCGGAGGTTCCGGAGGAAGCAAATGGAAAGGGGCACGATGCCCGGGGAAAAGATGGAGACAATCAGGTGGAGGATCCGGAGGTTCCGGAGGAAGAATATAGAAAGGGACGCGATACCCAAGAGAGAGGAATGAAGGAGGATCAGGAGGAAAATCCGGAGGTTCCGAAGGTAGCAAATGAGAAGGGGCGTGATGCCCAAGGGGAAAATCTGGAGGTTCCGGAGGAGGAAGGTGGAAAGGGGCGCGATGCCCGAGAGAAAGGTCCGGAGGTTCCGGAGGAGGAGAATGGAAAGGGGCGCGATGCCCGAGGGGAAAGTCCGGAGGTTCCGGAGGAAGAAGATGAAAAGGGGCGCGATGCCCGAGGGGAAAGTTCGGAGGTTCCGGAGGAGGAAAGTGGAAAGGGGTGCGATGCCCGAGAGAAAGGTCCGGAGGTTCCGGAGGAGGAGAATGGAAAGGGGCGCGATGCCCGAGGGGAAAGTCCGGAGGTTCCGGAGGAAGAAGATGAAAAGGGGCGCGATGCCCAAAGAGGAGGGATAAAATTCCTGGAGGTTCCAGGGAGATAGCAGGAAAAGGGACGCGATGCCCCAGGGATAGTGGATAAAAAGATGAAGATGAATAAGATGGGAAGTGCGGAATATCCGGAGGTGCCGGAAAGCGGGGAAGATACGGGTTTGGAAACCCGGGAAGTAGGAGGTGCAAATGCATGCAATGGGATGGATGCGATGAATGCAATGAATGCGCGAATGCAATGAGATGCAAAGAATATGGAGAATATGAAGGGCGAGAGGACGAGATCCTCCTCCTAACCCTGGGAATGGCCCATGGAAAAGATGTGATAGACAAGAAGGTGGATGAAATAGCGGAAGGCCTTTCGGCACCAAGATAACTGCCCCTCCACGGCAGTGAAAGAATACAGCCAAATGGCCTAATGGATGAAATACAAGCCCATGACGAAGCTTCAATAGTAAACGACAACTCCCTTGGAGGGTGAAAAGTAATGGTGTGAGGGAGTTGGAAAGTAGGGCTCAGAAGCATCATGTTGCCCGGGGGTTCAAGATTTGGAAGTTGGAACAGAGGGTGCCCTGCCTGGCCCTTACACAGCATCAGTGCTTGGCATGACGGTGACTTGGCCTCTTCAATCATGCCTGGCACAATAACCCGGATTGGCATCCGGCAAATGAACTCTTGCATTTTGAATAGCGCGGCCATGGCCAAATTCTTCTTTCGCAGCTCTTGATCATCCTCGGCACAAGTGTTTGTAGAAGCACTCCCCTTCCGAGTAGTAGAGGGAGGTGAAGCAGAGGCGGAAGGCTCCATGAATGGTGGGGGCGTAATGAAAGGCGTTGGAGAAAGGATAAGTGGAGGCGGAGGTATAAACACGTCGAGTTTCTCCCTTTGCTCGGAAGCAGTTGAGATTGGCTCGAGTGCAAAAAAGGGTGAATCCTGCTCAGGATTAGCCACGGGTAAAGGTGAAGGGTTATGTGGTGGAATAGGTGTTATAGGCATAGTGGAGGGTTTTGAGGTTAAAGGGGTAATGGAGGGTTGAAGTGGTGGGATGTTAATTGGGGAAGGTTTAATGGTGGGTTCAAGGGAGGCCGATGGTGTGAAGGTTAATGGTTTAATGGGTGGAGGTGTCATTGGTGGAGGTTTGATGGAAGGTTCAGGGGAGGGTGATGATATGAAGGTTGATGTAACTGGGGGAGGTATAACTGGTGGAGGTTTGGTGCGGGGAAAACTCTGGACGGGGCGAGCGGTGTTAGGAGTGGGAGGAGACTCAAGATGTGCCGGTGTGGGTGATTGGAGTATCGACCCATCATCGTAACACCAAGAGGTCTCGGAAACGGGGGTTGGATCAGGGATGGTAGCTTCGTCCTGAGCAGGGGGTTCATCAAATGATAGTGGAGGAAGCGGGAAGTTAAGGAAACTCGGAAGGGGTGCCTGCATAGCTTCATCATCATACATTGCTTCAGATTCTTCAATTGCCGGCTCTTGATTGCTTGAAGTGCCAAAGTCATAATCATCTCTCCTATCTTTCCATTCACTCTCCATCTTGGTAATGTCATCCAGGAAAGCGTGAAGAGAATTAACTGGAGTAGGAGGAGCGGGCCGCGGGCTCGTAACCCTCTTTAATTGTTCCTCCATAAGAGTGATTTTGTCAAGGAGAGTTTGCTGGAGGGGTGTGACCTGTGCAACCGAAGGTTGATAGGGCCTTGAAGGAGGAGGGGCCGTATAAAAAGGCCGTGGAGAAGAATTAACGGGCCGACCCATGGAAGAACCCGGATGGGCCGGATTGCAAGGAATAAATGGGCCTTGGGGCCGTGATGGAGGAGGAATAGAAGGAGGCGGGTGATGGGCCACCCGAGTAGAATGAATATGAGGAGATGGGTGATGGGCCACCCGTGTAGGAATAAAAGAGGGAGGTGGGTGATGGGCCACCCGTGTAGGATTAGAAGGAGGAGGAGAGGAATGAGATGCACCCTCAATGGCGGCCTTAAGGGCTTGGATCTGTTGAGGGGTGAGATGATCTAATGCATGAATGATTTGGGAAACCTTCTCATCATTGGGAGGAGACGGTCCCGAGGGAATAGTGGCTCGCAATTGGATTAAAGGACCATTGGATTGGACATTGCCCATGGGTCGGGCAACACCATAAGAGTGAGGACGTGGTCCTTTGAAAGAATTATGGTGAGAATTATGTTGAACATGTTGGAATTGAGGGGAATAAGATGTGCTAGGTTGATCACCCTCATGAACATTAATTGAATTGAACATGTTGTTTTGTCTATCAAAGTAAGCCATTATGTAAGCAATTTAATGTGCAAACAATTTGCAAAGAAGCACACAAGTTGGAATGGTTACCTTGATTTTTTTTTATGTTTGAACCTTGGTGAATTAATGATTTTTTACAAAGATTTGGAATGATTCACACAAGGGAGGAACCTAGTTTCAATATGATTACTTCAATGCCAACTAGGAACACTCTCTCACCACGTATAGGCCAACTAAACTCGGGAACTTCAAGGGTACAACATGCCCGGCGTCCGTGAGGGAATCCACGGGTGCGGGGACTTATGGAGGCTTGGTTTAAGAATTTCCAATCCAAAGAGACGGAATGCTCAATGGAGGGTCCTTCCTTCACCAAGGGTGTGTGTGAAATCCTAATATAGAGAGAGGAGGTCTCCCAAGCCAAATGCCCTAAATGCAAGTCCTAATGCAAAAGACAAAGAAAAGAAAGTATGAACCATGATATGAGCCAAACCAAAGAAAGATAAGGTAAAACACTCACATGGCCATACAAATCATAGCAATCAACATAATATGAAGCATGGCATCCAAATTTTTTTTTTTAAAAAAGATGGAGAGATAAGAAAGTGGAATTTTTCAAAAACCAACAAGTTAGCAATCACATAAGGGGAGGGGGATGTGCACGCGATGCACAAGTGATAAAATAAAAAGGAAAGTGCTATGTGGAGCACAAAGGGAGTTGCACCGAGGGTGCAAAGGGCGAAGGGTAATCAAAGAAAAACAATGGTGGTCCCACCGTGATCGCCAATTTGTAGATCTATTTAAAATCCACTTTTAAATATAAAAAAAAAAGTAATAGACATGGTGAAAGCAATAAAATAGCACGAGGTGCTAAAAGGAGGAGTTTGTGATCGCCAGAGGGTTTACCTCAATAAAAAAAATAAGATCGCATGTACCTGGTGAAAGATGTGATGCGGGATAAATGTGGATCTCTTCCTCCAACTCCAATCGGCCGGCCGACGAAGTGGGTTTTCTTGATTGATTACCTTGTAAAAAAAAAGACAATAAAGACAAGTAAAAGAAAAGGGATCAGCCAAAGTGCAGTAGTATCAGTCAAAAACTAACATAAAAATAATGAAAAGACCTCAACATGCGCACCTTCTTTTTTTGTTTTCTTTTAAAACCCCTTAAGAAGACTTAAGGGAAGGGGAGTTTGATGATAAAAAATGCAACAAAACGTGAACAAGGAATAGAGATATAAAGGACAGAGGGATGATGGTATGAATAAAATAAAAACAAAATAGAAGAAAAGATGAGAACCCTGCTGTCCCTGGCGACAGTAAAGGGAAGAAACCGAATAGTGATGGATGAAGCACCGGATGTAGCTCAAAGGGATGCAGAGAGGGGAGGCAGCAAGGGATGAAGAAAGCTTCTGCCCGTGATGAAAGAAAACTTCTGAGCGCTCAATCCGCCGAATACTGAAGGTGCTTAACCTTCTGCACGATCGGTCAAATTTTTAATTTATAATGCCTCAAACGGATGTGATCAAACCAAGGAAGGATAAGAACAGGCAATGAGGCATCCAGGGAAGGATCAAGATCGAGCAAGAGTCCAAAGACAGCAGGGAACTGTGAGGGAAAGATTGAAAAAGGAAGGACTCTGGACTAAAACACGCCTTAATACAGGGCGTCTTTTATGAATTGACGACCTTCACAAAGACGTCTTCTTGAAACACGACCTAGGAAAGGGCGTTTCTTCCTGGATTTAATTTTGGAAACGAAACCTTGCCTTGTTTGAAAGCTCAAATAACACGCCCGAGATAACGGCGTTAATTAAAATCACGCCCTGAGAGAAGGCGTTACTCATAAAAGGCCTTTTATTTTGAAAATAGATAATCCCAGAAATTAAGGGATAACACCAGGAATTCACGCCCTCACATACGGTCATCCTTTCTTTGAAAACGCCCTACCACAGGTCGTTACTTTTAAAATTAACGCCCTTAATCAAGTCGTGAATCACAAAAATACAGGAAAAATGCAGAAAAACTCACAAAAATAGAAAAACTTCATGTTATAGGAATATTGAAGTCTACTTGGGGCATTTATATACTAACATGAGATTTGATCAACAAAACGTCAATTTTGGCGTGTCTACAGTGGGGACCACATGTTAGGGTGCCATGGGATCCCGAGAGTTGGTGTTCTCAGCTGGTGTCACCGTGAGTCGATGTTAGTACGAGGAGCGGCCCTTGTACTTTGTCTAGTTTAGACGTTGTTTTCCATTGACTAGAGAGTCAATATCTTCAGTGAACCTCCACTAGTCGTAGCCTTCTGACACGCGTGTGGTCCCACCAGGGAGTGGTGGCGAGGCTACCCAAGAGACGGTTTTAGGCTGGTTACCGTGGGCCTCCTACTGTGGCGGCTCAAGTCCGGGCCTGGAGGACGAACCAGCTAGAGGGCCTGACATAGCGCAGTCAGTCAGTGTGTGCACACGTGGTCGGGGACTTCGGACGCGTGCTGACGAGCACGACCCCGACTGCACCCTTGTTAGTGTTACTTGTGAGTGTCTTAGTTTCCGCCTAGGGCGAGTAGGGAGACACGGCGGCGTAGTGTAAGTCGTCAGGGGACGCATCCGGCTGAGCTTCTGGTGGTTTGTACTCCTGTCTTTGTGTGGTAGCGACTCTTGGGTTTTTGACGAGACGTCTCTATTTTTATGCCGTTCGTTCGGTACTAGACGTAGCAAAGCTTTCCTGTTTATTTATTCCTGTAGCTTTTGTTCTATGTCTGCTAGTGGTAGCTTGTAGCTACTTTCCGCGTGATTTCTTGGTTTGCGAGGTGGGGACCGGATGATCCCTACTGAGCCTTTTGTTTTAAGGCTCATTCCCTGTGTGTTTTCATCGTGTTTCAGGTGAGATGAGGCTTCAGGGGAGCGCTTCCGAGGCTCCACGTTGTTCAGGTGCCCAGGGTTAGTTGCTAGTTGCCAAGTCGGGGTATGCCCCATGTAGTTGTACCTTCTTGTCTGTGCTGTACTAGTTGTGGACTACTATTATATTTTGGGTTGCTGTTATATTGTAGACCACGTAATTTAATTAATGTCATTATTTATTTCCTGCTTATTCATATTAACTGTGTAGTTCTGCAATTATTTTAGATTCTTGTGTATCTCCATACCATCCCTTTAACCCTTCCAAGTCTTCGGGCTCGTGGGTAAAGGTTCGAGATTCGGGTTATCGGGCCTTCCCGGTGTTCGGATCTCGGGTCATTACACGTCGCCCTTTTTGCTCTTACTTTAGCAGAAATTACTTCACCATTCTACGGGAATTTCCTCATTTGTTCAATGGGGATTCTTGGTTACTAGGATATGCTTTCCACTTATTCATTTATTTTTCTATTGGGACAGGTAGCTTTTTCCTCATGATTTCTCATCAATGATAATGTAGAAATTGAGTATCAGAAGAGTGTGAGACAGAATTTCCACCATCCGTATGAATAAAACTCATTGACCACATGATGTGAAGAGTGTGGGGGTGTTGTTTCAAATGTATTCTGTGAATTATGTTATGAACATGAGTATGTTTCCCCATTTAATGTATGCACTCCCTCAAAATAAGGTTGTTCCCTCTTAGTATATGACATGTAGCACACTAAGCTTGAGTTAGAGCAACATTTATTTACCAAGGACATATGGTCTTAGAAAAGTTCAAGGAGGGGGTAAATAGTATATACATATAGGCAAGCATGCACGGAAGAATAAGGCAATCATGCAAAGTGCATGAATTTCTGATACAAGGCGGAGTATAAACTCTCGCATCGTGAAAGCTTCCAGATGGACTTAACCCACCATTCAACAAGTCACCATTTGAGATACCAGAAAATCTTATACATGCAATGAAATGAATGAAAGATGCTCTCATGACATGCTTTAACCAAATGCAATTTCTAAGAGACCTCAACAAGCTATTTACACATTCATCAACTATTGTATGTATATGCATCTCATCTGTAACGACCCAGCATCCGGATACCAAGTAAACCCGATACCGCTTAGATCTGGAGACGCCACCCAAGAGTTGTAAGGCTCCCAAGGGTTTGAAAGGTGTGTGGGAGGTACATTGAAATTAGAAATAAAGCAAGAAACAACTAATACAATTATGATCAGGACTATTAAATTAACAGAAATAAAATTACATTTTCAATTAATAAATTAAATTACAGAGCTAACAGAGCTACAACAGCTAATAACAGCGTCCAGTCCAACTACAGTACAGTCCACAGGAAAGAGAAAATGTACTCTGAAGTCAGGGGTAGCCCAACACTGGCAAAGCTGGCACTAAGAACCACCACACTACGCCTCCGAACCACGAGGAGGAACTGCTACACCTAAAAAGCCAGGGGTGAGCCTCGTCCCACTGGCTCAATAGGGGTCCTGCGGATCCCCTCCATGAAACAACAATGGTAACAGGAGTGCTAAACAAAAACAGCAACAATAACAGGAGTAACAGTAACAAGAAAAGCAACAGCCGTAATGACAACAGTCAAAGAAACCACGGCTAAGCCGTAAGCTACTCCTATCGGTAAGAAACATAAATCCCCGTACTCCTGGTAAGGAACTGAAGAACCAACATAACGAAGCTCTGGCCACACAACCAGGACACGACACGACATCTCAGTCGTACAGGCTCGTCCTCAAAGACAAAGCCCAATGCTAAATTACACTATCTAAGAGCAGAGACACATGCACGACCTCACCGTCACGTACTCCACACTGACTACGGGTGAAGCTGAACACAGACTACCCGAAGAGCCATGTCATCACTGACGAAACCCAATACCACAAGACAAAACCGCAAGTCCAAAGACTCACGTAGCATGAGAACCACACAAGCCATGAGAATTATGTGTCATGTGACAAAAGTATCTCCTCACTAGAAGTAAGTCCAGATGCGTCCACTGACGTCTTACACTATGCCTCGGGTATCTCCCACTTGCCTCGAACGTGGTAACTGAGATACCGTACAAGTAATCAAGAAACAATAACAACAAAGACTAGTCAGGGTCATGCTCGTCAGCGCTTGTCCAATGTCCCTAATCACGTGTGTAGTGACTCAAATAATAATAATAATAATAATAATATTTCAATTGAGTTAAAAGAAATAATGAGATTATATTTAATTTTTCTTGAAGTTAAATAGCTAAAATTTTAAGAGAACTAATCAAATTCTCTAGAATTTAAAATTTTGGCTAAGGAACAAACCTTAATGGACTAAATTGCTTATGAATAGCATTTGGACCATTGGACAACTCTTATTGGGTTAGGTTGGGAGTAATGGGCCAAATAGAGAAAACGGGTAGCCCATCTTAAACACCCATTCTTTAGAATAAATTAATACATTCTAGAAGGATGGCCCAAAAAGTAAGCACCGAAATGTTGGTTGTACCCTATTAAAGGTGGGTTAGGGAAATAGTTTAACATGGGCCATGAACATTAAGTTAGGTGTTAGATGAGTTTAATTTATGGGGGAGAGGAATCTTACTGTTTTGGCGAGTTTTTCCCTATAAATAGGCCCCTAAATCACCCTTTTTGCCTTACACGTTGGGAAGGATTCAAAGGAAAAGGGGGCTCTAGGTGGTCATGTAAGACCCCAGAATTTTTATAAATTATTTTAGGAATATTTAATTATTTTCTAAAATTTATAAAGGCCTAAATAAATTAATAAATAGAATATTGGATCAATAAGTCATTATAAGGCCCAATTAGGTTAAATAATTAACCTAGCCTATTTAAAGATAATCCAAAAGGTTAATGGACCAAGCCCATCAAGTTTGGCCCATATTCTAGAAGGGTAATTAGCTTATTCACGTATTTTAAGGATAAATACTATTTATATAAGATAATTATGTAGATAAACGAATAAAAGAGTTCTATAAAATTGAAACTCTATACACGTTGAATGTAACGGTCTATCAGGCAACCGCCATAGCCTTGTAATGCACCAGGCTAGATGCGTTATACTCTGTTAGTTCCGTGAAAGGAAGAACGAGCAAAAAGTTTAAAACCTTTGGATCTTATCTACAATAGATCGACTTGGGAGAGCGTATAACATTACTAAGGACTCTTAGGGATTAGGTTCTGGCAAATTAAGGACTCTAGAATCGATCTAATCTTCAAAACCTTATAAATAGGACCTAATTCTGAACTGAGTGACCCTTACTTTTGGCTCGTGCAGAATCAAGGTAATGAGTCATAATTTCGGGTAAGTTCCTTACGACTTTTTATTTATAATACACTAGACTAATAGCTCTCCAAATTTCGTGCTAGGAGATCAAGCAACCAAGGAGATAGAAGCTTCCAAAGTTGCTGATTCAACCTTAGCAACCCAGGAATCTGAACGCAAGTTCCCTGAAGATCCAGATATTATGATGTCTAAACAAGGTAATTAGAGTTCAATCCTTTAGAACTTTTTGTTCCCAATAGTTTCATCTTCTAACCCTCAAAATTTCACATCGTTAGGTCAAGAGGCTGAGGAAATAGAGCAGATTGAAGTTGCTGATTTATCACAAGAAGTACAAGGGACTAAGGGTAGCACCTAGCATCAAAGTCGAAGTTTAAAGGTTTTAGAAGAGGTATGTTATCTCATGATTGGCAAAAATAACTTGTTAGAAATAAAAGCCCTCTGGTTGTGCTTGATTTCATGCATTCTAGACTAAGACTTTCATGATCTAATAGTTCTATACATTTATGCATCTCTTAGCCCTAAATGGAAATTAAAAGATACTATCATGTCTATTCACTAAACCCATGCATATAGTTGGCCTATACTTCGTATCATGACTAGGACAGTGGTAGTATTTTTATTTCTAGGCATGTTATGTTTTCATAAACCTTTACTTAGTTTACTGCCAGCAGATTCTCTGACGCACTAATGTATGACCGTCACATGAATGTAACGGCCTTACGATAGACCGTCACACCCTGTTGTGTTTTATTGTTCTATTGTCTCTGACGCACCCTAGCAGGAGCGTTGCACCACTGTAAAGGCCCCTCGATAAACCGTCACAAGCACTGTAACGCGCCTATCCTAGACCGTCAGACCCCTGTGTTCTGCCAGCCCAAGGCAGAATAATAACCAGTTAAGTTTACTTATAAATAAGCTTAGATAGCTAAGTTGGACCTGTTATCATGACTTCAACTTTAGTTACTGATTCATAATCAAATTGTATGATTAATGTGTCTTAGGTTATTTTAAGTTATGTTAATTTCATGTGCCAAAATTCTATAGTTTTGTATTTAAATCATGATTTTCCAAATGTTGTATTGATGGAGTTTTCTCATAGTTTCACATCGTTACACGTTCTCTTTATCAATAGAGTCATTTCTTTAAGTATATGGCGCATATTCCGATATGTTGTCCATTAGTTCACATTGCACTATAGGAATATTATTCTTGGACATGAGGACCTCTCTATTGGATATTCCTTCCAATGGATTAGGAAATCTCGTTTCAAGACCTCCGTAATTCTCCCCGAGCCTGGGATTCCCACTAAGACGCCGAGTTAGTTGTACCATTAAAGCCCATTGATTAGATTACACTATCAATATTTTTGGTTATCGGTAATGTAACGGCTCTATGTTAGACCGTCAGACACAAGTAACGGCCCAATATACGACCGTTACATTCAACTGAGTCTGATTTCTTGGTTCTACATTCAGACTAATGCAACGGCCCAATACTGGAGCGTCACATCATGTAACGGCCCAGTATACGACCGTCACACTGCTTGAGTATTTTAACCCAAGGTGGACCAAGGGTTGACATTCCAAGGTTTCTAGATGGACTATTGATGATCTAGAACTTATCATATTGATCAAGAAACCTAAAATAATGAATGGAAAATAAAGAATGTACTGTTATGCTGTCGATTTGTTTCCATAAGCATAACCTTGCTTAAGTCATTCTTGATTTCTCATGATTCTTATTAAAGCATTCATTCATTGAATTATTGTTATCATGAGCTTATTGAACTTATTACATTCTTGGCCATACTTTATTGTTACATGCGTAGAAAAAGTTTGATTTATACTTGAAGATGCGATCGAGCACTAATTGTGTTCAAGGGCTCTATGCTAGTCCCCTCGGCTGATTATCGGAAACATACTATTATAAACCATGGGGTATGATACTACTGGCATCGCATTACGCTGGGAGTACTTTCTCTATAAATAAGTAAAAATCCATAGTACGGCATGACATGACATTCTTGTACATGACTTTCTTGCTTGATATTCCAAAAAAATTCACGAAGTACTTGCTCATCAGCAAAAGATACTAGAGTGATGATTATGTGGCTTGCTAGTACATTCTCGATACATTCTTATTCATGAAAGGCCAATATCATGTTCTTGTTACATTCTTGCTAGTTCGTACTTACTCTCATTCTAACTTACTTGATCGTCTTATTACTTTGGTTTAATCGCGTGATTGATCGCATTCGCATGATTTTTACCTTATTCTTTAGAGCTAAATTATTAATTACTTTAATAGTGCCTTCATGTTGATGCGAAGATACCTACTGGGCAAGTGTGCTCATTACCTATTTCCAATCTTTTCAGGAGATGGAAGTGATTCGAATTCGGATTCAGGTTATACAAGTAGCGAGTCCAAGAGCGAATGAAAGTATTGTCAAGATGAGAGTGAAGACTTAGGAAGGTCTATATTGTTTAGATTGAGTCTATGTAATTTTCCTATTTCTTGAGTCTGATAGATTGGAATAAGTTGAATTAGTGGTTGTATTTGAATACTTGATTATTATGAAATAAAGTTGGAGTTTCAGTAAATATTGTGCAATTACATTTATGTGTGTGATTGTCTTGTGCTCTGATCATTATTGCTTGCAAGAGGCTTACCATGCCGGCTATCTGCGCTCCCCGAGTTAGTCTTCCGCTGTAATAAAGGCTCGGGACGTGACAGTTAAGTTGGTATCAGAGCCTAAGTCTCAGGACTTAGGAAGAAGAGTCATGTCATAGGAAAAGTCCAAGGTTTAAGGACCCCTACATATGAACTAAGGAAGAAATTTCCATACCCATGTGAGAATTGGGTAGAGCCCGGGATAAGATAATTAATTAGATTTAAGATTGATTTTTTTTCATTCCAATTTCATGAGAAATAACAAGTTGTTGTTTTCTCACAGGTACCTTATCTTACTAATGGCTCATCGTGTAGATTGGGATGGCATGCAACAAACAGTTGCCGGCCTTACTTAGGCATTGCAAACCATAGCGCAAGGTGGCGCAGGGGCAAGGGCCGGTGAACTACATCACAATTTCCTGAGTTTAAATCCTCCGCGATTCTATGGTTCTTCTAATCCCAACGAGATAGAAAACTGGATAGACGAAATGAATCGTATATTTGATGTTATCCAATGCACTGATCAGGAGAAGGTGCGTCTCGCAACCTTTCAACTTAACAAAGATGCTCGCACATGGTGGAAGTCGGTTCCGGCACCTCCGGTCGATGCACCTCATACATGGGACGGTTTTCTTACCCTATTCCGTGCCAAGTACTTTTCGGAGTACGTAAAGGAACGAAAGGCTATGGAGTTCGCCACTCTTCGGCAAGGAATGATGACGGTTGCCGAATATGAACTGCAATTCTCAAGGCTAGCACCGTATGCATCACATCTAATCAGTACCGATTTATTAAAGGCGAATCGGTTTATGGACGGGTTACGTCCCGGTTTCATCCAGTAGCTCGGGATCCAAAACATCCGTAATTATGCGGAGATGGTTCAGCGAGCATATTTATGTGAAAGGACCTTAGAGAATGTCAAAAAATTAAAAGGGAAAGGAGAAGAATCAAGCCGATGCTCAGGTCGGCGTTATAAGAAAGAAAAGTTCAGCATCACGGAGCCTTACAAGAGCCGTGATAGTAAGAAGAGATCCAGGAATGGGAATGGTGGAAGTTCCCATTAGCAAAAGAAAGTCAAAGAGGAGAAGGAGCAGGTCGCCACGGCTTGCACATTTTGTGAAAAATTCGGCCATTCGACTGAGGAGTGTTGGAAGCGCCTTGGCACTTGTTTACGTTGTGGAAGCAGGGAGCATCGCATGCAGGAATGCCCCCTTATAAAGGACCAGTCATCTGGTAATGGACGCAGGAGGCAGGCTCGCCTCAATGCTGTTCTAGAAGAAGAGGAAGTGCCCAGGGATGATGGGCTTAAAGAAGGTACTCTTCAAATCTATTCTCATCCTGCATTTGTGCTATTTGATATTGGTGCCTCTCATTCTTTTATCTCCACTACTTTTGCTAAAACATTACCAATCGCATCAGTTCCTTTACCTTCAGATATTGCTATTTCCACACCCTTAGGTTCTGGAACAAAGCTTACCGACTATTATCCTGATAGCGAAGTGATAGTAGAGGGTCACAATCTCCCCGCAAACTTAGTATGCCTTAACATGAAAGGTTATGATGCCATTTTAGGGGTAGATTGGCTTGTAGATCATGATGCTTATATCAATTGCCGAAATAGGATTATATACTTTCGAAAGCTCGGTCTTCGGAGATTCTCTTTTCTTGGCATCAAGTACAAGAAGCATCCTACTATCATATCTTCTCTTCACGCTTGCAAACTTCTCTCCTAAGGATGTGAAGCTTTTCTTGCTTCTGTCATTGTTGTCGAATCCAAGGAGATTATCTTAGCGGACATCCCTATTGTAAATGAGTTTCCAGACGTGTTTCCATCTGAATTACCCAGTTTACCGCCCGAGAGGGAAGTGAACTTCACTATTGAACTCATTCCAGGAGCAGCACCTGTTTCTATAGCCGCTTACAGGATGTCCCCCACAAAGCTTAAGGAATTGAAGAAGCAGTTGCATGAACTTCTGGATAAGGGCTTCATCAGACTTAGCACATCCCCGTGGGGTGCGCCTGTCCTATTTGTCAAAAAGAAGGATGGTTCTCTTAGGCTATGCATCGATTATCGGCGACTGAATCAGCTTACAATTAAAAACAAGTATCCATTACCGCGTATTGATGAGCTCTTCGATCAGCTTTCAAGAGCAAAATATTTCTCTAAGATAGACCCCAGA
The DNA here is from genome assembly GCA_022559845.1 of Amorphophallus konjac. Taxonomy (NCBI): domain Eukaryota; kingdom Viridiplantae; phylum Streptophyta; class Magnoliopsida; order Alismatales; family Araceae; genus Amorphophallus; species Amorphophallus konjac. Next base: position 246,958,548 of record CM040121.1, on the reverse strand, counting down.
TCAGGTTATCATCAGCTTAGAATTAAAGAAGAGGACATTTATAAATCAGCTTTTCAAAGTCGTTATGGCCACTATGAATTCGTAGTGATGCCGTTTGGGTTAACTAATGCCCCAGTAGCATTCATGCAACTTATGAACAATGTCTTCCAGCCATATCTGGACCAGTTCATCGTCGTCTTCATTGATGATATCTTGATATATTCCAAGACAAAAGAGGAACATGAACAACATTTGAAAATAGCTTTACAAACACTTAGAGAACACAAGCTTTATGCCAAACTCAATAAGTGTGAATTCTAGCTCGAGGACGTCTCATTCTTAGGCCACATTATTTCAAAAGAAGGTATTGATGTGGATCCTTCTAAGGTAGAAGCTGTCAGAAATTGGAGCCGGCCAACGACTGTATCAGAAGTAAGAAGCTTTCTGGGTCTAGCTGGTTATTGTAGAAGATTCATTAAGGACTTCTCAAAGATAGCAGTTCCTTTAACTAGACTCACAAGAAAAGAAAATCCTTTTGTCTGGTCAGAGGAATGTGAGAAGAGTTTCCAAACTCTTAAGAATCATCTTACCACAGCTCCTATTCTATCACTACCAATGGAAGGTGGTGGATTCGAAGTATATACGGATGTGTCTGGCATTGGCTTAGGATGCGTTCTCATGTAGAATGGAAAAGTAATCCGTTAGTCTTTAAGACAATTGAAACGTCACGAGGAAAACTATCCCGTACATGATTTAGAATTGGCAGCGGTTATTTTTGCCTTGAAAATTTGGCGTCATTATCTTTATGGAGAAAAGTTCACGGTCTACTCGGATCACAAAAGCTTGAAATATTTATTCTCTCAAAAGGAGCTTAACATGAGGCAGAGGAGGTAGTTAGAATATCTCAAGGACTTTGATTTTACTATTCAATATCATCTTGGCAAGGTTAATGCTGTAGCAGATGCACTCAGTAGAAAATCAATGGGTATGCTATCAAGTCTTATGATAAGTGTAACTAACCTTGTTCCTCAATTTGCTCAGTTGAACTTAGATATTGACATAAAGGAAGAAGATTGTTTCATAGCTAATATCCGAGCTCAACCAACATTGATAGAAGATCTGGTCAAGCTGCAAAATGATGATCCTATATTACTAGAAATTAAAGTAAATATTGAACAAAGGCCGGATTTTTCTATTTCCAATGACGGAAGATTGTTATTTAACGGCCGAATATGTGTACCAGATCATGAGGCTACGAAGAAACTAATCCTAGATGAAGCGCATAATTCCAAATACACAATTCATCCATGAGGAACAAAGATGTATCATAATCTCAAAAGAAATTTATGGTGGCCTAATATGAAGAGAGAGATAGCTAATTTCGTGTCCCGTTGTCTCACCTGCCAACAAGTAAAAGTAGAACATTTTAGACTCGCAGGCAAATTACACCCCTTGAGTATTACCGAATGGAAATGGGAGAGTATAGGGATGGACTTTATTATGGGTTTACCTAAGATAGGAGGTGGACACGATGGAATATGGGTAATCATAGACCGATTGACTAAATACGCACACTTCATACCAATAAAGAGTCGATGGTCTGTGGATATTCTAGCAGCATTATATATAAAAGAGATTGTCAAACTACATGGTGTCCCAGTCACTATTATATCTGATAGAGATCCTCGATTCACATCATAATTCTAGAAGGGTCTACAACATTCACTAGGGACTAGATTGAATTTCAACACAGCTTTTCATCCACAAACAGATGGTCAAATGGAAAGAACGAATCAGGTAGTAGAAGATATGCTCAGGGCTTGTGCTATCGACTTTGGAGGTAGTTGGTATGATCACTTGCCTCTAGTAGAGTTTGCATATAACAATAACTATCAGGCTAGCATACGAATGACACCTTTTGAAGCATTATATGGAAAAAGCTGTCGATCACCAATATATTAGAATGAAATAGGGGAAAAGTAATTTCTAGGCCCCGATCTCATCAGGGATTCTATGGAGAAGATCAAGCTCATTCAAGAAAGAATGAAAATGGCACAAGATAGGCAAAAGTCTTATGCTGACAATCGAAGACGTGACTTGGAGTTTCAGGTAGGAGATCATGTATATTTAAAGGTTTCTCCAAGTCGTGGTATTCGAAGATTTGGCATTAAAGGAAAGCTAACTCCAAGATTTATTGGCCCATTTAAAATTCTTGAACGGATTGGTGAAGTGGCTTACAAACTGGCTTTACCTCCACAATTAGCAGGAGTTCATGACGTATTTTACGTCTCTATGCTGAAGAAGTATGTATATGATTCTGACCATATTATCACTTATGACAATCTGGAGATTCAGAAGGATATGACGTTCGAACAAAAGTCAATAAAGATTCTGGAACGGGAAGTGCGTCAACTAAGAAATAAAGTTATTCCTATGGTCAAGATTCAATGGAAGAAAATATGGCCATATGAAGCAACTTTGGAAATCGAAGCAGCCATGCAGAAAATATTTTCAGAATTATTTAACTGTAAGCGCACTCTCCGAAATCCATATATTAAATTTGGGGACCAAATTCTCTTAAGTGGGGGAGGGTGTAAGACCCCAAAATTTTTATAAATTATTTTAGGAATATTTAATTATTTTCTAAAATTTATAAAGGCCTAAATAAATTAATAAATAGAATATTGGATCAATAAGTCATTATAAGGCCCAATTAGGTTAAATAATTAACCTAACCTATTTAAAGATAATCCAAAAGGTTAATGGACCAAGCCCATCAAGTTTGGCCCATACTCTAGAAGGGTAATTAGCTTATTCACGTATTTTAAGGATAAATACTATTTATATAAGATAATTATGTGGATAAACGAATAAAAGAGTTTTATGAAATTGAAACTCTATACACGTTGAATGTAACGGTCTATCGGACGACCGCCACAGCCCTGTAACACACCAGGTTAGATGCGTTACACTCTATTAGTTCCGTGAAAGGAAGAACGAGCAAAAAGATTAGAACTTTTGGATCTTATCTACAAGAGATCGACTTGGGAGAGCTTATAACATAGGTAAAGAGTCATAATTTCGGGTAAGTTCCTTACGACTTTTTATTTATAATACATTAGACTAATAGCTCTCCAAATTTCGTGCTAGGAGATCAAGCAACCAAGGAGATAGAAGCTTCCAAAGTTGCCGATTCAACCTTAACAACTCAGGAATCTGAACGCTAGTTCCCTGAAGATCTAGAGATTAGGACGTCTAAACGAGGTAATTAGAGTTCCATCCTTTAGAACTTGTTATTCCCAATAGTTTCATCTTCTTACCCTGAAAATTTCACATCCTTAGGTCAAGAGGCTGAGGAAATAGAGCAGAATGAAGTTGCAGATTTATCACAAGAAGTACAAGGGACTAAGGGTAGCACCTAGCATCAAATTCAAAGTTTAAAGGTTTTAGAAGAGGTAAGCTATCTCATGATTGGCAAAAATAACTTGTTAGAAATAAAAGTCATCTGGTTGTGCTTGATATCATGCATTATAGACTAAGAATTTCATGATCTAATAGTTCTATACATTCATGCATCTCTTAGCCCTAAATGGAAATTAAAAGATATTATCCTGTCTATTCACTAAACCCATGCATATAGTTGGCCTATACTTCGTTATCATGACTAGGACAGTGGTAGTATTTTTATTTCCAGACATGTTATGTTTTCATAAACCTTTACTTAGTTTACTGCCCGCAGATTCTCTGACGCACCAACGTAAGACCGTCACATGAATGTAACGGCCTTACGATAGACCGTCACACCCTATTGTGTTTTATTGTTCTATTATCTCTGACGCACCCTAGTAGGAGCGTTACACCACTGTAACGGCCCCTCGATAAACCGTCACAAGCATTGTAACGCGTCTATCCTAGACCGTCAGACCCCTGTGTTCTGCCAGCCCAAGGCAGAATAATAACTAGTTAAGTTTACTTATAAATAAGCTTAGATAGCTAAGTTGGACCTGTTATCATGACTTCAAGTTTAGTTACTGATTCATAATCAAATTATATGATTAATGTGTCTTAGGTTATTTTAAGTTATGTTAATTTCATGTGCCAAAATTCTATAATTTTGTATTTAAATCATGATTTTCCAAATGTTGTATTGACGGAGTTTTCTCATGGTTTCACATCGTTACACGTTCTCTTTATCAATAGAGTCATTTCTTTAAGTATATGGCGCATATTCTGGTATGTTGTCCATTAGTTCACAATGCACTATATGAACATTATTCTTGTACATGAGGACCTCTCTATTGGATATTCCTTCCAATGGACTAGGAAATCTCGTTTCAAGGCCTCCGTAATTCTCCGCGAGCCTGGGATTCCCACTAGGACGCCGAGTTGGTTGTACCATTAAAGCCCATTGATTAGATTACACTATCAATATTTTTGGTTATCAGCAATGTAACCGCTCTATGTTGGACCGTCAGGCACAAGTAACGGCCCAATATACGACTGTCACATTCAACTGAGTCCGATTTCTTGGTTCTGGATTCAGACTAATGTAACGGCCCAATACTGGAGCGTCACATCATGTAACGGCCCAGTACATGACCGTCACACTGCTTGAGTATTTTAACCCAAGGTGGACCAGGGGTTGATATTCCAAGGTTTCTAGATGGACTATTGATGATCTAGAACTTATCATATTGATCAAGAAACCTAAAATAATGAATGGAAAATAAAGAATGTACCGTTATGCTGCCGATTTATCTCCATAAGCATAACCTTGCTTAAGTCATTCTTGATTTCTCATGATTCTTATTAAAGCATTTATTCATTGAATTATTGTTATCATGAGCTTATTGAACTTATTACATTCTTGGCCATACTTTATTGTTACATGTGTGGAAAAAGTTTGATTTATACTTGAAGATGCGAACGAGCACTGATTGTGTTCAAGGGCTCTATGCTAGTCCCCTCGGTTGATTGTCGGAAACAAACTATTATAAACCATGGGGTATGATGCTACTGGCGTCGCATTGCGCTGGGAGTACTTTCTCTATAACTAAGTGAAAATCCACAATACGGCATGACATGACATTCTTGTACATGACTTTCTTGCTTGATATTCCACAAAAATTCATGAAGTACTTGCTCATCAGCAAAAGATACTAGAGTGATGATTATGTGGCTTGCTTGTACATTCTCGATACATTCTTGTTCATGAAAGGCCAATATCATGTTCTTGTTACATTCTTGCTACTTCGTACTTGCTCTCATTTTAACTTACTTGATCGTCTTGTTACTTTGGTTTAATCGTGTGATTGATCGCATTCGCATGATTTTTACCTTATTCTTTAGAGCTAAATTGTAAATTACTTTAATAGCGCCTTCATGTTGATGCGAAGATACCTACTGAGCAAGTGTGCTCATTACCTATTTTCAATCTTTTCAGGAGATGGAAGTGATTCGAATTCGGATTCGGGTTATACAAGTAGCGGGTCCGAGAGTGAATGAAAGTATTGTCAAGATGAGAGTGAAGACTTAGGAAGGTCTATATTGTTTAGATTGAGTCTATGTAATTTTCCTATTTCTTGAGTCTGATAGATTGGAATAAGTTGAATTAGTGGTTGTATTTGAATACTTGATTATTATGAAATAAACTTGGAGTTTGAGTAAATATTGTGCAATTACATTTATGTGTGTGATTGTCTTGCACTCTGATCATTCTTACTTGCAAGAGGCTTACCATGACGGCTGTCTACGCTCCCCGAGTTAGTCTTCCGCTGTAATAAAGGCTCGGGGCGTGACAGGTCATTTCGTTCTTCCTCTTCCATTTCAATCATGTAGATTTTCTCTGTCCAGATCAAACATTAAAACCCCAACATGCACGCGGCATAGATTCTCATTCATCACCTTATTCCATGCTTATGTAAAGTCTTTTTTTTTCTCCCTGCATTCTGCATGTTTAAACTGGCCTCACGTTGGCTTTGGCTAATTAAATAAACACACGCAACTTTAAAAATCTGTAATGCGGAAACTATGCCAATTACAAATCTTGATATGCATATTTTTGGAATCCCCATAATTTTCTCTTAATTTCCATATTTTTATATCCATGAAAAACTTCATATATTAAAAGTGACCGTATTCAATGAACATTAATGATCTTGTTACACAGTATGAACATACCCACCTTTAAAATTTTATATCTATTAAACCGGACAAGATAAAATCTGGATATGCATATGGTTAGAATCCTTATATTTTTCTTTTATTTTTTATATATTTTAATTTATTAAATTCTCGTTAATTAAAAAGTGACGCTATTCACTCTAAATGAATAGTAATATGTTAAATGAATAGTAACCGTGGCTTTTGATCACACCTTCACTGTAGGATGCACTCTCACCGTTTTAGAAGTTTTCACTTAACCTTACTATACACCTATTTGTCTTTATGGCTTATGTGTTCTTTTCCCTTGTTCGCTTTATTATTTAAAAACCCTCAGCTCTATCATTAACCTCTATATATATATATATATATATATATATATATATAATACAATATAAATATTAAATGCGCGTCCATACCCGTGACATCAATTCATATGATTAATTAATAAACTAAATAATTACAAAAATATAGAATTAGCGTCTCCTTAAACAGATGGAAATTTAAAATTTAGCACCCCTGCACACGGACGCCAATTTAAAAATAATTTCATTTTAAAATATTAAAAAATAATAATAGATGGAATTAGCCCCCTTTTATGGTGATGTGAATTAAATAAATAATGCCTTCTAGAATGGATGCTAATTTAAAATATATATTTTTTCTAAATTAATTTAATCCTATAATTGACGCCCTTCCTGTTGGACGCGAATTCTAGAATTAGCGACGACCAGAGTGGACGCCAATTCTTCTAGTTTCTCGTATTTCATGCTTTCATTGGATTGTTCCCTAGGCTTTGGCCTATACCTTGTGTTGAGCTATGGTTTTGATGATAACTAAACTTTGTGTGTGATGGAGATTGTGAGCTATGGCTTTGATGATAACTAAACTATGTGACATATTGTATGCTTGATTAGTGGAAAATATCTTCATGATAAATGAACTCACATGTGGCTATCTTATCTTGCAGGTTGCTTTACTAAGTAGGTTGATGATTGAATCATGCATGCTGCACATTAGTCTTTGGAGGTTTCATGTGAAGACTATGCTTCTCAGTGAAATGGTTGAGTCCTTATGGATATGAAATTGATTGCATGGTCTTGTGTTGTGTAAATGCATAGCCATTTCATTACATGCTCTGTTGAGGATTTCCTCTGGTTCATGTATATGATGAATGCATGAGTGATGGCTCCTAGACATTCTAATCATATGGCTTAAATGCTTTGAAATGGTTTGTGTGAGAATTGGGTTGAAGTCGGGATCTTCAGATTCATTGGTTTAATATTAAGTTGCCTCTAAATTCCCAGAAAGTGCAGGTTAATGTTTCCTACATTGTGATGGATTCAAGGTAAGAATTTATATTGGAATCCATGGTGATACTCTAATAATCTTGAGTTGGAAAAATGGGTTCTCAAGTGCTTTCATACAGATCTTTCGTGTGGATTCTTATATGCCTCATGCTAATGCTTTCGTAATCATATTTCATGTCATTTGGGTCTTGGTCTCAAAACTATCTTCATATGTTAATGCATGACCCATATATTTTGATCTTGATCTAACCTCTTGGCTTATCATGTTTTTCAGGATGCAAAATCATTGTTGATCTTCATGGGATTATGGTAACATTTAATCAATTGTTTCCCTTTGGTTTGATGGAGGTTTTTGTTATTTTGCAAACTCAAACTGTCTTACAGTCTTCACCATTTTCAATCCAACTGTTGGAACTCCCCTTTAAAAATTATATGTTGTAGCTCTGGGAGTCCTCTTTCCAACGCCTCTAGTCTTGCTTCGATCGGAGTTTGGAGCTAGGAGAATTAATTCCTGTCGCCGAAGTGCGCAGAGCTATTTTTTGTGTAATCTGCCTGAAAGGGTCGACCCCTGGGGTCGACCCATGCAAGGGTCGACCCCAAGGGTCGACCCATGTAACCTAGAACCAGCTGTTTGGGTTCTGGGAATGCGAGGGTCGACCGCTATAAAACAGAACACAAAACATGTTCTGTTTGGTTACTGGAAGCCCGAGGGTCGACCCCGGGGTCGACCCATTCCTGTCAGACAGCCAGCCGCACTTTTTGACCACTGTTTTCTTGCTCCAAAAGTCCTCCAATCTGAGTCCAACTTTCACATATCACTCCACAAAGTGTGGATCTGGTCCCTAGGCTGACTCTTGACCGTCCTAAACACATATATACATCTTATTGGGTTGTAAACCCTAAGGAGAGACTTGCCAGATCTGAAATTTTGGATTTCTCTCTATCCTTGTGTGTGCAGGTCATAGGTGTAGACACGCCATTCCTGACGCCTCCTGAGAAAATCTCATATTACTATACAACACCCCGCAACGGCTTACGCGTTTTGAATCACTTGAGTGCTTCCTTTTCTTGAGTCTTCTTCCGCCCTTTTCGGCATCCGGAATCGTCTCGTCACGGCATTCAGACGGCATCAACACCAGTCAGACGCATCAGGAGGTTCCGGAACCAGGAAGGGTGTCTGCCGGGCGGCCGCCAACGCCTGAAATGAGGACCCGGATGGGTCTTTATGGGGGCGTCCAAGCCCCTGGACGCCCCCATTCTTTTAATTTATTTTTCAAAGCCCAAAGCAAAATAAATAAATAATATATTAATGGAGGCGTCCAGGACCCTGGACGCCTCCATAAAAACAAATATAAAAAAATATATATATATATATGCCAGTTGGCATAAAAAGATAAAATAAAATAAAAAATAATATATTAATGGCGGCGTCCAGGCCCCTGAACGCCTCCATAAAAACAAAATATAAAAAATATATATGCCAGTTGGCATAAGAAGACAAAACAAAAATCAAATAAAAATAATATATTTTCTTGGAGGCGTCCAGGCCCCTAGACGCCTCCATCAACTCCCTCACGGGCGCCGCCCACCGAACGACCGTTTGTCGTGTGTGAAAAAATCCAAATTATGGAGACGTCCAGCCAGCTGGACGCGCCCATTTCTGAATCACGAGGCGCCGCTCACAAAACCACGCGTTGTGCCAAACCGCGTGCGGCCGTCGGTGTTCGGTGGACCTGTTGGAGGCGTCCTGGCCCCTGGACGCCTCCACAAAAATATTCTGAAAAAATAAATAAAAATAGAATAAAATATTAGTTCGGCCCTGATGGAGGTGTCCAGGGTCCTGGACGCCTCCACCCTCCGGAGCCCTATAATTAGAGGCTCACCCCCTCAGTTCTGGAGGAGCTTCTAAGAGATCTAATAGGCTGCCGGAGCCCAGAGGCTACCGGAGTCATTTCTAACCCGTGGGGTCTTTTGTAGGTGGAGGTTCTACCGGCTTCTCGGGTGCCCATGCTCGCGAGAGGAAGGTCGTCTTCATCCACCGCGCTTCCACGTCATCCCGACGCTGCCGGAGCTCTGCCGGATCTCGCCCTCGGCTCCTCTAATAAGCCTTTTCTTCCCCTTTTTTCTCCATATTTCTTTACATTCATTATACTGCATCCTTTATCTCCCTACATAAGGGCGCCGTCTCTCGCATACTTCTTGCATTCATCATCGCATTTTCCTCCTACTCGAGTCCGAGAGGGGTTTAAAACCACAGCAACCAGGTGTGTGTCAGGTCACGATCTCGTTACTTTTATTGCAAACAATTGTTACTACACTGCCATTTTCTAATTCCATTCGTTTATTGTCTACTGTTTTGCAAGGGTACCCAAGGAAACCCTCTCCGTCGACCGGCCGAAGGGGGAGGAAGAAGCAACCCGCCATCTCCCGCTCTTGAGGTAGGCGCGATCACTTTCTTTACTTTGGGGTCTTTTGGCCCCTGGCGATCACATCTTGTTCTCGAGGCCGCGGCGAGTCACTTCCCCAATGGCCGTTTAAATTCCCGTTCTTATATTCTCTTTATATTCTGTTATATTCTGCTCATATTCTCGAGGCCGCGGCGAGTCACTTCCCCAATGGCCGTTTAAATTCCCATTCTTATATGTTATATTCTTATCTATTCATATTCCGTTCTTATATGTTATATTCTTATCTATTCATATTCTCGAGGCCGCGGTGAGTCACTTCCCCAATGGCCATTTAAATTCCCGTTCTTATATATTATATTCTTATCTATTCATGTTCTCGAGGCCGCGGCGAGTCACTTCCCCAATGGCCGTTTAAATTCCCGCTCTTTATATTCTCCTTATATATTTTGTTATATTCTTATCTGCTCATATTCTCGAGGCCGCGGTGAGTCACTTCCCCAATGACCGTTTCAATTCTTGCTATTTAATTTCTGCACCATTCCCGTCCCCCTGAGATCGCGGCGAGTCACTTCCCGCTATGGCCGTTTAACCCCCATATCTTGCTATATTACATTTGTCCCGCTCGCCCCGCCGGAGCAATCTCCCCTGGTGGCCCCTTCTCTCTTCTCTTATTTCTGTGTTGCAGCAAACAAAAGAGGAGCCCGCGCGCTCCGTGTCCTCTCCGCTTCCCCGAATCACGTGACGTCGCTCATAGATTGGCGATCACGGTGGGACCTCTACTGCTTCCTTTCGTCTACCCTTGCAAGTTCGGCACCATCCGTGCCTCTCCACCTTGGCCCCCGCGCGCGCCCCCGTTGTGCTCACGGCAGCACTGTCAGTTTTGATTGGTTGTTTATTTATTATATGTCTGTTATTTCTGTTGTTTTCCCACTCCATATCTCTGTCAGCATTTCATTGCATGCATCCATCCCTCTTTTCTATCATTTCTTCATTTTTTTTTGAGGATCACCCTTTCCCGGTGAAGGAAGGACTCTCCGTTTGGGAATTCCTCTCAACGGACTAGAATCTCCTACATTGGGACCTCCGTAAGTCCCTGACATCGAAGAATCTCCTCTTCGTTCACTGGGCTAGTTGTACCATTGAAGTTCCCCGGAGTTAGTCATCTCATTCGTGGTGAGACGAGAGACCCTAGCTGACACGGCGGTGAAACAAAAATAAACTAGGGTCCCTATTTTATGTGAACTTCGAATCTCACTAAAAACAAAAAATCATCAAAATTAAAACACAAAAAAGAGGCGTAAAGGCATCCACTTGTTTGATAATCTCTGCTACCTGCTTGCTAGTGCATATTTTTGCGTTCTGGGAAAACTGTGAGCATGGCTCACGAGTCTTTTGAGGAGAACCACCCTAGTCGTAGTTTGTCAGCCGACCCGCGAGTCTATGCTATGGACTCGGGTCCTTCTCATGAGCCCTCGCATGAGGTGCAGGTTATTTCCGGGGACACATCCCCACCACAGGATATCTCTTCCTTACTGGGCGTCCTCGCCAACACGGAGCTTACCTCTGAACAGCTCCGGGGCTTCCAGGCCATTCTGAAGGGGAAATCTATTTCCCCCACGCCCCAGGAATCAACTCCGGCCATCGCACCTCTCCAAGAGTCCGTGCAGGCCATTCCATCTCCTTCATTGGCGCAAGCCATCCAGTCTCCCTCGCTTCAAGGACAAGCGAGCCAACAACCACCCTTATTCCAGTTCCCGTCACAATCTCAAACTCCCGTTGTTCCCCACATACCGCTTCAGCCGGGGCCGACTGTCGGCGGTCCGGTAGCTCGCTCTCATTCGGGGTTCCCCCCTCAAGTCTCTGGGAGACAGTTTCTCCCCCAGTGGCAAGTGCCACCTTCACCTCCAGAGGAGCTCGCCCAATCGCTCCTCAATAGGTTCAATCGCATGGACGAGCAGTTTCAAAATCTGAGAAGAATGGTGGACGTGAAAGCCACCCCGGAGGTTGCTTTGCCAATCCTTCCCGTCATTCATCTTCCTCCCTCCGAAATGCCCACATACCGCAGATACAATGGTACCGGCAACCCCTTCATTCACCTCAAGGATTTCATGTATGAGTCCTCCTATTGGCAAAACGATCAGAGGTCCCTAGCATACCTCTTTCGGAGATCATTGGATGGTCCCGCGCTAGAGTGGTTCTATTCTTTGGAGCCCCGAGAGGCCGAAAATTTTGAAATAGTCCAGAGAAGGTTCTTGCAGAAATATAGGGATAGGGTCGGTCCCTCACTCTCCATTACCGACCTAGTGGCCGAAAAGATGAAGCCCGACGAAGATTTTGTCCGCTATGCTGATAGATGGAGGTCTCTGGCGGAAAGAATAAGAGATACCCTCTCCGAGCCCGAACAAGTGAAGATGATTGTGTCTAATGCAACCCCACAGTTCAGACACGTCCTGGCCATGAATAAACTTACTACAATGGAGGAACTCTATGAAAGGGCCCGGTACATCCAAACCCAGTTAAAAGACTCCCCCATTATGAACATGTTTGAGTCACCGAAGCCTAAAGTAGTCAGAAAGACAGGCGCTGGTGTCCCGGGCGGAGCCACAGAAGGAGTCGTGACAAATGAGCAAGTGGGTGCGGTCAATAATGCCAACTATGCAGTCAACCCAAGGCCTCCACAAATGCCCCGACTTCCCCTCCAACCAGGTCCTTTCCCTCTTCGTCCTCCACCCCAAAATAATCCACCCCAGGATAATATGCCTCCATTACGTCAACCCCAGCAACAACAACCACAACCTCAGCAACAACAACCACCGCTTCAGTACAACCAAGTTCCACCCCCGGGGAACTATGGTCCCCAATGTAGACACACTAAAATTGACATTATTTTGAGCATATCTCCTATCGCACTGTGATGCCCCATTTGACCCTCAAATCGACTTATTTGAGTGATTTTCCTCCTTTTTATTGAATATCCAACTTCCCCAAGCTTTCCACATGTTTTTCCATTTTTCTCCAGATTTTTCTGAGCCATTTCTCCATTTTTTCGGGCCTTAAATCAAATGGGGGAAGGGACCCGGGCGTCATTTAAGTAACGCCCCGTCAGGGGGCGTCATTTCTTTAATTAGCGACCGTCTGTTCGGTCGTCAATTCTTGTTCAATTCCGAACTCCAGAAGCACCCCTTCCTTTCCTCACTTACACTCCTTTTTCACTTGGGAAAGAGTTCCTATGGCTTCTTAATATTGAAAGGACACTTGGAGGAAGGATCCCCCTTTCCATCCTACCAAAACTAAGTTTTCTAATTTTTTATGGAATTAATTCCGAATTTCCCTTCTTTCCTCATTTAATCTCTTTTTCCACTTGGGAAAGGGTTCCTATGACTTTCTAAGGTTGAAGGGACACTTGCCCAAGGTTTATCTCTTCCAAATCCAACTAAAACATGTTTTCTTATTTTCTCTTGGATTTAATTCCGAATTTCACTTCCTTTCCTCATTTAATCTCTTTTTCCACTTGGGAAAGGGTTCCTATGACTTTCCAAGGTTGAAGGGACACTTGCCTAATGTTTATCTCTTCCAAATTCCAACTAAAACATGTTTTCTTATTTTCTCTTGATTTAATTCCGAATTTCACTTCCTTTCCTCATTTAATCTCTTTTTCCACTTAGGAAAGGGTTCTTATGACTTTCCAAGGTTGAAGGGACACTTGCCTAATGTTTATCTCATTCCAAATCCCACTAAAACATGTTTTCCTAATTTCCCTTGGAATTAATTTGGAATTTCAACCCTATAAATAGGACTCCTCTCTCCCTTGTGTTAAGAGATCAAGATCAATTCAAGGGGAGGTGCTGTCGGACTAAAGGCTCAAGGAGGAAGACTCCCATGCACCTAAAAGCTTCATCCATGGAGTTCTTCTTCCTCTATTGAAGATTTGGAGCCTCTACATCCATGGAATTCTACATCCTCTTCTTCCTCTATTGAAGATCTTGAAGCCAATTGGAGAAACCACTAAGCTTTCCCCCTCCTATCTCTTATTTTTCTTTAGTTAATTGCATGCATCATTATTCCATCTCTTCCTTTTATTTCTTTTTATCTCCATGTTGAGATCTCCTTAGTGCAACACTTGCACACCTCCCTATTTACATATCATTCATCATATCTCCCATACCCTTTTGCATAGAGGTTTAAAGGCCAAACACCAATAAGGTGTGTTCATATCCATGCTTTCTATGTCCATATTTACATTTGGATTTGATGCTACACATCTTGGTTTCTAATCCATGTTTGTTTATTGGTGTTTGTTAATTTTGCAAGGGTAATCAATCAAGGAAAACTCTCTTCATCGGCCGGCCGATAGAAAGAGAAGGTGCACTCACAATCTCCCCCACATTTAAGGTATTTATATCGCGATCCCTCCATTGATTATTTGTTATATCCTTTGAGGCCCTCGCGTCTCTGGCGATCACATTCCCCTTAGCATTCTCGCATGCTCCCCTTTTCTCCCTCTTTTCCCATTCTTCTTCTATTCATTTTTTCTTTTTCTCTTTTAATTGTTCTAAGTGGATTTCTTAGATCTACAAATTGGCGATCACGGTGGGACATCCACTGTTTTCTTTGTTGATTACCATCTCCATTGGCACCCTTGTGTGCCCTTTCCCTTTTGACACCCTCGTGTGTCCTTTCCCATTGACACCCTCGTGTGTCCTTTCCCTTTAGGCACCCTCGTGTGCCCTTTCCCCTCGGTACCCTCGGTACCCTTTCCTTTGTGCCCTGCGGCATCTTCCATTGTGCACTCTGCACACTTCCCGGATCAGTCAATTGGTGCTTATTAACGCCTTCGACGAGGGCGTCTTTTGATTTAACGCCCCTCACAGGGACGTGTTTTCGTGAATTAACGCCCCCTTCAAGGGCGTGTCTTTATTGCATCTGCTTGCATGATCTTCATTATTTTCTCGTCTGATATTTAGCGCCCCTTACAGAGACGTGTTTCATTAATTAACGCCCATCTCCAGGGCGTATTTTTCTATAACTGCGGTGTGCTGCATGCTGATTATACTGTCTGTGGAATTAACGCCCCTCTCAGAGGCGTTTTATTTATTTTCAGCGCCTTCCATCAGGGCGTGCCTCTGAGTTTTGACGCCCTCACTGGAAGGCGTCCTTTATTTATAAACGCCTAACCCTAAGGCGTGTTTTTCCTACGGTCTGTGAGCCCCTCACAGAATTTACGACAGCCACGCTGCCGTGTTTTCATTTAGTCACGACCTGCCACAGGGCGTGTCTTTCCTCTTCCTGTGAACACGACCTTTCCCAGGGCGTGTCTTTACTGTTCTTTTTCACAGATTGGCTATTATTCATTGCTTAGCATTTGTCTTGACATTATATTATTGCTTGGATCATCTTGGTTTGCTGGCTTGGTTGAGAGACCTCCTCTCTCTATCCTAGGACCCACACACCCTTCTTGGAATCGGGACGACCCTCCATTGAGCATTCCGTCTCTTTGGACCGGAAATCCCTTTTCCAAGACCTCCATAAGTCCCCGCACCCGTGGATTCCCTCACGGACGCCGGGCTGGTTGTACCCTCGAAGTACCTGGAGTTTAGAGAACCTATACGTTGTTAAAAGAGAGAAGAACTTAGTTGACCCGGAGGTTACATTTGGATCAAACTAGGTCTCATTTGGCAAAAGAGTGAACCTTCACAAATAATCCACCCTAAATTCGAACATCGAACATTAAAATCTTGCGTTTCTTGCCAACCTTGTTTGCATAAACGTAGTTGAGTGATTTGATTGTCTTGTTTGGATTGTATATTTTGTGACGGTTCCTTCATTGAACATCCTCTTTCTTAAGAATGAAGCTCCGTTCAGGTAAAGCCATCAACATGTCAGGCCACGGGTACTCCTATGATGATGAGAATGAGAACATATTTGGTCAATATGAGGACCCTCCTCAGGATTCTTTTTATTATGAGGGGAACTACCTTCCTCCTCACCCCCATTACTCACAAGTTCATGTGGTCGATACCACTGTCCATGAGGCGGACCCTTCGTCTCAAGTTCCATCTTCCAACACTTCGGGGAACCCTTCCCCATCCATTAATGTCTCAGATTTGATCCAAGCTCTCTCCCAGTTGGACGACTCCCAACGGCAAGCCATTCAGGCCGCCTTAAAGGGGAAATCCGTCCTTTCTTCTTCTTCTAATCCCCCTCCGGCCGTGAGTGGCCATCAAATCATTAATGACCAGGCGGTCTTGCATCCTCCCTCCTCTCGTCCGCAAACACCTACTGCGGCCATGCCGGCCCAGCAGGCGAGCTATTCAGCAGTCAGGCATCAATCCTCCCAACCTCCTTGGGTTCTACGAACGCCTATGCCACATTCTTTTATTCAAAACCAGGCCCCAGTCGAGCCCGATATCAACACTCTTTTGCTTCAGAAGCTAGCCAGCATGGAGGAGCAGCTCAAGAAGGTTACGGCAACTAAGAATGCTCCGGAAATTTCTCTTCCTACGTTGCCAGTGTTCCATTTACCACCTTCTGAAATGCCGAATTTCCGGCGATATAATGGGACCGGTAACCCCTTCATTCATTTAAAGGACTTCCGATATGAGACTTCTTTCTGGCAAGACAATAAGGCATCTCTGGCCTATTTATTCAGAAGATCTCTTGAGGGACCCGCCCTCGAATGGTTTTATTCTCTGGAGCCAGCTGATGCCGGTAACTTCGATGTTATCCAAAGGAAATTCTTGCAAAAGTACAGAGACCGGGTGGGACCTTCCCTTTCTGTTACAGATCTGGTCGCAGAGAAAATGAAGCCCGATGAAGACTTCATTATATTTGCTGACAGGTGGCGGTCTATGGCCGAGAAATTGAAGGACACATTGTCGGAACAAGAGCAAGTAAAAATGGTCATTTCTAATGCAACTCCTCAATTCCGGCACATTTTGGCCATGAATCGGCTGACAACGATGGAAGAGCTCTATGAAAGAGCTCGTTATATACAAACACAAATGAAGGATTCGCCCATCATGGGCATGTTTGAGCCGAAGCCTCGGCTGTTTAAAAAGAATGTAAATGTCAACAGTGGGCCCACGACTGAGGGCACTGTCACAAACGAGCAGGTTGGCGTAGTTGGTCACCCCCACCACCAGTCAAACCCACGACCTCCGCCACCTCCACAGCAGAACCCCCATGTTACCTCCGCTCCACAGCGCCACTTCACACCCCAACCTTCTTTTGCTCCATCACCGAGCCAAGCGCCTCGCACCGACCCTTCAGCACCACCACAATACCACCAGGTTCCCCCACCTTCCAACTATAGCCAACAACAACGGAGACCACCACTAGGCCCCAAGAGGGCTCATT